>BSBN01000465.1:9805000-11055000 GCA_027924645.1 Cunninghamia lanceolata
TGCACACTCAGACATCAGGGTTGCATCGGGTGTTCTCTCCTACTAGTTGTTACCAGGTAGCTAGACATTTCGTGTAGGGATGGGTTTCCTTCATTTCATGAAGGGATTCAGAGAAGTGTAAATACTTCATGGTTCGGTGGAAAAGCACTTGGCCCATGTTCCCGTCTCTTGGCTCACAGGTGGTAGACCACTTGGTTCATACGACTGATGAGCATATTGGTTTATTATTCTTGTTGTACATGATTATTGTACTTGATTGGATGTATTATGGCATGCTTTCTAATGGATTTATGTATATTATTATATAGTGCTTGTTACCTGGATTAAGCACATGATTTTGTAAGATTTAATGACATTGTGATTCATATTTATGAGATTCATCTTTCATTGAGATATTGTAATTAAGAGGATTAATTACACCTTTTTATCTTTGAAATGTTGTATCTAAGTGGATTATTTACATCTTTTTATTTTGGATATTGCGATGTTGTATTTAAGTGGATTATATACTTCATTTACTTTTGAGTTGGTTTTATGGCTTTTACATTTATTTGTGAGGCTTTACATTTGGTATCAGAGCTCTAGGTTGAACACTAGGGCCTCTATTTTCTTTTTGGGACTATTGTGCTAAAATTGCAAACTTGATACAAATTATCCATCATGAATACTTGAAGAACTGATCGTAGTGATGGATCAGGAAGTAGTCAAGGTAGAGGATCGCGTGGAGGTGCTCGTGGTGGTCGAAATGTAGGAGATTGTGGAGATGCTAGTAATGATCAAGATGGAAGATTTGACCATATTCTTCCTCTCTTGACCCAACAGGACATGAGGATGAATGCTCTTGAGCAGGAGATTAGGGGGAATCGTAGGGAGTCGAATGCTAATGAAAACCCTAGAGATGCTAATGAAAATGAGAACACAAGGATAGAAGTTCAAGTTTCTAAAGTTGGAGCTAATGCTAATAATCAAGCATGGATTGCTGAAGAATTAGGGAAAGATCTCAGGAAAGTAACACTATTGAAATTTGATGGAAAGACAATTGGAGATGGAGCAGAAGCCTGGATAATAGAAATGGAGAAATACTTTGAGCTCCAAAACCTTTCTGATCACACTAAGGCAATGTGGGGATCATACCAGTTGACTGGTGAGGTAGCAACATGGTGGGATAATGAGAAGGTAGATATGAAGTTGTTACCTGGTGAAATAACTTGGGAGATTTTCTTGCAACTATTTAGAAAAAGATGGTTACCGCAGCTCTTCTTCGACAAGAAGATGACAAAGTTTCATAATTTGGTTCATGGAGGTATGTCTGTAACTAGTTATTGGGAGAGGTTCTCACATCTACTTAAGTATGTTCCATAGTATCAGACAGATGAGAGATTTTAGATAAGGAAGTTTATTCTGGGATTGAGGCCAGAGATTGGAGCTGATAGACATTCATAACCCATTCAATATGGATGCCATTTTTGAGAAGGCAATAAAGCAAGAGCAGAAGTTGCAGCAAGCAGCTGGTTACCATAAGCAAAGAGATACTAAGTTTTTAAATAAGAGATCTCAGAATAATCACCAAAACTATCAATAGAATAACAACCAAGGCAATAATAGACAGATCAAGAATATGAAGAGAGGTAATAATTCTTAGGATGGAAATGGTGGAAACAAAAGAGGTGGCTATAACAACAATAAGAGGGAAATAATTGAAGGACTGAGAAAACCTAAGGTTGGATGCTATAACTATGGAGGAGAGCATTATGAAAATGCATGTCCACATGAAAAAGGAAACAATAATCAACAAGGAGCACCTCAACATCAGATTCATGCCGCAGAGGATAATCAGCAAGCAGATTTTCAAGCCACACCTATTCAGTTCCAAGGTAAGCTTTATGGACTACATGTTTCTATTTTAATTGATACTGGTGCCACAAAATGTTTTATAGATCCTAGAGCAATATCTAAGTTATCTATTAGATGTGGACATATGGAAAACTCTTTGATGGTACAATATGGAAATAGTACAAAAAAGAGAGTAGACTTGTGTCTAGAATGCAGTGAGTAAGAGCTTCCTAGTTTTTAGATGCAAGTAAATCTGTATGTAGCACCTTTAGGCTCTTATGATCTGCAATTCTAGGAATCAATTAGTTAACTAAACATAAGTCTCTAGTAAACTGTGAAGACAAGATTGTTAGATGTTTGGATGACCTAGGGAATCAAGTGGAAATTAATGGATCTAAGAGACCTTGAGAGCTTAGACAAATCTCGGCTATGCAATTGAAGAAAGCCAAGAGGAAAGGATGTGTCATTTATGTTGTCCAAGTAAAGGACCTTGACAAAGAAGAACCAATGTTCAATGACTATCCAATCCTTAGATATTTCAAAGATGTATTCCCTATAGAGTTGATAGAGTTACCACCGAAGAGAGAATTTGACTTCTCCATTGACTTGCTACCAAGGATTGAGCCACAATCTAAGGCAACCTATAGGATGACTACTATAGAATTGTATGAGCTTAAAGCACAATTGTAGGAGTTGCTAAATCAAGGGTTCATTAGACCTAGTGTGTCACAATGGGGTGCACTGGTTATCTTTGTAAAGAAGAAGGATGGTACTTTGAGATTATGCATTGATTATAGGATGCTTAACAAAGCTACTATAAAGAACAAGTACCCACTCCCAAGAATACATGGGCTCTTCGATTAGATGAAAGGAGAAACAATGTTCTTGAAGATAGACCTTAGATCTAGTTATCACCAATTGTGGATTAAGGATGTGGACATCTGAAAAACAACTTTTAGGACTCAATATGGTCACTACAAGTTCACAGTGGTACCATTTGGGTTGACTAATGCTCCAACAACTTTCATGAATTTGATGAATAGAATTTTTAGAGATTGTTTAGATGATTTCATTTTGATCTTCCTTGATGATATATTGATATACTCTAAATCAGTGGAAGAGCATGAAAGACATTTGAGGATTGTCTTGCAGTGTTTGAGAGAGAGAAAGCTTTATGGAAAATTATCTAAGTGTACATTATTTCAAGATAAAGTGCACTATCTTGGTCATGTGATCTAAGAAGAAGGGATTGCAGTTGATCCTGAGAAGATAAAAGCAATAATGGAATGGCCTGCACCGCAGAGTGTGATAGAAGTCAGAAGTTTTATGGGACTTGCAGGTTATTATATAAAGTTTGTGGAAGGTTTCTCAACCATAGCAGCATCGATTACCGCACTAAAAAAGAAGGGTAAGAAGTTTGAATGGACAGAAAAGTGTGAGCAAGCTTTCCAAGTGCTAAAGGAAAAGCTCACAACTACTCCCATCTTGACTATACCAGATCTTAATGGGCACTTTACAATTATAACAAATGCTTTGGGGGAAGGATTAGGAGGAGTGTTGATGTAGAATGAGCAAGTGGTTGCATATGAGTCAAGAAATTTAAAGCAACATGAGTTCAACTATGTGCCGCATGATCTTGAGTTAGCTCCCATAGTTCATGCACTTCAGATGTGGAGGCATTATCTTCTAGGTAAGCCCTTTGAGTTAAATACAGATCACCTAGGGCTCAAGTATATATTTATTCAACCTAACCTTAATGCACGATAGAGAAGATAGTTAGAATTCCTTAGTGAGTATGACTTTGGAATTGAGTATATAAAAAGAAAGAAGAATAGAGAAGTAGATGCTCTTAGTAGGAGAAGACATATGGCTACCATAGTTACCATGAGATCCAATTTGAAGCATAAAGTAATTTAGAATCTTTAAGGGGATGAGCATTATGAAAGATTAAAGCAAGCTTTGGAAGTAGACCACTTAGATCATAGGTTTGATGATTATGTTGTTGAATCAGATGGACTTCTGAGATTTTAGGGAAGGATACATATTCCTAAATTAGGAGAGTTGAGGAAGTTAGTGCTTGAAGCGATCCACAATGCACCTTAGTCAGGCCATCCTGGGGTGACAAAGATGGTCAAAGGTTTGAAACCTTTATACTTTTGGCCTAGACTTAAGAGGGATGTGATGGAATTTGTGGCTCGATGTTTGGAGTGCCAACAAGTCAAGGCCGAGCATGTGCATCTAGTGGGATTGTTGTATCCACACAGTATCCCTGAGCACAAGTGGCAAGTGATAAGAATGGATTTTAGTCAAGGGTTACGTATGTCTAAGAATAGGCATGATGTCATCTTAGTGGTTGTGGACAAGTTGACAAAAGTAGCACATTTTATTCTGAGGAATCTTTCAGATGGTTCTATGGTCTTAGCTAAGAAGTTTGTTCAGGAGATTTTTTGATTGCATGGAGTGCCTAAGATGATCATTTCAATTTGAGACACTCACATGACATCTAGATTTTGGACAACTCTTAATGCACCTTTAGGTACAAAGTTAAATTTCAATTTCAGCCTATCATCCTCAAATGGATGGTCAAATAGAAAGAGTCAATCAGGTTGTAGAAGACCTTCTAAGAATGTGTTGTATGGATCAACTGCATAAATGGGAGGAGTACCTTCTATTGGTAGAGTTTGCATACAACAATTCATACCTTGCATCTTTGGGAATGGCACCTTACAAAGCTCTTTATGGGCGTAGGTGTCAAACACCTATTAGTTGGGATAAGGTAGAGGACAGAATTGTTATTGGTCCTGAAATGTTAAGAGAAATGGATGATCAGATGAAGTTGATCATGGAGAAGTTGAAGCAATCTTCTGATCATCAAAAGAGTTATGAAGATAGAATAGAATGCCTAGACAGTTCTCAGTTGGTGACAAAGTCTTTTTGAGGGTTAGACCTCATAAGAGTTTAGTATCATTTGGCAAAGTGTCCAAACTTGCTCCTCATTTTGTAGGACTGTTCAAAGTTCTAGAAGTGATTAATCCTGTAGCTTATAGACTTGCTCTACTACCTGCACTTGCCAAAATCCATAATGTTTTTCATGTGTCCTTAAGCTTTATCATCCTGACATGTCACATATTCTTGACTAGAATGCTTTACAGTTTTAGGATCTAGGAGTGGTACTAGTGGAGCCCACTCAAATTTTGGGGAAGCACAACATTAAGTTGCATAGAAGAGATGTGGTGCAATATAAGGTCCAATGGGATCAGTATTCAGAGGATAGTACCACATGGTAGGATGCAGAGGAGATTGATAGATCTTTTCCTTATTTGAGGATATAGCATAGATTTCTTATTCCTGCATGGATTATGATACTTTGAGTTCAGATATTGCTTTGATACTTTGAGTTGTTGTTATGATCTTTTGATACTTTGAGTTGATGTTATTGTTTTATGACACCTTGATACTTTATTGGTGGTTAATGGATACTTTATTATTTTGATGTGTAATAAGACATCAAGACGATGTCTCTTCCAAGTGGGGAAGGATATCACGTCTCATTTTTATGAACGATATAATTATTCTAGATTAGTGAACAATTACTATGATTGACTTTTACCTTAAGTAATTTTATATGTATAAAGGTAATTATTATGAGTTTATATTGATGAAAATTGGAAATTCATTTAAATTTTAAATATTGTCAATATGATTACAATAATTTGCCTCGCCTATTTTTTGGAGACACTAACCTATTGACGTTGAGTTGGGTGTGAATGAATGCAGGTACTCATCAAAGATGAGAACATGGTTGAGGTAGAGGTGTTCTAGCCACTTGGCAAAAACTGATGGGATGGATTATCCTGATGCAATCACACATCATGTAGTTTTCATATGCATTTTGAATGGTTTTCTTATGTAGCATTGTGTGGAAGATAAGTGTGATTGATGATTTAAAATTGTGCTTTAAAAATTGCTACAATAGTTTATATTAAATGCATTATTTTATTTAATGTCGTGATGATTAGAAGTTAGAAAAATTAGTGTGTTAAAAATTGTTTTCGAATCCATGATGTAATTACTTAATGTCTTTTTGAATTGTATTTAAATAGGTATTGCAATTTAAAAAAAGAAATATATATGCTTATTTGTATTTAAATTTAATAAATAATAAATATTGTCTCCATTTACATAATTATAGATGTTTGGAAAACAATATGCAAAATAGACTTAGATAAATTATATTAAATTATTTAATAAGATATATATATTATTGTATTATTATTTTATTTACTTCTTGATTTACTAAACTAAATATGTTTTAGTTAAAATATATAAACAATGTTAATAAAAGCATTAATATAATTAGAATTTTAAATAAATAAATAAGAAAGAAGTTAAAAGGTAGACTTTCTGTTATGTAAGCAATTTTTGCTCTGCATAACAATAAGCTGCATGGAAGATATTATTTTATTGTTTTAAATAAAATTATGAGTTCTAATCTTATTGGTTAACTCCATGCAAATGGAATGAGACTCTAGTTTCTAAAATCTAAAACTTCAGCTTTGAAACCTAATTCTTGCATCACCAAAAATAAGAGTGAAGGTTTTTAATAAAAAGAAAAGGAGTTTTGGCAGCAAGGAGACACCACGAACTCTTAATAAGAAGGCAAATTGCAACAACAGAAACTATTCTCTCGTAGCAGCAAATAAGAGGATTACAGGCCGTGACAAGAGAAAGAGAGAAGGGCGGCAACATCAGCTGCAAATTCATCATCAAATCAACTACTTTTACCAGGTTTTTATTCATGTATTTACCTTCTTGAAATCACATCTTTGGTGGTTGTAAGAGATATAAGTTTAGTTGTGAATGGGCGTATGTTTGTCATGCTCAAACCTTTTGCTTGCTTGAAAATGTTTTCCTTATGCCTGCCATGCTATCCAAAATGGATTGAGGGATCCAAGTTTTGTTGGCTGCCTGCCTTCTTGGTTGCCTATACTTATGTTGGTTGTCCATTTCTTTATGGCCGTTGTCCTCTATTCTATCCACCGTCTCTTTTTATCGTCATTTGACTATTTCTTGGGAGATCTTGTATAGATCGACCCATTATTTCTTGTTTGTCACCTGTTTTCTCTATCTTCGCTGATCATAGGTTTTTAAGATATGATAATCTCCTTTTTCTTGATTAAAACCTTAACTATCTGAAAGCCTGTCGTTTATCTCTGTGCTATTCCTAGCAAAGTGTTGTTATTTAGATTTTGTTTTTAACTGTTGAAAACTATACTCAATCTCTAGATGGCTTTTTAGACAACTCTCTGATAGACATATTTATGACTAATTTTATTTCTTTGCTGACTGAAATGGTTTTAGATTAGATATTTGTTAGAAAATTGACCTCTATGATAAACTTAAAACTCTCAAAAAGTAGATAAAACTATATTTACCTGTTATACACTACATTTGAAAACATATTCTTTAACCTTACCAGTGAATAACAATAAGATTTTACTCTTTGTGTTTTTATTTTGTTTATACTTTCTATAGTTCCTATTGCTGGCAACAGGAAGGCAATATAGGAAGTTTGTTTTATTTTTCTACAATTAATATTGTCGTAGCAATAGGAAGTCTTCTAAATGTTTTTATGTATTCCCATCACAAATTTGTCAACAAAGAACAATAATAGCTAGATTGCATATGATATTGAGAAAATATGATTAAATAATGGATACGAACTTATATCGAATTGATAAACTTGTGAATGCAATTTTGTATGAAAAAAGATGAATTATTGCTTGTGGAAAGTGTGATTTTACGAATGATGTTTTGGGAAGGGATTTTTAAATGATTTATTGAAAAACTTGATTCTTTTAATTTATTATTTATATTTGCTTCTTGGGAAAAGAAGTAGATTCTTATCTAGGAATGTAAATGGGTTCTTTTCTGGGCTAGGATGCCGAATGTGGATTTTCAGATATGGCTTTTCCTCTTTTCAAGAATTGAACTAGGTTACTTATAAGGATTAGATCTAATAGAGATGACATTGAAATAGATGTTTATTGTCCTGTAAACTTATTTATATTGATATCTTTACCAGATCCTATTGTGAGACAATTTGCTTTTCATTATTTAGAATTGCACATTCAGACATCAGGGTTGGATTAGGTGTTCCCTCCTACCAATTGTTACCAGGTAGCTAGACATTTTGTGCAGGGCTAGGTTTCCTTCATTTCATGAAGGGATCCAGGGAAGTGTAAATACTTAATGGTTGGGTGGAAAAGCACCTGGGCCATGTTGCCGTCTCTTGACTCGCAGGTGGTGCCACTGATGAGTATATTGGTTTATTATTCGTGTTGTACATGATTATTGTACTTGATTAGATGTATTATGGCATGCTTGCCAATGGATTTGGGTATATTATTTTATAGTGCTTGTTACCTGGATTAAGCATGCAATTTTGTAAGATTTAATGACATTGTGATTTATATTTATGAGATTTATCTTTCATTGAGATATTGTAATTAAGCGGATTAATTACACTTTTTTAACTTTGAAATGTTGTATCTAAGTGGATTATTTACATCTTTTTATTTTGGATATTACGATGTTGTATTTAAGTAGATTATATACTTCATTTACTTTTGAGTTGGTTTTGTAGCTTTTACATTTATTTGTGAGGCTTACAATACTTGTACCTACAAACATGTAGTATGATATTGTAGACTTATTTTCTTCACTTGGCCTAATACCCATTGACTTCTTTTGCATCTATCGATACTTGTGTGCTAGTAGTATTTAAAAATACCTTGGTAAGGCTATCATTATGTCACATTAGGATATGTTCTCCTAAGTCAACCAATGAAAATTTATACAAATAATTAAAAATAGCAATATTTAGTAATGTACATGCTTCTAGGATGTTCATGTAGAACTAGATTTCTTTTAATAGTGTATCAAATCCAAATAATTTGCTCCTTAAATGGAAGATGACACTTGATATTTTTTGATGTACATGAATGCATTTGTAGACACATAAATTTAGTGTTTTCTTTGGTTGGTGATTGTGTTTAGGTTGTGAAGTGTGTATGCTTTTCCTTCGCTTTTTAAGCGATCTTAGGAATCAAAAACACTTCCCAACATTTGCATAAATCACACCACACATTAAAATTTCTAAGGGTAAATGAACATATGCTAGTGTGACCAATTAAATGTGTATGCTCTCTCCTCGCATCCTAGTATGAACTTGGAGATCAAAAACATAATTTACTTGTGTTTCTTTTGTAAACCTTTAAAGGGCATGCCTCCTGATTTGTGAGAGGGAACGACCCAAGCGGTGCTTTTGTTTTGGCCCGCTATACAAATAATTGTGGTTGTGACAAAAGTCATCAATCACCTGGTGCCACATTTCTATACCGATGGATGTCTCCCTCAGTATCCTTGTGATGCATGAAATCCCTCTCTGAGGGCTGGGAGGCCTCTTAATTGAATGAACTACCCCATGTATAGACACTAGTATATTCCAAAACACTGGTTAAGAACCTTTGTGCGAGTGACCAAAAACCCTTTTCACTTGTTGGTGCAGGAGGTCAGACCTCCCAAGCTACCCCACATGTACTATTCATTATAGAGACAGGAACTCCCTCGGTCCCTAGGATCGAAGGGTAAGAGAAGTTGGTGCGCATGTGTTGTGTAAGGGGGAGCTAGTGTCACCAAATTCTTTAGTTGTCTGGTTTGTCTTAGTATTTGGATAAATCTAAGTGGGTACTCAACAGGTAGTATCCTTGACTAGCCTAGGATCGTGCATGTTTACAAGTGTTTTCAAACTTTTCAAGAGTCATCAAAAAACAACCAATCTGATTGCCAAGTGTCTTCTATGATTGATGTGTGTGCTTGCCGAATCATCATCCTAAACACCCTAATCAACACATTCATTCCAAGCCATCATATCCTTATCACCCTTCCTAACCACATTCCTCCTTGTCATTCCATCATCCTTATCATTCACATAACCCATATCTTAATCATCCTACTTGTCCCATCCTAATCACATCCTAATTACATTATCATCATTCCATATGATCCTCTTTCTAATTCAATCAACACCATTCCAAGTCAAACCAACACCTAATCATCATCCTTGTCATTCCACATATCCTAATCCATTTTCATCCTAATCAATCCAAATCATCCTACTTGTCCTATCCTAGCCACATTCTTATCATATCTTCATCATATCCTAATCATCATTCCTAATCATTAAACCTCATTCAACCATATCCCTAATCATTCCACCTCATCCTAATCATATCTTAATCATCATTACACATCATCATCCTTATCCAATCTACATCATCCTAATCATTCTCCTAATCATATTCAAGTCATCCTTGTCAAACCCTAATCACCTCTTTCATCTAATCACCATCATCTTAATCATCCTAGTCAAAACCCTAATCATCTTGATTCATCATCCAATCAACTTCTTCCTAATCCATTCCAAGTCACCATATCCTATTCATCATCCATATCATTACACATCATCATCCTCATCAAATCAACATACTCCTAATCATTTCCTAATCAATCCAAATGATCTAATCTTATCACTACACATAATCGTCTTCATTCATAATCCAATCAACATCATCCCAATAAATCCAAAGTCATCTAATCTCATCATTACACAACATCATCTTCATTCTAGTCTAACCAATTACATTCTAATCATATCCTAGCCATTCATTCTAATCCAATCAACTTCTTCCTAATCAATCAAAATTATCTTCATCTCATCAGTACACATCATCATCTTCATTCTAATCCAATCAATCACATGCTAATCATATCCTGACCATTCATTCCAATCCAATCAATTTCCCCCTAATCATTCCCAATCGCAATACACCACAACCGTAGGGAAACCTTTGAGCGCATCTACCCTCCCTATAAAATCTGATTGCAATTGTGTCACAACATATTAGACTCGCTGGTTCTATTCACCCACTACATATTCAATTTCATTCAGCATTTGACATTTATAGAGGTTCCCAAAAATAGTCTTCCTAAGGTTGAAACATAGGAAGAAACTGTCAAATCTTGACTGTATCACAAGTACAAATCTATGTTGGAATAAGGTGCCATTAACCTTGTAAATTCTAATATTGTATTTTATTCTATTTATTATTTGTTATTTGTAATTACCCATAAGGGAATGAAGTAGTCTCATTGACAGTTGTAATTTTAGAGTTACCAGCAGCAGTTATGGAGTGACATTTACTATTGGAAAATGTAAAAACTCATAGCAAATGAGGATAGGCATGCTCCCTTGAGGAATATACTATTTTGACATTATGACAATTATCATAATGTTTGGTGAGTGAATCTATGACAGCTGTAAGTTGTCATAAGATTCTGAGATTCTATGATGCATATGATAGATATGTTAGTTGTATATTTTCTATATTTAGCCCAAGGTTTCTATCTTGGAAATATACTCTTTTGTGGAATCTATGACAATTATGATGCGTCATAAGATGCTATAACAGGCTAGATTTAGTCTTGGGAGCCCAACCTTTGCATGGTTGTTTTTGGACAAGTGTAAGATGCTTGTAAGATGGTAATTAATGTTTACAGGTTGGAGAATCTTAGGAGAGAGAATATGAACACCTAAGATGAGTTAGAAAATGTTTCTATAAGTATTTTCCATGTATTAGTTGCTACAATACAGATTTTAGGTACTCGGTTGCTACCAGAATGCTGTCAGATTGAAGACTGGTGGAGAGAGTTGAAGTGTTGTTGTATTGTAAATCATTTTTAGATTAATACAAACATCGGGCCTCTTTCCTGTGTGGAGTTTTTTACCTAAAAGGTTTTTTTCACATTAAACATTGTGTTATGTGTTCATATTTCTGATTTTGCATTTCTGTGAAGCATAGTTTTGTTTCTATGTTACAATCTCCATTAATAACACACAGTTAAAGATTGCTGAAATTTATCTTGTATCAGATTTCCATTGAAGTAGTGTTGCTTTCATCTCTAACAATCTTGACCAAGAGACCTTGACATCTTTTTCAAATCAATCACAACTTGGGCTTAATACCACAAGGCTAGTTTAAGTCCATCCTTCCAAGTGAATTCTGAAACTCATGGGTTCACTTTAATCAATCATGTTCCTTCTACACCTCAAGGTCTTGATAAATCCAATTTATACTTTGATAGTCATTAGTAGATGAGAGTACCCTCTTGGAGCTAGACTTTTCAAAGACTAATATCATTAGCCTCTATAATAGTCTGGCCCTCATCACCTTACATTAACATCCACATAGCATCCCACAATTCACAAATCTTGTATGGTTAATACATGGATACAAAAAGAAGAGAAATGGAGTAGATCCTCCTAGTCATCCTTATAGTGAACACATCAACACAACCTTCTCGCCAACACATTCATCCTTGTCATTCCACATCATCCTTGTCATTTAATCAACATCATTCTAATCATATCCCAATCAATTTTCATCCTAATCATTATTCTTGTCATTTGACATCATCATAATCACATCCTATTCATATATTCATTATTCAACCTTCACATCCTAATCACCCTTTCTAATCACATTATTCAATCAAATTCATCCTAATCATATCCTAACCATTTCCAATTCATCCTAATCACAACCCTAACCATAACCTAATCATCCCTAATCGTCTATCTTATCATCTAGTCAATCTCATACTCTATCACATCTAATTCATCCTAATTATTCCAAACCATCATCCTAATCCTAGTCAATCCCTTGTCAACATAGTCCTAATCCTTGGACATATTACGACAAAACCAAGACCTAATCTTGTACTCCAAGGAGTCCCTCCTCCTAAGCCCAAGTTCATACTTTGAGAAGGCAATCTCCTTAATTACGAGGATGAGACAAGTCCAAAACCTAATTCATCCATGCATCACATCAACTCCACATCAACCTATCCATCCACATCACAACAAGCACATGAGAGTCTAAGTAGCCCTTTGCAACAAAATAAAGTGCCTTTGAATCCTAATGCAATCTTTGACAAGGCAAACATCAACCTAGTCCATGCAAGCCATTAACTATAATTACCATCCTCTAATCCCACATTAACTCCACTCCCTAAGTTTAAACATTACAAAAGTAAACATGTGGAGTCATCCAAATGTACCACTTCATCCAATCCTTTTGATCCTTCATCCAACCAAAGTCCAAACTACTCCCAACTCCTAACATACCTCCATCCACTTTACCACCACTTCTCCCAATGCCGAATCCATCCATTTACACATTCCTAATCATGACCAACCAATGCACACATCATCTAAACAAAAAGCTTCCACCCGCCACATGGGATTCAAAAATAAATATTTGGATGCCTCCTCTCATAAAGCCAAAAATCCTAAGGGTCCTAATGCCTTAGGGTACAAATACAAAGAATCAAAGTCATATACATTCATAAAGCTACCCAAGCGCATACCTCCAAAAGGAAAGGCCAAAACTAAAATGGTTTGGGTCCCTAAGCAAAAAAAAAAACAAGTCAAATGAGGTATCCACCTCTCAAAAATCCCAACCATCCCCTTCCATCCAAAATTCCCATTCCATCCAAAAATTCCAAAAATCCCACAAGCAAAAAAAAAATCATAAAAATTCTAAGTGTATGTGGGTACCTAAAGTCCTACATCACCCATCTCCTAAGAAAACATCTCCATTGCTTCTTACACCACCTCCAAATTAAAAGCTGAAATGTTTAGCATGGTCTGTGTAGTTATTGGTTATGATTCCTTTTCACACCTCCATCACCCCATCATTCAACTATTTTCCTACATATTTCACCCATCCCATCCCTATAGTCCATGCTTTTGCATAAGCCTTCCATCCATCCACATCATAATCCACTATCGTTCCCTCCATAATTCACTATCTACCTAATCCATCTCTCTTTCATGCAATCCTCTTACCAATATTGATGAGCATCTTGACATGGTCCATGCGATGACATCCGTCTCTAATGGGACTATCACCCTTCATAGAACTAGACACTTGAGTCCCTCTCATCCATATCCACCTCTCCCATCCAAATATTCAAAAGGTCAAAAAGTCAAAAAAATAAAAAAAAGTAAAGAGAAATCCCTTCTTCCAACAGTGAAAACCACCCTTGGTGGTGCCTTGGATAAGTACCATGATGAAAACCTAGAAAACATGCATCATGCATAAGTTGATCTTCTATGTCACCTACACTTGGGGGAACATTGTCTCATACAAATTATCATTTCCCAATTCATATCATAATCCATTATCCTACCATCCTTATCCATCATACACATATCCATCCTTTTATCCATCCATCCTCCCTTTCTCTTTTTGATCTTGATAAAGATTGGGGGCACAAATGTTGACACATGTCTTGGTTATCTCTTAATATACCTCATCTTTTCCAAATAATCCTATCATCGTCCTATTAGCCTTGTCATGAAAAATCCTAAGAATTCCACCTACAATGGGGCATGTTATTCCTATGCGACATAGTCCTTGGAGATCACATCCTTGCCCTCTTACGCATACGTTCCTTCCATCCACTATCGCCCACCCCTTTTATTCATTCTACCTTCATCCTTTCACCTAGACTTGGTTCCCCCTTGTCATTGGTATCTAGCATAAAGCCTACCTCAAGTTGTCATCCAATGTCATTTTCCAAAACATATTCAAAAATCCAAAAAAATCACAACATTCCCAAAATCCAAAAAAATCACAACATTCCCAAAATCCAAAAAAAATCACAACATTCAAAAACACAAAAAAATCAAAACATGTCAAAATTCCAAAAAAATCACAACATTACAAAATCCCAAAAAATCAAAACATTTTCAAAAATACAAAAAAATCAAATATCCATAAAAAAATCCAAGCTATAAAATCATTCCATCCAAATCAATTCTTCCAAGTTATTTCAATCAATTCAATTCTTTAGTTCATCATTCAAATCAATCCATCACACTCAATCAAATCAAATCACTTCTAACTAATTTAATCTCGATCATCACATCACTCAATCATTTCAATCAAATCAATCAATAAATTCATCATCATATCAATCCACCAAATCATTCGATCTATTCATTCAAACCAATTCAATTCATCACATCAGTCCAACCAAATCAATTCTTCCAATCAATTCACTCCAATCAATCTAATCACCAAATCCATTCATCAATCAATACAATCATTTCTTCAAATCAAACCAATCCAATTCCTCAATCAGTTCATCCAATCAAATCATTCAAATCAAATCATCAAGTCAATCCAAGCAATAAATCCAAATGCAAGCCCATCCTTAATCCATACCAATCAAGCTAATCAATCAAGTTAAATTATCTAATCACATCAATGGTCTTGATCTTAATCTTGTTGTAAACCAAATCAATCAATCAATCAATCATCATCATCATCAATGGGATATATCATTCCCACATCCTTGTGTTGATCTAGGGATATATTGTTCCCTGCCATGACAACACTATCATCATCATCAATCAAATTATCAATCAATCATTATTTTACAGCTTGACTGGGGCAATACCTTGTTTGTTTTTGTATCATTTGTGCATGCTCGCTCGCTTTCTTGTGTGTGTTATCATTTTATATTGCATTTTTATCACATCCATATCTTTCTAGCTAATATTCATATCTTGTGTATGTTGGAATAGCTTTTAGTATTATCCTTTGCATCTAAGGTCACATCACAGCTTTTGTGCATTAGGACTTCAATGCTCTAAGTTTACTTCCTCATACATTAGACAAGGTTGTATTTGTAAGGAAAACACAGGTACAAAAAATAGCTTCCCTAATGAAAATTCCAAGGGGAAAATGCAGACAGGTAACTTTCAATATGAAATAATTAGATAAATACACCAGAGAAACAAAATAGACAAAATAGACTCCAGTATTACATGGGAAAACCCTTTCGAGTAAAAAAACCCACCACCACAATAGAACAATCTTTATTACAGTAAAACTGAATATACAATAAAGATCCCCTGTTCTAATGTTCAGGTATCAGTCACTTTTACAATTTGTACAAAACTATTTATATCAACTACACAGTCTACAGAATAAACTTGTACAAAACAAACCTCTTCATCATCAAACAACGATGCCAGCAGATCAGTTTTATAACATCAGTCTACAAAAGCAAAAAAAAAAGATTACTCGACTGTTGCCCTAACTGAATGATTCACCTTCCCCATCGTCGTTGATGCTCAACAGTCATAACTGTTCGCATTCCATGAGTTGAATAATCCCACATGCACCAGGTCATGCATACTATTTCAGTTTATAACCACAAACGATCAAAATGACTATCATCGGCAATTTTGTTGCCGACAATGATAGTCAAAGACTCATCGAGATAACCTTCATCATCGGCGAACTATGTTCAACACTTACTCCGACAGATCCTTGTCTCACTGACACCAATGCTATGCTAACCCTTCATTGGAGTGACTGGTAACTTCAGAGAAACATCTCAACGCTGGGCTGATTATAGTTCTTACGCCGATGATCCATTGATCCCAACACACACTTCCATCTGGGTAACTCAATACTATCGGAATGACCACCATGAGTTTACCTGACACTCAACCTTATGCCGATGGACTTCTCACATCGATATGACCCTCATCGATTGGAGAAGTAACTTAAGACTGTGCCGATATAGTAAGTCTGCCCAATAGCTTGTCCCTTAAGCAATGTGAACAAAACTGTCGGTGTAACATTCACTAGTTCTGTCGAAACTCTAGTGTGGCCGATGACTAATGAAAGAAAGAGGTTCCAAGCAATAACTTGAGACACTAGGTCTCTTCAATCTCCCACTTGTCGAAGAGATTATTGCTCACCTCTTAATCCTCAAAAGGATTACTAAGAATTATGGACCCAAAGACCCATTCCATCTGAACACCATTTGAACTTGGCTGTGCTTACTGGTTTTGTTAAGGCATCAGCAACATTTTCCAAAGTGTCAACTTTTTCCAGCTTTACCTTCCTGTCTTCCACCATATCACGAACAAAGTGATATTGGACATCAATATGTTTTGTCCTAGCATGAAATGTAGGATTTTTTGCCAAACAGATAGCACTTTGACTGTCACAATGAATTTGTATTTGCCCTGCAATAAAACCAACATCAGAACACAACCTCTTCAACCAAACAGCTTCTTGGCATGCATGAGTAGCTGCCATGTACCCTGCCTTTGTTGTGGACAAAGTGACTACAACCTATCGCTTACTCATCCAACTAATAGCACCACCATTTAACGTGAATACATATCCACTGGTAGATCTTCTACTATCAATGTCCCCTGCCCAATCAGAATCAACATATCCTTGAATGCTGATAGATCTCTTAGATCCATCTGAGTTTCCATGATAACAAATAGCATAGTCAGAAGTTTCCTTCAAATACCTCATAACTCTTTTCACAACATCCCAATGTGATCTGCCTGGAGTCGTCATAAATTGGCTCAAAACTCCCACTGCTTGGGCAATCTCTAGTTTGGTACAGACCATTGCATACATTAAACTGCCAACAGCACTTGCATAAGACACTCTTTTCATGTCGTTAGTTTCATTCGAAGATTCTGGACAATCTTCAACAGATAGTTTCATTCCCTGCAAAACTAGAACAACTAATTGTTTAGAATCAGACATATTAGATTTATCAAGAACATTAGTAATATACTTGCTCTGGCTGAGCCAAAGCTTTCTCTTAGATCTGTCCCTTTTGATCTCCATTCCCAGAATGTACTTTGCTGCCCCCAGATTCTTCATTTCAAATTTCAAGGACAACTGAGATTTTAAATCTGAGATCATCCCCTTACCATTGCCAATAAACAACATATCATCCACATACAGTGCAATTATAAGAATTTGATCACCTTCAGTTTTATAATAGACACAATGATCAAATTTAGATCTCACATATCCTAAAGATAACACATACGTATCAAACTTCAGCTACCACATTCTGGGAGATTGTTTCAAACCATAAAGAGACTTTTTAAGTTTACATACCATATGTTCTTTTCCTTTTACCACAAAATGCTCTGGCTGGGACATATAAACTTCTTCTTCAAGGTCCCCATGAAGAAATGTTGTCATCACATCCATTTGCTCAATTTCAAAGTCATACGCTACTGCAAGTGACAAAAGAAATCTAATGGATGTCAGCTTAGCTATAGGAGAAAAAATTTCTCCATAATCAATACCTTCCTTTTGGGAATACCCCTTAGCAACCAGTCTTGCCTTGTACTTATCAACACTACCATTTGGACCATATTTCTTTTTAAATACCCACTTGCAGCCCACAGGTTTTCTACCTTCAGGCAAGGGCACCAGATCCCAGGTTCCATTCTTCTCCAATGATTTCATTTCACTATCCATGGCTTCCAACCAAGAATTTGAATCAGGTAAACTAATAGCTTCTTTCATAGTCCTAGGTTCATCAGTATCAGTAAGTAAAGCATATGCACAACTTGAATCAAGTACAGAAAATCCATAGCTATTTGGTTGTCTTCTTTCACATGTAGACCATCTCAAAAACTGAGGTGCAGGTTCAGGTTCTTGCTCTAGATCTGAATCTTCAGAGCTACTTGAACTCAAATCTGAACCATCTACACTTGGTGTTTGTTGTTACTCTTTTACAGGGGTCAGAGGAATATTCAGAACACTATTTTGTTTATTCTTTTCTGTCTTCACTGGTTGAGGATCAATAACCAAAGGTTTCAACTATCTAAAAATTACATTCCTGCTGTAAATTACTTTCTCAGTTTCAAGATTCCAAAGCTTGTACCCTTTAACACCGACTCCATAGCCAATAAAGATACATTTGACTGCCTTGTTATCTAACTTAGATCTTTTTACCTCAAGAATATGAGCATATGCCTCACAGCCAAAGACACAAAGATGTCTTAGAGAGGGCTTCTTTCTAGACCACACTTCCATAGGCGTCTTATCAACCAATGCTGAAGTAGGAGAACGATTCAGCATGTAACAAGCTATAGCAACTGCCTCAGCCCAAAACTTTTGTTCAAGCCCAGCATAGCTCAACATACTTCTTGCTTTCTCCATCAACGATCGATTTAACCTTTCAGCAACTCCATTTTGCTGTGGAGTATAAGGTGTAGTCTTATGCCTTTTAATTCCATGGTCTACACAATACTTATCAAAATCCGCAATACAATATTCACCACCATTATCTGTTCTCAAACATTTTATTTTTCTTTCAGTCTGATTTTCCACAAGAGTTTTAAATTCTTTAAATCGACTGAACACTTCTGATTTATTTTTCATAAAATATATAAATGCCCTCCTTGAATAATCATCAATAAACGATACATAGTATCTTGATTTAGACATAGAAGGAACATCGACTAGACCAAAAACATCAGAATGTACATAGTCCAGAACACCAGAAGATTTATGAGAACTAGAGTAAAAAGAAACACGGTTCTGTTTTCCATATATACAATGTTCATAGAAATCGAACACCAGATTACAATCAGTCAGCCCATCTACCAAGTTTTTGTTCTTCAAGGTTTTTAAACCTTTTTCACCTATGTGACCAAGTCTATGATGCCAGAGCATTGTTTTCTCTACAGGAAGTTTAACTTCCATAGAGTTTGCATCATGTGTTACAATAGTAGCTTCTTCAGATTTTATAGAGACATTATTACAGCACACTGATTTTGCATCTAACCTATACAGAGTTCCAATGCATTCACCATTTTCTAGTACAATAGAACCTCTAGTCATTTTACAACCACCATATACAAAAGTAACTTGCACTCCAACATCATTAAGCTTACTAACAGAAAGTAAATTTCAAGCTAGACTTGGTATGTGAAGAACTCCATTCATTCCCTTTATCCTGCCATCCAGGAACTGGATTCTAACTCATGCGTGGCCAACAATTTCCAGTGTTGAATCACTTGCCAGGAACACTTTCCCACCAGCATACAGTTCATACTTTGTGAACCACTCTCTGTGAGATGTCATATGAAAATATGCTCCTGAATCCACCAGCCAAACATCTTCAGATGCAGGCATTGCCAAAGCAGCAATGAAGGCATCAACATCACTCTGTGAAGACTCAGAGTCAGAGAAGCTCTTCTTCTTCTTTTTCTCCTCTTTGCAGTCTTTCTTGATGTGACCTTTCTGCCCACAATTCTAGCACTTCACCTTGGACTTCTTGCTAGGGGATTTTGATTTCCCCTCTGATTTGGACTTAGACTTCTTGTCCTTCTTGCCTCTTTCCTTTAATCTACCTCAAACAGACAAAGCCTCTTTGGCCATACTAGAAGACTTCCTCCGCATCTCTTCAGACAACAGCGATGCAACAATAGTTGCTGTTGAAAATGTAGTTGTTGTACTTCCAATAGCAATCACCAGATGGTCCCATGAGTCAGGTAAGGAACACAACAGAAGCATACAACGGTCCTCCTCTTCTATTTTTACACCTATAGATGTCAACTGAGTAAAAATCGTATTGAATGCACTCAGATGTTCTGCTACATATGCACCTTCATCCATCTTTAGAGAATACAATTTCTTTCTAAGGAAAAGTTTATTCACCAAGGACTTGCCCTGATAAATATTATTCAACTTCTTCCACAAATCACTTGTAGCCTTCTCCTCATGGACGTTCAATAGAACAGAGTCAGATAAACTCAATCTTATCAGTCCTTTGGCTTTCTTATTTTCCAGATCCCAATCTTCTTGCTTCATGCCTGTAGGTTGAGTTCCAGACACAGCCACCCAAAGATCTCTATAGACCAGCATGTCTTCACCTTTAAGTTTCCACAACTCAAAGTTTGTGCCATTGAACTTTTCAATGTCTATTTTGTCTGGCGTACTTGCCATCTTGTTTAACCAAATAAATCTCTACAAAACTCCCACTCACAGAATTGACACAAAAAATCCAAACTACCAACAAGGATAGCACAACTGGCCAGGCTCTGATACCACTTGTAAGGAAAACACAGGTGCAAAAAATAGCTTCCCTAATGAAAATTCCAAGGGGAAAATGCAGACAGGTAACTTTCGATACGAAATAATCAAATAAATACACCAAAGAAACAAAATAGACAAAATAGACTCCAGTATTACGTGGGAAAGCCCTTTCGGGTAAAAAAACCCACCACCATAATAGAACAATCTTTATTACAGTAAAACTGAATATACAATAAAGATCCCCTATTCTAACATTTAGGTATCGATCACTTTTACAATTTGTACAAAACTATTTATATCAACTGCACATTCTACAGAATAAACTTGTACAAAACAAACCTCTTCATCATCAAACAACGATGCCAGCAGATCAGTTTTATAATATCAGTCTGCAAAAGAAAAAAAAAATGGTTACTCGACTGTTGCCCTAACTGAATGATTCACCTTCCCCATCATTGTTGCTGCTCAACAGTTGTAACTGTTCACATTCCATGAGATGAATAATCCCACATGCACCAGGTTGCATATACTATTTCGGTTTATAACCACAAACGATCAAAATGTCTATTGTCGACAATTTTGTTGCCGACAATGATAGTCAAAGACTCATTGAGATAACCTTCATCATCGGTGAACTGTGTTCAACACTTACTCCGATGGATCCTTGTCTCACTGACGCCAATGCTATGCTAACCCTTCATCGGAGTGACTGGTAACTTCGAAGAAACATCTCAATGCTGGGCCGATTATAGTTCTTACGCCGATGATCCATTGATCACAATGCACACTTCCATCGGGGTAACTCAATACTATCAGAACGACCACCATGAGTTTACCCGATGCCCAACCTTATGCCAATGGACTTCTCACATCGGTATGACCCTCATCAATCAGAGAAGTAACTTAAGACTGTGTCGATATAGTAAGTCTGCCCGATAGCTTGTCCCTTCAGTAATGTGAACAAAATTGTCGGTGTAACATTCACTAGTTCTGCCGAAACTCTAGTGTGGCCGACGACCAATGAAAGAAAGAGGTTCCAAGCAATAACTTGAGACACTAGGTCTCTTCAGTATTATGCTGGGGCATGAGACACATCGTCACCTTGGTCCTTATACCTTGGTGTATAATGTTTACTGCTATATCAAACACCATGGTTGCTCACTTTCATTGTAGCATAACACATCATTCATTTCTTCTATCCATTCCTTTATCTTTCTTTCTTGACCAATTCATTTTCATTTCGAGAGCCTACCCATGTTTGTCCAACTCGCCTATCCTCTCGATGGGGCATCATCATCCTATGTTTCCATCATCATCATTTTCTTCTATCCATACCTTAGCTTCTTTGAAATGATGTTACTCAACATAGATCTCATCATCTCAAGCATCATCAAGCAAAGAGGGGCAAAATGTAGACACATAAATTTGTCCATGTCTTGACCATGACCTAGTCAACACATTACTTAGACACCAGGAGACATTTTTTCCTAATCCCATCTTAATCACCTTCCCAATTAATTAAATAAATCCCATTTATTTAATTAATCCCTCATTCACATGCCTCAAATAATTCAAAATTTTATTTGAATTAAATCCCTCACCTCTCACCACATTGCAACACATGTCACATGCTACATCTCCTAATTAATCCCTTCACATGCACAACTAATTTATCCTCCATCACACACTTGTCACATGACTACAACTCCTCATGGAGTGGGGAAAACTAATCAACCCTAATCGATCTCAACTATTCATATCATTTAAAATAACTTTCAATCACAACCATTCATTCAAATCAGTCCTCTCCTATAAGTCAACCCTCTCATGAGCCATTTGCATATCAAGTTTTTAAGTATTGTTATGTTGTCAAATTTCCTCTCGAATCATCCTATGCCAATGTTATGCTACTGGAATAGTGAGCAACCAATAAACAATCCTTCAACATCATGCATTCTCATGCAAGATCGAGAAGAGCCATGGAGATAATTCAAGTCTAGTGTTGATTTAATTTGCATTTGAGTTCATTGTTTTCATTTTCATACTAGTTTGTACTTCATGGTGCTAGTTAGGGTTTGAATATTTGTTGTTTTGATTTCTACCCTAGATTTGCCCTAATGACAACATTAAATGCCTTTAAATACAAGGGCATGAAAACACAACATGCAAAATTATGTTTAGCTAGTCCTACGTGGGAATCAACTATATTTGATGTTACATCCCCAACTTATGATTTAGCTTAATCTTATTTTTGTGTGATAATCAGGAGGATTAACCATAGTTTAATGATTAGATGTTGTGGAAATATATGATATAATCATTGATTACGTGAATACTAACTAATGATAGTTAGATATGAGATTACATGTTCATATGATTATTTAATTATTATAAATTGAGGATCAGATGTTGATGCATTAATCATGATTTTATGATGGTGAGTGTGAATAGGAAATGAATCTTCCTTCGAAGATGGAAAGAGAGTATCATCCAGGAGGAAGAGATAGATGTTGGGAAATGGGTCATATTGCGATCTGAGTACCAAATTTTATGTTCTTTGAACCCTTGCAATTTAGCATGAGTCGTATCTTTTCTTTCCTAGTCAATTTCCTTTATGTGTCATCTTGTCGATTGAGTTGTCTCGACGATGTTTACATCAACTTGACTAAACAACATTCTTAGAATGTCAATGTAAGTCAAGAGATAATCTCATCAAGTGATTGAGTACTTTCTTTCTCTTTATTCCTAAACCGGGATTTTGAATCTATTATTCTTTTTATATCATTCTTACAGTTTATATCGAAGAAGGGGGAGCAGTGCTCGACCCCTAAATCACATTTTGATCATGTAACCATATTGGTGATGATGTTGTATGACAACATCTTGGTGTTTTATGAGTACCTTAATACATCATGTAGATGTATGGAAAGTTTATTAAGGTATAACTATTTAACCTTGTAATCAAGCTCCATATTATCTTTAATATGTATATGTTTTAAGTGCTTTGGCTGACATCATCCATAGTTATTGGAGTGATTAGAGGCCATATTGGACCACTTGGATCCTTGTCCTCACTATCCACTTGCTTATAGCAAGTTATCGACTGAGTGATCCCAAACAAGCCGCGGGGTGGCAAAGTGGAGTAACCACCTTTCCTTCGTGGGATCGAAGGTGGTAGTTTCACTGCATGCTTAGCATGCAAAAGAAGATCAAACCTAGTTTTGGTAAGTCTTTTTCTTTTTCATTTTTTTTGGACAATACTCAGGAGAAGAGAGCAAGAATAGTGATAACATTTAGTTTTCTAGAAACCTTTATCAAAGACCATAGGGAATTGGGATGACTGTGCTCTGCTAAGAGTCATTGATAGGTAGCCTCATGATTACTAAAACAAACATCTTTAGGTATGAATTTAAGTCTAGAAAGACTCTCATTGTTTAGAATGATAAACAATAATATAACACTAGTGAATAGAGTCGACTGTACCGACAGTTAAGTGTTAAACATGTTGTGGCTATTGTTTTGTGGCCCTCGAGCTGAAGCATTTGATATAATAATCTTTATTCTTAGACGGTCCTCGAGGTGTATGTTTCTGTTGATTAATCTTGTTATTGCATATAATTTGGAGATAAACATTAGGCCCTTGAGGTCATAAATGATTTATACTACAAACTTGTTATAACTTCGATTTAGCTTGTCACTCGAGGCCCTTGAGGCTGAGCTAGTGCTTGCAGTAGCAAGCACCATGTTTGAGTGTCGATATGGCATAGTTTGAAAATAGTTTAATGATAACACTAAATCTACCATGATGTGTTCAAGACAATTGTGCTCATGAAACAAAGTGTTTAAAACTACTATGTTTTGATATGTGTTTGGAGGATTCGGCTTGCATGTAGGTCGAGCACCTTCCTTCAACCATAATGACAATCTCTAAGAAACTTTAACCTATAAACATGCGAGAGCACTTAGATACCATGCATGAGAACTATTTCCATAGTATTTGATTGCTAATGAAAGGTTATTAGGATAACCATAATGCAGTATGTATCAACCCCTTGATAAAAGGGTGGTTAGATAAGTGAAAGATTAATATTATTGATTAAAGGTAGATTTGCATGCATGCCAAGTTACTAGTAAGAACTCTCCTTTTGATGCTTATAACCTTATGAGGTTGAAAACTAATTAGTCTAAGTCTCTTGCAATGTAATGTAAATAAAATCCATTTCTTTTCCTAGTGGCCAAACTCCATGAAGGGAGTATTTAATGTTAAAAACTCACATGTGTATATGAGTTTGTGTCTTTTGTTAAGACCATCTTATCTGGCTAAGGCAATGTAAGCATTTGTTATTATGATCTTGAATATAACCTATATGGTAGGTCATCATGAAACTGTGAACCCTGGGAGGACCTAGGTTGGTAAACTTTGTTAGACTATTGCCATGTTGAAAAATGGATTAGAGTGACAAGGAGACACGGGTTCCTTGTTGTGAAAGAAACCTATTATAATTGACGTACTCCTAAGATAGGAGTTGACTATTCTAGAATTGGATTGAGATTCAAACTAAACTCACATTTTCTAGACCTAGAGAGATTGAACCAAGCATATTGTAGGATGAGACAGCTTCTAAGTTGAGTCAGGGTGGTGGACATACAACTACGTTCATTGTGAAATGTATATGTATGTAAATCTTTGGCCAAAGTAATGCATTCGTCTCTGCATGCATTAGTCGGTCCATAGTGCTCCAGATGGCATAATGGTTCCAGTAGTGTCATACATAGTTAGAGTGGATCTATAGTTGTGTGACCGTGAAACATTTTGAAGGACATAACACTACATACTCAGATGGAAAACCTAATGGTTCCTCATATATACCTTCCGTGAAGGGTAGGGCCACTTCTAGGTAGGAAGTTGTGTGAGGGACCACCGATCTGTGGTTGGAGGAAAAGCACTTGAATTATGCTCTCCTTACCAAGTAGACAACAATCCAAGGCTTATGAAGATAGATGTCAAAAGTTCCAGATGTAGTGCTTTTTCATTACATGACTTGATAGTCATTTATTATGTATAATTTGACATTTATTGCTTTGAGCATAGCATTGTACATGCATAGTGAAAGTTATTCACTAATGAGATATCTTGGATTATGTGATTTTAAGTTTTATTATATTTTAGAAAAGAAAAACATGCTTAATATTTGTGATGATGATAATTCACTTTTGTTTAACTTTGATTTGGATAATCATGATGTATTATAATTCTTAGTTAAGATGAATACTTATGTTAAATTATGAGCTTTATGGAATGTGATGTTACATATGGTATCAGAGCTACCAGGTTCAATACATGGACCTATAAGCTCACTACATGATGATTATTTTTTAGCCAATAATAATAGATGCTAATGTTTGAATGTTCTATGCCAGAATGGTAAGAATTAGAACAACACCCAAAAAGAAGGTAACCGAAAATAGACGTTACCTACGTCATCTTAAGATCTTGAGGGAGCGAGCCTTAAGAATGAAATGTCTTGAACAAACTAGTTGCTTAGTAGGAGCATGGTTGACTGATGAGGAGACCTTTGTTGATGTTGTTAAACACATTAATCAAGAGTTGAGGAAAGCAAATAGGATTGCTGCTCCTAACTCTAACGATACATCAACAGAACCCTCTGCACCTAAAGCACCGACTATGGAAAGAAGTCCTAAGGATTTTTATGTAAATAAGGAGGTTGTGGATGAATACCTGCGAGTACTTCCAGCTCCTAAAACTGATATGATAAATCTCAAGGATGAGAAATGAACATGGGAATGTATCCCACCTTGATAATAACTTGCAGTAGAAAGATGTAAACAAAATTTTGTATATTTGATGGATTATATGTAATCCAATGAAAACTATAAGGCAATTGAAATTTTTTGACAATCTTTCCTTTTTTGTTAAAGATTACATGAATGAGAAAAGATTTATGTTATGAATGGGTTCAATGATAGGGAAAACTAATCCATGATTAATCTACAAACTTCAAGAAGAAGTTGATTGCAGCAAGGTTTAGATAAGAACTAGGATGGGAGATAGCCAAGATGAAGGGCAACCTTTAGGGCACTCTGAATCTAAACTTGACTGGATCATCACTTTTCTTCAAGACACTAGAGAGAGAGTAGGAACTCTCAAACAGGAGGTTAGGAGTTAGCCAGGACCCAAGAGAGAAGCTAACTATGGGGGTGATGACAAGGCAGGTCATAATGACACCACCCAAAGTGAGCATGGAAAGAATAACTATGAGGCCATACAATAAGAGGAGAGAAGAAGCCATATGGCTTTGGAATTATCCCGGGACATGAAAAAGGTTATGCCTCCCAAATTCGATGGATTTGTAAGTAGAGATGCCATGGAGGCATGGCTTATAGAGATGGAAAAGCATTTAGAAATTAGAAATTACACTAAGATCACTAAAGCAGTATGGGGAGCATACCAGCTGGTGGGTGAAGCATCTACATGGTGGATGAACAAAATGATGGAGCTAGGCTTGAGGTCTACAAGCCTTACTAGGGATAGGTTTGTGGAACTTTTTAGGCAAAGATGGTTGCCTCAACTATTCTATGACTAGAAACTTATAGACTTTCAAAATCTGAAAAAGGTTGATTTATCTATAAATGAATATTGGGAAAAGTTCACTCACCTGATTAAGTATGTGCCACAATACCAACAGGATGAAAGATTCTGCATCTAGAAGTTTATAATGGGATTGAACACCTAGATTGGGGGTGTCTATGAGAAGGCCATCAAATAGGAACAAAAACTAAAAGCTATGTCAGCTTATCGAGAAAGGAACTGAAAGAGATATAATTGGTCCCAATCCTCTCAATCCTTTAAGAAAAAGAGGAAAAGTAGGATTTTACTAAGAAAATGATAAAGGGGCCAAGAATAAATAATTTGATTTTAAGGGAGAGAAGAAGGGCAATAAATACTCCAAGAAGAATGGAGACAATTATGGGAAGCCTCGAGAGAGGTGAGGACCAGTGGGAGGGTGCTACACATGTGGCAGAGATCATTACGCCAACCAATGTCCTAACAATGTGCAAGGAGCACAACTAAGAGGAAACCCTCTACCCTCTCAACAAGTAGCATTTTAGCAACGCATTCACACGGTCTTGGACAAAAGGCAAGATGAATTCCAAATAACTCCCATTGAAACTATAGGTATTTTATCTGATCTTTCAATTTCAGTTTTAATTGATACTAGTACTACAGAATGCTTTGTTTCCCCTAAAATTGTAAGCAAAATTCCTAGAACGGCTGGATACATGGAAAACACATTGTCAGTAGAATATGCAAATCAGACCAAGGCTCAGGCAAAGCAATGCATGTTTGAGGCTAGGGTTGAACTTGCAAGTTTCTCCATGGAAGTAAACCTTTACATAGCCCCACTAGTCTCATATGATGTTATCCTTGGAATCAATTGGCTATGGAGAAATTGAGCCAAAGTAGACTATTATGCCAAAACAGTAGAATGTCTTGATGACTTAGGAAACAAGGTTTTTCTATAATGGAATCATAGGGAAGTCAAACTAAGACAAATTTCTACCCTGTAAATGAAAAGAGTTCAAAGAAAGGGATGCCAAATTTTTTTTGTTGTTACATTAGAAAATGTCCCCTTGGGGGCTTTTCCCTCTTAAGGTTTAGCTCTTGGGTCCTGTTGATGCATTTCGAGCATTTTTCATAATAATCTGACATCCCGATGAGAAAACCCTAAAGTTTCATGGCAAATGGGACCTAGGGGATGCACTAAACATGATCCCTACCTAAAATAGGGGGGAGGACTTGGGTACCCATGCCCTAGTCCTGCCCTATTTTAGGTTAGGCCTAATTTTTTAGTGTCAGTTTATGACCATTATTTAGGTCCTAGGCCGACACGGTAAGTTTCAATTATGAAATTCTTAGTGGGAATGTTTGTACTTCCATAAACAAGCATGATTAGGTTATCATTTGTAGACTAGATGAAAACTAGATGGCAATTGTGATCTTTAGGTATTCTTTTGATTAGAGCATTTAAAATATTCATTGTGTTGCAGAGCAGAGCATTCTTCTTGTGTTTGTGTTTGCAGATTGGGCATCTATCTCCTCATGGCATGAAGAGCATCTTCCTTCCATGAGATCTTAACTACAAGGTGATATCAATTGTGTTTTCAATCATTTATCATTTTGATTTTGCCTCTATCACGTAGGGATACACACTCTTTATCTCACAACAGTGTTCGAAAGACGTGAATGTCTCTCTGGGGCTTGACTAAGGCAAGCCTCTAAACACCACAACCCCCAACCCATTCTTCCATGATTGCAGGTTACAAGTTGTGGGAGCAGTAAAAGTGGAGTTGCAGGAGAGCAGTGCAGACTGTCAGAATTGCAAATCAAAAGAGAAAATAGGGACTTGGACTCAGGCACCTACTCATTAGTCCTCTGGATCCTGCAACTAAAGAATCTCTGGAACAACAGGATTAGGTTACAGACAAGATTCCTAGATCTTGATAAAAGTTATGGCATTGGACTAGGGCACCCACTCATTAGTCCCCGACTTTTCTATTTTCTAAACTTCAAAATTTGGTATGCATTTGATTGTCATTTGATATCTCTGTGTGCGATCATTTTCTGTAAGTTGTTCATTTACTTCCGAATTTGCATAATTAGGTTTTTGAGCATAAGTGGACTTAATTGAACAACTAAATCATAGAATTCCAATTTTAACTACATCCCAAGTGACTACATACCTGATAGTAGAGTCCTACTCGGCCTAACATCCTTGAATGTTTGAGGTGAAAGGAGGATTCATACAAATTAACCCTAAACACAAACAAAACATCCTCTTCTCTTTTTCACCTTAAAAATTTTGGTGAACCCATGGTTTTAATAAATTTTGCACCTTGCTAAGTGTTGTGCTTCAAATTTACATTCATTTCATTATTCATCTTATTGCATTTGGAAAATTAAAAAAAAATTGAAAATTTTGAAACAAATTGGCATTTTTTAGCTTGCATTTTCATATAATTTGAATTAGTTGCATTTAATTTCATTAAATTTCTGTAATTATCATCAGATCTGATTTAAAATATGGAAAATTTTCATTCATCATTCATTTAGATTGCATTTTCATGCTTAAATTGCTAAAAATTGCTTGAAATTGTGCATTTTTCCATCTAACCTAGTTTTGCATTAGCTAGGGTTTGTATTCAGAATCTTGTTTTGGATTTTACTACCATTTAAAAACAATCATTAGGGATTATTTATAACTTTAGTGTTTCATCATAGTGGTTTTCTTGCAAAATTTCATGCCTAGGGTTTGAAAACCTTGATTTTTCACTAGATTTTGGCCTTATCGTCTCTCTAGATTTGCATCCTAGGCATGTTGTAAATAATTTTTATGTAATAATTGGCTGTTATTAGGGTTATTATATTCTTCCCCTCCTCAAATTATTTACAACATCTTTTTATTGGCCTCTTACAATGGAAATTTGGTTAAAATTTGCATATTTTAGCTATATTTTCCCTAGGTTTTGACCTTGAGTTGCACTATAAGCATGTTGTGGCAGATTTTTTGGAATTAGGTGGTTGTTATTACTGTTATAATCTTATTTCCATTATCTTTTTCCTCACAACACCATTTTTCATTATCTGTTTCATTGAAATTTGGTGAAAAATTGCATATGTTGGCTATATTTGCCCTAGGATTTGACCTAGATTTGCACTCCAAGCGTGTTGTGAAAGATTTTATGGCTTTAGGTGACTGATATTACTTCTATAATCTTCTGTACCTCCTAAAATTATTTACAGCACCCCTTTGTTGGGCCTTTGCATTGAACATTTGTGAAAAATTGCATGTTTTAGTGCATTTTCACTAGGTTTTGGCTTGTCATCATCTTATATTTGCATCAAAAGTGTGTTGTGAAGGATATTATTGCTTTATTGGACTGATATTAGACACATTACTTGTTGTACCTGATCAATTTCCTTACAACACCCTTTCTTTCACTTATTTGCATTGAAAAGAGTTGAAAAAAATTGAGCATTTTTGGATCTTAAGCATATCCTTCTCTTAGGGCTTGTTCTATTAGTTGTGCATTGACCATTGCATGCCTCTATATGAGTATTATAACTCACTTACCTAATATAAATATCCCTTTAAGAAGAAGCATAAGACATATGGGATCTAGTTCTCTTGAAGAATTTGGCATCCATACTTTTGAAAATCCATTAAATACCTTCTTTACAAAAGGAGAGACACAATTTTGCAAGATATTATAGCTCCTACAACCACTATGGAAGATCAAGTATTTCATGATGTCAATGAAGCTATTGAGGTAGTTGCACATGTACCTTATGAGCAAATAAACAAACTTGACAAAGAGTTAGCCAATTTTCAAGCATTTGTAGAAACAAAAAGAAAAGAGGAAGAAGCTATACCTATGATTCACCATGTAAGAGAACTGATAAAAAAAGGACAAGATGGTATTGATGTTATTTGAGGTCTAACACATATTGTACAAACTAATGTCATACTAGTGACTGAATGTGCAAAATTTATTAATAACATGTCATCACTTTCTCATACGCAAGTATCAGCACCTATACCAACCACTAGAATATCTACATTCACATTGAAAATTTTAACAACCAATGCAAATGCTTGTAGTAATGCTACCACTAGTATTGGAGTATCTAATGGAACTAGTTCACAAAATTACAAATTTGTGGGATTCAATTATCACAATTTGGTTTCTAAGGGGACCTCTTCTATGAATAATTATTCTCAACCACCTATCCATCCCACCTATTCTCAACCACCTATTACATACAACTATTCACAACCACCTCCCACCTATCATTATGTCCAACCATGATTGACCTATTCATAGCCTCCACTTATCATTACTCAGGCTCAATCACCCCCTCACTTTGGTTCTAATTCCTTGCAACAAACTACATCTCCCAATGATGCCATCTTAAACCAACTTTTGTAGGGCATGACTACTTTACAACAAAAAGTGACAAACTTGACAAATTATTCACAACCTAATATACCAACTTATCATGCCCATAATCCCCTATCTTATGCAATTTTGAGAACTCATATGCCTAAAAGGTTTGAGAGCCCTCACTTTGAAAAATATTGTGGAAAAGGTGATCCTAATACTCATGTGGCGGCATTCACATCTATGTGCAATAATTTTTACTTTGAAGAGGGCTTGTTCGTAAAATTGTTTCCATGATCTCTTAAAGATACTGCTTTAGAATGGTTTTGCTCCTTACCTCTGAATTCAATACACTCCTTTTCGCAGTTGGTTGATCAATTTTTACAACATTTTCTAGCAAACATTGGACCTCAAGTTTCCTTGATTGATTTAGCTCATTGCAAGAAAGGTCTGAAAGAGAAGTTAACTGAGTTTATTAGCCGGTATCAATCTCTCTATGCACAAATCCAATATCAGATGAAAGATGAGGATGTTTAGAAGGTGTTTATTACAAATCTACAACCTAACATCCATGATAAGATTTTATTGATGTTCAAGTATACCTCCTTTCAACATTTATGTACCGCCCTTCGTGATTATCAACTTTCATCTAGTCAGTATGGAAACCAAAACTCATCGGCTCAAGTTGGTCAATCCATGGGTGGACCATCACAAAATAACTTTAAGAAGAACAATAATAGGAGTTTCACTAAGATTAATGGACCGAATTTGAATAACTTTTCTCAAGTATCTGCTATCACTAATCTAAAGAAGGCATTGTATCAACAAAGAAAGTTTACTCCAATATCTGAGTCTTACCATTTCATCATGAACCAAGCTGTGAGTAATAATCTTATGAAGCTTCCCCCGATTAAACCTTTGGATCCTAACAAACCTCAAGGACCTTATTTTGATGCTAATGCCTTTTGTCATTATCATTGGACACAAGGACATGATACTGAATGATGTATGCATCTTAAACATGAAATACAAGACCTCATCGACTTGAATGTGATATAGGTATCAGGTGTGAATGACAAAGGAAACAAGTTAGTTGCTCCACCGAATCAGAATTTACAAATCCTTACTAATCCTTTCCCTAAGCATATTGATACAAATATGATGGAACATGGCTTAGTGGAAGTAGACAATGATGATTATTTGGAATATGATAACATCGTGGGAATAATAGAAGTGGATAAGGAAAAGTTGGATAACCTACCTCATCTGCACTGAAATGGAATTTATGCTGAGGTTCCTCCTCCATTTATCTTTACAAGGATCGGGAGACAACCAAAATGCATCATAAAAATAAGTAGAACAACTGATACAAACAACTATAACAAAGAAAAAGAGGGAGATAATATAGGATGATTCTTGGTACTATGGTAGACGAAATCAATAATTAAAACTTGCTAAAAATCAAAAAAGAGTAAGACGATTATCATCAGTTAAAAATAATAGTGGATCTCTTCCTCACAAGCAACAAAAGGTCTCACTTGCACAAGATGTTGAGAAACAAGCATTGCATGGATTTTCTGACAATAAACAAGACTCTCATAAGAACCACTCGACCTTCGCACAAAACATGATTGAATACCTCTCCAAGAGGTTCGCAAGTTCAAACATTTAATAAGGTGGTATTACAGGTAAGTATCTCTAACCCTTTATCTCTCGTGTTGTGTTTCCCTCATAATGTGTTATGTGTTGATCAGGCCTTCTAGGATGACCCTTGATTCTCTTGTAAGGTCCAGGATACCAAGAGATTGCCTCTGTTGTGACCCTTCTTCTATTTGTATCATCATTCTTCTATATTGCTTCTCCTCTATTTTCATTGTTGCATGTTGTGTCTTACAGACATAGCATTGCAGTTGGTGACTTGGGGGCACCCTCCTCCATGATTGTCCCTAAGGCACTTGTTTCTCCTCTCTTGATTTATTGTTTCCCTTCCTCTAGTGGTTCTATCTAGTGGATAGATGACAAAAAACATATTATACTGATGCGGACCTAGTGTCCCTTTAGCGAGAAATCAAAAATTGGACTTAGTTCCTATATGACGATGGGGTTGATATATATTATCCGACGCTTGGCTAGTAGAATCACTCCGTGCACTTTGTCATGTGATCTTGATGGTCTCTTATCTCTCTTACAAACCATAACAATATTATTGCTCTGTACACTTTGTTTGTCTTTGAATCTCACCTTGGTTACACTCAGTTTTGAGATTTTGACGGTATAGCCTCACGGATATACTCGATCTCCAAATTTGTAGTATAACCTTGGCTCTTTGTATGATTGATCATATGCATTGATGTTGTTGTTTATCATGATTATTTGGACACTAACACTTTTCTTGTAGGGATGTTTTTGTGGGAACATTTGGCGATCATAAAGTACATGTTAGCTCCAAGGAGCATGGGCTTTACGAGAGCTCGTGTTCCCTTGTGTGTTTTCTTCCTATCTTAACATGCTTAATATCGATACATGATATCAACCACCTTAAGGTGGGGTCATATATAAGGTAAGTTGTCTGATGTAGATCTTAGCAATGTGCTTGTTCTCAGGTGCAGTCTTAAAGACTAGTGGTGATGAGTCCCTCCTGCACTCTGAGATTTGTTTGAAATCTATTACAATCATTTAATCCCTTTGCGGAGGTGGGATATCGCATCCTTTTCTTAATCCCTCATCACGAGGCAGGGATGGTGTATCTCTCATGGAGAATGCACATCCTGTCATTTTGAAAAGTCCTCATCATGAGGAGGAGAGTGGTTCTATGACTAACTCAACCCTTAAGCATGTCTTTAGCGATTGTTGTGGTGAAGACCAATCATCGGTGTGTTCTTGTAATGTGTCTGAGATGGTGTTGAACCTAGAAATAGGAACACTCCATCACTTGTCTGCCGTGTTTTCTCTGTGTCTTCCAAGTGTGTGTGTATTGCATGTTTGTTCCCAAGCATAGTCTTAAAGGCTGGTGGTGATGAGTCCTTCCTATGCTTTGGGATTTGTGTGGCGTGCTTGTTTTTTATGGTGTGTTTTGCATGTGTGTTGCCCTATATACAGTATTAAAGATCGGTGGTGATGAGTCCCTCCTGCATTATGGGTGGTGTGTTTACTTTCCTATACTTACATCTACATTTCATATATGAAAAGAAAAAAAGAAAAAGAAAATCATCTATGTCTTCATTGCATTCACTATATCCATTATGTTTTGTGTGTCTTTAATGTTGTCTTCTCCATGTTTTGTGTGACTTCTTCATGCTTGGCATGTTTGCTATGTTTGTTGATCGTACTTTAATGTATATATTAGCCTTGCGTTATATACATACATTAAAGTGGGGGCTAAATGTTACATCAGAAAATATCCCCTTGGGGGCTTTTCCCTCTTAAGGTTTAGCTCTTGGGTCCTATTGATGCATTTAGAGCATTTTTCATAATAATCTGACATCCCAATGAGAAAACCCTGAAGTTTCATGGAAAATGGGACCTAGGGGGTGCACTTAACATGATCCCTTCCTAAAATAAGGGGGAGGACTTGGGTGTTCATGCCCTAGTCATGTCCTATTTTAGGTTAGGCCTAATTTTTAAGTGTCAGTTTATGACTGTTATTTAGGTCCTAGGCCGACAGAGTAAGTTTCAATTACGAAAGTCTTAGCAGGAATGCTTGTAGTTGCATATATAAGCATGATTAGGTTATCATTTGTAGATTAGATGAAAACTAGATGGCAATTGTGATCTTTAGACATTCTTTTGATTAGAGCATTGTTCTTGTGTTTATATTTGTATATTTGGCATCCATCTCCTCATGGCATGAAGAGCATCTTCCTTCCATGAGATCTTCACTACAAGGTGATATCAATTGTGTTTTCAATTACTTATCATTTTGATTTTTCCTCTATCCCACAAGGATATGTACTCTTTATCTGACAACGGTGTTTAGAAGACTTGAATGTCTCTCTGGGACTTGATTGATGCAAGCCTCTAAACACCATAACCCCCAACCCATTTTTTTGAGATTGTAGGTTACAGGTTGCAGGAGTAGAAAAAGTGGAGTTGTAAGAGAGCAGTGCAGACTGTCAGAATTGTAGATCAGAAGAGAAAATAGGCAACTGGACTTGAGCACCCACTCATTAGTCCTCTGGATCCCACAACTAAAGAATCTCTAGAACAGTAGGATCCGTTTGCAGACAAGATTCCCAGATCTCGACAAAAGTTATGGCACTAGACTAGGGTGCCCGCTCATTAGTCCCCAGCTTTTCTATTTTCTAGACTTTGAAATTTGGTATACATTTGATTGTCATTTGATATATCTGTGTGCGAGCATTTTCTGTAATTTGTCCATTTACTTCCGAATTTGCATAATTAGGGTTTTGAACATAAGTGGACTTAATTGAACAAATATATCACACAATTCAAATTTCCCTACATCCCAAGTGACCACATTCCTGATAGTAGAGTCCTACTTAGCCTAAAGTCCTTGAATGTTTGAGGTGAAAGGAGGATTCATACAAATTAATCCTAAACACAAACAAAACATCCTCTTTTCTTTTTCACCTTAAACAAATGTCAAAATGGAAAAACTAAAAGGGTTTGAGGAAACCAATTTCCAAGATGATTTAATATCTTACAAATATCAAAAACTCAATGAAGTTGGGAAGGAGTCCATAGATCAAGAGAGATCGGATATGGATAGGTATCCTTTCCTTAGAGATTTTGAGGACGTATTTCTAGATGAGTTGTCGAGGCTACCTCCTAAAAGAGCCTTTGACTTCTCTATTGATATAATTCCAGGATCAAAACCTATTTATAAAGCCCCCTACAGAATGACCACCATAGAGTTAATGGAGCTAAAGGCTCAATTACTGGAATTGTTGGTTAAAGGGCTTAATAGACCCAATGTGTCGGCCTCAAGAGCACTAGTTATATTTGTGAAAAAGAAAGATGGCACTTTCTGATTATGGATAGATTGTTGCATGTTGAATAAAGCAACAATTAAGAATAAATACTCGTTGCCTCGCATCGATGATCTTTTTGATCAAATGAGAGGTGCAACCCTTTTTTCCAAGATCAATCTTTGGTCTGGTATCACCAATTGAGGTTGAAGGATGACGACATCCATAAAACTACCTTTAGAACAAGGTGTGGGCATTATGAGTTCACTATCCTACCTTTTGGATTAACAATGCACATGCAGTGTTTATAAACCTAATGAATGGTGTCTTCAGGGATTGTTTGGACAAGTTTGTCCTAGTGTTTCTTGATGACATTCTAATATATTCTAAGAATGAAGAAGAGAACCTTTAACATTTGAGAATTATTCTTCAAAGGTTGAGAGAGCATAAACTGTATGGCAAGATCTCTAAGTGTACTTTCTTTCAAAAGGAAGTGCAGTATTTGGGCCACATAATTTCAGCTAAGGGAATACGTGTGGACCTAGCTAAAATTAAGGCTATTTTGGAATGGCTAGTACCATGAAATGTTCATGAGGACCGAGGTTTTATGGGCCTTGAAGGTTTCTACTAGAAGTTTGTGAAAAAAATTTCAAAAATTGCATACCTATAACTTCCTTATGGAGAAAAGGCAAGAGATTTGAGTGGTTAGAAAAGTGCCAAGAGGCCTTTGACATACAGAAGGAAAAATTGACTTCAGCACCAATTTTTAAAGTACTTGATCTAGAAGGTCAATTTGTAGTCATTATTGATGCCTTATGGGAAGGCTTAGGTGGTGTACTAATCTAGGATGGACAAGTCATTGCATATGAATCCTGAAAATTAAAAACCTATGAGCAAAACTATGCCCGCCATGATTTGGAATTTGCAATAGTCATTCATGCACTGCAAATGTGGAGACACTGCTTGCTAAGAAAACCCTTTGAGTTGAAAATAGACCATCAAGGACTCAAATATCTGTTCACTCAACCACATCTAAATGCTCATCAAAGAAGATGGCTGGAATTCTTCTTGGATTATGATTTTGAGATTAAATATATCCAAAGAAAAGTAAATCAAGTGTAGGAGAAGACACATCTCCTCAATGATCTTCATACATTCTGATTTTAGGAATCAGGTACCATAGAAAACTAAGGGAGATGAGTTTTACGAGTAGGTAAAATAGGCCCTTGTGGAAAACCCCTAGAATCTGAGATACAAAGGATTTAACCTTGAACCGAATGGGTTAATAAGATTTAAAGGAAGGATGTATGTACCTAACTCTATAGAGTTAAGGAATATGGTGTGGAAGCTACACCATATTCTTGACATCCTGGAGTAACAAAGTTACTTGCTGATGTAAAACCCCAATATTTATGGAAAGAAATGAAGAGGGGTGCTACAAATTTTGTAGCTACATGTATAGAATGTTAGAGGGTGAAGGCAAAACACCATCACCTGGCAGGACTCTTATACCCTCATGAAATTCCTAAGTGGAAATAGCAAATTATAAGCATGGACTTTGTGTAAGGTCTTCCTATGTCAAGGAATAGGCACAATGCTATTTTGGTTGTGGTGGATAGACTCACCAAAGCCGCACATTTTATACCTGGGAAAATGACAGATGGGGCATCCGTCATAGCCTGTAAATTTGTTCAATTAATTTTTAGATTGCATGGCATTCCTGAGAAGATTATCTCAGATAGGGATGAATGAATGACATTGAGGTTTTGGTAAACCTTATTCTCTTCACTTGGAACCTAGTTGAATATAAGCTCTACTTATCATCCTGAAATGGATGGCCAAATTAAGAGAGTAAACCAAGTGCTGGAGGATTTATTGAGAATGTATTCCATGTACCAACAATACAAATGGGAAGATTATATTCCTTTGGTGGAATTTGCCTATAATAATTCCTATCATTCTACTATTAAGATGGCTCCATTTGAAGCATTATATGGAAGAAAGTGTCGAACCCCTATAAGCTGGGACAACCTAGAAGATAGGGTTAACCTTGGTCCAGAAATGCTGTCAGAAATGGAAGAACAAGTCCATCTAATTAAGAAAAGGCTAGCTAAAGATAATGATAGGAAAAAGAGTTATGCAGATGCTAGGCACATCAAAATGCATTTCTTAGTGGGAGAGAAAGTCCTTTTAAGGGTAAAACCTCAAAAGAGTTCCATTAAATTTAGAAAAACATCCAAACTAGCACCTAGATATGTGGTTCCCTATGAATTTCCCAAAGAAGTCAACCCAGTTACATACAGAATCGCTCTATCACCAGCTCTTGCCATGATGCATAATGTTTTTCATGTTTCCTATTTGAAATTTTTTAATGCTGTAGATAATCAAATTCCTATTCTTGATTAGAATACTATACAAGTGAAGGATCCAGGGGTGGTGGTGATCGAGCCAATTAAGGTGCTCAAAATACATAAGCTACGTTTAGGTAACAAAGAGATAATACAATGCAAGGTCCAGTGGGACCAATATGCAAAAGAAAATGCCACATGGGAAAACTATGATGACATTTATGTGAGATTTCCCCATCTCTTTTGAAAAATATTTTGTTATGCTCATAAAACATTTTTCTTATTATGTTGGTTAACTCTTAAGACAATTAATCATTGGGGACAATGATTCTTATGGGGGGGAGATATGTTACATCCCCAACTTATGATTTAGCTTAATCTTTTTTTTGTATGCTAATCAAGAGGATTAACCATAGTTTAATGATTAGATGTTGTGGAAATATATGATTTAATCATTGATTATGTGAATACTAACTAATGATGGTTAGATATGAGATTACATGTTCATATGATTATTTAATATTATGAATTGAGAATCAGATGATGATGCATTGATCATTATTTTATGATGGTGAGTATGAATGTAGGAAATGAATCTTCCTTTGAAGACGGAAGGAGAGTATCATCCAAGAGGAAGAGATAGATGTCAGGAAATGGGTCAAATTGCCATCTGACTACTAGATTTTATGTCCTTATGAACCCTTGTAAGTTAGCATGAGTCATGTCTTTTCTTTGCTAGTCAATTTCCTTTATGTGTCGTCATGTCGATTGAGTTGTCTTGATGATGTTTATGTCGACTCAACTAAATGACATTCTTTGAATGTCAATGTAAGTCGACAGATAGTCTTGTCAAGTGATTGAGTACTTTCTTGCTCTTTATTCTTGAATTGGGATTTTGAATCTATTATTCTTTTTATATCATTCTTAGCATTTATAGAGGAGAAGGGGGAACAGTGCTTGACCCCAAAATTACATTTTGATTGTGTCACCATAATGGTGATGATGTCGTATGACAACATCTTGGTGTGTTATGATTGCCATTATACATCATATAGATGTATGGAAAGTTTATTAAGGTATAACTATTTAACCTTGTAATCGAGCTCCATATTATTATTAATATGTATATGTTTTAAGTGCTTTGGCTGATATCATCCATAGTCACTGGAGTGATTAGAGGCCATATTAGACCACTTGGATCCTTGTCCTTGTTGTCCACTTACTTATAGCAAGTTATGGACTAAGTGATCCCAAGGAAGCCACGGGGTGGCGAAGTGGAGTAACCACCTTTCCTTCATGGGATCATAGGTGGTAGTTTTACCGCATGCTTAGCATGCAAAAGAAGATCAAACCTAGTTTTGGTAAGTCTTTTCTTTTTCATTTTTTTGGACAATGCTCAGGAGAAGGGAGAAAGAACAGTGATAACATTTAGTTTTCTAGAAACCTTTATCGAAGACCACAAGGAATTGGGACTACTGTGCTCTGCTAAGAGTCGTCAATAGGCAGCCTCATGATTACTAAAATGAACATCTTCAGGTATGACTTGAAGTCTGGAAAGACTCTCATTGTTTAAAATGATAAACAATAATATAACACTGGTGAATAGAGTTGACTGTGTCGATAGTTTACTGTTAAACATGTTGTGGCTATCATTTTGTGGCCCTCAGGGCTGAAGCATTTGATATGATAATCTTTATTATCAGACCCTCAAGGTCTATGTTTCTATTGATTAGTTTTGTTATTGCATATAATTTTGAGATAAACATCAGGCCCTCAAGGTTGTAAATGATTTATATTGCAAACTTGTTAGAACTATGGTTTAGCTTGTCACTCAAGGCCCTCAAGGCTGAGCTACTGCTCGTAGTAACAAGCACCATGTTTGAGTGCCAATATGGCACAGTTTCAAACTAGTTTAATGATAACACTAAAACTACCATGATGTGTTCAAGCCAACTGTGCTCATGAAACAAAGTTTTTAAAACTAAATGTTTTGATATGTGTTTGGAGGATTCAACCTGCATGTGGAACGAGCACCTTCCTCGAACCATAATGACAATCTTTATGAAACTTTAACCTATAAATGTGTGAGAGCACTTAGATACCATGCACAAGAACTATTTCCATAATATTTGACTGCTAATGAAAGGTTATTAGGATAACCATAATCTAGTATGTATTGACCCCTTGATAAAAAGGTGGTTAGATAAGTGCAAGATTAATATTATTGCTTAAAAGTAGCTTTGCATGCATGTTGAGTTATTAGTAAGAACTCTCCTCTTGACGCTTCTAACCTAATGAGGTTGAAAACTAATTAGTCTAAGTCTCTTGAATTGTAATGTAAATAAAAGCTATTTCTTTTACTAGTGGCCAAACTCCATGAAGAGAGTATTTAATGTTAAAAACTCACATGGGTATATAAGTTGGTGTCTTTTGTTAAGACCATCTTATTTGGCTAAGGAAATGTAAGCCTATGTTATTATGATCTTGAATATAACTGTTACCCATTTTTATGTTTCAACTCAATCAAGTGGGGATGATTAAGTTTTCTAGTTTTGAGGGGTGCATGTCTATTATTAGTAAGTGTTTTGCCAAGAGAAAAATGCCATAAAAGAACTTCAATTAAATGCGATTGTTTGCAATCAAGAAGAAACATACAACATTGCAGTTTTTGAAAGGCTTTTTCATTATTCATAAATGTCAAATAAGATGCTCCCACACAAGCTATAGGAGTAACTGAAATAGGCTACATAACAGTAACTTTTACTTTTGAAAAGAAACAAATTGCATAGGAAAAGAGAGGGGACCCATCATTGCCTGTGAATGACGAATCCCATGGTCGATCCGGCTACTATCTTCCTCCATCCGTTTGAACTCTAGTGTACCTAGAAAATAGTTTTTGTTAATGCTCAAGGTCTCAAATCTTTTCGTACACAATCAGAACTTCAAAAGTACTATTTACTTTTATGTAGCAACAACATCAGTCATCAGATATCAACATAAGAAAAATTAGAATGAGCAGATACTAGTGCCATATCAAGAAAGATAGATCCATACAAGTTACATCACATCATAAATAAAGGTATGTTTTATATGCTAACATGTTTGCTTCCTGTGAAGGTGTATGAGAAATCAGTTTACTAATTCATCTTTTATAAAATGACATGTGGAGAAAAAAGGTGGCTCCCACAAGGGTAGAGCCCAGAATGTTTCATTCCTAACCATTCAAGAAGGATATCAAGATGCATAAATAGATAGGTACCATGCATAGAAACAAGCCATCATTGATGCAGTCAAAGTGGAATCATACTAGAAAGTCAAAGGGACAGTTGCTCCTATAAACTATGCATCATCACAAGAGAAATCTATCCAGATCAAACAACTATGTGGTACTTAATCACTTTCATGTCACAAAATGAACAAATGCATCTGTTAGGGTTAGGGTAGATCAAAGAAATAAACACTAACAATTATATGCAGATTAAATAACCCAAATATAACAATGAGGAATAACACAAAAGAGATCAACACAGAAATTTAACATGGTTCACCTAATATGGGCTACATCCACAAAAACTTGGCCATTCAATGATTTTATTATCTAGTGCAAAACATATTAAAATCTCGTGAATACATCACTATACCATACATCCCAGTTGCTTATAACAAGATTTTCAAAAGCTTCTAAAATTAGGGTTTTGTAATGTCATTTTTCTTTTGTCAGTTAAAAAAAATTAACAACCGACTCCGATCATGCAAAAAAGAGGGAATTTTTTTTTTCAGGGGTTGCACCCCTGAACCCCCGCTCAAGGCCTAGCCCAGCCCTGAACCCCGATGAGGATACATAACTTGTGTACAGTACTTGCATGATCAGTTGCCACATACCAACAATCTCCCACTTGGAGACTAATCAGGCTCCACACCAAACAATCTCCCACTTGGAGACTAATCTTGGACAACACCGCTGTGCTTACAGCTCCCATTGGATTACATGCATGGCTGGTTTCTTAAGTCCACCAGTATTAGTCATGAAGGCCAACATAAAATGATGAGTAAATCAGTTTCTCCCATGTAACTACCTTTGTGAACATATCTGTAGGATTCTCACTTGTGTGAATTTTCTCTAGCTTCAACTACCCATCCTCCAAAACTGACTAGATGAAGTGGATCTGAGCTATATATGCTTAGTTTTTAAATGCAGAGTTGAGTTCTTAGCAAGATGAATGGCACTCTGGCTATCAGTGTACAAAGGACTATCTTCTTGTTGTTGCCCCAATTCCTCCAGAAAATGTTGTAACCAAATCATCTCCTTGCTAGCTTCTATAGCAGCAACATACTCAGCTTTAGTAGCTGAAAGTGTAACAACCTTTTGCAACCTTGAAATACAACTAACTATAGTACCTCCTACAGTAAAAACATACCTTGTACTACTCCTCCTTTTATCAATATCACCAGCCAGATCAGAGTCAACATATCCTTTTAGAGTAGAATTTGTTCCTCCAAAACATAGTTTCTTTGAACAAGTACCTCTCAAATATCAAAGAACCCATTGTATAGCATTCCAATGTTCCATTCCTGGATTGCTCATATACCTGCTCACAACTCCCACTGCATGTGCAATATCTGGCCTTGTGCATACCATTGCATACATCAAGCTACCAACTACTGATGCATATTGTATCTTAGACATTTTGTCTTCCTCCTCTTGTGTCCTTGGACACATCTCCTTAGTCAACTTAAAATGACTAGGCAAAGGTGTATTAACTACTTTTGCATTCTACATGTTCAACCTTTTCAACACCTTGTCTACATACTCACTTTGGGACAAAAATAATTTTTTGTTTGTCCTATCCCATGTGATCCTCATACCAAGGATTCGTTTTGCTGCACCTAAATCCTTCATAGCAAATGAATTTGCTAATTTCTACTTAAGTTCATTAATATGCTGCATGTTAGACCTGGGAACAAGCATGTCATCAACATAAAGCAACAGGATAATATAGCTACCATTACCTAATTTCTTGAAATAAATACAATAATCAGAATGACATCTTTTGTAACCTTGTTCAGCCATAAAACTATCAAATTTTAAATACCATTGCCGAGGTGCTTGCTTCAGGCCATACAAACTCTTCTTTAACCTGCACACAAAATCCTCCTTACCCTTGACCTCATATCTCTATGGTTGTTGCATGTATATTTCCTCTTCCAGATCCCCATGCAAAAAAGTTATTTTCACATGTAGCTATTCAAGATGCAAGTCTTCTGCAGCCACAAGACTTAGAATTTTTGTAATAGAAGTCATTTTTATAACCGGAGAAAATATTTCATCAAAATCTATACCCTTTTTCTGTGCAAAACCTTTTACCACTAGTCTAGCTTTATATCTTTTCTTGCCTCCATCTTCTTCCTTTAACCTATAAACCCATTTATTTGGCAATGCTCTTTTACCTGCAGGTAATTGAACTAAGTCCCAAGTCTGATTATGCAGCAAGGAATCCATTTCCTCTTTCATGCCTAGCTCCCACTACTTTTTGGTATCTTCTTCAAACCTGGTAGCAACTTTCTGGAATGAAGAATCTTCATCCCTTTCTCACTCATGTGCCCAAGTCTATGGTGCCACAATTCTATTTCTGTCCCTGCAGCAAGTGGCATAACTATCTCAGTAGAAACTATTTCTGTAGCAGCTAAGGTAGAATAAGTATTACCAGTACACAAATACAATGTCCTTACCTTTTCACCTTTAGCTACTACTAATGCACCTTCAGTGACCTTCCATATTTTGTCTAAAAAGGTAACTATACAGCCTTCACTACCTAGTTGTCCTGCAGAGATTAAATTGCTTCTCAAATTTGGAACATGTCTTACTCTTATAGTAACCAATCATTTCCATTCTATAACTTGATTATTATTTTTCCTTTTCCAACAATCTAACAGGGTTCATCATCACCTAGATATGCATGTCCAAAATCACCTTGAACATTATCTACAAAATATTTCCTATGGGGTGTGGCATGAAATGAAGCCCCTAAATCTATTACCCAGGAATCATTGGCATTATCTAAACATAGAATTAAAGCATCTTGTAATTTATTACTTGCAACATTAGCTTCCTTACTGTCATCATGTTGTCCATCTCCTTGTTTGCCCTTTCGAGACCAGTAATCCTTCTTCAAGTGTCCTGGCTTTCCACAGTGCTAGCAATCCATTCTTCCTCTAGATTTAGATTTGCCTTTCCTTGACTTTCCTTGTGACTTCCCACAATTTGTAGGGCTTTTTCCTTTTTCCTTTGTTCTTCCCCTATTCTCTACAGTCAAAGCATTACCAGATGTTGAAGTCTCACCTATGCTTTTCCGTCACATTTCCTCGCTAAGCATAACACCAACAACATCATCAAATTTTAAAGTATTTGAACTAGAGACAGAGTTACTTATAGCCATTACCAAGCTATTCTAGCTTTCTAGCAAAGAACATAAAATCAAGAGAGCCCTTACCTCTTCATCAAATTTCACTTTTATAGAAGTTAACTGATTAGTAATCGTATTAAACTCATTTAAATGATCTGACACAAATCCACCTTCAATCATTTTCAAATTAAACAAACGCTTCATGAGAAATACCTTATTAGAGCCTGAGGGGCTTTCATACAATTTGGCCAAAGCTCTCATCAGTTCACTTGTTGTCTTCACTTCTGTTATATTGAATGTCACAGATGGTGCCAGGCATAGCCAAATGGTTCCCAGTGCCTTTCTATCCAGAAGTTTCCAACCCTCATCAGTCATTATTGCCAGTTTCTTGGCTACTCCTTCCAATGACCTCCATTAATCCTTCTGATAGAGATAAACCTCCATTTGCATATTCCATAATTGATAGTTTTGCCCATTAAATTTATCTACCTTTGATTTACCCTCGTCCGCCATTGCTCCCACTTAACCATGAGACTCCCACTCAATCGTGAGAACTTCTTGCAGATGATAATCAAATGCAACCCACTCTGATACCAGTTGTTAGGGTTAGGGTAGATCAAACCAATAAACACTAACAATTATATGTAGATTAAATAACCCAAATATAATAATGAGGAATAACACAAAAGAGATCAACACAGAAATTTAACGTGGTTCACCCAATATGGGCTACATCTACAGAAACTCAACCATCCAATGATTTTATTATCCAGTGCAAAACAGATTACACTCTTGCGAATACATCACTGTACCATAGATCCCAGCCGCTTATAACAATCTTTTCAGAAGCTTCTAGAATTAGGGTTTTGTAATGTCATTTTTCTTTTGTCGGTTAACAAAAATTAACAACTAACTCTGATCATGCAAAAAAGAGGGAAAAAAATTTCTTGAGGGCTACGCCCCTAAACCCCCAGCAAGGATACATAACTTGTGTACAGTACTTGCATGATCAGTCACCACATACCAACAGCATCCATGTAGGAGAGGGATTAATATGCAGATACAGAAGTACAATGGTCAAAGAAATAAGTAGAAATCATGAGAGGTATCCTTCTTTATTTCTCTTATGACTAATATATCTTTTACTATCCACATATATGCCATAAATGATAGAAAATGGAATGAAAATCATCATAACAGGTTAACATCATGTTAGACCAACCTTAGATGTCATAAGAAATGCATCAGATGCATCTGTCAGGCTTGTTACAAATATAGAACTATATGTGAGAAAGGACTGTAGCAGGATTGTTGTGAAGAAGCCAACTGTGTGAAGGAGTCTCATCAAGTGACCACATGAAGAATAGGCTACAAGAGCCATATGTGGAATGAGAAGCATCCATATCATACACCCACATATATGAAAGAACAAGTGCATACATATAAATAGGAAATGATGGGTACAGCAACCTTTCACACTGAAAGGAATGCAAGTATACCAGGAATGCAAAAGACAAATATAAGAACAATATAGTTTCATTACAAAAGTGCACTTACTTATTATCACTCAAAACATCACACTTCATCATTATCATAGTGTAGAAGGTCATGAAGCATCAAAGAATATATATACCCTGCTTACCATAGTCTATTCAAACACTATATGGGACAACCAAAAGACAAATGACATGCAAAGAGACAAACAAGTACAGCCATGCCAAATGAAATATAGTATATTCATACATAGAGAGGACACCAAGAGAAAGGTGAAGTATAGATGTATAATGTTTTATCTTCAGTGGTTCAAACTATTTTGAATGTTACCAAGCTATACAACAGAAATTTCATCACTGGCATATCCCAAGTCAAAAGCAGATAGAATAGTTGAATAGTATAACAACAATACATTAAAAAGGTCAGTTATAACAGCAATGTATGAGGTCCACATGACTATGCAAAGCTACAGGAGTCATATCAAATGTGATGCAATGCCACTATACTATCACAATTGCTTCTTGAAGCATAAAAGGTGTATAATTTATCAAATGCCAAAGAGTCATATGACCACTCAAGTGCCATAACAGCAGGTCATTAAAAAGGATAGTCATGCATGAGACAATAATTATTATCTAGCTAGGTAAAGGAACATCAATCAGCTCTGGATATCATCCACTTCAACAGTTGAAAGCCTAGTCTAGGCCAATAAAAATATGACAAATATTTACCACTTTTTGTTGTGAGTAAAATGTAAAATTACTTATAAAGTTTTTTGACCATTAAGGTGAATGATATCCAAACAGAATGATGTTTTAAAATCTAGAAGCAATTTTTTCATGATGACTATACAAAAATGCATAAGAAAGTCACCTATAGGATGATTAATTGCTACAGAAAAAATAGTGTTTAGAAATGCAATGAGAATACCATGTGTCAAGGAGATACAAGACTGATTTCAGTCATATATAAAAGCTATAGTGTCATCCTAATGCATGTCATGCCACTTCAAAGGACCAAGGTCTCATCAAAAGAATGACTGAATACCACAAAGCAATCAGACAGGTACTTATCATTTTGTTGTGAATGAAGAACATATATATGATACAGTCATGTAAGAGTGACAGCCATGATAATGGATAGTCCAAACTCAAAGAGTAATAGTCATAGCATATGGACCCATAATTCATCAAGAGAAGCAGTCAATATGAGGACAGTCTATGAAGTGACATTACAAGCCCAAGTTTGGCAAAGACAAAATGGGAGGATGCATCTTACATGGAGGCAGATTATGCACAAAACCAAATACAGGAACAATCTTGAAAGGTGCAGTAGAGGGTCTGTGACAGTCTTGAAAGGTGTAGTAGAGGGTCTATGACAGTCTTGAAATCTGATCTAATATGTAACAATAGTTAATAGTGTCACAGAGGCTTGCCAATGAATAAGCAGAGACCTTGTAGGTTTGTGAGGAGTAAGGCAATGTAAGGGGCTGAGATGCAAAATGGAGTGGTAAATGATAGTCAACACCAAGAAATAATGCAAAAGCATGATAGTCATGAGGAGGTTAGCAAAATTAGAAAAAGACAAGTTTTGAAGACAAGTCATTTAGCATTCATATTAGAAGCATGGAACAACAGTCCATTAGCATGCAAGAATAGATGATCAGTAATAGTCAAGAATAGAAGCAAGTAAAAGAGGGCAGAGTGTCCTTGCAGAGGTTTTGCAAAGACATCATCATCCAAGGTGATGGGGTTTTGTCAAAAGGAACCTTCCCAAATTTCCATAAGATTGTTCAATGTCATTTAAATCCCACACACTGTAGATACATAGAAAGAGCACATACATGAGGTAGTAAACATCAAGAGTTTCTCACTGTTTTATCCGAATGAGAAAGCCACAATATGTATAGATGAGGAGCTGAGAAATCTTATCTTCATTTCTAGGTTACAAAAGAAGAATAAGAGCATAAATGAGAGTCTTCATCATGAAGGAGAATAAATGGCAAATGAAAGTCTAAGAGTTAGAATGAAACCCTTATCACTTTGTGTAAATCTATAGTAAGATATATCTTTTTCTTGCATACCCAGATGGTGGTTTTGAAGAGTCTCTTGGTTTTATAGAGCGAGAGGTGTTTTTATTGACAATCCAGTTGTATGCATGAAATTTGCTGTCAAGTTGTATTTCTTGCAAAGCCCTTGTTTTTTTTGCATAGACAGTTTCAATGACGTAAATAATGGAAAAGAAATGTATTTTCACTAGTTGAGGGTCATACAAGCAGTGAATGCACAGGAGTGCCTTTTTTACATGTTTTTTTTGTCATGGGTAGAGCTAGAAAATGAAGAAAAAGTTGCAGCCAACGAAGAGAATGCAGATTTTTGAGTAAGAATGCACATGATGTTTCTTTTACAAAGTTTTTGTCATAGCTGGAGCTTGTTTTGAGCCAGAAGAATGAAGATACAAAGGAGAAAGTAAAGTTTTTCAACTCATTTCAAACAAAGATACTCAGATTTTCATGAAATCGCGCCTCATCATAGTCAAAATGCAAGGTAAACATCAGAAAAATGAAGAGATATCTATAGTAGAGAGATTACCTTTTTTTTTCTCTACCATTTGTTTTTGCCAAACCATGGAAAACTCTTAGAATCGACCTCCATTTTGGCCTCAGCATAGTAAAAAATGCAATACAAGGTGGTCGGCCATGATAAAACTGAAAGGTGCATGAGAAACCAGTCAAAAATCGTGGCCTTAGAGGCCCAAAATCGCCCCCAAAATCAACAAGAGGAGGCCAAAATCTTAGAAAGAACAACCTACCTCACCTGTTGCTCAGGAAATCAGCACAGAGGCTCTTAGAAATCACCCAAGATCATGCATTTTCGCCTTCAAACCCTCCCTGGTCGACGACCTGGCTTCTTCAGGAAGCATCGAGCACATGAAATATTTTTTCATTCTTTTGTGGCTTTTATTTTTAGGGTTCTCATAACCCTAGTTCTTTTTCGTGCCTTTGGCATTTTTGTCCAAGTCTTAAAAAAAATGTGTTTTGTGACTTATTCGACCTTGTGGGCTAAGACTTTAGGTCTTATGCCTTATATTTGATCTCTCTCTTCATAATACTTTGATATATTTTTCTCATATAGGTCAAGTGCCTTATGTGTTAGAAAATATGCCTTGGTCTTAGTCATAAAGTGGGTATGTTGTTCTATTTGAGACATGGTAATGTGTATAGGGAGGCATAAGGGTCATTTTTAAAATGTATTGCTTTGGACCTTGTAAGCATGATGAGATATGTATGCATGTATGAATGGCTAGGGATTATAAGGTATTTTGACAAGCCATGAGATGTGAGAGGTAATGTAAATGTATGGAGAGTCATGTTTATTTTGCCTAGGGATTACAAGGTGTTTTTATGTTGATTTTGCATAATCTAGAGATAGATTAAATATTGTAAACGAATGATAAAGTAATGAATTATGAATTACTTTATCATTTGTAATAAATATGTAAAAGGGCAATAATAGGAAAATTTATCACACATGGCAAAGTAAGTCTCGTAGATTACTTTGTCATTCTTTCACGATATTTAATTTGTCCCTAAACCATGCAAAATCAGGAAATTAAATATTTATGTCCTAAATGCCATTATTTTTTGCATAGGTTTGTAATAAATTTGAAATGTAAAACATTAACTAAGTGGTGTAATTATAAACCACTTAATCAATGTTAATTAGATGCAGAAAATAATTGTGTTTATGTCATTTATTATGCAAATATCAAGCATTTATGATGCTGCAGAGTGAGGTTGAAAAATAGGTTGAGGAGTTATTGAGATATTTGTCTTGATTTTTATGGCCTTAAAGAGCATTTAAGGGCATTTTCTGGAGCTTTTATGGTGGGTGATGACATGCCTTGACTATTTCTGCATTAGGAACCCATTTTGGAGGACTTTAGGTAGATATTTTGGGGGCTTTTATGAGATGCACGAAAATGGAGGTTTCTCATCCTTATCTGGTTCCAGCTGCTTGGAGGGAATATATTCATTCATTTGACTCTTTGTATAGGAGTTCTTTTTCATGCAATTTCTGGAGTTAGTGATTTTTCTGCAATCATTACTCAGTCTGCGCATGTTTTTGTAACCCTTTTGGCATATGAAATATAGAGAACACCTTGGATACCATTGATGGTCAGATTTTGCCTTCCTATTTTTGTAGTATTGGGTATCATCAAGTGTTTGATCAGGTCATTTGTGAGGTATTTTTGTTTCCTTGTGACTTTGTCTCATGTTTCAATACCTTTTCTGCAAAAGGTGTGTTTGCAGCTTGCAATCTATGTCTTAAAGTGGTATAAGGCTTTTTAAACTATGAAGTTAGCTTCCTTTTAAAGAGTTTAATGCATTTAGGCCTCTTTGTGAAGTGTTTTTGCAAACATATAGTAATAGGTTGTGCAGGTTTAGTTTCTGTTGTCTATGGTCAAGTGTATACAAATCTGAGTTTCATTAACCATATCAAGTTTGGTGAATCATTCTTATTTTCACATTTTCCAGTTTTAACTTTCATTTTCAAAAGCATTCCTTTTCCCTTTTCCTTTGCAAATCCATTAGATTCTAGGTGATAACCAGCTAGGAATCCAGCCTTCTCCAAAGGTTCTTTCCATCACAAGTGACCCACAGGCCTGGAAAGATCCCATGTTTCTCCAGATTGCCAAGTTCTACAACTTAGCAAGGGTGCAAATCTGAGAGACAACAATAACCTTTATGGTAGTTCATCATGAAACTGTGAACCTTAGGAGGTCCTAGGTTGGTAAACTTTGTTAGACTATTGCCAATTTTGAAAAATGGAATAGAGTAATGACGAGTCATAGAATCCTTGTTGCAAAATCAACCTATTATACTTGGCATACTCCTAAGATATGAAAGAAAGCAAGGTATGCAAAAACTCTTCCTACACTGATCTACTAAGGAAATAGTAATGCAAATTTTTACTTTTACAGTTATAAATTAAGATGCACATTAACAGAAAGATAATAACAACTTCCAAATGCAAACACAAAACTCACAACACAAGATATACGTGGGGAAAACCCTTTCAGGTAAAAACTCTCACAGTCCAAAGCCGCCCAATATATTATTCAGAAATCATGAAGATTACATTGCAAAGCAAGCTTTTACAAGAGTATATCCTGTTGGCAAGAGACATTGTGTGGCTTCATGATTGTTGTCATTGATGGCAACAAATTCTATCCCACACATCTACAACACATAGTATTGCCATACCGAAAGTTAGATTGAAGATTGTTTTAGTCCGGTGAACAAGAACATAGCATGCAGCAAGGTCTGACAAATAGGTCTGGATCTCTCAAATGGTGTAACTCAGCAAGTTGCGAACTTGGAGAAGTAAAGAGGAGTACCATGACTACTATATTCCATAGATTGAGCCTCTGATGATAAAAACATGGAAAAGATATGAGGATTTGAGTATTAGGTTGTAGACAGGCAGAGCAGACTGAGGAAGAACTGACTAGCAGAGTATCAGACTTCAATCTGGATGAGTAATTGATGTTGATCAAGCTAATTGAGGGATCATACAATATTTTCTGACATGATTGATGACTTCAATGTCTATGATTTTGATATGTATCACATATCAAGCATGGATTCAGCTGATAGATCAGTATTTTGTAAATATCTTAAGTATTCCGGTTGCCGACTAGAAATTTGTTGAAATCCTTGGTGTGGATATATATACCAGATGGATTCTAGTATGAAGGTGTGTGTAATATAGATATGATGAAATAAGGTGTGAGGAAAGGCGAAGATAAGCATGGAAGCAGCAATACAAGTCTGGTATGTGACAGAGAAGCAACACTAGAGCAGAGGGAGAATGAAGTGCATTAGATCAGTATATTGAGCCTAACACAAAACTAAACCTTAGCATTTGTGGATGCCTCTCATCAGTTCAAACACCTAGTTACATTCTATAAACTTTGTAGATAGTGAGTCTCTTGTAGGCAATGTGCCTCTTGTGAGCAGTGTGCTCGGGCAGTGAACCCTAATTGGCAAGTGCCATTTTGTACTTCTTATTCTTTTAATAGAGAATACAATCTTAGGTTAGTCACCCTGTGGTTTTTCCCTTAACAAGGTTTTCCATGTAAAATCCTTGTGTTATGTGTGTTGATTTTATTTATGCTCTCATGTTTATGTATGCTTATATGTTTTGATGTTGCACTAATTATTGGATGAGAAAAGAAAGTTAAGATATTTGAGAGAACTGATTCACCCCCCCTCTCAGTTATCTGCCTAGTTTCCAACAATTGGTATCAGAACTAAGTTCCTCTAAACAGAGCCTAACAGCTTGAGGAAGATCTGGGAATCTCAATGGATATGTATGGTATGAAGGAAAAACTTCAGTCTACCCTAGATGATCTTGAGCAATCTCACTCTGAAGTCAATAACTTGAGAGAAAGACTCAAACAAGCTGATGATTTCATAAATGAGCTAAAAGAAAAACTGAGTATCTCTGTGAAAAAGAGAAAGGAACTACTTCAAAAATTAGCAAGTTAGAATGAAGCCAATGATACTAATAAAGATCTGAATGAGAAAAACAAGCTATGTGAGAAGCTATCAAAAGAGGTCATTATGGTGAGGCATGAGATGGAATAAGGGGTTATGAGATTCACCCAAGAAATTGAAGAGAAAAGGAAAACTGAAGATAATCTAAAACAATCCCTCAAGGAGAAAACAGAGGACTGCCACAAAATGGATAGAATAATCAGGCATCTTGAATCAAATCTTGAAGAAGCTAGAGATAATGAAGAACAACTTGAGAATCAGATAGACACTCTTAAACAAGATCTTGAAACAACAAATGAATACAAAGATAAATTCAAGATAAGCTCAGCTCAACTTGAAATTCTTCTTGAAATCCAAAAGAGGGTAGATGGCAAGTGTGGCTTGGGATATGAGAAAGGTGAAAGCTCAGGATCCAGTCAGAAGAATTTTGGATCAGAAAATCAAAGAAACGAGCCTAGAAGACCTCTGGTAAGACAACCAAATGCTCAAAGATATTCATCCTTCAATGGATATTGCTTCAATTGCAACAACTTTGGTCATAAAGCAACTCAATGCAGAAGGAGAATGAATCAGACCAATCCATCCTTCTCTGGATAATGTTTCAACTGCAAAAGGAATGGTCACAAATCTCATGAATGCAGAAATATGCAAATAAACAATTCATTCAATGGTAGATGCTTTGCATGCAATAGAATGGGACATATGGCTAATCAATGCAGATCAAGAGGATATCAATGAAATATGCTAAGAAATGGTGTTTGTTACAATTGCAATAGATCCGGTCATATTGCCAAATTTTGCAGAAGTAAAAATCAGGATAAAAAGGGTTTGGTGCATCATAATCAAAATCAAGATAAGGGAGAAGGAAAAGAGAATGCGGATGAAGCTCAAAGGGACATGAGCAAAATTTAAGTGAAGAAGAGTACAAAAAATGTTGGGGATGGATCCACACCAGAATCTGGTGTTGATACTCCTTCTGGAAACTAAACAGATGAGCTCTGGTTCAAGAGACGTCACAAAGAAAAATAAATTCCCCCAGCCAGTGAATTGGTGCCTAAATATGGCACATGGAATCTTGCAGATTAAAGGGTTCTCAGAAAATTATCTAAACAACCCTCGGTGAAAATATGAAAGGTCCGCATGGAGTCTTGCAAGAGTTTAATCATCCAAGATTGATCCGGTTTGACAGCCATCTGATAAAGCAGGATTTTCATAGACAGATCCATGGTATGATCGAAGGAAAGAAGATACAATGTCAATTATCACTAAAAATGATTCTAAGTGCAACACAGTGATTCAAAAAAATCTCTCTTAGAATAAGGCAACTAGATAACTTAAGTTGTGCATTTATTGCAAAAGGAAATTAGGTTTGAGAAAGAATAAAAGGGTTCTTTCACTGATCATTTGCACATTTGCATTCAAGAAGAAGAAAAGAAGAGCTCTGCATCAAGTTTCTACAACTCTCTCAAAGATCAACCGCAAAATCCAATTCAACTAGCGATTTGTTCCAGCTCTTATTTTGAACCCTAAAAGTGCAAAAAGGTACTTCCATTCTCAATATCGCTCTCTAAGTCTTTTGCAAAAATGGCTACTCCAATGGTTGTTAAGATCACTGATAGGCCGTGCCCAAAGTTCAAGAAACACCCCTACAAATCCCTAGAAGTTGATCCCTTAGGCGCTTTTTCTAGCATTCTGCATGGGGTTCTGCACGTAGAAGATGTTAGGGTTTACATCCACGCCAATATTGAGAAATTTGGAGAATCTAAGTTGATGGACATCTACCACAAACAATTAATAGATGAAAGTTTTGAACTCAAACCTCAATACAAGGCCCTCTAGGATAAGCACTTTGGACATTGCATCCACTTTCCCTGTTTTGTAGAAGATGATTAGGTTCGGTATGTTCTTAGTAGAATACATGATAATTTCATGTGGTTTATGAAGCCCTTAAAGATAACAAAAGACACTATTAGGGCAGTAACTAGATTGCACTCATCCGGTGGGTTACCTGCACTCAAATCTGTCAAGAACCAGACAGTAAGTGAAGCTACTGGATCTAAGTTTGACAAGAGAGCAATGACCATAGAAGACATCACAGATCTAGATATCAAATTTGCCTCTATGATAATTAGTTATAAGATATATCATTCCAGCAGGGAGAATTCTATGTCCAGAACTGCAATATATATAGCATATTAGATGTTAAGGGAAAATGTTGATTATGACCTATGTGATCTTCTTCTAAACCAACTATTAGAAAATTTGTAGAAGATCAAGAAGGATAAGAAGAACTCATTCAAGGATGGTTGTTTAATACTGTGTCTATTCTTTTATTATATGAATGAGCTACCTGGATCAAGTGGTTGGGTATGGCAAAATGACAGACCGGTTGCCATACAAATCAGAGACTATATGTATGGACTTGGTGATGCTGAGGCTCAAAGCACAACACTCTGGGGCTACTTTAAGAACTTCCAAAGTATGATGCAGGCTAGAGAAAGAATTTCTCAAACCATAGTTGAAAAATATAAGGATACAGTATGTTTCATGGTTGACACTAATCAATGCCTAATGGATACAGTTGAACCCAGAACAGTATGAATAATGCCAATGGGTTATGAAGTAGATGAGAAAATCTTGGAGCTACACATTCAACATCTATTGAGCTAGCCAAAGGACCTTGAGGTAGAAAGGTTTGGAACCTTTCAATAATTAAGTGTAAAGATACATGTTGAGCTGAGACAACTGGAAATAAAAAGAAAAGTTAGAAGGGAAGTAGAGGAAATTGCCAAAAGATATGGCATATCAAAAGAGGCAGTTGATGCAAATAGAGAGAAAATAGAAAGAGATGAGAAATAGAAACAAGAAGCAGAAAAAGAAAGTGTTCCGATGCCAGCCTCCTCTCGGACTAGATCCTCCAAGAGCTCTACACTTGCCACTCCTAAGAGCTCAAGACCCACCAAACCGGAAGTCAAGACATCCAGAAAAGGAGAAAAGAGAACAAAAACAAAAGTCACAAGGTCTTACGCTAATCACAAGGATGATAAAGAAACAGAGTCTGATGAGGAAGTTAAGAAAATGAAGAAGAAGAAGAAAACATCCGGGGAACCCTCTACTGGTAAAAACAAAGAAGAAGAGGTAGAAGAATTTGCTGAAAAGCCCACTCTTTCTATTGATGATATCATCAAGGCAGTCACTGTGGATGGAAACTTGCAACCAGTCATAGAATTTATGATGATTATAGTGATACTGACAAGAGGATCTTGGAAGAAGCTACAGTCAGGTAGCTGAATACTTATAATAAAGCATTTATTGAAATCATTTCATTAATTCCCAAAAGTCTGGAGAAGGTACTTGAACTTAGAAAAGAGAATGCTAAGGCAAAGGACCTAGAGATCTAAGAACAGATTTCTATTCAGCTCTATCCTTCCATTACTCTAAAGCAAATGAACATGATCTTTAAGGACTGCAAGGATGAATTCTAGAGCAAAGCAAGAATGAACAAACTAATGCTTGGAGAGACTGATTAGGTAGCAAGAAAAACATAAGACATCCTCCGGAATGCCTTCAAAAGATTCAATCTTCCTATTATAGAAGAAATAGATGAAGAACCTTCTACCATGGACATCAAATGATTAAATGCATCAAAAGAAGAATCTACTGAAAAAAAATGAAGAAGTGTCAAAAGAGATAGATGAAGAAAAGTCTAAGGACTTGGATTCCTCTGTTCTAGAAGAGGAAGTTCATGAAGAAGTTAATATCTATCCTCTGGATCCCACTACACACATTCTAGATTCAAGAATTGAAGGAGAAGGAAGAAAAGAGGAGGAAGTGAGTCAAGAAGAGGAGGTAAAGGGAAGAGAAAAAGAACAAATAGAGAAGATCTCTGATGACAATTCAGAGATTCCAAAAGAAAAGAAGACTCAGTCTTCGGCAAGAGACACTACAAAGGCAGTGAAGAATTTCTTGAACAAAGAATTGATGGAGATAGATGAACTAGAACTATTCCAAGGACCACTAAATTTTGATTCCCTCTCTCCGGTCCAGACAATGAAAATCGCATCTTTGGCTCAAGCCAAGGCAAAAGAAAAACTTTTGAAGTCTCACATGGAAGACTGTGAGCTGTTAGAGATTGCATCTGGTATGCTGGAGAAGATCATGCCATCATTTCAAAAGGATCCTTCGGCCTCTCCATGCGGTAACTTGAAATCTCTAGTAAACTATGTTAGCACCCATTTTGATTCTTTAGAGAAATTAGCAGAAGAAAAAGTCTAGAAAGAGTTTTTGGGAAAGAGATTTGCTGAAATACAGGGACTCATAGCTAATGATAGGAGGACCCTGGATATTGGGATAAAGATCCTTTAAAATGCTCTTAAAGATGGTGGGGACGTGTATAAACTTTGTTTATCCTGGTCTAAAGTAATAGAGGATATTGAAAAGAAGGTGAAAGAACAAGAAGGTAAACTGTAAAGTTTATCTTAGAATTTTGATCCTCTCACTACATCCATAATGAATCAAGAATGCCAGGCTATTACCATTATAAATGAAATAAAGAGGCTGGATAAAGAGAAGAAGAATATAATAAGCAGGATGAGTGAACTTAGAGGGATAATCATCCCTAAGTTAGAGGCAATGCATGAGGCCTTAACAGATGCTCAGACCACAGCCCGAACCAGTGATCCAATAGACCTAAGAAGGGCAGAAGCTTATGCATTGTTGTTAAGTAGTCACATCTCCATTTTGGATAGGATGAAGCAGAGCTGGGCCACAAAGTATGTATAGTTGAAGGCCACTTTTGCGGATGTACTCAAGTATATGTAAGTATAACATGTATATATACTTATGAGGCTACGTATGGGTTAATCTTTGTAAATTTTGGTGTGCAGATTCCACCCTTTGCTATTGATGTCAAAGCGGGAGTGAGGAGTAGTGAAAAATGTGGAATCCAGCTAAGGGGGAACTCCAGTAAAATAGTACACAAGACAGAGCATCGGTCAAGGGGGAGTTTGCTATGACACTTAGTCATTTTTCACTAAGTGTTGCCATCAATGCCAAAGGGGAAGATTGTTGGCAAGAGACACTGTGTGGCTTCATGATTATTGTCATTGATGGAAACAAAGTCTATCCCACACATTTGCAGCACATAGTATGCCCATACCGGAAGTCAGATTGAAGATTGTTTTGGTCCGGTGAACAAGAACAGATCATGCAGCAAGGTCTGACAAACAGGTCTAGATCTCTCAGATGGTGTAACTCAGTAAGTTACAGACTTGGAGAAGTAAAGAGGAGTATCATGACTACTATATTCCAGAGATTGAGCCTCTAGTGATAAAGCATGGAAAAGATATGAGGATCTGAGTATTGGGTTGCAGACAGGCAGAGCAGACTGAGGAAGAACTGACCGACAGAGTATCAGACTTCAATCCAGATGAGTAATTGATGTTGATCAAGCTAATTGAGGGATCATACAATATTGTCCAATATGATTGATGACTTCAATCTCTATGATTTTGATACGCATAACATATCAAGCATGGATTCAGCCAACAGATCAGTATTTTGTAAATATCTTAAGTATTCTGGTTGCTGACTAGAAAGTTGTTGAAATCCTTGGTGTAGATATATATAATAGATGGATTCCAGTATGAAGGTGTGTATAATACAGATATGATGAAATAAGGTGCGAGGAAAGCAGAGATAAGTGTGGAAGCAGTAATACAAGTCTGGTATGTGACAGAGAAGCAGCACTAGAGCAGAGGGAGAATGAAGCGCATTAGATCAGTATATTGAGCATAACCGAAACTGAAGCTCAGCATTTGTGGATGCCTCTCATCAGTTCAAACACCTGGTTACCTTCTATAAACTTTGTAGATAGTGAGTCTCTTGTAGGTAGTGTGCCTCTTGTGAGCAGTGTGCTTGGGTAGTGATCCCTAATTGGCAAGTGTCATTTTGTACTTCTTATTCTTTTAACAGAGAATACAATCTTAGGTTAGTCACCTCATGGTTTTTCCCTTAACATGGTTTTCCACATAAAATCCTTGTGTTATGTGTGTTGATTTTATTTATGCTCTCATGTTTATGTATGCTTATATGTTTTGATGCTGCACTAATTATTGGATGAGAAAAGAAAGTTAAGATATTTGAGATAATTGATTCACCCCCACCTCTCAGTTATTTGCCTTGTTTCCAACATATCCAACTAGAGATCCAAGAGGTAACTCGACATCTATAAGATTCTTACACACAACCTCCATCTCCAACTCCTGATATATAGGAGATACAATACAGTAAATTGTTACCGGTAATTACAAAACCATGAGCCAAAACCACCCATAAAGTGGTGCCCGAATTATCTCCAATAAAAGATACCTTGTGATGTGCCAAACTACACACCAACACATGTAACTCTCCCCTTTACAGCTCTTTTATGTGTCTAACATGTTTTTACATTTCCCAAAAATAGAAGGTCCAACTTTCAGAGGCCATAACTTTTGATCAACGTGTCTAATTGACGAACCATTTGATGCATTAGAAATCTCGTGAAGAGATCTATCACCCTCTAACCTACTATGCTGGTTATGACAATTTTTGATACATTTAGAGAAGTTTCAATTCCAGTAATTGAGTTCAAAACTTTTTTCCCGTAGTTTCAGAAAATAGAAACTTTAATATCTCTTAATCCAGATATGATCTTGAGACGAAACTCACCCAAGATGTTCACTTAGTTGTTCCACACCTTCTGGAAAAAATTTCAGGTCAATCTAAGCTCAATCAAAGGACTTACTAAAAATAATAAGTCTTGCTATTTTTAGCTCTTTTGGAAACTTTTCAAAACTTTGAAAGTTCCAAACCATTCTCCAAGATAAAGGGTATTCAAAAAGACAAAAAATAGGAAGAATAGTAACCTTTCGAGGTTGCAAAGTTGAAACACTTTTCCTAACATTCTCCCACTTGTTGAAAACCTTGCAAGGGTAAAGGGAGTATCAACACCATGATTTAATTGCTAGGGGTCGTGAGGCCCATAGACTCTGAACACTATCTGAACTTCTCTGTGCTCATAGGTTTTGTCAAGGAATCTACAACATTAATCAAAGTTTCAACTTTTTCTAATTTTACCTTTCCATCCTCTACCATGTCACAAACAAAATGGTACTTGACATCAATACGCTTAGTCCTTGTGTGGAAAGTAGGATTCTTCACCAAACATATGGCACTCTGACTGTCACAACAATAAGTAATCTTCCCTGCATCAAATCCAACATCAGAACACAATCCCTTAAACCAAATGGATTCTTTACAAGCATGAGTTGTTGCCATGTACTCAACTTCAGTAGTGGACAAAGTAACTATAGGTTTCCACTTACTCATCCAACTAATAGCACCACCAAACATAGTGAACACATAAGTGCTGGTGGATCTCCTCCTGTCAATGTCACCTACCCAATCTAAATCCACAAATCCATGAATACAAAGTGAATGTTGAGGTCCTGTAGGATAACCATGATAACATAAGGAATAGTCAGAAGTACCCCACAAATATCTAAACACACTTTTAACTGCATCCCAATGTACCCGTCTAGGATTAGTCATAAATTGACTAAGGACCCCCATTGCTTGGGCAATGTCTAGTCTTGTGTAGACCATCGCATACATCAAACTGTCAACTGCACTAGCATAAGGAACTCTACTCATATCATCTATCTTAGAAGGAGACTTTGGACAATCTTCAATAGATAACTTTGTCCCCATTATAACAGGAATAGTCAAAGGTCTACAATCCATCATGTTGAATCTCTCCAACACAATGTTAACATACTTACTCTGGCCTAACAAAAGTTTTTTGTTTGCTCTGTCTCTTCTGATTTCCATTCCCAGAATGTATCGAGCTGCTCCTAGATATTTCATCTCAAACTTTGCTGACAATTGAGACTTCAAATTAGAAATCAAACATTTACCATTTCCAATGAGTAGCATATCATCGACATACAATGCAATAATGAGAATGTGATCTTTGTCAAACTTGTAGTAAACACAATGATCTATTTTTGATCTCTGAAATCCAATACTCAACACAAAGGCATCAAAATTCTGGTACCCAATCCTAGGAGACTGTTTCAAACCATACAAAGACTTTTTCAACTTGTAAAATAGATTTTCTTTACCTTTCATCACGTAATTCTCTGGCTGTGACATATAGATTTTCTCCTCCAAGTCACCATGAAGGAATGATGTCTTCACATCCATCTATTCCACTTATAGATCATATGTTGTTGCAAGAGATAACAGGAACCCAGTAGATGTCAACTTTACACCGGGAGAGAAAATCTCACCATAGTCAATTCCCTCCACCTAAGAATACCCCTTCACAACCAATCTAGCTTTATATTTCTCAACACTGCCATATACACCAAATTTCTTTTTGAACACCCATTTGCATCCAATAGGTTTTCATCCTTCAAGAAAAGGCATCAAGTCCCAAGTATTATTCTTTTCCAAAGAAGTCATTTCCTCTTCCATGGCCTCCTTCCAAGAACCTACATCTTTCATACCTATAGCCTCTTTCACAGTTCTAGGCTCATCAGTGTTAGAAATCAAAGAAAAAAATATAATTGGAATCATGCAATGAATAACCAAACCTATCAGGTTCCTACCTTATCCATGTGGACCTCCTCAAAGGTTGAGGTTGAGGTTCTTCATCTTGTTATGAACTTTCAAAGCTACTAGAGCTCTCCTCATTATCAGGTCCAATAGATGTTTTTGGTTCAACTTTCTCAGGGGTGGAAGGAATTTGAACCACATCATCTGTCTTCTCTTCTTTCTCTGGCTGCAAGACAAGAGAAGAAGGATTTAGCTCTCTGAAGATCATGCTTCTTCTATACAAAATTCTCTCAACTACTGGGTCCCAAAGCTTGTACCCTTTCACACCGATGCCATAACCAATGAAGATACACTTTACAGCCTTGCTCTCCAACTTAGACCTCTTCTCCTTAGGTACATGTGCATATGCGTCACAACCAAATACTTGAATATGTCTTAATGAAGGATTTTTACCAGACCATACCTACATAGGTGTCTTATCAACGAGCATTGATGTAGGAGACCTATTAACTAGGTAACAAGTGGTAGCAATAGCTTCAGCCTAGAACTTTTGTTCAAGACTAGCTCCACTTAGCATACTCCTTGCCCTCTCCATCAATGTTCTATTCATCCTCTCTACAACTCCATTCTGGTGAGGGGTATATGGAGTTGTCTTGTGCCACTCAATCCCCTGTTCTTTACAGAACTTGTCAAAATCTGCTGAACAAAACTCACCACCATTGTCTATCCTTCTAATTCTCTACAAGTGCTTTGAACTCTTTGAATCTATTAAAGACTTCAGATTTACTTCTAAGGAAATACACCCATGTCCTTCTACTGTAGTCATCAATGAATGAAACAAAGTAAATAGATTTTTGAAATCAAAGGAACATTAATAGGACCAAACACATCAAAATGAATCAAGTCCAACACATAAGAAGATTTGTAAGAACTGGAATAAAATTGAACATGGTTTTGTTTTCCATAAATGCAATGTTCACATAAATCAAACTCAAGATTACAATCATTCATACCCTCAACAAGATTTTTATTTTTCAGGGTCCTTAAACCCTTTTCACCAATGTGACCAAGCCTTTGGTGCCATAACATTGTCTTCTCAGCTGGAAGTTTAATCTCCATAGAAAGAGCACCCTTAGGTACCCAGAAAGTACAACCATTGGAAGTAGATGCAACAGTCTTCTTCGCTGCTAGTTCCAATGGTGAGGATGAAGACTCTGAAGCTCTCTTCTTCAAAACAGAGGCACTATTGCACTAAACTGTGCATGCATCAAGCTAAAATAGAGTGCCAATCTTAACACCCTTAGCTAACACCATAGATCCTCTAGTCATCTTGCATCCTCCATTTGAGAAAACAACCTACACACCCACATCATTCAATTTACTTACGAAAAGAAGGTTCTGTATCAAACTAGGGATATAAAGAACACCATTGATTCCCTTTACTCATCCATCAGGGAATCAAATCAAGACTCTTCCACAGCCAACAATCTTTAGTTGAGAATCATCACCCAAGTACACTTTTCCACCATTGTATTCTTCATACTTTGAAAACCAACCCCAATGCGAGGTCATGGTAAAAGATGCACCAGAGTCAATAAGCCACACATCCTCAGATGCATGTGTTGCCAAGGTAGTGACAAATTCTTCTCCTTCATCATGAGAGGACTTGTCAGAATCTGAATCATAATTCTTCTCCTTTTTCTTTTTCTCCTCCTTGCACTCCTTGCAGAAGTGACTAGGTTTGCCACAGTTCCAACACAAGGCCTTGGACTTTCCAGGAGACTTAGATCTCCCACATAATTTGGATCTTCCTTTTTCTTCCTTCTTCTTATCCTTTTTCTTTCCCTTCTCTTTAGATCTACCATGAACTACTAGAGCCTCCTTAGCTGATTCGAAAGACTTTCTCCACATCTCTTCAAACAACAGTGAAGAAATGACTTCATCCATCTTGAAGGTGGTAGTGGTACTCCCAATGGCCATAACAAGACTGTCCCATGAATATGGTAAGGAACATAGTAATGTCATACATCGATCCTCCTCCTCCATCTTCACACCAACAGAAGTCAACTGGGCAACAAGCATATTGAATGTATTCAGGTGATCAGCAACAGATCCTCCATCTTCCATCCTCAGATAATACAATTTCTTTCGCAGGTATAACTTGTTCACCAGGGATTTAGCCTGATAAACATCTCCAAGCTTCTTCCAAAGTTCCTTTGCAGTCTTCTCTTCATGGATATTCAGGAGCACTGAATCAACCAAACAGAGTCTTATCAAACCCTTAGCTTTTTTATCTTTGAGATCCCAGTCTTCTTGAGACATTGCCATTGGTTTTGTACTAGATATAGCTTCCCATAAATCTTGATCTACAAGCATGTCCTCCATTTTGAGTTTCCACAACTTAAAATTATTGCCATTAAACTTTCTATCTCAAACCTCCCAGATGTGCTTGCCATCTCTTACCTGCAATAAAGATTTCAAAATCCTCTGCACAAGCTCCCACTCAAATGAAGATCAGCTCAAAAAACCCTCTACCAAACAACTAGAACCAAAGGTGATTAGGCTCTGATACCAACTGAAAGGAAGTAAGGTATGTGGAAACACTTCCTACACTGATCTACCAAGAAAAGACATATGCAAATTTTTACTTTTACAGTTATAGATTAAGATGTACATTAACAGAAAGATAATAACAACTTCCAAATGCAAACACAAAACTCACAACACAAGATATACATGGGGAAAACCCTTTCAGTTAAAAAAACCCACACTCCAAAGCTGCCCAATATATTATTCAGAAATCATCAAGATTACAATATACTTGCAGAGCAAGCTTTTACAAGAGTATATCCAACTAAAGATCAAAGAGGTAATTTGACGTCTATAAGATTCTTACACACAACCTCGATCTCTAGCTCCTGATATATAGCAATACAGTAAACCATTACCAGTAATTACAAAACCATGAGCCAAAACCACCCATAAAGTGGCGTCCAAATTATCTCCAATCAAAGATACCTTGTAATGTGCCAAACCACACACAAACAAATGTAACTCTCCCCTTTACAACTCTTTTATGTGTCCAACATTTTTTTACGTTTCCCAAAAACAAAATCCAACTTCTAGAGGCCATAACTTTTGATCTAGGTGTCCGATTGACAAACTGTTTGATGCGTCAGAAAGATTGTGAAGAGATATATCACCCTATAACGTGCTACACCAGTTGTGAGAATTTTTGGGACATTTAGAGAAGTTTTGATTCTAGTAATTAAGTTCAAAACTTTTTTCTAGCAGTTTCAAAAAGTAGAAACTTTAATATCTCACAATCCAACTATGATCTTGAGATGAAAATCACCCGAGATGTTCATTTAGTTGTTCCACACCTTCTGGGAAACATTTTAGGTCAATCTGAGCTTAATCAAAGGACTTACTAAAAATAGTAAGTCTCTCTATTTTTAGCTTGTTTGGAAACTTTTTGAAACTTTGAAAGTTCCAAACCATTCTCCAAGATAAGGGGTATTCAAAAAGACCAAAACTAGGAAGAATACTAAACTTTTAAGGTTGCAAGGTTGAGACACTTTTCCTAACAAGACAAGAGTTGACTATTCTAGAATTAGATTGAGATTCAAACTAAAGTCACTTTTTCTAGACCTAGAGAGATCGAACTAAGCATACTGTAGGATGAGATAGCTTCTAAGTCGAGTTAGGGTGGTGGATATATGACTATGTTCATTGTGAAATGTATATGTATGCAAATATTTGGCCAAAGTAATGCATCCATCTCTTCATATATTAGTCAGTCCATAGTGTTGCAAATGGTATAACATTTCTAGTGGCGTCATACATAGCTAGACTGGATCTATATTTGTGTGACCATGAAACATTATGAAGGACACAACACTAGATACTCAAATAGTAAAACTAATAGTTCTTCATATATATATAGTTTAAGTGAAAATTAGATTTATTTATTGTTTTAGTTGTTAGATGTTTGGATCCTCCTTTCACCCTTAACATTCAAGGACTTAGGGTTGAGTGGCAATGCACTATCATACCCTAGATTGCTGTGAGATGTAGGGAAACTTAGATTAGGGTGTTTAATTATCAATTTTCCTTCTCTTATACTTAATTGACCATTAAAACCCTAATTATGCAAATACGGCAATAAACTAAGGAATAACAGAAAAAGATCTTGCAAAAAGATGTAAAATATCAAATCATAGAGTACCTATTTTCAGGGTTTCAAGGTGGAAAAGTTGGGGATAAAAGAGTAGGCACCCAAGTCCAATGCCCTACTTTTTGTCTAGATCTGGGAACTCAGTTTGCAACTCTTTCTTGTTGTTCTAGAGATTTTCCCATCATGGAACTTGGAGGACTAATGAGCAGGTGCTCAAGTCCAGGGGCAGATTTTCTCCCTGTTCTACAATTTTGACACTCCAAGAAGTCTTCCTACAACTTCAATTTGTCTAATTTCGTAACCTGTAACCTACAACCATGAAAACTTTGGGAGGGGGTTGTGGTGTTTAGAGGATTGCCTCAGTCAAGCCCCAGAGGACACTTAAATCTTTGAACACTGTTGTCAGATAGAGAGTGCGTGCCCTTGTGAGGCAAAGGAAAAAACCAAAGGAAATGATGATGAAAACACAATATAAATTGACCTTGTAGTGAATATCTCATGGGAGGAAGATGCTCTGATTCCATGAGGAAATGGATGCTCAAATCTAAAAACACAAACACATAAACCACACAAATCTACTCTTGCAACACAATGAAAGTCTTGAATCACCTTGAGAACACAATAGCTTTCTAGTAATCATCTAGTTTACAAATGAATGCCTAAACATGCTTTTATATGCAACTACAAACACTCTCGCCAAGATTTCATAAATTCAAACTTACTGTGTCATCATAGGACCCAAATAACGGTCACAAGCTGACACCCAAAAATTGGGACTGCCCCAAAATAGGGCAGGACTAGGGCGTGGGTGCCCAAGTCCTCCCCCCCTATTTTTGGCAGGGTCAAGCTAAAGGGGTCCTCCTAGGTCCCATTTTTCATGTTACCTAGGGCTCATTCTATTGGGATGCCAAATTATGAAGTAAGATGTCCTAAATGCACACTAAAGACCTGGGAGCTAAACCTTATGAGGGAAAAGCCCCCAAGGGGACATTTTTTGACGTTACATTTAGCCACCACTTTAATGTATCTATAGACGCAAGACCAATACATGCATTAAAGTACGGTTGCAAACACAACAAACACGCCAAGCACAGAGAAGACACGCTAATCACATAGAAAATAGTAACAAGCACACAAAACATAGAGAAGATAGTTACAGTCACATAGACCACAGAGAAAATAGCAAATGCATAGAAGACACATTAATGCATGGAAGATAGGCATGATTTCTTTTCTTTTCTTTTTCTCATATATATGAAATGTAGATGCAAGTACTGGAAAGTAAACAAACCTCCCATAATGCAAGAAGCACTCATCGCAATGGTCTTTATACTACATATATGGGGCAACACACATGCAAGACACGCAAAACCTCCTAAAATGTAGGAAGCACTCATTGACCTAGTCTTTAGACTGCATAAGGGGCAACAGACATGCCAAACAAAGCAAGCACGCCAAACACACACACTTGAAGACACAGAGAAAACACAGTAGACAAGGGATGGAGTGTACCTATTTCTAGGTCCAACGCTATCTCAGGCACATTACAGGTACACACCAATGATTGGGCTTTACCACAAAAGTCACCAAAAACATGCTTAAGGGTTGAGTTAGTCACAGAACCGCTCCCTGCCTCCATAGAGGACTTATGAAAATGCAACCCCACCCACATCACGAAGATGCCTTATAGTGAAAAGGAGGCATGGAATACAACCCCACCCGCATCACAGAGATGCCTTACGGTGAAAAGGAGGTATGAGCTCAAAAGTATATGACCCCACCTGCATCATGGAGATGCCTTATGGTGAAAAGGAGGTATATGCAATAGATTTCAAGATAGATTAATTGATTGTCAACAAACTCAAGATACAAGTACTCATCGCACTAGTCTACACTTGAGGACAAACACATTGCTAACATCTATAACAAACAACTTACCTTATATATTCCCCCACCTTAAGGTGGTTGATATCAGGTATCGATATCAAGCATGTTAAGGTAGGAAGAAAACACACAAGGGAACACATACTTTCTCAAAGCCCATGCCCCCTAGAGGTGACATGTACTTTACGATTGCCAAATGTTCCCACAAACACATCCCTGTAAGAAACATGTTAATGTCTACAACATCATGATAAACAACAACATCAATGCATATGATTAACCGCACAAAGATCCAAGGTTATACAATGAATTTGGAGTTTGATGATAATCATGGGGCTATATCATGAAGCTCTCCGAATCGAGTACCACTAAGGCTAGATTCAAAGACAAACAAAGGTGCACAGAGCAGCAGTATTGTTAAGGTTTGTAAATGAGATAGAAACATCATAAAATTGACTACATGGAAAGCATGAGTGCTTCCACTAGCCAAACATTGGATAAAATATACAACCCCATCATCATATTAGGAACTAAGTCCATTTTTTTATTGCTCTCGAAAGGGACACTAGGTCCTCATCAGTATAAATGTTTTTCGTCATATGTCCGCTAGATAGAAACACTAGAGGAAGGGAAACAATAAATAAGAGAGGAGAAACAATTGTCTTAGGTACGGTCACATAGGAGGGTGCCCCCAAGTCACCAACCACAATACTATGTCCATAAGACACAACACACAACAATGAAATCAGAGAGTCAATATAGAAGAATGATGATACAAATAGAAGAAGGTCACAACAGAGGCGGTCTCTTGGTATCCTGGACCTTACAGGAGAATCCAAGGTCATCCCATGAGGCCTAAACAACACATAACACATCATGGGGGAAGAACATCATGAGAGAGATAAAGGGTTAGAGATACTTACCTGTAGGATCTTCGTGCTAAGTCTCATCATCAAGTAAATCTTCATTGTCTTTCCACTTCCAAACATAAGGTACAATTGCCAAGTTTTTATCATTATTTTTTTATTCAGTCTTAAATGCTTCATGGTTTGATTCAATGTTAGGTGGAATGCTTTCTTGTTGAAGTTCATTAGTACACATATTCACTATCTTCCTTAGTGTTGGGAGAAGAAAATTATTTTGAGTGATCTCAACATCTATCCTTGAGGGATTTAATGTGAGAGACTTCTCCTCATCCACTAGGGCTACATCTTTAGTGATGTCCAAATGAATTGAATATTCAAACAAAGGAGGGACATTAAAGGTCTTCTCTTCCTTAGTGAAATCCAAGGTGTGTGAACACTCAACTAAAGGAATAAGGTTGGTAGGATAATCCATAGAGCTTTCATGCATTATGATAGAGTTTTTATTGCTGTTATATGAAAGCTCATTGTCTACCCATGGAATGTTCTTTGTTAAAGGGGTCTCTTCATTCACTAATGCTTCCTCTTGGCTAGGGAGAGCATTGGAATGGAAAAGTGGTGATGGATCTTCATTTTAATGCTTCATCTTGGCTAGAGTGAGCATTAGAATGAAGATTTGGTGGTATGATGTTAAGAGATGTGTCAATGAAATCATCCTCTTGCATCAAAGTGTCCTCATGAGGAGGAACAACCTTGTAAGAGGGATCATAAGGCAAACCAAAGTTATCATCACATGTTTTAGAAATAGGTGTTGTAGTGGAATGTTCCATAAAGTCATCTAAGGATTAATCTAACATCTTGAGGTCATCACTAGTATATATATTATTGATCATGAATTTAGTGAGATCATCTACTATCGAAAGGTACATTCCCACAAGATTTGTGAAGATATCAAAATCAGATATATAGCAAATGATTTCATATGTGGAGCACATAGATATATCAACATTATGTGTGTATGCCATTTGTTCCAAATGTTTAGGATGCTTATCAGTGAATTTAGAGAAATGATCAATGTCTACGATGTATGCAAACAACTCTTCCAAAGAAGTGGCCATGATATATGCTTTCAAATTAATGCAATATCATATTTTGAAATTTTTTCAAAAGTATGCAAAAGACAAGTGCAAAACTACATGCAAAAATGCCCTAAAATGCTTGATTTTTTGTACTTTTTCAATGCAAATATATAAAAGGAAAGGTGTTGTAAGGATTTTGATTAGGGGAAGAAAATTATATGTCTAATATCAGTTCAATATAGCAATAATATCCTTCACATTATGCTCTTGATGCAAATCTAAGATGAGGATAAGTCAAAATATAGTGAAAATAGGCTATTTTTTACGGTTTTTCAACTCCAAGACCTAGCACAAGGGTGTTGTAAAGAAATTTAGGAGGTTTAGAAAATAAAATCAATTATATCAGTCACCTCGATCCATAAAATTTGTCACAACACACTTGGAGTGCAAACTAGGCCAAGCCCTAGGGCAAAAATAGCAAAAATAGACAATTTTTCACCAAATTTTCAATACAAGAGCCCGATAAAAGGGTATTGTGAATATTTTTATGAGGGACAGAAAATAATTACCCTGATAATATAAAATTGGTAAAAATATTCTTCACAACACACCTATAGTGCAAATTTATAGAGTCGATAAGGCCAAATCTAGTGAAAATCGTTGTTTTTGAAGCCCTAGGTTTAAGATGTTGACACAAAATGCTATATGAATTCTTTGAAGTCTGATTTATTATGAAAATTAAATTCTCTCAGATATGAAAATAAATTCCAAGCTCTAAGATGCAAAATGCAAGTGCGAATTTAATGAAAATGCATGAAAATTGCTAGTTTTTGTTGAAATTTTCTTTGCAAAAATGCAAATATTTAAATCTAGGTGCAAATTTACACAAAAATGCAAGAATACAGCCAAATTATAATTTGAATGAGCCTCTAAAATTAGTAGAAAAATCTGAAAGAAGATTTTGCCTACTAACCCTAGATTTTGGAATTACTAGGTTTAATGAAAATTGTCAAAATTTCTACAAAACCTTAGCAATTAAATGATGAAAATGCAACGCAAATTTTGGATATTTTGTATTTTTCTATATTTTATATCAGATCGGATGCAAAAATCATTAATTAGGGAAATCTAGAAATAACTGATACAAATTAGTAAGCCAAATAATGCAATTTTTTTGAATTTTTCATAATTTTCAATTTTTTTGAATTTTTCTCAATGCAATAAAATGAATGACTATATGAATGAATGAAATCAATCCAAATATGAATACAAACACTCATCAAGTTGCAATTAAGTCTAAAAAAATGGGTTCACCAAAATGTTTAAGTGAAAATTGGATTTGTTTATTGTTTTAGTTGTTAGATGTTTGAATCATCCTTTCACCCTTAACATTCAAGGACCTAGGGTCAAGTGGTAATGCACTATCATACCCTAGTCACTGTGAGATGTAGGGAAACTTGGATTAGGGTGTTTAATTATCAATTTTCTTTATTTTATGTTTAATTGACCATTAAAACCCTAATTATGCAAATACGACAATAAATTGACAAATAACAGAAAAAGCTCTTGTAGAGAGATGTAAAATATCAAATTACAAAATACCTATTTTCAAGGTTCTGAGGCAGAAAATTTGGGGACAAAAGAGCAAACGCCCAAGTCCAATGCTCTTATTTTTGTCTGGATATAGGAACTTAGTCTGCAACTCTTTCCTGTTGTTCCAAAGATTTTCCTGTCATGAAACTTGGAGGACTAATGAGCGGGTGCCCAAGTCCAAGGGGCAAATTTTCTTCCTGTTCTGCAATTCTGACACTCCAAGAAGTCTTCCTACAACTTCACTTTATCCAGCTCCACAACTTGTAACCTGCAACCATGAAAACATTGGGAGGGGGTTGTGGTGTTTAGAGGCTTGCCTTAGTCAAGCCCCAGAGGACACTTAAGTCTCTAAACATTGTTGTCAGACAGAGAGTGCGTGCCCTTGTGAGGCATAGGCAAAAACCAAAGGAAATGATGATGAAAACACAATATAATGTCGCCTTGTAGTGAACCTCTCATGGGAGGAAGATTCTCTTCATTCCATGAGGAAATGGATGCTCAAATATGCAAACACAAACACATAAACCACACAAATCTGTTCTTATAACACAATGAAAGCCTTGAATCACCTTGAGAACATAGTATCTTACTAGTAATCATCTAGTTTACAAATGAATGCCTAAACATGCTTTTATATGAAACTACAAACTCTCCTGCCAAGATTTCGTAAATTCAAACTTATCGTGTCGGCATAGGACCCAAATAACAATCACAAGCCAACACCCAAAAATTGGGGCTGCCCCAAAATAGGGTAGGACTAGGGCACGGGCGCCCAAGTCCTCCCCCCTATTTTGGGTAGGGTCAAGCTCAAGGGGTTCTCCTAGGTCCCATTTGTCATGTTACCTAGGGCTCATTCCATCAAGATGCCAAATTATAAATTAAGATGTCCTAAATGCACACTAAAGACCTAGGAGCTAAACCTTATGAGGGAAAAGCCCCCAAGGGGATATTTTTTGACATTACACACACACACACATATATATCTTCTGTGAAGAGTAGGGTTTCTTCTAGGTAGGAAGTTGTGCGGGGGACCACCAGTCTGTGATTGGAGGAAAAGTACTCTGATGATGCTCTCCTTCCCAAGCAGAAGACAAGCGGAGGCTTATGAAGATAGATATCAAAAGTTCTAGATGCAGTGTTTTTTCATTATATGACTTGACAGTTAGTTATTATGTAAATTTTACATTTGATGCTTTGAGCATAGCATTGTAGATGCATAGTGAAAGTTATTCACTAATGAGATATCTTGGATTATGTAATTTTAAGATTTGTCATATTCTAGAAAAGAATAACATGCTTAATGTTTGTGATGATGATAATTCACTTTTGTTTAACTCTGATTTGGATAATCATGATGTATTCTAATTATTAGTTAAGATGAATACTTATGTTAAATTATGAGCTTTATAGAATGTGATGTTACATTTGATTTTAAATTTTTTAATATGGGTGGGATGAGTCTATGGCTATAAGGACATTCCTGCAATTGTGAACTAGTACTGGAACATGAAAGGGATTAAATCACAATGGATAATGTGTGTATGGAAATATGTACATGCATAGGTGTGATGAATAAATGAATATGATGAATATATGGGAATGTGTAATCATATTAAAAAAAATAAGGGATATACATATGAAAATATTTGTAGTAGTTATATAGTAGCATAGGAAAAAGACCTTGACTTAACACAAAAGTACATAATTTATTAATATCTATGTATCAACACTCTCCTCAAAATAAACACAAAACTAAATAAAAAAATGTAGTTATACAAATTTCACCATTACAATAATAAAAGTTGCCAAAATATAAAATGGTACTTCCACTTGTAAAGTACAAGCAATTCAAACCATAGGTTCAATGGGCATGCTAATAATTTTTAGAATAAATTATAGAATTTGTTAGATATTTTTTATTGTTTATTAATTTATAAGTTATTTAATCTACTAAATTATACTGTCAATTCTTTTTTAAATTACATCACATTAAAGGCGGTGTTCTTTCACTTATACTAGTAAATTTATTTATACATAACATTTTGAGATGAACAAACATAGTTTGGTTTAAGTTCAAGTTTCATGAACTCTTAACTCATTCATGGGTCTATTTTGTTGCTTGCAAGAGGAGCTTAACATAATTTCATGACTTCAAAGCCTATAGAGATCCAACATGAGGGAATCTCTCTATAGTAGAAGATCCAGCTAAAGGATTTGTAGATCAGCCTAGGTTCATTCAAAATCCCATAGAAAGAAATGGTTTGAGAAATAAATGGTGGAGATGAGTAGTAGGGGAGCCTTGTAAAAGGTTTGAGCCATTAGACTATGTACAAAATGGTCTTGTCATTTTGCTCTTCACTATTAGGATCTTCATGGTGTTCGTGAACTTCCAAAATTGTGCTTCGTAGTGAAAATTCAACCAAGTAGGAGAAAAAAACTTCTTCTATATCTTTAATTCATGGTAAACATAAATCATTTTAGGAGTAGGTGTAAAGTTAGCATGAATGGTGGCAATTGATAGTAGGGCATTTGAAAAATGGTGGTAAATAATTCAAATATTTATTTTTCTTTTGAGAAATAGTTATATTATGTTACATTTGATTCAAACCAATTGATCATGAGAACACACCACACTCCTATATGAGATACAAAAGTGTCCTCCTTACTTTTTAATATATTTAGAGGACCAAAATATAAAAGGTAAATTATAAAATTTGTTTCTACAACATGATCAATAAATATGTAGTAAGAAACAACAACAAAAATGAATATTTTTCTTATTTTATAATTATATTATTTTATTCTTAAGTTACAAAACTTCTCCCAAATTAAAAAGATATAATTATATTATAAGCATAAAGGTAGTATATTTGATAAGAAAAACATAACAATTGAGTGAAATCATATTCTAAAACAAACTAATAAAAAGGTGACTTTGCATACTTGCATAGTTAATTCACTTTGCCCCTCAATTTTACTAAAAAATATTTGTAATTGTGAAAATTGCATAACCATGCCCTTATCCCTTGTGTTTTGGGCCCATAATGGGTAGGTTGTAATTTATGCATTGACTAGTTCAAGGTTGCATAATTTTGCATGGAAGTTGTCATGCCCATATTGCCCATGCGGTCACAACACGTATTCATGTGTGTCATGTTCACATGTGTCATGTGGTCATGATATGAACAATGTATTTACCTATGCTCTTTTTAAATTGTAATTGTATAAACAATGTATTTTTGAATTGTAACTCTGAGTTTAAACATCTATTCAATTCGTATTATACATTATGCATAAATAAATCTCACTTTCCTCGATTAAAAATTTCTATTTCAAGTCAAATGTTTTAAACTACATATAGTTTGCCTTCAAATGAATAGTGAAAAGTGAATAGTAAAAGTAAATAGTGAATAGTAAAAATTAATAGTGATTACTGGAAAGTGAATAGTAAATAGTGAAAAAGTGAATAGTAAAAGTAAATAGTGAACAGTAAAAATAAATAGTGATTAATGGGAAGTGAATAGTGAAATGGTAAAACTTAATGAACAGTAGAATACAAACATCAATCCAATAACAGAGGATTTCCACACAACTCCAAAAATAACAATTTATACAAGAATAGGGAGATAATTTTTTCCTTTTGATGAATCAACTAGGATGCAGTCACTAATATGACCAGGCTCTCTTATAGAGCCATAAGAGTAAAGAAAAATAAAATTATTTTCTAAGATCTAATAATCTTCTCCAAGCTTCACAATAAGCTCCCAGAAAACCTGCATATCACACAAGGAAAGAAACACCACACAAGCTGCTCTCCTCCCTACCGTAGACCCGCAAGAGGGTCACCCCTGAGCTAGAGAGATTATCCACACACCTAGGGGATTCAATACCACTTCACAACAAGATAAAAATAACACACCAAAACACAAACACACCCATAGATATTTACACAACACAAAACTCAATTAAATTTCAACATAGTTTCCTTCTCATGGCCTCAAGCCAACTTGCCAACAAAGATTTCAAGGAGTTCATATTTTGACTCTCAAGCCAAATAACACAATTTCTCAAAGTCACACAAATGCCCTCAAGGCTTTCAACATCCCAAAAGAAATAAGGCATGCACTCGAGGAGGATCACTCCTCCCCTACCCCACACTTGATGAGCATTTCTCCCAAGTGGAAGAAGCTCTGTCAACATCCCAATAAAATTTCCCCACAATAACAAAATTTACATCACAAGCAAAATAAATCATTTTCACACATCCATCATGCAATAAATAGAAATACAAAGGAAAAGCCATGAAATCCAACCTTAAAAAGCCCTTTAATGGATGAAGTTGATGTAGAGTTCCTCTCCAGCCTCCTCTCCAAATCTCCCTTCTCAAAAAAAACAATCTCTCAATGATCACAAGCAAGGGATAATGAATAGAGGATATAGGATGGCTAGAATAATTTCGGCATTATGAGGCTATGAAGAGGAGAATAGAGAAGGAATTGGGCATTATGAGGATGCCAGAAGAATATTTCCTAGAGGAAATTAGGCATGATAAGAATGCAAGAATGAAGTCCCCCTGCAAGAATGAAGTTCCCCTGCAAGAATCAAGTTCCCCTACAAAAATCCAGTCTTTCCTAATTGCTTAGAGAAGGGTCTTATTTATAAATTTTTTGAAAAGGGAATGGAAGGTGAGGATCAAGAGTTGAGATAAAGGGCTCATATTATTTGTGAATTTTAAATTCATAGTGGATGAATTAAAAATTCATTTTTTTGGGAAGAGTGCTCTCATTATTTGTGAATTTTAAATTCATAGTGGATGAATTAAAAATTTATTTTTTGGGGAAGAGTGGATTATGACATCAAGGGCTCTCATTATTTGTGAATTTTAAATTCACATGTGAAGACAAAAATGTATTAAAGATTCATTTTTTTTAGGAAAAGTGGATTATGACAAGTTGAATTTTTAATTCAACTCATGGGGGAGTGGAGGACAAAAATGAATTAAAGATTGTAATATTTATGAATTGTTTTTAAGATTATAATATTTAAATAACCCCACTCATTTTTCCACTATCCCAAGTGGAATTAAAAAAATATCCCCACTATCCCAAGTGGAATTAAAAAATATCCCCACCCATGAAGGACCACACCACTTCATGGGGACTCTCACCAAAAGTGAGGAAACAAGAAGACAAGCTCCTCCATTATTGGTGGACCATGGAGTCATTTCAAGCCTTGGAAATGGAGAAAGGATGGGCTTGAGTGTTGATCCCACTCATCCTATCCTTCCCATGCCTCCAAATTTGTCACTTAACTTCACTGTGAAGTTAAGCGGACCATACGGAGGTTACCCAAGTCAAAAGTGACTCTAGACCCATGGGGTATAACCTAGGGTCAATTTAAACTTAGTTAGGACACCCAGGGTCAAGTTAAGACACAAGAAAAGGGTCTCAAAAATTTAAATTAAAAAAAATGAAATTCAAATACAATTCTTACAACACAAATCATAATTCAATTTTACAAAAGGGTAGACCTAACCCATTCAACCTCATGCAAGACAATATTACAACATTACAACATTGCACCAAACACAGAGTTGATCTTGGTTCCTTGTGGAACTAGATCAGCTTCACAAGAGATTACAACATAAGGTGTGGAATGATCTCATGTATCTGTGGTTTTGTTAGAAATACCTGCACACTCAATCTCAAAATTAATTCCACATATACATATCATAGCCGAAGCAAATTTAACATATTAATGAGGATGTATAACCAATCACTACCTATATCCATCTGGCAACCATATTATATAATAATCAATCATTTTATCATTTTAATCTAGAGCTAGGTGAATAATAGGATACACACCAGTCAGACAAGGGCGGGCCTTACATACTACGCCCCTAGGAAATGACTTACTCTCGGAAGTCATCAAGAGGAGGTTGGAAGTATTTTCCTGAACTTCTTTGCACTAGACAAGATAAGTACAGAGGATAACATATGCAATAAGGAACTCTTCTCAAGAAAATAAAGCACGGTAACTAAATTTTATAAAGGCTTAATTCCTTTCACAAAATACACTCTATGGGTTGAAATTCAGCACATCTAATCTTAGGATCATCAATCTTTTATACACATGTATAGAGAATCTTCACACATCACATTACAAGTTTATAGAGAAAATACCAATTCATATGCAATTACATCAAATACAGATCTTACACAAACAAACATTTTCATTCATGCACATTACATGAATTAACTTCACAAGGCTCACATAAAGGTTTAGGGGGATGTCATAGTCTCATCATAGAACCAAGTAACCAATAACTAGTGCCAAGTAACCAAAGATAAACACACATCAAGTTCACAAGGCAAGAATAAATCAAATGGGCATTAAGATGTCACTACTCTCCACAAAAATACACAAGGGCGAGGAAGGGTCCAATGCAACCCTCACCACCTAGACCAACTGACTCGAGAGGACAATCGACCAAGAGGATCACAACCACCACAAAACACAAGCGGAAGACTTTGATAATCATGTGACAAGGCCATCACGATGACAAAACCAGAGGATGGGTATTCCTCCAAGGTGAAGGTTAGTCAACAAACCACAACCTCACTCTCTTGCAGCTACATGTAGTAGAACAAGGGTCAAATCATGCTCAACCCACTCCATGTCAGCCTAAACAACACGCAAACCCCAGAGCTCCCAATGTTGAAACATGTGCTCTGATACCAAATGTCATGCCCATATTTCCCATGCAGTCACAACACGTATTCATGCGTGTCATGTGGTCATGATACGAACAATGTATTTACTTATGCTCTTTTTAAATTGTAATTGTATAAATAATGTATTTCTGAATTGCAACTCTGAGTTTAAACATCTATTCAATTCGTATTATACATTATGCATAAATAAATCCCACTTTCCTCAATTAAAAATTTCTATTTCAAGTCAAATGTTTTAAACTACATATAGTTTGCCTTCAAATGAATAGTGAAAAGTGAATAGTAAAAGTAAATAGTGAATAGTAAAAATGAATAGTGATTAGTGGAAAGTGAATAGTAAATAGTGAAAAAGTGAATAGTAAAAGTAAATAGTGAACAGTAAAAATGAATAGTGATTAGTGGAAAGTGAATAGTGAAATGGTAAAACTTAATGAACAGTAGAATACAAACATCAATCCAATAACAGAGGATTTCCACACAACTCCAAAAATAACAATTTATACAACAATAGGGAGATAATTTTCTCCCTTTGACGAATCAACCAGGATGCAGTCACTAATATGACCAGGCTCTCTTATAGAGCCTTAAGAGTAAAGGAAAATAAAATTATTTTCTAAGATCCAATAATCTTCTTCAAGCTTCACAATAAGCTCCCAGAAAACTTGCATATCACACAAGGAAAGAAACACCACACAAGCTTCTCTCCTCCCTACCGTAGACCCGTAAGAGGGTCACCCCCGAGCTAGAGAGATTATCCACACACCTAGGGGATTCAATACCACTTCACAACAAGATAAAAATAACACACCAAAACACAAATACACCCATGGATATTTACACAACACAAAACTCATCCATTGTGAGTTTAAAGAGGGGTAGGAGAGTGGACACACTCAACTCTAGAGTGTCACCCTTCAATTAAATTTTAACATAGTTTCCTTCTCATGGCCTCAAGCCAATTTGCCAACAAAGATTCCAAGGAGTTCATATTTTGACTCTCAAGCCAAATAACACAATTTCTCAAAGTCACACAAATGCCCTCAAGGCTTTCAACATCCCAAAAGAAACAAGGCATGCACTCGAGGAGGATCACTCCTCCCCTACCCCACACTTGATGAGCATTTCTCCCAAGTGGAAGAAGCTCTGTCAACATCCCAATAAAATTTCTCCACAATAACAAAATTTATATCACAAGCAAAATAAATCATTTTCACACATCCTTCATGCAACAAATAGAAATACAAAGGAAAAGACATGAAATCCAACCTTAAAAAGCCCTTTAATAGATGAAGTTGATGTAGAGTTCCTCTCCAGCCTCCTCTCCAAATCTCCCTTCTCAAAAAAACAATCTCTCAATGATCACAAGCAAGGGATAATGAATAGAGGATATAGGATGGCTAGAATAATTTTGGCATTACGAGGCTATGAAGAGGACAATAGAGAAGGAATTGGGCATTATGAGGATGCCAGAAGAAGATTTCCTAGAGGAAATTAGAGATGATAAGAATGAAAGAATGAAGTCCTCCTGCAAGAATCAAGTTCCCCTGCAAGAATCAAGTTCCCCGCAAAAATCTAGTCTTTCCTAATTGCTTAGAGAAGGGTCTTATTTATAGATTTTCTGAAAAGGGAATGGAAGGTGAGGATCAAGAGTTGAGATCAAGGGCTCACATTATTTGTGAGTTTTAAATTCATAGTGGATGAATTAAAAATTTATTTTTTTGGGAAGAGTAGATTATGACATCAAGGGCTCTCATTATTTGTGAATTTTAAATTCATAGTGGATGAATTAAAAATTTATTTTTTGGGGAAGAGTGGATTATGACATCAAGGGCTCTCATTATTTGTGAATTTTAAATTCATAGTGGATGAATTAAAAATTTATTTTTTTGGAAAGAGTGGATTATGACATCAACGGCTCTCATTATTTGTGAATTTTAGATTCATAGTGGATGAATTAAAAATTTATTTTTTGGGAAGAGTGGATTATGACATCAAGGGCTCTCATTATTTGTGAATTTTAAATTCACATGTGAGGACAAAAATGAATTAAAGATTCATTTTTTTGGGAAAAGTGGATTATGACAAGTTGAATTTTTAATTCAACTCATGGGGGAGTGGAGGACAAAAATGAATTAAAGATTGTAATATTTATGAATTGTTTTTAATATTGTAATATTTAAATAACCCCACTCCTTTTTCCACTATCCCAAGTGGAATTAAAAAAATATCCCCACTATCCCAAGTGGAATTAAAAAATATCCCCACCCATGAAGGACCACACCACTTCATTGGGACTCTCACCAAAAGTAAGGGAACAAGAAGATAAGCCCCTCCATTATTGGTGGACCATGGAGTCATTTCAAGCCTTGGAAATAGAGAAAGGATGGGCTTGAGTGTTGATCCCACTCATCCTATCCTTCCCATGCCTTCAAATTCGTCACTTAACTTCACTGTGAAGTTAAGGTGACCATACGGAGGTTACCCAAGTCAAAAGTGACCCTAGACCCATGGGGTATAACCCAGGGTCAATTTAAACTTAGTTAGGACACCCAGGGTCAAGTTAAGACACAAGAAAAGGGTCTCAAAATTTTAAATTAAAAAAATGAAATTCAAATACAATTCTTACAACTCAAATCATAATTCAATTTTACAAAAGGGTAGACCTAATCTATTCAACCTCATGCAAGACAATATTACAGCATTACAACATTGCACCAAACACAGAGTTGATCTTGGTTCCTCGTGAAACTAGATCAGCTTCACAAGGGATTACAACATAAGGTGTGGAATAATCTCCTGTATTTGTGGTTTTGTTAGAAATACCTGCACACTCAATCTCAAAATTAATTCCACATATACATATCATAGCCGAAGCAAATTTAACATATTAATGAGGATGTATAACCAATCACTACCTATATCCATCTGGCAACCATATTATATAATAATCAATCATTTTATCATTTTAATCTAGAGCTAGGTGAATAATAGGATACACACCAGTCGGACAAGGGCGGGCCTTACAGAAGTTAGAAAATAGTCTTATCCTAGTCTACCTCCATAATCACTAATCCATAGAATTTAGATATAATCTTCACATATGATCATTCATTACACTAATTTAGTTTCATTAGTGTTGTAAGTACCCAAAATAGAATGCATTAACATGGCATATTTGATGATGACTTAGAATCTTGAATAAGCCTAAAACTATGACTATAGAAAAAATATATAACAATTGATACATGTTTTGTATGTATTCATAAGCACTTTACATGTCATTTCAAGATGCAAGAGACCTACACAATTCACATATATTTAATAGGAAATATCACTATTGCTATGCATGGTATAAACTCTAACTCTTGAACCTATGCAGTAGTGGTGTAGGACTAAACTTAAGGACCTTATTAGACAACTGAGTTAAGCAGAAAATCTAAAAAACAATATAAACTCCATGCCACACAAATAATTTTATTATTATCAGCAATAGAATACTTACAGGAGTATAAAATATCATCACTCAGTCACCAGATACATCAACCTTCATTTACAAAGATTTCTCCAACATATTTATCTTCCAAGAGATCGAACCAAGACAAAATTAGTTCCCCCAATCAATTCCCAATCGAATCCTCAATCGTCATATCCTCTAATATCCAACCAATCCCCAATCTGGCTTCTCCAATTGTATTTATGATCCTTCCCTGAAAATAGTTCAACCACCATGATTCGTCAGCAACAGAAGGAACTAACAGGTAGTTATAAAAACTGAAATGTTGCTGCCAGAGCCTCTACATAATACATCCCTGTCGCCCAAGTGTTTTTGCATGTAAGGTCTAATAAACTCACTTACCATAAATAACCTTTGAAAAAGCATTTTGATTCCAAAATAGAATAAATTATTTAAATAATAGAATGAAACAAGGAACAATTAAATAACTTCATCATTATTTTCAATTGGGTTTACATACATTAATGAATTAATAAGTACATCAATACAAGGCAGTGCCTTTACAATATTTAGCCATATAGGCTTGTACAATGATAATATAATCGCAATAATATCTCCCGCACAAGCACTGTAGAATTGAGAGAGAGAGAGAGAGCATCATCGTGGTGACATCCACCCTACCACGAAGCATAAAGCTTCCACGTTCTTTCCTACTGGAAAGCTTGACCCATAACGAGGGGTCTAGTTAATTGGAACTGACATAAGTGAAAGAATCTGGTGCTCTACTTAACTCATTTCATAATACAAGCATGAAAAACTACATCACAACTCAATACATACTTTCAGGTAGGGTAAAATACATATGCAATGAAACATAATCCTTCTCAAAGAACAGTCCTTCATTCTTGAAATCATGAACATATGCCATGGACATAATTAACAAAAAGAAGTGGAATTCGTTCATCTATCAAAATCAATTTAGGTTCCTTTCCCCCATAATACATAAAAGGAGTGTATACAAAAACCCAGTTCATAAGTCATCACTTTGTAAAAAAAATAACACACATTAGTACCATGATGGACTTGCAAGCATGACTATAACATGATTAAACATCTTACACTATCTCAACATTCACATGAATCTCACAATCAAATAAACAATTACTATCGAGTTTATCTTAAGTTGTTACATAAAGAAGATACTTATCCTTCCATTCTTGAATTTATCACAACTTAGATTTATGCTAACAAGACAAATTAAGGTAATGTTTTCCTTGCTAAAATAACATTTATAACTAGCTAGGGTATTAAACCAAAGATCTCCCTACAATTATGGTATAAACTCTATTAATTTTGAACATAATATCACATTAATTGTATTATCAAATAACATATCCTATTGTAAACTTCCTTTTGTCGTTCTACACAGAAAGATACTCGTTCTTATAGAAAACTTAGGGGTTGCCACACAAGGAAGGAGTCAACTAGATAGGAAAGTAGAACCATTTTATAGCACAAGTTTTAAAGTCATCCAAACACTATACAAGATATAAAGATTTGTTCTAATAAGAGTTTTCTTGCCCTAAACCTATCAGCTGACTTATCTACCTAAAATTATGATTAATTAATTATTGACAACTGTCAACCAAAGTAAAGCGAAGTTTGGAAAAATATTTTAGATCTTTCAAATTTGACTTTACGGTGCACAGGTAAATGTTTAGATCTCATAAAACATATTCAACAATAAAACTAATAAAAGTGCATGGTATAGTTTTGTCATTGATCCTCTAACAAATATAAAGCTCTCTCAAGCATAAAGATAGGCTCCTTATATATATATATATATATATATATATATATATATATATATATATATATATATATATATATATATATATATATACATATGTCTATATATATATATATACATATGTCTATATATATATATATACATATGTCTATATATATATATATACATATGTATATATATATATATATACATATGTATATATATATATATATACATATGTATATATATATATATACATATGTATATATATATATACATATGTATATATATATGTATGTATGTATGTATGTATGTATGTATGTATGTATGTATGTGTATATATGTATATATATGTATGTGTATATATATATATAAAGCAGCTTTTATTAGAGAGATAAAGAAGATCAATTCGCCAAAATCGTCAAGCAACACATTTTATATTAAGCACTTGATTCAAACAAGTTTATTTTCTTATGCTGCCCATAGAGTACGGCACTCATGGTTCATATGTATAAAATCATTGTGGAAAATAAAGACACAAATCTCAGACTAAGTATATGAACAGAATGCTTCAAAGTGAGGTCATCACCAGAAATGTGATGATCACAGGAGATGCATATATATATATATATATATATATATATATATATATATATATATATATATATATATATATATATATATATATATATATATGTTATAAATTTGACAGAGATACTGCAGATTGGATACAAATTTATAATTAACAGTGATAGCAATTTACATCGAACATCATATAATAATTTTTAATTGGAAACAAGTTCAAATAAATTTAATACAAGATTTTGGGCGATTGTTTCGTATTATAGCTGACTGCCATATATGGCAATGATCGGCATGGACAACAACAAGATCTTTAAATAATAAAATTGATAAATGGAAATAATTTTAATTTTAATAAATATATAAGAGATGGGGAGTGTTTTAAAGGGGCTAGCGGCCTCCATAAGGAGCGTCGCTGCAACCTCCTTATGGGGGTCACCCTTGGAGCTAGCAACGACCTTGGCCCCGTTTTCAAACAATTTTTATTTTTATAAGTTTTGCAATAATAAATATGCCATGATCAAAAATTGTTCGTTGGGTATTCTTATAGTATAAACAATAACAAACTTTTAACAGTATACATGTAATATTTACCCAGTAATATAAAAATAATAGAAATATAATACATAGTATAATTCCTACAGCATTTACTACGATTTACATAGCATTAAAACTATTACATTATATATTTAGTATTTTCTATTTCCAGCGGATACTTAATGTATATAAAAAACAATATATATACATACAATAATCATAAGATATGGTTATCAGTATATATAGTACCACATAGCATTCAGTAATAGAATATAACAAAATTATAATAACACTTATCAGAAAATAAGGAAGAGGAAAGATGTATATCAATATCAGTTAATAACGATAGATCAATAACAAGTAATATAGATTTATATACATATATAAATTTAATAAGATCCATAACAGTAAGTATATACAACCATTTATATATTATCATAAAAATGATAACAACATTGATTTGATAGTAACAATATGACATTTTGAATTTGATAAAAACACGTATAATACGCTCTCTAATAGCTGAATCCTGTTCTTTCCTCCTTTCAATCGTTCTTTTCCCTTTTGCTCAATCTCTAATTTTTCTTCCCTTTCTCGTTCTTAGTTTTTCAGAGAATGAATAGTGTCTGTGTGAGAATGAGAGGGTTTATTTTCTTTTTAAAATGCATTCTTTCATTTTTCCATTTTTCCTTCTTTCTATCTTTTTCTATTTTGCTTTGTTTGATTTTTCTGATTTTGTGTCTCTTTCTAAGTTTTCTTTCTTTCTATCTTTTTATTTTCTTTTTCTAAGATTTATTTCTAATTTCTCAAATAAAACACATATTTCTTTTTGTTTTGAAACACATATTTAACAACTAATTAATTTTAGTAACTAAATCTTTCAACTCAATTATTTCTAAAAATAATAATAATAAAAAAATAGAATTCTTTCCCTCACATACAATTTCAATATATATATATATATATATATATATATATATATATATATATATATATATATATATATATATATATTATTAAATTATTTTTATTTCACCAAGAGCATCTTTATTTTAGAATAGCATAAATTTAATAACCAATCACAATTTTATTTATTAATTTCTCACACAATCATCTTTTAAAAATAATAATAATAGTTAATAATAATATAATTCTTTCATATAATTTATTTAATAAAAGAAACCTATATAAAATTAAATAAAATCTAATTTTATTCCAAAAAGAGCATATTTATATCTTAACTAACAAATTAATTAAATCACAACTAAAAAAATAAAATAATTTTCTTTTTCTACCAAAATAAGAAAGTAATTTATCAACTTAATTTATTCATGCAATGACAATGCAACAATAATGCAAACTCTGTGTGTGTGTGCGCGTGCGTGTGCGTGCATGTGTGTGTGTGTGTGTGCGCGTGCATGTGTGTGTGTGTGTGCAAATTTCTTTCACCACAGTCACTATTAGTGTAATGCCCCGCCATGCAACCCTAGAGTGATAGACTAACCAGAGCGGAAAATAGAACTTTTTTTTTTTAAAACAATAAAGTACAAAACATAATTCAAGAATATTAAGAAACACGTTAAACAGAGATGTACACTTCTAACCACTCTAGGGCAACATAACTGCATTAGGAAATTAAGTAAACCATAAGAGTGATAACCATCAATCTGCAGAGGTAACTAATCCAATAACTGTTCAACAACAACAATATAATTTGATTTCATAGACTCAGTGCCAAATAACATGTTTACAAGAATACAAGATTACAAGGATACAAGATTGCACGAATGCAAGATTTCAAGATCAATCTTGTCGATCTACAAAATAGTACATAAGATGGTATACAATACTCCTATAGAATGAAAGCCACCAGAACTAGAACATCTCCACACAGGGCCCAAACTGAATCTCCAAGAAAACCAATGGATAGCTCTACCTCCCAACCATGTGGAACCCTGAGGTCCACCCCACCGAGCTAGGAGATAACAAGAGGATTACCACTAGGTCAAGGCTGCAGCCAAGAACACAACTACCAATACCAGACTCCAAGAAGACAACATGATGAACGGACTACACAGGACCAACGGTACTCAACCAGACAGATCAAAACATCAGACTAGATCAAACATGAAAACAAGGTCACACTCCAGAGGTACCAACAAGAATGAAGAGAAAATAACTGAACCGCGTAAGGAGAGTGTCATCGCATGGCCCTAGCATGGGTTACCCAGGCTATCTCTCACCAGAAGCTGGCCCCCATCTATGGTTACCCTGGCAGCCTCTCTCTAGGTGCCGGCCCCATAGGGTGACACATGTGGAGCCGACATGTCCTCTCATGAAGATGAGGAGGTCGGCCTTGCCAACCAGGCCTTCTCATCCCTCCCTTAGCCTATGAAAGCACTCAAGGTGTGGGTGAGGTCATATTATTTATCTTGTTTAGTGTATTACTACCCAACCCTCCTAAGTACATTATTAGGTTTCCACTTGCTTACAACTTCCATGGGGTTACCCAGGTGACCTCTCACTAGGCACCGGCCCCACCATGGAAGCCACTCCCTTAGCATTCTCTGAACAACCATACCAACCACAACAAATAAGGTGAAGGGTTACAAAGCGGTTCTGACACATAACATATTCACCAAGCCACAACAAATAAGATGAAGAGTTACAAAACGGTTCTGACACAAAATATATTCACCAAGCCACAACAATATGAGACCCCATATCTTTCTCAAAACATTCAGGAGCAATACCTCAAGAATCAATATGGCACAAGTATTAAAAAGGATATCAAACAATCAGCCTCTGGAGTCGGTGACTAAACACATTACCAAAAACAACGTTACCTTTTTGATAGGGAACTAGGCTTGGATGATCATGACACTGGCAAAAGATTAAAAAAAAAAAGAACAAAGATATCACAACCCCAATGTATTCATGACACTCCAAAACACTAGATTCCAAGGTGACTAGATCCAAGAGTCACACAAATAAAAATATGTCTATCAATAATCAACTAGACAAAACATGATGCTTACCAACTTGACCCTCTAAAAGCTCACATGACCACCGTTGTGTTAACTAGACAAGGCTTAACATCAAGACTCAAAAATAATCGACATGCACTTGCCCACTTGTATCGGTGATACTCATCAGTAACAAACACAATTCCAGAAAACCATTCAAGGCCCAAGGACACATTACCATGCAACAACATTTAACACACTAATATTTACACAGTACACCTCAGTCTCCCAAATTAAGGAAATGTATAGCAATAATTTCATTGTGTTCACAAGGTTATACTTGCCAAGAGAAATCACCGTTTCAACAACTACTAGATTATTTAATAACTTCAATAACGCTTGATATGAAACAAGAATCTAAGATGGAACCAAATTTAAATAACAAGAACTTTTAGTTAATGACCTAGATCAACACATGTCCTACTAGATAATTAAACTAAACATTTAAGCTCCCGATTTGCCTTCTAATTGATTTCGCTATTATTTAACACTGGAATGCGAGATTCCACATCCTAAACCAATAACCACACTACTATTCCAAACCAAGGTTTTTTTTTTTTAAATAAAGACTTCCTTAATATTAACTAGCTACTCCAACACATGATTATGTTCCAAGAGCTTAAAATTAGCAATTAACTTCCATAAGAACACTCTACTACGTTAGCTCAAAACCCACTTAGATTCTATCTAATTACTTACTTGCTAATCAAGGCTTAGAAGTACGTTATTAGAATGCCTATAGAAAAAAAGACAAAAGATCTTGCTAAAAACAACGCTAACTTACAAAAACCCCCACTATGCTACTACCCACATAACTCTCTAACTCACTACATGCCATAGCCAAAGTTAATAATGAAACATATTGGTGAAATCTACTAAATGATTAAAGCACATAGGTAGAATTGGGCTCAGCAATGATCACAAAAATTATTACTATCCTAAGACTTACCGAACAAAAAAAATGATTAGAGAATTATAATACTACTGACAACTATTCTAAATCCCACAAAATTTATTAATAAAATAGCAACTATTCTCATTACAGAAAACTAACAACTATACGCCTATCTAAGGAAACTTAACTCATGACATTACTGCCCAGACATAGGAAACCATAGTAAGCAACACGACGTATTCTATGGAAACTTTCCATGCCACAAAATGCTTAACTTCCATAAGGAAAATAATTAGAAAAAAATAACTTGTAATGATAATTCAACATGGCAAGAAAATAGAACACGAATTGCAGAAGTTAAGATGAGGAGGAAGCAACAAGGGGACAACAGCGAAAATCCATTTGCACGACGGCCCTGCAGACGTTAGAAATTTAATAGGAAGAACCACTCAACGCTTCCAAGCTGCGGAGCCAAAACAATAAAAGAGGTTGGGGCAGAAGGAGCTTGCTATACTGAAGGGGCAATGAAGATGCAGGGTGGCCACGGTGGCTAAGGAGAAAAGCATTGTTGCCAGCAATCTACAAGTATTTACATCAGCATTACAACAGTTCACCGGTTTGACCAACCAGATCTCTGAGCACCAAGGGTTGAAAAGGATTTCAAACTTGTGAAAGAAAGGGCGTTGTAAGATGAAAAGAAGCCTAAAACAACATGTCAAAAGTCGACCACCAAGAAATTAGCAAGCCGGGATACATTGGTTCCCATCTGCAGACACAAACTAAATTTGCAGAGCCACATGATCAAAACTCTCTTCTAAGAACAATAATTATTTGTATTTGTAACTGAAGAAGCTACGGCACGAGAGGTTTGGAGCACTAAGGTGGTGACCTTCGCATGAGTCGCTTTATCTAACCAATGCATATACAAATGCTAGGTTCGACTCTAACAGAGGCACCAAGTGCAAGACAGAAGATTTAAACTCAAGGGATCGGCAATGCACGGCGGAAACCAGAGAGAAGCAGTTAACTGTATCCAACCAAATTTATATCAGTGTTAGGCAGATTAGTAGGGATCAGCCAAGGCATCCCAAAGAGCAAAATGCAGGATAAGATTCAAGGAATAATATTTAAAAGAGTAGGAGAGTGGAATTAGTTTCGATTTAACCGAAGTTGCGTAATATTGTTACCATACAGTGATATTTTCTAGAAGTTTCATTGATTACTGATTAAGATTAATAAAGTTCTGTCCTGGAGGTTTCATGTGCCTTCCCGAATGATGAGGCTGCTACCGCGACCATCACCAAGGGTTGGAAAAAGGTATTGATGGCTGGAGCAAAAAATACAAGGATATCAGAAATTTGAAGGATGAAGCAGGGTAAGATTCACAAGCACATTAATCAAGACCCAGAAGAAGAATGCCGTCATTTAAGAAAAGTTCAAGAATTGGTCTATGGGTGAAAATCTGCAGTAATACACCAAAGAGATAGGTTGTGGTTGAAGAGATTTCAAGAAGAATAAAAAAAAAGTTTTCCCATGCCTACCAACGAGCAACCAACACACGCAAGGAGTTTACAAATGTGAGAAAAGTGCCTAACAGGATGAATCTATGCCAGAGTAACCATCAACCAGGATTCAACAAGCAAAACAAAACAGAGGAAATACAAAAAATTTATCAGACATACCCGGTCGAACACGCTCCAGAAATTGATCCTTCTTCCAATTTACCTCCTCCTCTCTCCCAGCCAAAATCCACTCTTCCCCATTCCCCCCAAAAATCACAGGCATAAGAACCTTCCTCATGCCAAAACTTCCTGAGACCAAAATAGGCAACCGCCATTAATTCCCGTAACTCCCAAATAACTACACAATCCCACTCTCTAGGGAAATTTGAAATTTTTCCTAACATAGGGATTCTCAGATCTCCCAAGAACATCCGACAACTCTCCAAAAATAAATTATGCACCCAAAAATATATTTTAAAACAACTATGCATTAATTACCTTCATAAAAATTTATAACATTGCAATAACTAATTCTGACAACAAGGCTTCACATAACCAATGATTCAATTTTTTTTTATGATTATTCACAATACTATAAAATCAATAAGGTACAAGGGACACATAAACAAGTATAAAAAACTTCAACAACATTCCACTACACGTGACAATCAACAATAGAACTAAGGACAACATCGCAACATGCACAAGACTACGACAAGTACACAAGATGACGGCAAAGACACAAGACTATAACAAAGACTAGAATCGTCCTAGCGGTATAATACCTCATGTTTTCTCTATCACAATATCCATGGTGTAGGGCCCACTCAGACCTGCTAAGTCAGGTGGAGTTGAGGCCCGGTACCTGCAACCTGCGTAAAAACCAATGGATTACATATAATCATCTGTACATGTATATATATCACACACACCGAGACAGGGAATCGCGGTGTAGTCGGGTGCTCAATCCGAGCAGTACTACACAATCCCCGCTCCAAATCAAGACCATAATCAGAAGCATAAACATGATATCATTTAACCATCACTAAGCATATCCATCTCATCATAGCTGAAGTAATCATAATGTCATCCAAGCTCATAACACATGGCTCAATACATCCACCGAGCATAGTCCAACAAGATTAAGGAAAACATAACCCATACATATTAGTCCCAATGTCTCAAACTGTAATTATGTAATAAAACTATCAACTGTTCCAGAACTGACAAAAGTAATGACAGAAATAATGTCTAACACAAGCCAAAAAGTGAGGGGCATTACATCCTCCCCCCTAGAACTAGGCTTACTCCTGGAAGCCTGCAAACAAGTGAGGCTATAACTCCCTCATCCTGGTAGCATCCTCCCATGTAGCAGAGGTCTCATGATTAGGGTCCCACTGGACCCTAACCTACTCCACGTCTCTGTCCCTGAGAGCAAGTCTCCTATGCTGAAGAATGCCTACGGCTCTAAAGCCAGTTGCCCGTCCTCTACTTGTAGAGCAGTCCAATCAAGAATATGAGCAATATCCAGAAAGTAAGGTCTAAGTACTAAAACATGAAACACATCATGGATGCGTGAAAGGCTAGGTGGCAAAGCAAGGTGATAAGCAATAGGACCGATCCTCTCCAACACCTCAAAAGGTCCCACAAAGCATGGAGCTAGCTTAGAACCGTTTCCATAACGGATTGGACTCTTTTGCGGTCGAACACACAAGAACACCCGATCCCCAACTGAAAACTGACGATCGACCCTATGAGCATCTGCATACTTTTTCTGTCTGTCCTGAGCTGCCACCAAATGCTCTCTAATCCTCTCAACCTGCTGCTCCATATCTCTAAGCATATCAGGACCCAGAAGCACTCTGTCCTCCAGGCGATCCCAACTCAAAGGGGTCCTACAAGGATGGCCATACAAAGCCTAAAATGGAGACATGCCGATAGAACTGTGATATCCATTATTATAAGCCAACTCCACCAGGTATAGGTAATCCTCCCAATGGCTCTACCGATCTATCACATACATCCTCAACATATCCTCGAGAACCTGATTAACCCTCTCGGTCTGACCATCAGTCTCAGGATGGTAAGCTGAACTAAAGTTCAGCTGTGTCCCCAAGGCATGCTGCAAGGAAGTCCAAAGGGCGGAAGTGAACACTGGATCCCTGTTAGAGATGATCCTACAAGGAATCCCATGAAGTCTGACAATGTCCTCCATGAACACTCTGGCCACCGTAGAAGCATTGTAAGAAGCACGGACAGGAGAGAAGTGAGCTACCTTCATCAACCTATCCACAGTGACCATAATAGCATCATGTCGTCGAGCAGACATCGGCAAATTGACAATGAAGTCTATCGAAATGATATCCTACTTCCACTCTAGAATCAAATGAGGCTGTAAAAGACCTGCAGGGTGCTGGTGCTCTGCCTTCACCCTCTAACACTCTAGACATCTTGACACAAAATCCGCAATATCCCACTTCATGCCACTCCAAAAGTACAGCTGACACAGATCTGCATACATCTTCTTGACACCTGAATGAGCTGAGTAGGGTGCTCGATGTGCCTCAGACAAAACTAGGGTATGAAGACCCTCAGAACTAGGAACATAGATACGACCCAAATGTTGCAAAAGACCATCTGACTCAAATGAGTAACCAGAGAATCTACCCTCTAAAGGTCTACCAGACTCAATCTCAGATCTCACCTCTTGACACCAACTGTCCGTCAAAAGAGTAGCGATAATCTAACCTCTCAAATCAACTGTAAGAGAAACTACTGAGATCTCGTGCCTCCGACGACTAAGAGCATCTGCTACCACATTCTCCTTGCCCTGAATATATCTAACCTCGAAGTCATACTCGCACAGGAACTCCATCCAACGCCTCTGCCTCGCATTCAAGTTTGGCTGCGTGAAAATATGCTGCAAACTACGATGATCACTGTGCAGCTCAAACCGATGCCCTAACAGAAAATGCCTCCATCTCACCAAAGCATGCACCACTACTGCTAACTCCAAGTCATGAGTGGGATAGTTCAATTCATGATCCTTGAGTTTGTGAGACTCATAGGCAATCACACGACCATCCTGCATCAGAACTGCTCCCAAACCCTCCAAGGAAGCATCAGTACAAACAACAAAGTCCCTATCCAGATCAGGAACTGCTAATATCGGTGCACTAGTCAACTACTCCTTAAGAGTCTGGAAAGCTTCTTGACACTGCTCTGACCAAAAAAACTTCTTCCCTTTCCTCTAAAGAGAAGTAATAGGATGAGCAATCCTTGAAAACCCCATAACAAAATGACGATAGTAGCCTGCCAGTCCCATAAAACTACGGACCTCAGAAACATTAGTGGGTGCAGGCTAGTCCATAATAGCTTGGATCTTCGAGGGATCCACCACAATACCCTCTCCAGAGATGACATGACCCAAATACTTAACCTCTGACTGAAAGAACTCACACTTCGATAAATTGGCATAGAGCTAATTTTCTCTCAGACACTGCAACACCTGACGTAACTGCTCCTCATGCTCCTACATAGTCCTTGAATAAATTAGTATATCATCAAGAAACACAAGGACAAAACGGTCAAGATAAGTACAGAAGACACCATTCATCAAGCTCATGAAAACTGAAGGTGCATTCGTCAACCCGAATGGTACCACGGTGAACTCATAGTGTCCATAACGGGTACAAAATGTTGTTTTGTGAATATCTGCCTCAAATATCCGCAACTGGTGATATCTCGACTTAAGGTCAATCTTAGACAATACCTTTACTCCTTTAATCTGATCAAACAAATCATCGATCCGAGGCAAGGGATACCTATTTCTCACTGTTACTTTATTGAGCTGCCGATAATCGATACATAGCCGCAGAGATCCATCCTTCTTTTTGACAAAGATCACGGGTGCTCCCCAAGGAGAAACACTAGGTCAAATGAACCCTTTAGCTAATAGCTCCTCCAACTACAGTCGAAGTTCCTTGAGCTCCTGAGTGGTCATCCTGTATGGAGCTCATGAGATAGGCTCTGCACCGGGAACCAGATCAATCCTAAAATCGATGTCATGCCTAGGTGGCATCCCTGGAATATCAGAAGGAAAAACATCCGCAAACTCCCTCAAGAGTGGGTGATCGTCAAGAGATGCCTCTCGACTCTCCTCTATCTCCAAATCACTAACTGTTACTGCAAAAAGCTGACATCCCTGACGCATACATCTCTTGAGTTGCATAGCAGAGATAATACGTAGGGAAATGGGTCTCTGAACTCCTACAACCTCAACCTCAGCACCAGAATCATCCACACATCTAACAGACTTATGCCGACAATCTATCACTGCCTGATGGGCCTCCAACCAATCCATTCCCAAAACTATGTCATATGAACCCAGGGGTAGAATGCGAAGGTCCACAGAAGTAGATAAAGAGCCAATCATCAAATCACACCCAGAAACAAGAGACTCAACTGCTATCTTAGCCCCAGAAGCTAACTCAACCTGCCACCTATTAGCCTGCTTTGTCACCTCTAAGCCACAACGCTCCATAAGAGAAGGAGATATAAACGAATCAGATGCACCAGAATCAAATAAAATAGAAAAATCAATACCTCGCATGCGACTAGAAGTCTCCACCATGGTGCCCTGATGCTCTGCCTGTTGGTCATATACCGCTGCAAAGACTCGGTGAGACCTACCTGCATCACCAACCGTCAGCTCAAATGTCATCGGTCGATGTCCAAATCCTAATGCACCCTTCTGCGGGCACTGTCTAGCAATATGGCCCTGCTGGCCACAAGAGAAACACCTGGTGCCTCTACCAAAACCTCCGTCACTCCTGAAAGCACTAGACAGCTGGAAGCTGCCTCTGCTCACTGCGGACTGCGTAATCTACGCTGGCTGATAAAAATAGTTCCGCTTATTACGCTGCCAAGACCGGTCTTTCATTTTCTGAAATCTATTACCTTGCTGATGCTGAGAACTCTTCGGCTTAGCCTACGAAAACTGCTATCGACCACCCTTGGAGGGTGCATGGGAACCTGATGCCTAAGTGTGACCTCCTCGAGAACCATATCCTGAAGATGGTGCACTACCAATGTGTACTCTCGTATGCCCACCAAGAGCCATAGCCAGATTCTCCTCCACAATCCGGGCCTTCTCCACGGTGACCTCCATAGTCTTAGGTTCGAACACACAAACCCCTCCACTAATTTGGGCATTCAAGCCCCTGATAAAATGCTGCACCAACATGGACTCATCATCCCCAATACCTGCATACTATTTGAGCTCGTAAAATCTGTGCTCATACTGCTCAACTATCATGGCCAACTGTCTCAGCTCATGGAACTCATCTGCTTGACGTTGCCTCCAATGGTCAGAAAGAAAGCGGGCTTTGAATCTCTCTAAGAATAACTCCCAAGACACAGTGCTAATATCCAAATGCAGCTTCTGCTCCTCTAGCTGCCACCAAGTCGAAGCGAACCCTTGAAGATGTAGAATAGCACATCTGGCTTTGGTGTTGCTGCCATATGGATGCATGGTGAAACACCTACCTAAGTCCAAAAGCCAAGTCTCTACCTCCAGTCCACTACCAGCTCCATCAAAGATGGGAGGGCATGCTCTCAGTAAATCCCTCATATGGCTAGCTAGGGTGGCCTCCTGCTCAGCTGACAACTCCCTAGGTCTAGGAGACCTCTCTCTCTCTCTAGGACCCCGTTGATCTACCTCCTGATCTCCTCAAGTCTGCCTACCCTCCTGTCTAGGGCCTAAATGGGCAAGGGCCTCCTCAAGAATCTGTCTCAACTGGGCTCCATCAGGCTGACCCTGACCCTCCATGTTCTGACCTCCGCCTTAATGGCACTCAAATGAGGAGAACTGGGAGGGGGTGTACCGCCACCACCCCTCCCACGACCCCTACCTCTTCCCCGACCTCGACCCCTACCTCTAAGCATCAACCTACAGCACCAAAGGAATTTATTAAAAAAAAACAAATCACAATAGGGATAAAATTATTCTACAGAGTTCAAGCACAAGGTTACATAATGGGCTCAACATAACCAGGGTACCTAGTGTTTTAACCTGGCTCTGATACCAAATGTAATGCCCCGCCATGCAACCCTAGAGAGATAGACTAACCAGAGCGAAAAATAGAACTATTTTTTTTTAAAACAATAAAGTACAAAACATAATTCAAGAATATTAAGAAACACGTTAAACAGAAATGTACACTTCTAACCACTCTAGGGCAACATAACTGCATTAGGAAATTAAGTAAACCATAAGAGTGATAACCATCAATCTGCAGAGGTAACTAATCCAATAACTGTTGAACAACAATAATATAATTTGATTTCATAGACTCAGTGCCAAATAACATGTTTACAAGAATACAAGATTACAAGGATACAAGATTGCACGAATGCAAGATTTCAAGATCGATCTTGTTGATCTACAAAATAGTACATAAGATGGTATACAATACTACTGTAGAATGAAAGCCACCAGAACTGGAACATCTCCGCATAGGGCCCAAACTGAATCTCCAAGAAAACCAATGGATAGCTCTACCTCCCAACCATGTGGAACCCTGAGGTCCACCCCACCGAGCTAGGAGATAACAAGAGGATTACCACTAGGTCAAGGCTGCAGTCAAGAACACAACTACCAATACCAGACTCCAAGAAGACAACATGATGAACGGACTGCACAGGACCAACGGTACTCAACCAGACAGATCAAAACATCAGACTAGATCAAACATGAACACAAGGTCACACTCCAGAGGTACCAACAAGAATGAAGAGAAAATAACTGAACCACGTAAGGAGAGTGTCATCGCATGGCCCTAGCATGGGTTACCTAGGCTATCTCTCACCAGAAGCTGGCCCCCATCTATGCTTACCCTGGTAGCCTCTCTCTAGGTGCCGGCCCCATAGGGTGACACATGCGGAGCCGACATGTCCTCTCATGAAGACGAGGAGGTCGGCCTTGCCAACCAGGCCTTCTCATCCCCCCCTTAGCCTATGAAAGCAATCAAGGTGTGGGTGAGGTCATATTATTTATCTTGTTTAGTGTATTACTACCCAACCCTCCTAAGTACATTATTAGGTTTCCACTTGCTTACAACTTCCATGGGGTTACCCAGGTGACCTCTCACTAGGCGCTGGCCCTACCATGGAAGCCACTCCCTTAGCGTTCTATGAACAACCATACCAACCACAACAAATAAGGTGAAGGGTTACAAAGCGGTTCTGACACAGAACATATTCACCAAGCCACAACAAATAAGATGAAGAGTTACAAAACGGTTCTGACACAGAATATATTCGCCAGGCCACAACAATATGAGACCCCATATCTTTCTCAAAACATTTGGGAGCAATACCTCAAGAATCAATATGGCACAAGTATTAAGAAGGATATCAAACAATCGGCCTCTGGAGTCGGTGACTAAACACATTACCAAAAACAACGTTACCTTTTTGATACGGAACTAGGCTTGGATGATCATGACACTGGAAAAAGATTAAAAAAAAAAAACGAAGATATCACAACCCCAATGTATTTATGACAGTCCAAAACACTAGATTCCAAGGTGACTAGATCCAAGAGTCACATAGATAAAAATATGTCTATCAATAATCAACTAGACAAAACATGATGCTTACCAACTTGACCCTCTAAAAGCTCAGATGACCATCGTTGTGTTAACTAGACAAGGCTTAACATCAAGACTCAGAAACAATCGACATGCACTTGCCCACTTGTATCGGTGATACTCATCAGTAACAAACACAATTCTAGAAAACCATTCAAGGCCCAAGGACACATTACCACACAACAACATTTAACACACTAATATTTACACAGTACACCTCAATCTCCCAAATTAAGGAAATGTATAGCAATAATTTCATTGTGTTCACAAGGTTATACTTGCCAAGAGAAATCGTCGATTCAACAACTACTAGATTATTTAATAACTTCAATAACACTTGATATGAAACAAGAATCTAAGATGGAACTAAATTTAAATAACAAGAACTTTTAGCTAATGACCTAGATCAACACATGTCCTACTAGATAATTAAACTAACCATTTAATCTCCCAATTTGCCTTCTAATTGATTTCACTATTATTTAACATTGGAATGTGAGATTCCACATCCTAAACCAATAACCACACTACTATTCCAAACCAAGGTTTTTTTTAAAAAAACAAAGACTTCCTTAATATTAACTAGCTACTCCAACACATGATTATGTTCCAAGAGCTTAAAATTAGCAATTAACTTCCATAGGAACACTCTACTACGTTAGCTCAAAACCCACTTAGATTCTATCTAATTACTTACTTGCTAATCAAGGCTTAGAAGTACGTTATTAGAATGCCTATAGAAAAAAAAACAAAAGATCTTGCTAAAAACATCACTAACTTACAAAAACCCCCGCTACGCTACTACCCACATAACTCTCTAACTCACTACATGCCATAGCCAAAGTTAATAATGAAACATATTGGTGAAATCTACTAAATGATTAAAGCACATAGGCAGAATTGGGCTATGCAATGATCACAAAAATTATTACTATCCTAAGACTTACCCAACAAAAAAAATGATTAGAGAATTCTAATACTACTGACAACTATTCTAAATCCCACAAAATTTATTAATAAAATAGCAACTATTCTCATTACAGAAAACTAACAGCTATACGCCTATCTAAGGAAACTTAACTCATGACATTACTGCCCAGACATAGGAAACCGCAGTAAGCAACACGACGTATTCTATGGAAACTTTCCATGCCACAAAATGCTTAACTTCCATAAGGAAAATAATTAGAAAAAAAATAACTTGTAATGATAATTTAACATGGCAAGAAAATAGAACACGAATTGCAGAAGTTAAGATGAGGAGGAAGCAACGAGGGGACAACAACGAAAATCCATTTGCACGACGGCCCTACAGATGTTAGAAATTTAATAGGAAGAACCACTCAACGCTTCCAAGCTGCGGAGCCAAAACAATAAAAGAGTTTGGATAGAAGGAGCTTGCTATATGGAAGGGGCAATGAAGATGCAGGGTGGCCGCGGCGGCTAAGGAGAAAAGCGTTGCTGCCAGTGATCTACAGGTATTTACATCAGCATTACAACAATTCACCGGTTTGACCAACCAGATCTCTGAGCACCAAGGGTTGAAAAGGATTTCAAACTTGTGAAAGAAAGGGCGTTGTAAGATGAAAAGAAGCCTAAAACAACATGTCAAAAGTCGACCACCAAGAAATTAGCAAGCTGGGATACATTGGTTCTCATCCGCAGACACAAACTAAATTTGCAGAGCCACAGGATCAAAACTCTCTTCTGAGAACAATAATTATTTGTATTTGTAACTGAAGAAGCTACAGCAGGAGAGGTTTGGAGCACTAAGGTGGTGACCTTCACATGAGTCGCTTTATCTAACCAATGCATATACAAATGCTAGGTTTGACTCTAACAGAGGCACCAAGTGCAAGACAGAAGATTTAAACTCAAGGGATCGGCAATGCACGGCAGAAACTAGAGAGAAGCAGTTAACTGTATCCAACCAAATTTATATCAGTGTTAGGCAGATTAGTAGGGATCAACCAAGGCATCCCAAAGAGCAAAATGCAGGATAAGATTCAAGGAATAATGTTTAAAAGAGTAGGAGAGTGGAATTAGTTTTGATTTAACTGAAGTTGCGTAATATTGTTACCATACAGTGATATTCTCCAGAAGTTTCATTGATTACTGATTAAGATTAATAAAGTTTTGTCCTGGAGGTTTCATGTGCCTTCCGAATGATGAGGCTGCTACCGCGACCATCACCAAGGGTTGGAAAAAGGTATTGATGGCTGGAGCAAAAAATACAAGGATATCAGAAATTTGAAGGATGAAGCAGGGTAAGATTCACAAGCACATTAATCAAGACCCAGAAGAAGAATGTCGTCATTTAAGAAAAGTTCAAGAATTGGTCTATGGGCGAAAATCTGTAGTAATACACCAGAGAGATAGGTTGTGGTTGAAGAGATTTCAAGAAGAATAAAAAAAAGTTTTCCCATGCCTACCAACGAGCACCAACACACGCAAGGAGTTTACAAATGTGAGAAAAGTGCCTAACAGGATGAATCTATGCCAGAGTAACCATCAACCAGGATTCAACAAGCAAAACAAAATAGAGGAAATACAGAAAATTCATCAGACATACCCGGTCGAACACGCTCCGGAAATCGATCCTTCTTCCAATTTACCTCCTCCTCTCTCCCAGCCAAGTCCACTCTTCCCCATTCCCCCCAAAAATCACAGGCATAAGAACCTTCCTCATGCCAAAACTTCCCGAGACCAAAATAGGCGACCGCCATTAATTCCCGTAACTCCCAAATAACTGTACAATCCCACTCTCTGAGGAAATTTGAAATTTTTCCTAACATAGGGATTCTTGGATCTCCCAAGAACATCCGACAACTCTCCAAAAATAAATTATGCGCCCAAAAATATTTTTTAAAACAACTATGCATTAATTACCTTCATAAAAATTTATAACATTGCAATAACTAATTCTGACAACAAGGCTTCACATAACCAATGATTCAATTTTTTTTTATGATTATTCACAATACTATAAAATCAATAAGGTACAAGGGACACATAAACAAGTATAATCAACTTCAACAACACTCCACTACACGTGACGATCAACAATAGAACTAAGGGCAACATCGCAACATGCACAAGACTACGACAAGTACACAAGATGATGGCAAAGACACAAGACTATAACAAAGACTAGAATTGTCCTAGCGGTATAATACCTCATGTTATCTCTGTCACAATATCCATGGTGTAGGGCCCACTCAGACCTACTAAGTCAGGTGGAGTCGAGGCCCAGTACCTGCAACCTGCGTAAAAACTAATGGATTACATATAATCATCTATACATGTATATATATCACACACACTGAGACAGGGAATCACGGCGTAGTAGGGTGCTCGATCCGAGTAGTACTACACCGTCCCCACTCCAAATCAAGACCATAATCAGAAGCATAAACATGATATCATTTAACCATCACTAAGCATATCCATCTCATCATAGCTGAAGTAATCATAATGTCATCCAAGCTCATAACACATGGCTCAATACATCCACCGAGCATAGTTCAACAAGATTAAGGAAAACATAACCCATACATATTAGTCCCAATGTCTCAAACTGTAATTATGCAATAAAACTATCAACTGTTCTAGAACTAACAAAAGTAATGATAGAAATAACATCTAACACAAGCCAAAAAGTGAGGGGCATTACAATCAGTCAGCTAAACACCCCCTCCTCAATGATACTCTCTCTCTCTCTGTCGAGAGTTATTTCCCTATCGCACACATGAGTCAAAGTTTGGTCAACGATCATTAAAATAGTAAATTAATTTGAAAATTAATTATTAAAAATAGGGGTTATGACATCCTTTCCCCCTTAAAAGAATCATCGTCCTGATGATCAACTTAACTGAAGATAAAATTTCATACCTCTTTAATTATGTTTTACCTCAATGTCAAAACTAGCCCACCTGGCAATGTGTCGTTGCTCCAAGTACCTGTTTGTTCATAACTGTAAAAATTCCTCTGTCTAACATCTATTCCCTTGCACACATCGTTAACATGTCGTTGTTCATCAAATCAACTTATTTCTATGCTTTATGACGAATAAAAGCATGCAAGCTAAATCATTTCCTTCTTAAAATCTTATTCATATCCCAAACATTCTCATAAAATAAAACAATTATGTTCATTGTGTCAACATGTCTACTTACATGAGACAGTAGAACAATTGCCCTTATGATGAAAAACAAGCATCCCATACTACTTGTTATCATCATTGGCAAATCAAAAATTCTCAACAATAGAAATATCAACAAGGTTTTCAACTTAAAATATAAAAGATAAGAAGATCATGGGATTTCAACATATAGAAAGATCATCACATGATTAGAAAGATCAAAGATAAGAAGTTCATCATGATTTTAATAATGATACAACCATTTATCAACCAAAGTAAATCTTGATCTATAATTGCGAAAAAGAAACTTTCTATTGATAGAGATATTCAAAATGTACAATTTCTACAAATTTTCAAGTGCAGTTAGAGTTCATAGAGAAAGAAGCACAAATACATGCTATATCCATTTTATGAATTATATAAAGATATTAAAAGGTGAAATAAATTTTCAAAAGCATGGTTAAGGTACTTTTTCCTCCCAACCATGTACACAACACTTCCCCAGGATTCTTCCTAACTCGAAGAGTACCTGGTCCTACATGAGGCACCTAGAAACCTATAACAAAAGGTAGGAGGGAAACTTTCGATGCATGCTTGATGCCTTATATGCATTATCTACTAGAATGAACATATTTCTTACATATAGGATGTGACAGAGAAACATATAACATAGAAACTAGGCATTCATTATCCATCTATTTCAATGGTACAATATAGCTTTGGCCAAAACACAATATAAAAAATGGTTGATATTGAAAAAGAAGATCACCTTCTCTGTTAACCCACATTCGACATCCTGTCCCAAAAGGTAAGCTTAAAGCTTATCACATACAATACATTCAACAAGAAAAATCTATCCCAAAGTGCATAACACGTACAAGTGCACATAGAATGAATAAGAAGAGTACATGAATCCCTTGGTGCATAACTCATATAGAGTACGAATACATAATTTACTTGCAGTGCCTCCCTTGCACAAAATATGGTAAATGCCTCGCATACAATGAACATTACTCTCTCAAGTTTTTATTCAGTAAATGTGGTGAGTGCATCTTTTGCACAAGTGCATCACTTGTAAAAAATATGAAATATGCATAAATTGCAGTAATATAGTGATCATTACTCGATCCAAAACACAAAGGAGTCAATGGCTTACTCTATTGCATTACTCGCACAAAGACAACAATGATAGGAATATGTATCATGCATGTTAATATAAACATTCCTACTAACTTCTACTAATTTCTTAATTAGGTAATTATTTATCTATTCCAGTTGTGTGCTGGTCCTACTCGACCTTGTATTACACATGCGCTGGTTAATTAAATACTATACTAATATTCTGAATTCAAGTGGCTTTCCACACCACAATTTGGAGTTCCAATAAATATATAAGGTACACACATGGCCTAAAGGCCAAATTTAAGCATATATCTACATAATGCATCTTCCATGGATTAAATCAAAACACACCAATCGCATACAAAACTCCTTGTTAGACTGCAGCCACATTATCCTATTTAGAGAAAAATTTCACCACCCAATAACATGAGTCAATCATCATAAGGCCCACCTATCATCCTTAGGTTAGAAGCCTCCAACTACTAATAACTCCGCAACAATCCATTTCGAGGTTGGAAATGCTACATTACAATCTTTACCAATACTACACATTTGCATCGTGAACAAACCCACCATCTTTTGCAACTAGCATCATTTAAGGAGTTCCTCCTACCTATTTCTAATAGACATCTACACACCAAACCCTGTGTATTCTCTACATTGTACTCCCATATACATTCTATCAAAGCCTTCATGGCTTGATAGAGAACATAACATAACATAACAAAGGACCAGTAGTCAAAACATTTAAGCATAGCCATTGACACTAAAGAAGTGAAAAGATCTCAAGTAGAAGATAATTCATCAAAACATAAATGAACTCAGCAGTCAAACATTTTCATAAAAGTTGCAAGGCAAAGCATCTTAATGGCTATACTTAGGCATACTAAAATGGAAAAACTTCATGCTGGTCCACAACATCTTGAAATTTTCATACAATTAAAATAAAATAAAATAAAACACTAACAACCACAATTTCACATAATACGAAGGGAGCGCAATGCTACACTTCACCTTGATTAGAGGTGAGTAGGAGAATATGCATGGTCACTTTGACAACCTAGTTTAGAAGATTCTAATTACATTCATACTGAAAGATTATCTCCTACAACTATTTTCATTATATTTAATAATCACAAATACCCTTAAATTCCAAAATATTCACATGTCCAAAATCAAGGTCTCATTTTATTTATCGGTGGGTTCTTACATCCTTATTTTATGTAGAAGTTCTATTTTTCTAGAAATAACATAAAAATTTACATTTCATCCTCAGATAATGGGAACTCTTCTGGTTCCTCTTCCTCTTTAGATTTGAGGTTTACAGTTTTGGAAAGTGGGCGCACTCATGCACACTCCTCTGATTCATCGGAGGTTACAATTATTTTAGCCAAAGAAGGGATTCGAGGATCTCGAATCAACATGGTAGGAGAAGTCACACTCTACTCAAAGGACATATTCCTAGATGGCGGCAAGGATGTTGACTTGGTGGGTGAGACTGAAGGCAGACGGTTGAAGTTGACAATCGCCTTCATCTTTTTCTTCTCTTGTCTAACCCAAGCAAGTGCATGACTCAAGGTATCCTCATCTCCTAACCATAAGTCGTTGTCATCATGGATTTCCTTGATGGTTCGAACAATGGCTTCCCATTGCCTCTTGGCCCTAAGGTAGCGCCCATTCCCAATAACAGACTTCCTTGTAGTCGTTATAAGGCACACCATCCAGGCACAAGAGTTCCAAACATTAGACTCTTGTAATGTTGGATGGGAAAACATAGTGAGCACATAGGTTCCAAAGATAAACCTTAGGCTCTGATACAAAATGTAAGGTCTGATAAACTCACTTACCATAAATAACCTTTGAAAAAGCATTTTGATTCCAAAATACAATAAATTATTTAAATAATGGAGTGAAATAGGGAATTAATTAACTTCATCATTACTTTCAATTGGGTTTACATACATTAATGAATTAATAAGTACATCAATACAAGGCAGTGCCTTTACAAAATTTAGCCATATAGGCTTGTACAATGATAACATAATATCAATAATATCTTCCGCACGAGCACCATGGAACTGGGAGAGAGAGAGAGAGAGAGAGAGATCCACCCTACCATGAAGCATAAAGATTCCCTATGCTTTTCTAGTGGAAAGCCCAACCCATCACGAGGGGTCTAGCCAACTAGAACTGACATAGGTGAAAGAATATGGTGCCCTACTTAACTCATTACTTAATGCAAGCATGAAAAACTACATCACAACTCAATACATACTTTTAGGTAGGGTAAAATACATATGCAATGAAACATAATCCTTATCAAAGAACAGTCCTTCATTCTTGAAATAATGAACATATGCCATAGACATAATTAATGAAAAGAAGTGGAATTCGTTCATCTATCAAAATCAATTTAGGTTCCTTTCCCCCATAATACATAAAAGGAGTGTATACAAAAACCCAATGTGTATATATATATGTATGTATGTATGTATGTATGTATGTATGTATGTATGTATGTATAAATTTATAATTATAAATTATAATTGACAGAGATATATTCAATCTGCAGTATCTCTGTCAAATTTATACTGCAGATTGAATACAAATTTATAATTGATAGTGATAGCAATTTACATCGAATAGCATATAATAATTTTTAATTGGAAACAAGTTCAAATAAATTTAATACAAGAGTTTGAGCGATTGTTTCATATTATAGCCGACTACCATATATGGCAACGATCGGCATGGACAACAACAAGATATTTAAATAATATAATTGATATATGGAAGTAATTTTAAGTTTTATATATATATATATATATATATATATATATATATATATAAGAGATGGGGAGCATTTTAAAGGGGCTAGTAGCTTCCATAAGGAGTGACGTAGTCCCCATTAGGGACTGTGACCTCCTTATGGGAGTCACCCTTGGAGCTAGCAATGGCCTTGGCGCTATTTTCAAATAATTTTTATTTTTATAAGTTTTGCAATAATAGATATGCCATGATCAAAAATTGTTCATTGGGTATTCTTATAGTATGAACAATAACAAACTTTTAACAGTATACATGTAATATTTACCTAGTAATATAAAAATAATAGAAATATAATACATAGTATAATTCCTACGGCATTTACTACGATTTACATAGCATTAAAACTATCACATTATATATTTAGTATTTGCTATTTCTAGCGGATACTCAATGTATATAAAAAAAACAATATATATACAAACAGTAAGCATAATATATGTTTATCAGTATATACAGTTTCACATAGCATTCAATAATAGATTATAACAAAACTTTAATAACACTTATCAACAAATAAGGAAGAGGAAAAATGTATATCAATATCAGTTAATAACGATAGATCAATAACAAGTAATATAGATTTATATACATATATAAATTTAATAAGATCCATAATAGTAAGTATATACAATCATTTATATATTATCATAAAAATGATAACAACAACATTGATTTGATAGTAACAATATGACATTTCAAATTTGATAAAAACTTGTGTAATACGCTCTCCAATAGCTGAATCCTGTTCTTTTCTCCTTTCAACCATTATTTTCCCTTTTGCTCAATCTCCAATTTTTCTTCCCTCTCTTGTTCTTAGTTTTTCAGAAATTGAATAGTGTCTGTGTGAGAATGAGAGGGCCCTTTTTCTTTTTAAAATGCATTCTTTCCTTTTTCCATTTTTCCTTGTTTCTATCTTTTTCTATTTTGCTTTGTTTGATTTTTCTAATTTTGTGTCTTTTTCTAAGTTTTCTTTCTTTCTATCTTTTTATTTTCTTTTTCTAAGATTTATTTCTAATTTCTCAAATAAAACAGATATTTCTATTTTTTTAAAATACATATTTAACAACTAATTAATTTTAGTAACTAAATCTTGCAACTCTATTATTTCTAAAATAATAATAATAATAATAAAATAAAATTCTTTCCCTCACATACAATTTCAAAATAAATAAATAAATAAATAAATAAATAAATAAATAAATATATATATATATATATATAATTTAAATTATTTTTATTTCACCAAAAGCATCTTTATTTTAGAATAGCATAAATTTAATAACCAATCACAATTTTATTTATTAATTTCTCACACAATCATCTTTTAAAAAAAGAAAAAATAGTTAATAATAATATAATTCTTTCATATAATTTCTTTAATAAAAGAAACCTATATAAAATTAAATAAAATCTAATTTTATTCCAAAAAGAGCATATTTATATCTTAACTAACAAATTAATTAAATCACAACTATAAAACATAAAATGATTTTCTTTTTCCACCAAAATAAGAAAGTAATTTATCAACTTAATTTATTCATGCAATGACAATGCAACCATAATGCAAACTATGTGTGTGTGTGTGTGCATATTTATTTCACCACAGTCGCTATTAGTCAGTTAGACACCCCCTCTTCGATGATACTCTCTCTTTGTCAAGAGTATTTTTCCTATCACACACATGAGTCAAAGTTTGGTCAATGATCATTAAAATAGTAATATTAATTTAAAAATTAATTATTGAAAATAGGGGTTATTACATTGCATCAAATAGTATATAATGACTGGCTCAAGATAGTTTTCTAAAATTCCATGTTATTGGCAAAAGTCATATGTTCCGAAGTTGAGACATAAATGCCTATCGACAAACTATTGAGTTTCTGAACCTTCATTATGAAGGCCTATTAGAAAAATCCACCTTTGTGAACTTGTCGGTGAATTTTCCCATTCACGAACCTCTCTTTGGACTAGCTTGTCGGCAAAATACATTTTCCAGGAACTTGGAAGAGCCTTCTTGTTATCGACAAAATAAGGATTTTATGCACTAAGCCATTTGCCCAAGCTATCAGCAAATTATGACCTCCACGAACCTTGGGATCCATTATTGGTGAAACATCATTATCTTGAACCATCAAATGTCTTCAATTTCCTTTTTATCAGAAAAACTGAGCTTATCTGAACTTAGTCAAAAAATTGGTAAATTGTGGAAGTCCCGAACAAGTTAGAGATTCTAAAGTTCGCTGACTAAGGGATTTATTTCTATCGGCAAAGTTGAACTTTATGGAACTCAAGATTTAGTCAATAGTTGATTTCCACACTATTGGCAACTTCGGGGAAAACTAAACTCCTTACTTAAGCCTTTATCGACTTATTGGCCTTTTGCCAAAACTCCAAACCATAATATTCTATCGACAATCTTATATCACTATGAACCAAGGAATTCATGACTTAGCTTGCAAGACTTGTCAGAAAAAAGGACTATCAGCAAACTAATGAGTACGTGAACTCACATTATTGCTAATAAAGTTCTTCATTTCAAAACTATTCCAATAAAGTTTCACAATTTGATACTTTGCCGATAGTGAGTTTCTTTCTAAACACTCCAAAGACAAAAGAACGTGAATAAAGGCCTGTCATCGAAGTGAGAAAAGACAAAACTGGTGAACTAAGCCTTCGGTGAGCCTACAAGTTCACGAACCTAGGATTTCTCTAGTTGGCTACAACTTAGCTAAATTTAATCCAAACTTCACCAAATTTTGACTGTGAATACCCATTTCAGTTTTCTACAAGATGAAGTCTTGAATTTGACCAAGTGAATCCAATTTTCTCCTGAAACACAAAAGCTAAAAATTGCAAGGAAACAAAACCAAACAACTTAAGAAATGAAATATATTTTTGGTGACAGAGGATTGCCAATGAACCCAAATGCTCCTGCATCAAACACGCTGGGTAAGAGAAATGTTTCTTGAGGCTGCAACTCAATAACATTTTGGTAAGTTTGGAATATAAATCCCAGACTTAGCCAATTTAGAAGCTTGCATCCAAGAGGCTTCTTTAGCTCGTTTACCCTTCCATCGGACAAGATACTCCATATATTCTTTGCCTCTTGTTCATTTAGCCACACAAGAGTCAATCACATGATCAACATGTTCAAACTATTTTTCAAGCAACTAATCGATCCATTCACATCCATCCTGAATAACTGAACTGAATTCTACTAGTGCATGTGACTCCCCTTCATAATAATGATACAAATATGCCACATTGAAAATGGGTGAAATATCTACACCTGGTGAAAGTTCAATTTCATGAGCATTAGATGAAAACTTATGTGAGTCCTTACGAGGTCCAATCTTCTTTCATTTGAATGTATTATATGTTCCCTATGGGAACCTTTCCTTCCGTAAGAGTGCCAAAACCAAATCTCTAACCTGAAACTCTTGTTCTCTCCTGTGAATATCAGCACACTCCTTGTATTTGGTTGGATGTTTCTCTAAATATTCCTTCACCTATTTATTTAAATCATGCATGTATTATGCAAAATCCTCTACTACATCACTCTTTCAAGTCAAATCAACACTATCTCCCAATTCATCTACCCATTTGGGACTGTAACCATACACAATATGAAAAGGACTTTCCCCCACACTCCTATTGACTGAATTATTGTAGGCAAATTCTACTTGACCCAAAACTAAATCCCACTAGTTAGGCTTATTCCCTACCAAACACCTCAACAAATTACCTAGACTTATATTTACATCTTCCGTTTGACCATCACTCTGAGGATGGTATGCTAAACTAAAAACCAAATGTGTACCCACTTTCTTCCACAAGTTACACCAAAAATGACCAACAAATTTTACATCACGATCTGAGACTATGCTTTTAGGCAAACCATGCAATCTAACTACCTCCTTTAAAAATAGTGCAACAATGTGGGAAGCACCATTACTCTTTTGACATGGTATAAAATGAATTATTTTAGAAAACCTATCAACAACAACAAAGATGAAATCATTACCTCTCCGTGTTCGCGGCAATCCCAGAACAAAGTCCATACTTATGTGCTCCCATGGCCTCTCTGGTATAGGTAATGGTTGATATAAACCAATATTATGTATAACTCCCTTGGCATATTGAGAATTTCTGCAAGCTTGTACTAACTTCTTTACATTTGTAGCCATTCTAGCTAGAAATAACCCTCATTCAGTTGAGCCAACATTTTATCAACATTGAAGAGTCCACCCAAACCACCACTATGCTTTTCCTTCAACAAATTATCCATCATTGATCCTTGAGGTATACATAACTTCTCTCCCTTGAACAACAAACCTTCCTAGATAAAACATTCCAACCAGAGTGTTCGATCCTTTTCAATTGGGTTAGTACAAGCAGGCCATGCTTCCTTGAAATCAACATCATCTTTATACAATTCTCCTATAGAATCAAAACCAATTACACTCACCCTCATTTCATTTAATAATAGACTTCTCCTACTCAATGCATCAGCTACCCTCTTAGATTTTCCACTTCTATGTTTCAAAACAAAAGAATAACTCTGCAAAAATTCAACCCACTTTATGTATCTCTGATTTAACTTACCTTGGTTGTTAATGAATTGTAAAGCATGATGATCAGTATACAGTACAAACTCCTTTGGTGGCAAATAATGTCTCCACTTCTTGAGTGCCTATACAATTACATAGAATTCTTGATCATATATGGAATATTTCTTCTTCATTTCATTCAACTTCTCATTGAAGTATGCAATTGGTCATCCCTCTTGACTAAGGAAACCTCCAATCACTATCCCACTTGCATCACAATCTACTTGAAAGAATTTCCCAAAATCAGGGAGTACCAAAAATGGTTGTTCCATCACTTTATTATTCAAATGTTAAAACTCTTCTTAGCTGTTGTTGTCCACACAAACTCCTTTCTATTACCCTTCATTGTCTCAGTAATAGGTGCACAAATTCCACTAAAATTTTGAATGAACTTCCTATAGAATCTTGCTAAGCCATGGAAACTTCTGGCTTCAAACATACTACAAGGTGAAGGCCAATCCATAATTGATTTGACCTTCTCTAGATCCATCTCTAGACCATCACCAAAAACTACAAATCCTAAATAAATCAACTCCTTCAAAAGACTACACTTTTTCAAATTAACTAACTTCTCTTCCAACCTTTGTAGTCTACCCTAACATGCAGTAAATATTCTTCCTTTGTTTTACTAAAAATTAGAATATCATCAGGATATACAATAACAAACTTACCTAGAAATGGTTTCAACACTTCATTCATCAACCTCATGAAAGTGTTGGGAGGATTCATCAACCCAAAATGCATCATCAACCACTCATATAATCCATCTTTTGTTTTGAAAGCAATCTTCCACTCGTCCCCTTCTCAGATTCTGATCTAATGGTATCCACTTTTCAAATCAATTTTAGTGAAGTATTTTGCTCTACTTAGACAATCCATCATATCATCCATTCATGGCAATGGGAATCTGTACTTGATTGTTATTTTGTTAATGGCCCTTGAGTCTGTACACATTTGTCATTCTCCATCTTCCTTTGGTGTTAGCACTGCTGGTACTGTACATGACTAAGACTTTCCCTGATCAACCCCTTATCCAACAACTCTTGAAATTGCCTATTTATTTCCTCATTTTCCATAGGCATCATCCTATATGGTGCCTTGTTTGGTAAACTTCAACTAGGTATCAAATCCATGCATTGACTAATATGTCTCACAGGTGGTAATCCATCTGGCAAATCCTTCATCATGATTTCTAAATACTCTTCTAGCATCTCCTGAATTTCTTTATGTGGCTCTTCTTGTTTTTTTGTTGTCAGTAAGACTTTTGGTTTAGGAATAAAGGCAAAACATGATCCTCCTTTCTTCAATACTTTTAGAAATTTCTTCCCAAAAATCAAACAAACTCTAGGGTTACTTTATACTTCATCTCCTTTCTCCTTCATGGGATTCAAAGTATACTCCTTCACATCCTTCTTTACCTTATACGTATTTGTTCCTCCAGCATGGATAACATGTCTATCAAACTGTCATGGTCTACCTAGCAAAATATGACATGCATCCATTGGCATTATATCACACAAGACTTCATCCTTATAACTACCAATTTGAAAATTAACTAGGCATTGCTCACTTACCACTTTAATTGATGCTCCTTCTGTAGCCATGAAACTTTGTAAGGACTGGGATGCTTCAACCACTTCAGCTTCATTTTGTTTACCATTTCCTTAGATACAATATTGTCTGTGCTGCCACTGTCTACTATCACCTTACAACATTTACCACCTGACTTACATTTGGTTTGAAATAAGTTCCTCCTATGAATAGGTTTAGATTTCTAATTCTCTAGATTTCACAAGATCCTTCTTGGCATCAAGGATTCCCCATCCTTAGGATCCTCTTCATACTTCGAGGAAGCCACACTTTCACAATTTTCTTGTGCCACATTCACCCTTGCTTCTTTTTCTTTTCCAAAAATCTATTGGATCTGTGGGCACTCAAACATCTTGTGTCCAATTTCCCCACATTGAAAACAAGTAACACTAAATCCTCTTCCCCTATCTCTACCAAAAGACCCTCTACCTCTAAAATAATCACCTCTTCCTCTTGAGGATTCTCCCCTTCCTCTGCCTTCATGGGTATTAGTTTGGGATGTACTAGCCTCTCCTTGCTTATTTTGGTAGCCTCTTCCACTAATAGACTGGCCTCTTCCTCTTGAAAATTTACCCCTACCTCTAGAACTATATTGCTTTCTAGCAAGTTTCTCTTCAGCCTTCAGGGCATATTGGTAGACTTCCTCAACACTAGTGATTCATGCCATACTCAACTCATCTTGAATGGAGTAGTGTAGTCCATTGATATATCTTGAAACCTTCTCAGCATCATCATTAGCATGGCTAGCCTGAATGTTCAACCTATAGAACTCTTCAGTATATTCTTGTACATTTTTCTCCTTCTATTTCAAATTATGTAATTTCTTGAACAAACTATTTGATAATCTACATGAAAGAACTTAGCTTTCAATTTAGTGACCATTCTCTCCCAGGTTTGAATTTTTTCTTTTCCCTTTTTTTGTCGTTCTAATTGAACATGTTCACACCATAAGGAAGCATGACCCTTCAACTTTGTTGATATGGTGTGGAGTCTGATCAATCTCTAAGTGGGAGATTGTTATATGGAGCCTAATCAGACTCAGAGGTTAAATTTACCCCACTTTTATCAGCACAGTTTCCCCCTAAATTATTTAACAGGGTCAAGGGCCAGCGCCCCCAAGACGCGGTCAAGGGGCATCACCCCTTGCGAGGTCCAGGGGTAGCACCCCTAGCACGCTCCCTATCATGATACAGGATGGGGGCTTGGGGGCAGCACCCCCAAAACCTCAAATGAATTTTATTATTTTATAAAGGCGTCGTAAGTTATTTTTCTATTGGGCGACATAAAAAAACCCTATTTTTGTAACCAACATAAGGCTTGATAAAAGTAGCTAAGGGTTAGGGTTTCCATTGATGTTTTGTAGCATTTTGTAGCAATATTGAGTTGCAAGGATTACTGGTTGTAATCGGTTTGATTTAATATTGGACTCTCTGTTGGTGGATGTAGCCCGAGTTTGGGTGAACCATGTTAAAACTTGTCTCTCACTGTTATTATTTATGTGTATTTCCATTCCTCTATTTAATCTTTATTCGCATTTAATTGATATCTTCTGCATGCAATCCCTAACATTTGTGCAGGCAAGTTTTACCTTCTTTAGATCCTCAATTGATTCAAATCAAAATATTTATCATTCTCTGAAATCTAGTCGATTAATTCTTATGGATTTAAACTACCATTATAACTAGGAAGGTCTAAATGAGGCTTACTATTTATTCTAGATATTGCTCTCAAAAATTTCCTATCTGGTTCGTCTCCTTCATTTGCTTCACCTTCATTAACCACAACTTCATCTTCATCCTCGCTAATGTCTTCAACATGTACCCCTCTGTGTTGCACCATCTCGATAGCATCCAATCATGTAGTTATCCCTCTCATCATCTTTGCAATCGTCAGATCTGCTCGTGGTCCTCTTCTACTATGTCCTCTTTGTGCCATGTCTGCTTCAGATTCTCTATAGTTGCAGGTCTACACTCAATCTCCTTTTCCTACAACAAAATATTAGAATCTCTTCTTGGAAGCATCCACAGCCCTCTCATGAGAAAACCTTGCACTAATACCACTTGGTGTAGGACTAAACTCAGGGATCTTATCAAACAGCTGAATTAAGTAGCAAATACAAACAACAATACAAACTCCATGCCACACAAATGATTTTATTATTATCAGCAATAGAATGCTTACAGGATTACAAAATATCATCACTCAGTCACCAGATACATCAACCTTCATTTACAGAGATTTCTCCAACATATTTCTCTTCCAAGAGATCAAACCAAGATAAAATTAGTTCCCCCAATCAATTCCCAATTGAATCCTCAATCATCAAATCCTCTAAGATCCAACCAACCCCCAATCTAGCTTCTCCAATTGTATTTATGATCCTTCCCTAAAAATAATTCAACCGTCATGATTCGTCAGGAACTGCAAGAACTAATAGGTAGTTATAAAAACTGAAATGTTTCCACCAGAGCCTCTGCATAATACATCCCTATTTCCCTAGTGCTTTTGCATCAGATAGTATATAACAATTGGCTTAAGATAGTTTTTTGAAATTTCATGTTATCGGTAAAAATCATATGTTTTGAACTTGACAAAAAAATGCTTATCGGCAAACTATCGAGTTTTCAAACCTTCATTATAAAGGCCTAAAGGTAAAAGTCTACCTTCATGAACTTGTCAGTGAATTAGCCCATTCACAAACATTTTTTTAGACTAGCTTGTCGATAAAATACATTTTCCATGAACTTGGGATTGCCTCCTTGTTATCGACAAAATAAGGATTTTACGCACTATTTGCCCAAGCTATCGACAAATTATGTCCTCCACGAACCTTGGAATCCCTTATCAGAGAAACATCATTATCCCAAACCATCAAATGTCTTCAATTTCCTTTTTATCGGCAAAACCAAGCTTATCCGAACTTAGTCAGCAAATCAGTAAATTGTGGAAGTCCCAACCTAGTTAGGGATTCTAAAGTTTGCTGACTAAGTGATTTATTTGTATCGGCAAAGTTGAACTTTATGGAACTTGAGATTTAGTCAATAGTTGACTTCCACACTATCGGCAACTTCAAGGAAAATGAAACTCCTTACTTAAGCCTTTATCGAATTATCAACCTTTTGTTGAAACTCCAAACCATAATATTCTATCGGCAATCTTATACCACCATGAACCAAGGAATTCATGACTTAGCTTGCAAGACTTATCGGCGAAAAGGACTATCGGCGAACTAATGAGTTTGCGAACTCACACTATTGCCGATAAAGTTTCACAATTTGATACTTTGTCGATAGTGAGTTTCTTTTTAAACACTGCGAAGACAAAAGAACATGAATAAAGGCCTGTCAACAAAGTGGGAAAAGACAAAACTAGTGAATTGAGCCATCAACGAGCCTACAAGTTCACAAACCCAGGATTTCTCCGAGTGGCTATGACTTAGCCAAATTTTGTCCAAACTTCACCAAATTTTGACTGCAGATACCCATTTCGGTTTTCTACATGAAGTCTTGAATTTGACTAACTGAATCCAATTTTCTCTTGAAACACAAAAGCCAAAATTTGTAAGGAAACAAAACCAAACAACTTAAGAAATGAAATATATTTTTAGTTACACAGGATTGCCAATGAACTCGAATGCTCCTACATCAAGTAGTTAGAAAAGTGTTGTCAATAATGTAAAGTTTGTTATTTATCACATGATAATGATACCTTTTTTTTCTTTTTATCTAGATTTGTATACTTGGATAGTAAATTCACTTGTTCATAATGATGATATGCATTGGAAAATGTTTTGGATTTTTTTTGAGTTTCTGGTTAATTAGTTATTTATTTCATTGAAATGAGTTTTATTGTCCTTTTATCTTTTAAGTATTTGGTGGAATAATTCTTTGTTATTGGGAAAATGTTTGTCTAGCTTTGCATATTGTTTAAATTTTTATTTTTTAGAATTAATGATGATTGTGTATATTTTATTTTTGAAGAAATTGTCAAAAAAATGCCTTATTTGTAATGATGATACAAAATAACTATAATTTCTATTTTATAGCACCACAATAAAAAAATGGTATAAGCATGGATGACTCATTTTTGTGACTTTGGTTAATTCTTGAGTGATATTTTTTCTAGTGCTTTGATAGATTCAATTTGTGGAGTTTTGTGATTTTTGCCAATTTTTCATTGAACCCAAGCCTAATATTGCTCTATTGAGTCCAAAGCCAATTTCAAGTCTTGAGACTATGAAGAGAGGTAGCAAAAGATCTTTATGGGAATACATGGGGTGTGCTATTTCAATTATCAGAATCATCAAATAAAGAAAAAATAGTAAACACACAAATGAATATAATCTTAATAGTGGCACAATTAACAACTCTAAAATCTTTGCAAACCCTTAAACCCGTTTGCTCTCCCCCCTCTTTAATTTATATTTCCTAATTTCTTATGCAATCTCAACTTCATAACTTTCTTGTTGTTTTGAATTTAAAATACATCATTAAATACCTTTTTGTTGATATTGTTTCAAAATTTAAATAAAAATAAAAAACTGCATAATAATTAAGAATAGAACACTCCTATATTTTTTAAACTTTATCTTTAAAATACATTTATTATTTTCAATCTTAAATGAAAATAAAAACTACATAATAATTAAGACCCAACACTACTACATTTTCTAAACTTTATTTTTAAAATACATTAAAATATTCCTATTATTATTTTCAAATTTAAATGAAAATAAAAATTAAATAATAATTGAGAATAGAACACCACTACATTATCTAAACTTTATTTTAAAAATACATTGGTTGAAATATTGCTATCTATCCATGAGAATAAATATAATCTCTAAAATTCTTAATTCTTTATTTATTGAAATAAACATAATTCATTTATCTCAATTAAAGGAGGGTAACTAATAACTATAGTTCTTCTTTAGAAGGCATTACTTTCTATAGTCAAGTAAGCACTTACTTTTGCATAATCAACTATGGAGCAGGTGTACTTGTTTGTGCATAACACCTATTTACCACTTTTTGATAGATATAAGATGTAATTTCTATTAACTATTTAAGGGACAAAGAATGATTTTTGAACAAATTGGTTTATTTATGGGTTGTTCACTAAATTAGCTGCTTTCTTTGCATTCCCACTTCCCACATATTGTGACATTTTGGGTAAACCATAGAATCAATAAGCTATCTTTATAGTTTAAGCACTATGAGTGGACTGGGGACTCGAGCCGTTAATTTTTTCGTTTGAGAAGGAATAGGTAGTAAACTGCAATAACTGTTCTTCAAATATCTGGTTGTTTCTTCCGTTGACTTATCACAAAAAGTACAACTTAGTTACCCGTTTTCAAACAATGAACGAAAACTCAAAATGAATTCTTTCGTTTGGGACCTTCAGGTAGTTTAGTCAGCAAAAAGTCTGATGAAATTCAGTCAAGATGTACAATAGAAAATATGGAGGGCCCTCATTAGATAAAAATTGCCCCTAGAAACTATGCGCATCATAAATTCCTATCATGCATAAGATAAACAACAAGTAAAGACTAACTCCCAAAATCATAAATATCTTTGCAACTACCGTCCCCAAACGCCCTTGCTCCATCTTCTCCCCATCTACCCTTCTACCATTAATTCCTCAAAATTCATGACACTAAATGTAGGATAAGAGCCTTGCCCTATTTGTGGGCAACAAAGAACTTAATGGACTCCCCTTCCATTAGGGATTGAAACCCGTCAGAATAAATCAACATCTAGTAAACAAATAGATCCTCTCCACCATCATAGGTTGATGAAACCATAACCCTTCTTCAAATCAAAGCATTTAACTTCACTAGAATTTTTGCCACTTTGTGCCATGGTTTCGAACCTCAAACAAACAGCAAACTAAGAAGAAACAAACTATGCATCCCTTGGTGGAGTACCTAACTTATTTAAATATTAATGTTGAATTAAAAGAAGGAATAGGATTCATCGAAACAAGAATTCAAACGGTAATCCTATTAACCCTCCTCACAAAGATCAACCAAAGATCCCAAAAAAGATCCAACAATAGAAAAAAATCATGGTAATCAACGATGACAACCTCATTTGTTTCATATTCCATAGTTTGGGCAATATTAAAATCCCCTTCCTTTAAACTACCAAGGAGGGTGGGGGCCTTACCTCGTACCACCCAACTTCATTCCCATTGTGTCATAGAGGTGGTTATAGGGAAATGGAGGTCGAATCTAAACTGGTGGTTCAACATGGCAAAAAAGGAAATCCGTCCCATTTGTTTAGAAGCGACAAGGGAGGGATTGATCCTCTAGAGATCTACACATCGTCGTCCAAAAATTAGTCAATGGGCTGCCCTCCTTGCTCCTAATGATTGGTGCCTTCTACAGTTCAGTTGTTATTATGTAGGCAAGCTTGATGGTTGCATCAAAAATTCTTCTTTTCACAATCTTTCCAATAGATCTCTTTTTATTGTGGAAAAGGAAGGGTTAGTTCTCGGCCTCAAGTTTATTCCAAATCCACCTCCCATGCCTCTTGAAAAAGTTAAAGAATTTAATGCTTTTGCTCGTCATCTCAAGATTAAGTGGTTATTTCATCCCCAAAATCAGTCTGGTGGCCCTTCTTGTCATCTTTCTACTAATTTTTATGATGATGATGATCACGCTATCCCTTTAAGGTTCCTAATCCTACTTGGAATCCTAAAGAATTCTATGCTCCCTTGGAAGATATTATTGGCGAAGCAAGACTCTCTTTGAACTCTTGTCTCTCTTTGGTGAAGGTTTAGAAGACCAATATTTTCCCTCAACACTGGCAACAAGCCATTCGTTCTCTTAAGGATGATCTATCAATTATTATCCATCATGTTGATACGAACCTCGACATCACTATTTTCAACAAGGAGTGGGATGTTTCAAAAGGTCTATGACAACTCTTTCATTCTGATGTTTATGTTGATGTCCCTTTTATTTCCTAGGAATGTCTCTTCCTTAAGGTGAAGTCTCTCTGCCTTAAAGCTAAGAAGGATAACTTAATTAGTAATTTGATGAGTTTCATTTCCTCCTTAAAGTCAAGCCTAGCTCTACAAAAGCTTATGTGTTCTATCTCTTATCAAAGATTCATAAGCCTTCCTTAGTTTGTAGACCAATCTGCTCCTATTATGGTTATATGTTGGAACCATCATCCCATTGGCTCCACTTTCAATTATTTCCTATCTTGAAGAAGCAAACCAACCACCTGATGGATTCGCATTCCCTCATTTGTGATCTCAACACTCACCAATTTCCTTCTGAAGTTTTTCTCTTCACTTTTGATGTTGAGTCTTTATCCTAGCATCCCTACTAATGTGGGTCTTCAGGCTCTCAAGTTCTTCATCAATGATGTTTTTCCTCCTAGCAAGGTAAATTTCATCCTTAACCTTGCAGAGTTGGTTCTTAAGGAACATTACTTAGAATTCAAGTGAAAAACATATAGGAAAATTAGAGGGACAACCATGGCTAGTAACTTTGTCATTGTCTATGCATGCCTCTTCCTCTGTTTCCTTGAACAAAAAGTAGAATGTGACCTTAATCTTTATCAACGACTCTTCTACAAACATTTTATAGATTATGCCTTTAGTATTTGGCATGGTTCTTCTAATAGTTTGCATATTTTCTTCAACACTTATTCTTATATCTATCTAGAAATCAAGATTACTACTTGTGTTTCAGTTTCAGAGGTTAACATTTTGGACATTGTCTTCTACAAGGGTCAAGATTTCAATGCTTCAAGATGATTTAGTACTAGATGTTACTAGAAACTTCTCAATGTTTATCAATATTTTCCCTTTAACTCCAACCACCCACTTCCTTAAAAAAAGTGGTTTTATTCCTAGGGAGTTAAGAGGTACTTGGTTTGAGAAAGTTGCAAGGAAATTTTCCATGAGATTAAGTACAAAAAATTTCATCGCCTTTGTGCTCAAGGTTACCTATTCCATTTTCTCCTTGCTATCTTCATGAAGGTTATTTTTGAGGGAAATCCCACTTTGCTCCAAAAATTTCTTTTCAAGACCAATAAAATTGGTCCTCCTAAGGCCCATGTGGTCCTTAAGTTGGACAATACTGACTTCTCCAAGGCTCTTGGAATTGGTCATCACATTCTTAGACATCTTTCAAAGAAATTGTTGCTAGATCCTGACTTGAAACATATTGGTCATCTGTTGGTGTGTTGGAGAAATTTCTACTCCTTACAAAAATTCCTTGTAAAAAACAAATTATAATCTCATTTTGTAGGCCCTCTTGGATCCCCTCTAGAGCTTCAATGATGTGCCTCTTATTATATTTTACCACCTAGACCAACCTAGGTGAGGTGACCTTCATTTTTTAATGTTTATTTATTTATTTTTGTCCTCTTTTATTACATTTTTGTGATAATTTCAAATTTGGATGACCCATATCTCTTTTGGGTCGTGACCTTTCAAAAGGACATAAATGAAACTTATATATGGGGGTTTAGTCACTCTGTCATTTGTAATAACTATCTCACTCTACTAATGAGGACATAAAGTCCTAAATGCACTCAGAGTTTATCATTACAAATTTTTTATTTTGTCAATAATTGAGTCTCCTCTCTTTTATTTGTACATTCAATATTTGTTTGTATTATTATCCTTTGTACTACTACACTTTCAATCTTGCAATAAAAAGATGTAAGTCCGAAACTAGGCTCCCTAAGGGAGCTGATTTCGCAGCTCAATTCACACACTGTATCTTATTTCAATTGTAAGACAAACTCTGACATGATGTCACAAAAATTAACATTAACAGAACTTGATTGATTCCAGTAAATGAGATAGAAATGTATGAAATTCAAAGGTTTCACATCTGACATCACTTACAGTTGCTCTACAACATAAACTTGACCACAATGGATAATGCCTAGCAAACCAAATTAAGTTCATGTGATAATCTGAATCCTAAACGAGAATTACATAACATTTCTATGACAACTACTACGTGAACCTTCCAAAGATGAAGTTCTCCAGTATAGACACGACTCCTACTGAATAAACTATGACTGAACATTACCATTCCATCATCTTCAGCACAGACACGACTACTACCAAATGAAATATGACTGAATATTACAAAAACATCTGCTACAGTCTTATTTATCACACCCAACGTCCAACACTACAAACTGGAACGGCTGCAACTTATTCAAAATTTCCTCAAAAGATACTACTCCCTATTCTCCCACGATGACTCATAACTTCTTTTAAATTCACTCTCACTTCGCCAGTCCCAGTCAAATGCGAATATGATCTTAAATAAGAGTGAAGACTATTTTGGGAGGTCGCTGCTGTATCGAAGACGCCATATCGCCGCCTCCACTATTATTAGCTGCCACCATGCCAAAATTAAGTCGCCACTATATATGAATTTCCTCTTAAGCCGTCAATGCCAGGATAAGGAATGCAACGGCCACCAATAAATCCAGGAATATATAGTAAAAAGAAACGCCTGTCAAATGGGGCCTCCCAGAAAGAAAAGAAATGTAACTGCACAGCTAAAAGATCTAGTCAGCAAGTGCGGGCCCTGAAAGTGAAACTAGCGCCGATGCTCTACATCAAATCCTTACGTTGACATGAGAAAAAAGGCCGCAACATTCATGTCATGAAATAAGATTGAATTTATTTTACAAACCCAATGAGCCAACAAAAGATCCTGGAGGCGGGGGCACTGCGATCTCCACTGTTCCTTCCATCATCTGCACTACCTTTTTGATAGCAGGCCTTAGAGCTGGATCTTCCTGAATGCACCACAGGCCCACCAACACCATTCTCTCCAACTGCCTCGAATCGATTCTGTTACCTTCACCTTCTACTTGCTGCTGCTCCACCAGCTCACCAAGTTTACCATGCTTCAAGCATTCATAAACCCAGTCGGACAAAAGGATTTATTTTCTGGAGCACCTAAGTCCATGGTTTTCCTACAGCAAATAATTTCCAGCAGCATCACTCCAAAGCTGTAAACATCTACTTTGACAGTAATTGGCATTTTATTAATCCACTCAGGCGCAATATAACCCTTAGTTCCCCGGGCCGCCGTGAGTGTTGCAGTCTGATCTGCCTTCAATAATTTTGCCAAGCCAAAGTCGGATATTTTAGGACTGTAGTTTTGGTCCAGAAGAATATTTTGGGGTTTGATGTCACAATGCAGGATCTGGGTCCTGCACTCTTCGTGTAAATAGAGGAGACCTCTAGCTGTGCCCATTGCAATCTGAACACGTATCCTCCAATCAAGAAATCCGCTATCTACAAATAGAGCTCTGTCCAAAGATCCATTGCTCATGTACTCGTAAACCAGAAGCCGGTGGGAGCCCTCGTCGCAGAAACCGTACAGCTGAACCAGATTTTTGTGATGGCTTGTACCAATCACACTCATCTCTGTTCTGAACTCCTTCTCTCCATGTTGTTCCTGCGTCACTTTATCCAGAATAGTTTTCACAGCAATTGCAGTCCCATCCGGTAATTCACCTTTGTAAACATTACCGAAGGCACCCCTTCCTAATTCTTGTCTGAAACCAGTTGTAGCAGCCTCTATTTCTCTGTAAGAGAAGGCCTTCAACCCCTCCACTACCTTCTGTTGCTGTGTAATTTTTCTGTTCCTGTGGAGCTTGCTGCCACATAACCACGTCACTAAAGAGGCCGCTGCAAGAAGAGATGAGGAGCAAGCCAGGAGGGTTATGCCAATCACTACAAGTGTCTTTCCCTCTCTTTCCTTTCTTTGCTCTCGGAGCAGAGGGAAGGGAGACTGTGAATTGAAGTCGTCAGATACTTTCACATAAGCTCTATTACTAATTTCTAAAGCTTGGCGGCCATCGATCAAAGGCAACCGTTTTTTCCTGCAAACCGTGTTGTCATATGTGACGACGACACACATGCAATCGTTTAAGCAGGCCTGCTGACACTCACTTTCACTAAGATCCATCAACACAGAATAATCGCTATCGCCCTCGGCGCCGCGCATCCAGGCCGTGTTGTCAAGCCGCGACATGGTACTACTTGTACTGCAACTCTGCCCTGGCGAGGAGCTTCGCACGCATCCCTTAAAATGGTCTTGCTCGTCGATAAAATTGAATTGAGGAGGACAAATGCAGTCGGGCTTGTTCTGGCTGTTGAGGTGACAAATGCCGTTGCGTCCACACTGACCCTTGACGTCTTTACACGGCTCACTCACTGGCCGCCATACAGATGACCAAGAAGAATCATTGGCGTCCATGTTCCACACATACTGTGCAAAAGTTCCGTCAATCTCGAGCGTCACTCTGCGAAGAAACCGCCCGTCTCCGGCCTTGCCCTCTGTGAGCTTTGAAACCGTCATGTTGGTGCTGTTAACGAAATACAAGAGCCCGCTCGGATCAAATATAAAACTTAATCCCTTTTGGATTAGTTCAGTATTACTGGCCCAGTACGCGCCTTGAGAATCGCCCCTCCGTTCCACGGCATAAAGCACCAAATTGCCGTCCCCTTGCATGGAAAGCTCAAATCGGCCTGCTGAGAAATTTGTAGCTGAAGCCTTAGAAAACATGTTAGAGTCGGACCTGAGCGTCTGACCGGGCATGAGGGTGTCCGTGGGATTGTCGAAGCTCTGCCAGATGGGTTCAAATACTGCATTTAGCAGCACAAAGTTGCCATTGTCGAGCATTGCAGCCGCGGCTACCTTGTCAGAGTTGTCAGATGACCATATTAGATTTTTTCGATCGTCATACAGCTGGAGGCCGCGGCCTGTAAGCTGCAAACTTGACTTGTTTTCAACAGGAATATCCTTCTTATCCTTGACAACCGTCCAGGCTAGCGTTTTAGGAGTTATACTGTCAAACCAAACGCCTACCACATAAAGAGTTGGAGCCAGCGGATAGAATCCAAAAGCAAAGTGCCCATTTGGTGAAACCCATTTGGAATTTTGTGAAGGATTAAGAGTGGAGTCAAGCGTGATATTCTGCTGCTTCTGAGCCGAAGCGCAGAAGAGAATCTGAATTAAAATGAGACAGAGTATGGGAATAGCAGCCATGGATGGAAGGGGGGAAAGCAACTACTAAATTTGATGGAAGATCTTAACGATGTAGTACCTATATTATAACCAGGCCTATCAAACATCGTATTCAACACGCAAGAAAATTTTGCCCTAGCTAGCTAGGAATTGCAGTCAGTCAATGCTGGATTCTTCCGATTCCGCGTGGGAAAAAGTGCAAGCCTACTGGGCTAAAGTGGCTCACATGACTGATCTTGCATTTGACTCGTTCGAATCATCGGTATCTTAAACTTTTGTACTAATATGCTTAGCAACTTAATACTGAAATTTGTTTACTTATTTCAAAATTACTGTAAAAGTATTCATATTTAATTAGGGTTAAAGTAAAGAACATATTATTTCTAAAATAATGTTATTAGCTATCATTTTTATTTGAAATCAATGGATAGTTGGACTGGCGTCTAATCAAATTATTTGAGGGAATAAACAAAAAATTATCATTAATACTCTTATCAAAGTCAAAAGATGGTTGGTAAGACATCCCTGAATCACGGGTCGTGGAAGTTCAGAAATCTATGCAAACTTACGAAACACGCAGGATTGCGATCTCCGAACGATGTAAATTCGTCGGCCAAAATCTGTGACTGACTAGCACATGTTTTTCAATGGCTGAGGTTCCACTGGGTCCATTCTAACAGCTGTATTGCAATTTCCTTCTAGTCAGACAGGAATACTTTCCAATGTCAAATGCCGCGTTGCCGTTAAACGCAGTACAGTTTCTTTGAACATTCACGTTGAACTTAACTTAGGATTCCTAAAAAGGACTTTGTACCATTTTCATATGACATCGCTGAACTACGGGCCGTGGAAATTCAGGAGACTTGACTATTTAGAAAGTTGGCCTATTCATCCAACAAAATCTGTGACGGACTCGCAGAGAATTTTCAATGGCCGAGGTTGCGTGGGAAGCCCTAAACTGGATCAAATGAGTGGCGTACGGACACTGTAGTTGTCAGTAACCATCCCGTGAACGCGTTAAAATATGGGGAATACTCTTTTCAAGTCACCTAGTTTGAAAAAACATTGCAAATTGCCTATTTTTCTCATATTGACCATACAACTTGCTAAACACGCCAACGTCTAGCGATGTAAATTGAGGAGACAAAATCTGAGACATTGGTGTAGGGCACTTGAAAGGATAGGTATGAAATTGAGGACTTTTTGATTTGATTTTTTTTATTTTATAATTTTTGATGGAAAACTATTATTTAAATAAATTATTGTATGATAAATTGTTAAATTATGGTGATAAACAAATTTGATTTAGGATAATGAGTTGGGATTGATATTAAAATGTGTGTTATAATTAAATGTGAAAATAAAATAATTAAAATATATAGATATTTAGTTTTAGATTGAATGAAGAAGATTTTATTGTACAAATGTAAGGGCTCATCAACATGATATCATTATTTTAGAGTTTGTCTAATAGAACGTGGACATGATCTTGTTGTTGAATTGTTATTAAAATTTTATCTTGTTTTGATATAAATCTTGTAGAGGAATTAGCTTGACATTTAGGAGGATATGGCTAAATACTATCTTCCAAAAGGATATAGTATTTTGAATATGCAAATTTGTCCATTATTGTAAAGGTTGATTAAATTGCATTGTTTGGTTTGTGGAAAGGGAACAAAAGGATTAAAGGTTAAATTCCATATTATATGGTGTACTTAATTGTTATTTTTATATATCGTGTTAATAGAGTTCTATATATGTTTTGCATGCCACATGGTATGTGATGAATTTAGTAGATTAACTTTTAAGTTTTGGGTTAATTAGCATTTTAGGATAGTCCATTATAATAAAAATCAGTTTCTTTAAATTTGCATGTAGTTAATTGAGTTGAATCCTTTGGATCCTCTCATCAAAGATATTGAAATAATCTTAGTTTCCTTATATATCATCACTCTTTGGCTTATACTAAAGTATCTTTCAACTTGGTGTGGTTTCCTTTGCTTGCTAGTGCTTGGGGTTATCATCAAGGTATCCCCTCTGCATGAACTTGCATATTCCTTGATTGGCATGTAATTAAGACAACATCCTCGACTAGAGTAGTGTTTGTGTGACTCAAAATTATAATAGATGTAGTATCTATGGCACTGTATGAGTGCTTACCAATCCATTTTTTTCTAATCTATCAATTAGTTCTATCCTTGATTGGCAAGGCTCTTGCTATACTTTTTATGAATGTTGGGTAAAAATCCAAGCTATTTTCACATTCTTTGATGCTTTTTAATCTATTGAAAAGGTTCATTACCTTTAACCTCCAATTATTACTAAGCAACATGTTGGGCTTAGCCCATAAGTGCATAAAATTCTAGGGTGGTGCTTCCCCTGTGCTTAAAATATGCTTCTAAGAGTAAGCTTGTTGTCCTGTAACTCACTTGTGTTAAATTCCTCAAATATTCTAGGTATTTTTCCTTGTCGACAATTTCCAAGTTCCTAGGAACCCCTTAAGCTCTGATTGCTTGACCTTAAACAGTTTTTTAGAGGTCCTATTAGCTCCATGAACCACCAAAAGCCTCAACTTATTCCATTGTTCTTATAGACCTCTGACACACCGACATGATTTAGTTTGGTGTTAAGTATTCAATGTATCAACGGTTCTAATGGTGCCATGAACCCTCAAAACCTTAGACTTGGTTCCTAGTGGCTCCTTAACCCCCAACATATTAAAGAAGAACAAAATAAAAGCTTAGAAAGAAAAGGTAGAAATACGCTCATACGTTTTAACTTAGCCAATTTTTAGAGAGGGATGTCTAAGGTTCACGCGATCAAGTTCCTAATGTCGGTGCCCACCCCAACAAGTGGAACAAGATAAAGGGAAGGTAAATGAAGACAAAAATAGTGTGAAGGAATAAGGTAAAAGAAAGATTGAAGGAATGACAAAGGAATAGAACATTTTTAAATGGCTAAGTCAAGGTGTCAGTGGTTCCAATGGTTCTAAGAACAATCAAAACCTCTACTTTTGTTCCTATTCTATCCTCGAGCCCTAACACAGTAAATAAAAATGACAAGTGAGAAGGAGATGACATGAAGAAGGATGAAGAAAAATATGAGAAAGAGATGTTGGAGCTTCCAAAGGTTAAAAGAATTACTGGAACCCCCAATGTGGTTCCAAGTCAACTCCCAAGCCATGACAATGAAAAATAGAAGGTGAATGGATTAAAAAAAGGATGTCAAAGGTTCCCTTGGTTTTTGAAACCATCAAAACCTTTGACTAGGTTCTGATTGGGCACTCAACCTCTGACATAGTCTAGAAAAGGGCCTAAAACATAGGAAGTGGCCACCAAAATAAAAGAAGCTTGATGACATCCATTATATAGACATGTTTAAAACTCCAACCACCCCAATATTATTTAACAACTCTCCCCAGTATGCCATTAATGTTGTGGTAGGTGGTCTCCCAACTACCATTATTACCTACATGTGTTTGCCTCCATTATTTCTTGATGGGAAAGTGTTTCAATGTGGATCTCATTCAATGTAGATGAGGGTAGTGTCGAACAAGATAAATAACAACTTGTTCCTCATTGTATGGCATTGGTCATTACATATTTTTCCTGATGCTTATAGGTGTGGGTTTTTCTCTCTAGGGTTTCAAATCTCACCAATTCAGTCTAGTTCTTTCGGAGGACAATGATTTTATGCATGCAAATATTGAAATGGTGTAAAGGGTATCAGTATTTGAATGGCCCCTTGACTATATGTAGATTTTTAGTTGTAGCTAAGTTTTCTGATCACGACATTTGCTATTATGAATGTAATGTGGGATTTGATGAATTTGACAACATTTTAAGGTATTACAGTCCTTGTAATGTTCATTTCACTATTGCATATAGAATTGTGTAGTGTGGTAATGGATTATTAAGCATGTTCAATTATTTGATACCTTATAGTTAATGCATATATGTATTTAGATCTAGTCTTGTATGTCATACTATTGTTGGATTCCTTTGATAAAATGAGGCTCTATAGCCCATTGGATAGGCATCACCCTTAGATGATTTGATCAATCACATACATTTAAAAATTAAAATAAATATTTTACTAGTAGTTAGGAGTAGACTTTAGTTTATATGCATTTTATGATTCAACATCAAAACCAAGGATATATATTTGTTTGAGACATTCAAATATTTATTCTAGTGAATCATATATGTATACCAACATTTGGCTTTCATGTAATAATGCCTCCATCATCTCAATAAGGGATTTTTAGTGTAGTAGGTTAGCCTTTGATCTAGTGATAGCCTTGGGGATCAAACCTACAAACTGGGTACTGCTACAATAGTGTTATCTTGTGTATTTTTTTGTAATCAATTCCTATTAAGGAATACCTCTAAGAACAACCTTTTGAGTTTTAGATGAGCTCAAAGTGAAGGGGAGATTACCCAATCATTGCAATTGGCATCTAAACACTCATAGTTTTTTGTTGAGTGGATTGATTTTCCTTCAAAATGATAATCCCCTAGCTTGAAGTAGATTAATCATTCTAGAAGTGTGAGCAGGGATTTCAAGTACCAATAGTATGTCACTATTCTTGAGGATATAGTCTAGTTCTAGTTATAATTTTATTACTCTACAAGTCAGCTATAGCACTATCAATTTGAGAATCTCACAAATTAGGCTCTTCCAGGTGAAGAATGGTGACTCTATTTTAGTCAACCCATAATTTACTTTGTAGTTGAAAGAATTTAGAATGTAATGAAGGAGGAGGTACCAAGATCAGTCAGCACCTGAAAGTTCCTCAGATTGTGTCAAAGGAATGGATATAGAGAGAGACATTGGTTAGTCTTCTAGACCAAATGTACATGATCAAGTAGGAACATCTCATACAAATTATACATTTATGGATTTGAGAAATTTATATCAGTATACTTTAGAAGACTCTACTGATAACATGCTTAGAAAAAATACAAGAATGAATAAAAATAAATATGATGTTTAAAGAAATGAAAATCTTATTGGCATGGAAGTAGGGATAGATCCTGAGAGGCAAATACGGAGACTTTTGGCATACCAAATCAAAATATAGAAACACATCACGTTGGTCAATGTCCTACTTGACCTACAATGTCTCAAAGGAGTGGGCATGATGCTACTCCTCATAGTGTTAATTAGCAAACACATCTAGATGTTGAAGAAAGGGAGTGACTTCTTAATGAGGAGTTGGACTTAATCATATTAGATAAAGGAGATAAGAGATTCAAGAAAAAATTAAAATGTAGAATCTCAAATTGCCCAACAAGGATAAGCCCAAGATCAAGCATCCCAATAGTAGAATATAAATTAGCATTATAATCAACCTCCTCCAAATTAGCAAGATAGAAATCTAGGCCAGATGCATTATGTTTGTGATCAATAGTAATTTTAGTAGTAGCAACATTTTGATCAACAATTGAGGAATATCCCAAACACCAAACCTACATTCTGAAGACAATCTCAAAGGTTCCCTCCAATAAGGTAGCCTTTGGGAGTACAGAGGTATAAATAGTTATATTTCTTCGACATCCCTAATTTATGAATCTTATTCCAAATGAGATAAGAGGAAAGTGAAAGGAAGCAAGGTACATGAAAAGCTTCCTACACTAATCTAATGAGGGGAGAGATATGTATTTTTTTCAATCTTTACAGTAACATAGAAGAAGATACACAAATATGAAACATAAACAACAATACCACAACATAGAATATACGTGGGGAAAACCTTTTCAGGTAAAAAACCCCACACTCCAAAGCACAACCCAATACATTATTCAATAAACAGTGTGATTACAATAAAATTACAGAGCCAAGCTCTTCCAGGAGTTCACCACTATGTAATATTCTGGAGCAATTCCAATAGAATAACAATACCTGTATATCAACTATGCAACTCCAACTCCAGGCACCTGTATATATAGAGAAGTACTATGAATGGAGGTAGCTTCTAGAGCAAGTCAATAGAAGAATCTCGTCCAAATCCATATGGCCCAATTTCCAAGGCCACAAAACATGCAAATGATACTTCTAAGAGATTCATTTCATCCCTTACAACCCCCAAACTTGGGCACCCCAAACTTGCTTGAAATAGGTATGACAGATGCTCTTACAATGCCATAAAATCTATCGTATATGACAACACTTACAGCTATAAGAGAATCTGTCATAACTGACTATTAATAACTAATTCTCATACAACTTGTCATAGTCAAACTTGGGTGCCTACCTTCTCCATGCAAGGATGATTCTTGAGACTTGTCACACCTATCATAGAATCTTATATTTTTGGCTCTTACATTTCATAGATTATATCATAGGAATCTATCATATAACTCTTACACATCATAGACTTCTTACAACACCCAAAAGATGTCGACACATGGCAAAAGACTTCTACCACAAAATGAGACGCCTAAATCTTCAAATGTTGACATGACCATCCACGTCACCTTCCAAGTTGGATGACATGTCAACATGCCACCTCACACTAAGTGACAAAACCAGATGACCAATATTAAATATAATTTAGGAAAATAAATAAATATACAATTAAATAATAAATGCCAGGAACTTACAAAGGTTGAGACACCTTAATTCCCAACATTCTCCCACTTGTCCAACACCTTTCAATAGCCAATAGAATGATAGGATTTAATTGCTAGGGGCCAAGAGGCCCATATACTCCAAACACCATCTAAACTTATCTGTGCCTACAGGTTTCATCAATGCATCTGCAACATTTCTCAAAGTGTAAACCTTCTCCAATATCACCTTTCCATCTTCTACCATATCATGAACAAAATGAAACTGAATATTAATGTGCTTTGTTCTGGCATGCAAGGTAGGATTCTTTGCTAAGTAAATGGCACTCTAATTGTTGCAACAAATACTAATCTTCCCTGCATCAAAACCAATGTCAGACAATCTCTTATGCCAAATGGATTTCTTACAAGCATGAGTAGATACCATGTACTCTGCTTCTATCATGGACAAAGCGACCACATGTTGCCACTTACTCATCCAACTAATAGCACCACCAAACATAGTGAACACATAAGCACTGGTGGATCTCCTGCTGTCAATGTCACTTGCCCAATTTGAATCCACATATCCACAAATGCTTATAGAATTCTAAGATCCAATAAGATAACCATGATAGCACAAGGAATACTCAGAAGTACCCCATAGATATCTGAATACTCTCTTTATTGCATCCCAATGTACCCATCTAGGATTAGCCATATACTGATTAAGGACTCCCACTACTTGGGTAATATCTGGCTTGTATAGACCATCACATACATCAAACTACTAACTGCACTAGCATAAAGAACTTTGCTCATATATCCTCCATCTCAAAAGGAGACTTTAGACAATCTATAACAGATAACTTTATCCCCATCGTAACAGGAACAGTCCAAGGTCTACAATCTACCATGCCGAATCTCTCGAACATGGTGTTAACATACTTACTTTGGCCTAAGCAAAGTTTTCTATTTGCTCTGTCTCTTCTGATCTCCATCCCTAGAATGTACCTAGTTGCCCTAGATCTTTCATCTCAAACTATGCTAACAACTAAGACTTCAAATCAAAAATCAAACTTTTACCATTCTCAATGAACAATATATCACCGACATACAATGTAATAATGAGAATGTGATCATTGTCAAACTTGTAATAAACACAATGATCTGATTTCAATCTCAAAAATCCAATACTCAACACAAAGGCATCAAAATTCTAGTACCACATCCTTAGAGATTGCTTCAAGCCATACAAAGACCTTTTTAACTTGCAAACTAAATTTTCTTTACCTTTTACCACGTAATGGTCTGGTTGTGACATAAATTTCCTCCTCCAAGTCACCATGAAGGAATGTTGTCTTCACATCCATCTATTTCACTTCTAGATCATATGTTACTACAAGAGATAATAGGAACCAAATAGATGTCAGCTTCACAATAGGAGAGAAAATCTCACCATAGTCAATTCCCTCCTCCTGTGAGTACCCCTTTATGATCAACCTTGCCTTAAACTTTTCAACACTGCCATCTAAACTGAAATTCTTCTTGAACACCCATTTAGATCCAACAAGTTTACGTCCATTAGGCAAGGGCACTAGATCCCAAGTATTGTTTTTCTTCAAGGAAGCCATCTCTTCTTCCATGGCCTCTTTCTAGGAATCTACATCAGTCATTCCCATAGTCTCCCTTATGGTCCTAGGCTCACTAGCATTAGAAATCAAAGCAAAAATACAACTGGAATCACGCAATGAATAACCAAACCTTTTAGGTTGTCGCCTTATCCTCATGGACATCCTCACAAGTTGAGGTGGAGGTTCTTCCTCTTCTTCTTCTAAACTCTCAGAGATACTAGAGCTCTCCTCATGATTAGGTCCAACAGGTGTCTTTAGTTCAACTTTCTCAGGGGTGGGAGGAAGCTGAACCACATCCTCTTTCTTATCTTCTTTCTCTAGCTGTAGAACAATAGAAGAAGGATTGATCTCTCTAAAGATCACACTTCTTCTATACAAAACTCTCTCAACCACCGGGTCCCAAAGCTTGTACCCTTTCACACCAATACCATAATCGATGAAGATACATTTTATTGCCTTGTTATCCTACTTAGACCTCTTCTCCTTAGGCACATGTGCATATGCCTCACAACCAAATAATTGAATGTGTCTTAATGAAGGCTTCTTACTAGACCACACCTCCATAGGCATCTTATCAATGAGTGTCAATGTAGGAGACCTGTTAATTAGGTAACAAGCGGTAGCAACAATTTCAACCCAAAACTTTTGTTTAAGGCCAACTCCACTTAGCATACTCCTAGCCCTCTCCATCAACATTTTGTTCATCCTCTCTGTAACTCCATTCTATTGAGGGGTATATGGAGTTGTCTTGTGCCTCTAAATGCCTTGTTCTTTACAAAACTTGTCAAAATCTACTAAACAAAACTCACCACCATTATCACTCCTCAAACACTTAATATTTATTTCCTTTTGATTCTCTATAAGAGCTTTGGACTCTTTGAATCTTGCAAAGACTTCAGATTTACTTCTAAGGAAATATACCCATGTCCTTCTACTGTAGTCATCAATGAATGAAACAAAATAAATAGATTTCAAAATTGAAGGAACATTAATAGGACCAAATACATCAGAATGAATCAAATCCAACACCTCAGAAGATTTGTGAGAACTGGAATAAAATTGAACATGGTTTTGTTTTTCATATATGCAATGTTTACAAAAATTAAACTCAAGGTTCAAATCATTCATACTCTTAACGAAGTTTTTATTTTTCAGGGTCCTCAAACCCTTTTCACCAATGTGGCCAAGCCTTTGGTGCCATAACATTGTCTTCTCTACTAGAAGTTTCATCTCCATAGAATGAGCACTCTTGGTTAACTAGAAAGCACAACCATCACAAGTAGATGCAACAACCTTCTTGGTTGCTGGTTCCAATGGTGAAGATGAAGACTCTAAAGTTCTCTTCTTCCAAACAAAGGAATTATTGCACTAAACCTTTCGTGCATCAATCTGAAACAGAGTGCCAATCCAAACACCCTTAGCTAGCACCATAGCTCCTCTAGTCATCTTACATCTTGCATTCGAGAAAACAACCTGCACACCCACATCATCCAGTTTACTTACAGAAAGAAGGTTTCATGTTAAACCAGGGATATGTAGTACACCATTGATTCCCTTCACTCAACCATCAAGGAATCTAATTAGGACTCTTCCATGACTAATGATTTTTAAGTGAGAGTCATCACCCAAGTACACCTTCCCACCATTGAATTCTTCATACTTTGAATACCAGTCTCTATGTGAGGTCATGTGTAAAGATGGACCAAAGTCGATTAGCCACACATACTCAGATGCATGTGTTGCCAAGGCTGAGATAAAATCTTCTCCATCATCTTGAGAGGAATTGTCAGAATCTGAATCATTGTTCTTCTTTTTTTCTTTTTCTCCTCCTTACACTCCTTACAGAAGTGACCAGATTTATCATAGTTCCAACATAGAGCCTTGGACTTTCTAGGAGACTTAGATCTCCCTCAAGATTTGGATATACCCTTTTCTTCTTTCTTGTCCTTCTTTTTCACTTTCTCCTTAGGTCCACCACGAACTGCAAGAGCCTCCTTAGCTACTTCTGAAGCTTTTCTTTGTATATCTTCAGAAAGTAACAATGCAACCACCTAATCCATCTTGAACTTGGTGGTAGTACTCCCAACCATGAGTCTAACAAAGAATAAAGCAGGGTCATGCAATGATCCTCCTCCTCCATCTTTACACCAATGGAGTTTAACTGAGAAACTAACATGTTGAAATCATTCAGATGATCCGCAACACATCCTCCATCTTCCATCTTCAGAGAGTATAGCTTCTTTCTCAAGAATAACTTATTTACCAGGGACTTGGCCTAATAAATTTCTCCAAGCTTCTTCCATAGTCTCTTCATGAACATTTAACAAGACAGAGTTAGCCAAACAAAGTCACACAAAACCCTTGGCTTTTTTATCTTTGAGATCCCAGTCTGCTTGAGACATTGCCATTGGTTTTGCACTAGATATGGCTTCCTATAAATCCTGATCTACAAGCATGTCCTCCATTTTGAGTTTCCACAACTTGGAATTATTGCCATTAAACTTCTCCATCTCTAATCTTGTAGATGTTCTTTCCATCTCCTTCTTGCAACAAGACCACAAAATACTCTACACAATCTCCCACTCAATTGAAGATCAGCTCAAAAAATCCTCTACCCAACAACTAGGACTAAAACTAGCGTAGCTCTGATACCAACTGAAAGGAAGCAAGGTACACAAAAAATCTTCCTACACTAATCTAATGAGGAGAGAGATATGCAAAATTTTCAATCTTTACAATAACATAGAAGAAGATACACAAATATGAAACATAAACAACAATACCACAACACATAATATATGTGGGGAAAACCTTTTCAGGTAAAAAACCCCACACTCCAAAACACAACCCAATGTATTATTCAATAAAAAAAGTGTGATTACAATACAATTGCAAAGCGAAGGTCTTCCAAGAGTTCACCACTATGTAGTATTCTAGAGCAACTCTGGTAGCATAACAGTACCTGCAAATCAACCATACAACTCCAACTCCAAGCACCTATATATATAGAGAAGTACTATGAATGGATGTAGCTTCTAGAGCAAGTCAACATAAGAATCTCGTCCAAATCCATATGGCCCAATTTCCAAGGCCATAAAACATGAAAATAACACTTTTAAGAGATTCCCTTTCATCCCATAGAACCCCAAAACATGGGAGCCCCAAATTTGCCCAAAATAGGTATGACATGTTCTCTTACAATGTCATAAAATATATCATATATGACAACACTTATAACTATAAGAGAATCTATCATAATTGACTATTAATAACCAATTCTATTACAACTTTTCATAGTCAAGCTTGGGTGCCTACCTTCTCCATGCAAGGATGCTTCTTGACACTTGTCACACCTATCATAGAATCTTCTATTTCTATCTCTTACATGCCATAGATTATGTCATAGGAATTTGTCATAACTCTTAAGTGTCATAGACCTCTTACAACACCCAAAAGATGTCGACACATGGAAAAAGACTTCTACCACAAAATGGGATGCTTAAATATTCAAATGTTGACTTGACCATCCAAGTCACTGATGTAGAGCGGGGACACAGCGGAAACACACACAAAATAATCCCTTCTGTCAATATCGGCAGGAGTATACAAATGTCTCACTGAAATCTTCTATACATCGGCCACACCTTATACCATCGGGTCACTCAATAATTCTCCCACCGATGCACCACTCACATTGATAACTTATCACTATCGCTCAGACTTCCTACCATCGGCATAGCTTTCTTCTCATCTTCTGATGATAAGACTCATACTGATAAACCCTCTATCGGTGACACTTTCAGTTGTCACCCCGATCAGCAAGAACACATACCGTCAGCTTCACAATATTTCGTTCACCTGATGTTTTTTCTTACGCCGATGTACTTTCTATCGATGACACCCTGCCTTCGCTGTGACTCCCAATACTTTTCTGGTGGGTTCTCCTCATGCCAATGAGTTCGTCTTGTATATGCAATTCCTGACCTTCTACCACTGGTCTCCCATTTCATCTTCATTTACTTTGATTGTCACAGCCAGTCACCCATCATATCTTTCAAAATGTAAGTTGGCATGTATATTCTGACATACATTCTTCAACATACATTTGTCGACTTACTGAGCTGGTTCTCCTCCCTGCTATCACTAGTCATTCCTTGTATCTTCAGACAAACATCCATCCAATATACAAGCGAGCTACCACCTCGGCCGGTCATCCCTTGCATCTTATGCAATGTATATTTTCATTGCATCTTCACAAAATACAACAGCAATATACACAAAGAAAGTACCTTCATACAGTTGCGATATATACAGGAAATGTATATTCGCCGAACAACACAAACTTGACCAAACAAGACTTTTTATACATACCACTTTCCACTATGTATACACAGAATAAATCTTGCATGCAAGTGCGATATATTCATAAACTATCTCTGACATACATTTCATGTATATACTTCAAATGTATATTTGAATTTTCCCGCCGATGACCTTCTCTGAGACGGATTCTGCAATTTCTACATTTCCATGTTTAGCTAACAAAAGAATGAAACAAAAATGGAAAAACTATTTTACAAGTCCATTCCACTGATTTCACAGAAATCCACCAGTGGAATGGATCTAAACGTGCATCACGGTAACAAAGAAACTAAGTTAAATATGGAACAGTTCTCTACCGATAATATACAGAACAATTCGATATACAAAGATTTCACACAAGATTCAGAATTAAAAAAAAACAATTTACAAAATTTTCTATTCCTTTATTCCAGCTTCTTACATTTGGTCATTTCCAGAAAGAAAAATGGAAGAACTCTCCCTTTCGACCATTTCTCCTCGTTTTTGTTAACCTCTCTCCTCTATTTTTAGGATTTTGATTGTTTCAAGATTAACAACAGAGACCCTAATTAATCACACGGCATCTGTATTGCTTAAGACAAAAAAAACATCAGATAATACGACACATTTGATTTAATACTGCACATAACCCAATTGCCTGCTGTAGTCCATGATGTCAAATACTAGCCTCGGGAAGAGAGATGTTAAAACATACAATGTCATATAAAATGTTACATTAGTTAATGACATACAAATGCTACATGGTAACATGAAATGTCAAAATATATATTAAAACCTTATTCTTCTCCCTCTTGTGCATATTTATCCTGTTGAAAGTGTGCTCCTGCACCATACTCCCTGGGAGAAGAGATCTCAAGCCCCCTTGAGATCAGAGTTTGGAGGTTTGCACCATGGTTTGTGATCTGATCTACAGTCATCCAAATGGCCTCTGAATCTGGTTTTCCTTGCCAAGCCACCAAATACTCTAGGAATGGGTAAGTGCAAGAAGATGGGGGGCCAAAAAGGGGTCTTAAGTGGCCACTTTTTTTCTGAAATCAGGAAATACTGGCCTTGGATGAGAAATTGAGCATAGTTACACTCAAAATTTGGAGATGCAACCAAAACAATGTTCGTAGTGCTCTGAGTCTACTTTCTAAACTACTATTGTGTTTTGAAAATGGCATAGATTAAGGGGTTCAAAAGAGGGAGCCACAAAAATTGGTGTTGTTTCTGTCAAAAAAACATAACATAGCATGTTTTGTGGCTCCCTCAAAAGGTCAATTTTTTTTTGGTATTTTTAAAATCGCTTCAACGAGAAATTAGCTAATAGCATGTAGTTTATGCCCGATTTTTCTGATAATTTTTTGATGAATATTTGATTTTTTACTAATTTTCAAAGTGGAAACATCCTAAAAAATAGAATTTTGGCCATGCTACCCCTATAAATTTTCAAAACTAATTGAAAATCATTTTTTTCTTTTTTTAATATTTGTTGAATGGAGTCTAGTTTCTAAATATGTAATTTTTTTAAAATTTGAATGAATAGTTAATTTACAATGAAAAAAAGACCAAACAGTGGTTTTTGCCTAAAAACGGACACACAAACAAAACAAATTAAAGATGAAAGGCACTTAAAATTGTTAAAATGTGAAAAAAACCACATCGTCAAATAGCTAAGAGAAAGCCTAACATTACCCAAGTGTTTGATTTGTTCGACCTTGAAACACGTGCAAATCTGATGGTTAGCATGAACAAAATTATGTGAAATCTTGAAGAATATGGAAAAACACGTCTGTGACTGTTCATAAGGCACTCCAAGCCTTTGGGTTGGAAATCCAAAGCAAATCCCAAGCCCAAGGCTTGGGATTCCCAAAACAAGATATAACGCGAGCGCGTTATAACGCACTCGCATTATGTTTTGCTTTGCATTTTTCTTTTTCCTGCAAGTCTATTGTTTGTCATGTTTGACATAACGCGAGCACGTTATAACGTACTCACATTATGTTCCCCTTAAATTTTTTTACATTCAAGGCTATTAATCATGAGTGTTAAGGGATAAGGGATTAGCATTTAAGGTATAGTATCGAGTCTGTTGAGGGTTCAGGAATAGGGATAGCATTTAGGGTTTAGGGATGAGGGATTAAAGTTGAGCGATGACAGATTAGGGTTGCGGGATTAGGGTTTAGGGATAAGGTTTAGGGTTAGGGTTGAGGGATTAGGGTTTAAAGTAAGTGTTGAGGGTTTAGGGATAGGGTTTAGGGTTGAGGGATTAGAGTGAAGGGTTGAGGGATTAGGATTTGACGTTGAGGGTTTAGGATTTAGGGATAGGGTTGAGGGTTGAGGGATCAGAGTTAAGGGTTGAGGGATTAGGGTTTGACGTTGAGGATTGAGGGTTGAGGTTCAAGGGTCAAGGGTTTAGGGATAGGGTTGAGGGTCGAGGGATTAGGTTTAAAGTAGAGTGTGGAGGGTGTAAGGATTAGGGATAGGGTTGGAGGGTTTAGGGATAAGGGATTAGGGTTTAAGGTATAGTATCGAGTCTGTTGAGGGTTCAGGAATAGGGATAGCATTTAGGGTTTAGGGATGAGGGATTAGAGTTGAGGGATGATGGATTAGGGCTGAGGGTTGAGGGATTAAGGTTTAGGGTTGAGGGTTGAGGGATTAGGGTTTAAGGTATAGTGTTGAGGGTTTAGGATTAGGGTTTAGGGTTGACAGATTAGCATTTAATGTTGAGATTAGGGATAGAGTGTCGAGGGTAGAGGGATTAGGGATAGGGTTTAGGGTTGAAGGTTTAAGGATTGAGGGTTGAGGCTCTAGGGATGAGGGTTTAAGGCTTAACATATAGTGTCAAGTGTTGAGGGTGTAGGGATAGGGTTTAAGTTTTAAGGGTTAAGGGTTGAGGGATACGGATTAGGGTTTAAGGTATAGTGTTGAGGGTTGATGGTTTAGGGATAGGGTTTGGTTTGAGGGATTAGGGTTTAGGGTTAATGAATTAGGGTTTAATGTTGAGAGTTGAGGGTTGAGGGTTAAGGGTTGAGGTTGAGGGATAAGGTTAATGGTCAAGGGATTAGGGTTAAATAAGAGTGTCGAGGGTAGAGGGATTAGGGTTTAAGGTATAGTATCGAGCCTATTGAGGGTCTAGGAATAGGGATAGTGTTTAGGGTTTAGGGATGAGGGATTAGAGTTGAGGGATGACGGATGACGGATTAGGGTTGAGGGTTGAGGGACTAGGATTTAGGGACAAGGTTTAGGGTTAGGGTTGAGGGATTAGGGTTTAAGGTATAGTGTTGAGGGTTTAGGGATATGGTTTAGGGTTGAGGGATTAGAGTGAAGGGTTGAGGGATTAGGATTTAACATTGAGGGTTGAGGGTTTAGGGTTTAGGGTTTAGGCATAGGGTTGAGGGTCGAGGGATCAGAGTTAAGGGTTGAGGGATTAGGGTTTGACGTTGAGGGTTGAGGGTTGAGGTTCGAGGGTCAAGGGTTTAGGGATAGGGTTGAGGGTCGAGGGATTAGGGTTAAAGTAGAATGTGGAGGGTATAAGGATTAGGGATAGGGTGGGAGGGTTTAGGGATAAGGGATTAGGGTTTAAGGTATAGTATCGAGTCTGTTGAGGGTTTAGGAATAGGGATAGCATTTAGGGTTTAGGGATGAGGGATTAGAGTTGAGGTGTGATGGATTACTATTGAGGGTTGAGGGATTAGGGTTTAGGGTTAAGGTTTAGGGTTGAGGGTTGAGGGATTAGGGTTTAAGGTATAGTGTTGAGGGTTTAGGGATAGGGTTTAGGGTTGAGGGATTAGCATGAAGGGTTGAGGGATTAGGATTTGACGTTGAGGGTTGAGGGTTTAGGGTTTAGGGATAGGGTTGAGGGTCAAGGGATTAGAGTTAAGGGTTGAGGGATTAAGGTTTGACATCAAGGGTTGAGGGTTGAGGTTCAGGGATTAAGGGTTTAGGGATAGGGTTGAGGGTCGAGGGATTAGGGTTAAAGTAGAGGGTGGAGGGTATAAGGATTAGGGATAGGGTTGGAGGGTTTAGGGATAAGGGATTAGGGTTTAAGGTATAGTATCGAGTCTGTTGAGGGTTTAGGAATAGGGATGGCATTTAGGGTTTAGGGATGAGGGATTAGAGTTGAGGGATGATGGATTAGGGTTAAGGGTTGAGGGATAAGGTTTAAGGTTGAGGGGTGAGGGATTAGGGTTTAAGGTATAGTGTTGAGGGTTTAGGGATAGGGTTTAGGGTTGACGGATTAGAGTGAAGGGTTGAGGGATTAGGATTTGACTTTGAGGGTTGAGGGTTTAGGGTTTAGGGTTTAGGGATAGGGTTGAGGGTCAAGGGATCAGAGTTAAGGGTTGAGGGATTAGGGTTTGACGTTGAGGGTTGAGGGTTGAGGTTTGAGGGTCAAGGGTTTAGGGATAGGGTTGAGGTTCGAGGGATTAGGGTTAAAGTAGAGTGTGGAGGGTATAAGGATTAGGGATAGGGTTGGAGGGTTTAGGGATAAGGGATTAGGGTTTAAGGTATAGTATCGAGTCTATTGAGGGTGTAGGAATAGGTATAGCATTTAGGGTTTAGGGATGAGGGATTAGAGTTGAGGGATGACGGATTAGGGTTGAGGGTTGAGGGATTAGGGTTTAGGGATAAGGTTTAGGGTTGAGGGCTGACGGATTAGGGTTTAAGGTATAGTGTTGAGGGTTTAGGGATAGGGTTTAGGGTTGAGGGATTAGAGTGAAGGGTTGAGGGATTAGGATTTGATGTTGAGGGTTGAGGGTTTAGGGTTTAGGGTTTAGGGATATGGTTGAGGGTCAAGGGATCAGAGTTAAGGGTTGAGGGATTAGGGTTTGACGTCGAGGGTTGAGGGTTGACGTTCGAGGGTCAAGGGTTTAGCGATAGGGTTGAGGGTCGAGGGATTAGGGTTAAAGTAGAGTGTGGAGGGTATAAGGATTAGGGATAGGGTCGGAGGGCTTAGGGATAAGGGATTAGGGTTTAAGGTATAGTATCGAGTCTGTTGAGGGTTTAGGAATAGGGATAGCATTTAGGGTTTAGGGATGAGGGATTAGACTTGAGGGATGACATATTAGGGTTGAGGGATTAGGGTTTATGGATAAGGTTTAGGGATGAGGGCTGAGGGACTAGCATTTAAGGTATAGTGTTGAGGGTTTAGGGATAGGGTTTAGGGTTGAGGGATTAGAGTGAAGGGTTGAGGGATTAGGATTTGACATTGAGGGTTGAGGGTTTAGGGTTTAGGGATAGGGTCGAGGGTCTAGGGATCAGAGTTAAGGGTTGAGGGATTAGGGTTTGATGTCGAGGCTTGAGGGTTGAGGTTCAAGGGTCAAGGGTTTAGGGATAGGGTTGAGGGTCGAGGGATTAGGGTTAAAGTAGAGTGTGGAGGGTATAAGGATTAGGGATAGGGTTGGAGGGTTTAGGGATAAGGGATTAGGGTTTAAGGTATAGTATCGAGTTTGTTGAGGGTTTAGGAATAGGGATAGCATTTAGGGTTTAGGGATGAGGGATTAGAGTTGAGGGATGATGGATTAGGGTTGAGGGTTGAGGGATTAGGGTTTAGGGATAAGGTTTAGGGTTGAGGGTTGAGGGATTAGGGTTTAAGGTATAGTGTTGAGGGTTTAGGGATAGGGTTTAGGGTTGAGGGATTAGAGTGAAGGTTTGAGGGATTAGGATTTGACGTTGAGGGTTGAGGGTTTAGGGTTTAGGGTTTAGGGATAGGGTTGAGGGTTGAGGGATCAGAGTTAAGGGTTGAGGGATTAGGGTTTGACGTTGAGGGTTGAGGGTTGAGGTTCGAGGTTCAAGGGTTTAGGGATAGGGTTGAGGTTTGAGGGATTAGGGTTAAAGTAGAGTGTGGAGGGTATAAGGATTAGGGATAGGGTTGGAGGGTTTAGGGATAAGGGATTAGGGTTTAAGGTATAGTATCAACTCTGTTGAGCATGTAGGAATAGAGATAGCATTTAGGGTTTAGGGATGAGGGATTAGAGTTGAGGGATGACGGATTAGGGTTGAGGGTTGAGGGATTAGGGTTCAGGGATAAGGTTTAGGGTTTAAGGTATAGTGTTGAGGGTTTAGGGACAGGGTTTAGGGTTCAGGGATTAGAGTGAAGGGTTGAGGGATTAGGATTTGATGTTGAGGGTTTAGGGTTTAGGGTTTAGGGTTTAGGGATAGGGTTGAGGGTCGAGAGATTAGAGTTAAGGGTTGAGGGATTAGGGTTTGATGTCGAGGGTTGAGGGTTGAGGTTCAAATACAGTTGAGGGTCGATGGATTAGGGTTAAAGTAGAGTGTGGAGGGTATAAGGATTAGGGATAGGGTCAGAGGGTTTACGGATAAGGGATTAGGGTTTAAGGTATAGTATTAAGTCTGTTGAGGGTTTAGGAATAGGGATAGCATTTAGGGTTTAGAGATGAGGGATTAGAGTTGAGGGATGACTAATTAGGGTTGACGGATTAGAGTTTATGGATAAGGTTTAGGGATGAGGGCTGAGGGATTAGGGTTTAAGGTCTAGTGTTGAGGGTTTAGGGATAGGGTTTAGGGTTGAGGGATTAGAGTGAAGGGTTGAGGGATTAGGATTTAACATTGAGGGTTGAGGGTTTAGAGTTTAGGGTTTAGGGATAGGGTTGAGGCTCGAGGGATCACAGTTAAGGGTTGAGGGATTAGGGTTTGACATCGAGGGTTGAGGGTTGGGGTTCGAGGGTCAAGGGTTTAGGGATAGGGTTGAGGGTTGAGGGATTAGGGTTAAAGTAGAGTGTGGAGGGTATAAGGATTAGGGATAGGGTTGAAGGGTTTAGGGATAAGGGACTAGGGTTTAAGGTATAGTATCAAGTCTGTTGAGGGTTTAGGAATAGGGATAGCATTTAGGGTTTAGGGATGAGGGATTAGAGTTGAGGGATGATGGATTAGGGTTGAGGGTTGAGGGATTAGTGTTTAGGGATAAGGTTTAGAGTTGAGGGCTGAGGGATTAGGGTTTAAGGTATAGTGTTGAGGGTTTAGGGATAGGGTTTAGGGTTGAGGGATTAGAGTGAAGGGTTGAGGGATTAGGATTTGATGTTGAGGGTTGAGGGTTTAGGGTTTAGGGTTTAGGGATAGGGTTGAGGGTCGAGGGATCAGAGTTAAGGGTTGAGGGATTACGGTTTGATGTCAAGGGTTGAGGGTTGAGGTTTGAGGGTCAAGGGTTTAAGGATAGGGTTGAGGGTCGAGGGATTAGGGTTAAAGTAGAGTGTGGAGGATATAAGGATTAGGGATAGGGTTGGAGGGTTTAGGGATAAGGGATTAGGGTTTAAGGTATAGTATCGAGTCTGTTGAGGGTTTAGGAATAGGGATAGCATTTAGGGTTTAGGGATGAGGGATTAGAGTTGAGGGGTGATGGATTAGGGTTGAGGGTTGAGGGATTAGGGTTTAGGGATAAGGTTTAGGGTTGAGGGTTGAGGGATTAGGGTTTAAGGTATAGTGTTGAGGGTTTAGGGGTAGGGTTTAGGGTTGACGGATTAGGGTTTAGGGTTTAGGGTTATGGGCATTTTCTATCAAGAACTTGATCATGAGGGCTTGCCCCTTCATTGTTTTGCCTATCATATGGCAGAGCATCTGGCAAGCTCTTGCAGGAAAGAGATGTGATCAATGCAAAGGATGTGATCAATCTATAGCAGGACAAAACGTGAGCGCGTTATAACACGCTCGCATTTTGTCTTGCTATTGAAACAGTAAAAATGTGTTGACCCTCGTGATCCAAGCCCACATGCTCTATTTTCTTACTGATTCTGCGCGTGCTCCAACAAAAAAGAAGTGCTTTCATGTTGTTGGGAAGTTCACATGCATATTTGACACATTGTACCACCTTTGCATGATCTTTCCACCACCTTTTCTACTTTGCCAACTTGAGAAGGAGGAAATAACATAGTTTTCACACCAAGTTTGATATATATCTATTCAAGTTTCAATTTTTGTAGTGTTGCAATGTTAATTGTGATTCAATTTTAGGAATTTAACATTATAGATTGGTTAATAGTATTGTTGTTAGTAATGATTGTAGACATCCAAAATTGACCGAATCTTTCATTATTCCTAAAATCCATAATTATCCCTAATAATCCCTAAATATCCCATTTAATCTATTATTACCCACATGTGATTTAATTAATGTTAATTAATTAAATCCTTCATTTTGACATATCCCGTAAATAATAAATTAAAATTAATTTATTATTTACCTATGAGCTAATAACCTCCCAAAAATAATAAATTAAATAAACTTAATTTATTATTTTAATCTTAAACACGTTAAAAACCCTAACCACCTTTTACCTACCTTATCGTTCACCGAACCAAAAATCTGTTTAACTACCCAAACCAATTTCTATCCAACTTTATAAAAATCAAACTCATCCATCATTTATCCCCCCGACAATTGCTACATTGGAGTTATGCTAATATTTTGAGCAACCACATTTCAATATTTCGGTAACATTTATATTTGTGCGGTTTATAGCTTTTATCATTAATCTTTTCTGTTGCTCATAGTATAGATTTTAGGGTTTTGAAATAGTTTCAAATCATTTTGCAAAAATCTATATTCTGGTGCAAACAATGGTGAACCTGATGTGAACCTCCTTCATAATCACTAGTTTTGCAAGCATTCTAGTTGAGTTGGTGCAGGTTTCTTGACGAGATTTGGAGGTTGTCTTTTGCCGAATTCCTCCTACCTTAAATCTGACTCCACTATCAATTCCAGAGCACCTCGAAGGTTCTAAATCCATGCAATTTTGTAGTAACTGCCTGTCATCACTGCAATGGCTTCGACAATGAAAGAATGGATTTTTCAAGAAAAATGCATTATTGATGTGTAATTGATTTCAAACCACGGTAAGGCTAGATATCACTGCATACTAATCTTTGTGTCTCCAAGGTTTTGTTGAGGTTTTTGCCTTGCAGATGTGAGGAGAGCAATTGTGTTATTGCATTCATTTTGCTGTTAAAAGTCAAGAATGTATCTGCACTAATTTGGTATGATTTAAATTAGTTACCCTATCAATGGAATCTTTGTCAAGAGAAGAACAATTTCACTATTATTATTTTTAGAGCTTCACTTGCAAGTCTTCATATTTCATTGGGAACATTCATTTAAATTTTCACTTCTACTTCTACATGTACACCAATTTTAGACTCCATTGATTTTTAAGAAAATGCCAGCATGCTTTATTGATCTATAAAAAATTTGGTGTTTCATTCCGTATTTCATGCTTACAAGAGCTGTTAACATCTTGAGAAAATTCAATACCTTTATGTGAAATGTAAACCAAATCAACAAAATCATGCATTTGTGACTTATAACTAATACTCTGTTATATTTACCTCAAATCGTTGTGTTATGGTGAATGACTATGATCTGGATTTGATTTAAAATCTTCTAACCTCATTAATTGTTTTCACGCCTTAAAAAAGGAATTTAATGCTGATAATGTTTTGATGTTGTTTGTTGCTCCTGTCAGCATATTCCTCAAAGCACCTAAAATTTCACGCTAGAAAATTATTTTGTCTCATTCAAAGATTCAAGCTAGAAGATTTTCTAAACTCGTTGCCTGTTCTTATCAAAGGTTTTCTGAACTTGTTTAGCTGTTCCTATCAACATGTTGCCAAAAAGTTTTTGTTCCTACTAGTATATTCTGTTAAATTCCTGTCAGAAACATTATCTCACGCAGGAAAATTTTCTGATAGGCGCATCCCTTAAACCTCTTAATAGTTGCAAATGCTAATGTTGTAATTTCTATGTACAATTTAATTATTGAGGCCAGAAATTTTCTAAACTCGTCGGTTGATTTATCAGCATATTCGGTGAACAACCTATGGGTGCAAATGTTATTTGATTTCTATTTTATTACAAAACTGTGGTTGAATCAACTCACACATAGGTTATACTGTTGTTGCATATTCAACAGTTGTAGTAAATATTTGGCCGTGGCTTCTCACTGGCGGTAATCACATAAAAGTGCAATGTCATTTTAACTACGAGGGTATTATTTGGATTTACTATTCATGCTTACCATGTCACTATTTGTTAAAAGCTAGTCTTAGAACTAGAATTTAGCTATGAAAGGTTTTTAAAATGTGCTTTAATTATTTTAATCACATCACACTTAGCGAATTTGCTGTGCTAACTCTTTGTTTTGGTTGTTAACAGGTACATTGGAGGTCCTAAACTATCTTTTGTTGGTGGTCATTTTAGTAATCTAAATTTTATTAAATCATTGAAGTGTCAAATTGTAGATCCAAACATACAACTTAACCATTCGATGTTTAAACTCTATCATGAGATCATTTTTTCTACTAACTGCTAGAGATTAGTGTAGTCAGACTTTGACACCATCTGCATGTAATCACATTTCTTGCCAACCATCTGTAATCAAGTAGATTGCCAGAGTGCCCATTTCTGCAAGCCATCTGTGACCAGAGTGCCCATTTTTAGCCCTAGGAGGCTGTTTCATTCAAAATAAGCATAACTTTTTCATTTTTCATCAAAATTTCACGTTTTTGCAGGCATCAGAAAGCTGACTAGAAGAACTACATCATGAAACAAACCATTTCATCAAATTAGTTTTAAATTTTCTGGTATAACCATTTAAAATTCAGCCTTTGTTTCAAATCTTCAAACATTTTCATCTCGCAGTGCACTAACATTTTTTGTGTGGGTTTTTGCAGGATTGTTTTGTCTTGGTCTAACATTTTCTTGTAGCTACACACCTATCAAAGATAAATTTTCAAACTACTAATCAGTTTTTTGCAGGATCGATTGTCAAAGAATCTAATCTCGAAACATTGTGTCTTCATTTAATAGATTAGATCACATCATAAGCAAGGGTTAAAATTAACAAGTGTTTGTGATGTCTTGTGGCTTGCAATTTTGTCATTGATTGCGTATGCTCTTCTCTTGTGCCATTCGGCGATCTTGAGAATCAAAAGCATTTCTTTGACATTTTGTATAACCACCCACACATTTGGATTTGGAATTAAAATGAACTCCATGCAAGTGTGAGGCAAAGGTGTTGTGTATGCTCTCTCCTTACATTTCATACGATCTGGGAGATCAAAAACAACGTGTTTCCTTGCTTTTGTTATCCTTAGAGTGGGCCTGCTCTTGAGACACATCCGCAAGGAGAACTCATTTGCGACCCCAAGCGGGACTTTCGTCCAGCCCGCTATATAAATTGAGGATAAGGCGAAAGCCAAGTCTAACCAGTATTAGCGCTTACCGTACAGTGCTAGCTCGAAAGGAGGTGTACCTTTGTGTATATTAAAACTCCTAGTAGGGTTAGTCAAAGCCTTTAGTGGCTTGCTGGATGCTCGTAAGGTGCCGGTCCCCCGGATATTCACTAGAACCCTTTTGTGTAGGGGCCAAAAACCCTCTACTTGTTCATACAGGATGAAACTCTGATAGCCATCCCATATTTTCACGGCTTATGGCAGAGATAGCGAAGTACCTCAGGATCTGTGCATCCTAGGACCTGGAACTTGGTGTGCCTGAGAAGTGAGTGCACTGTAAGGGGGAGCCCGTGCCCCAAGTTCCTGGAGCTATACACCATAAGTAGGCGCGGCTGGGTAAAACCAAGTGGGAACTCAACAAGTATTGTCCTTTCCAAGCCTAAGATCGTGCATGTTTACAAGTGTTTGCAAAACATCAAGGTGTCATAAAAAACAACCAATCAAATTGTCATGTGTCTTATATGATTGTGTCTACCTAATCATCATCACCATTACAACTTGTCTCCTATATCATCAACTTGACTTTCAAAATTGAGAACCTATCATCCTTTTGTGTCACATCTGAAGTGGAACCTTGTCACTTAGAATCCTAAGGAGCTCTTTCAATTGATCCATCCATTTCCCACCTAATTCATTTCCCACCTAGTCCAATCCTTATTCTTCAACGTCAAAATGGTTGTGACCATCAACAAATCTAGGACAAATCAAAAACCAAAAATCATACTCTGCAGAGGCCCTCCTAGATATAATAATGATGAGAATTTAGTAGATCATGATCCATATTTTGATACCCATGAACCATATATCTCCCCATTTTGGCCTCCACCAACATCACTATCATCTCAAGAATATGGGGAAATACAAGAGCCTCGACATATCTATGATGATCATTATCCACAATCCAATTCTTATCATCTCAACACAACCCAAGATTTTTCTTCCATGCCCTCAATCTCACAAAACTATAATCCTACCCAGGTCTCAGCCTCGACATCCATTAATCCCGAAGTCCTTCAGTTACAACAACAACTTGCTCAATCAGAGGCTGATGTTAGATTTCAATTGGCACAACTATCACAATTATCTTCTCAATTTTAGCATCCTACCATGTCAACACCCCAACTCTATGAGTCATCTCCATCCACCTCATACAAATCTTCATCACAACCAATCTACCACTCATATCAACCCAACACATCCATACCTCAAACCTCACAGGTCCAGATTGTTGATAACTAAGAGGGGGGGGGGTGAATCAGTTATCCTAATTATTTCCCTTATTGAACTTTCCTTTTAATTGAAGCAGCATAAAATCAAACACAAAACATTAACCATGAAATAAGAAACACATGACACAGTATTTTTGACGTGGAAACCCTGTTAAGGGAGAAAACCACGGGGTGATTAACCCAAGAATTATTCTCTGTTAGAAGAATAGAAAATTACAAAAATGGCACTTGCCAATTAGGGCTCACTGCCCGAGCACACTGCTCACAAGAGGCCCACTGCCTACAAGAAGACACACTGTCTACAAAGTGATGATAATCACAGTCTTGAACTGATTGGAAGCATCTGCATATGCTGGAGTTCAGTTCCGGTTAGGCTCAGTACACTGATCTGCTGCACTTCATCTTTCCTCTGTTCTTTGTTCTGCTATCTTTCACATACCGGATCCTTTTTGCTACCTCTACTCTTTCTCTGGACTTATTCGCATATCTCTCCACACTAACACTAACTCTTCACAACTAAATCCATCCTCTATATATATCTGCACAAGTAATTTCATCACCTTTCTAGTCGGCATCCGGAACAGTCTAGTTTCTTACAAACTCTCATTCTGTCGGCTGAATCCTTCCTCACCAAGCAATGCGGATCAAGCATATACTTGTAGATATCATTAATCATGTCGGCCAAGCCTTCACAACCTCTGTCATCAACAGTAACCCATCCGGAAAGTAGTCTGATACTCTGCCAGTCAGTTCTTCCTCTGTTTTCACTGTCTCTCAGGAATCCGGTACTCAACCATTCATATCTTTTTCCTTGTCCGTCACCGGAGGCTAAATCCTTGGAATATACCACTCAAGGTAGTCCTCTTGACTTCCCCAAATCCGCACTGCACCAAGACACTTCCTCTGAGAGGTCCGGACCAATCTGTCGGACCTTGCCACATGCTCTGTTCTTCTTTACCGGACCACAACTTTCTTTATTCTGACTTCCGGTAGAGACACATCATGACTTGCAGATATGTGGGATGACCTTTGTTGCCATCAATGACAACAACCATGAATCCATATAGTGTCTCTTGCCAACAATCTCCCCCTTTGGCATTGATGGCAACACTTAGTGAAAAATGACTAAGTGTTTTCACTATGCTCCCCCTTTGCTGATGCTCTGTCTTTATATACAATTTCCGGAACTCCCCCTTAGTTGGATCCCTCATTTTTCACTGCTCCTCACTCCCCCTTTGACATCAATGGCAAAGGGTAGGGTCCGCATATCAAAATTTTCAAAAAATTCTTATACTTAGCCGCATATTTACATACTCACATATATTGAAGAATGTCTGCAAAGGATGTCTGTAATTGAATCATTTCGGTAGCCCAACTTTGCTTCATTCTGTCCAAAATTGAAATGTGACCACTTAACAAAAATGCAAACGCTTCTGCCCGCTTGAGATCTGTCGGATCTTTTGTTTGGGCGGTGGTCCTAGCATCACTGATGGCCTCATGCATGGTTTCCAACTTAGGGATTATAATCCTTCTAAGTTCTCCCATCCGGTTGGTGATGTTCTTCCTTTCCTTCTCAAGATTCTTTATTTCGTTCAAGACTGCAATAGTCTGACATTCTTGATTTATTATAGAGGAAGAGAGAGGATCAAAACTTTGAGATAAGCTTTGTAGCTTATCCTGTTCCTCTTTTATTTTCTTGTCAAGTGCTGCTGTTGCCTTTGACCAGGATATACAAAATTTATAGATATCACCGCCATCCTTAAGAGCATTCTCTAAGCTCCTTATTCCAATGCTTACAATCTTCCTATCCTTAGAGATTAATTCTAATATTTCTGAAAATCTCTTATCCAAAAATTCCTTCCGGACCTTTTCTTCAGCTGATTTTTCTAAAGAATCAAAATGTGTATCAACACTGCTGACTAAGGTTTTTAGATTACCGGAAGTGGAGGCTGTCGGATCTATCTGGATTGATGGCATGATCTTTACAAGTATTCCGGAAGCAGCCTCTATCAACTCACAGTCTTCCATATGAGACTTCAGGAGCTTTTCATTTGCCTTGGCATTTGCAAATGAAGCTATCTTCATTGTTTGTACTGGAGAGAGAGAGTCAAAATCAAATGGACCTTTGAGAAGCTCCGGTTCATCAATCTCTAGAGTTTCTTTGCTCAAAAATTGTTGAACAGTTTGTGCAGTGTCTCTTGCCAGAGACAGATGTTTCTTCTCTTCTGCAGTCTTAGAACTGTCAACCTCTTTGTCCTTCACCACTGCTTCCTTCTCCTGTAATTGCTCTCCTTCTTTGGATCCGGAGACTGTAGGGGAAACCGGAGGAGAGATGCTAACTTGTTCATGGGCCACTTCTTCTGGAGCAGAGGGTCCCAAGTCCTCACTTGTCTGTTCAGGGCTCACTTCTTCCGGAACAGAAGATTCCAGATCAACAGCTGTTTCTGCACCTAAGTCCTCTACAACAGGAAGATTGAACCTTTTGAAGGCCTTCCGGAGGATCTCTTCTGTTTCTTGAGCCACTTTGTCAGTCTCACCAAGCATGAGTTGATTCATCCTGGCTTTGCTTCTGAACTCATCTTTGCAGTCCTTGAAGATAATGTTCATTGTCTTGGGATCAATTTGAGGATATAGCTGAATAGCTATCTGCTCCCGGATCTCAAGATCTTTGGCATGAGCATTATTCTTTCTTACTTCCATTTCCTTCTCTAGGCTCTTAGGAATGAGAGATATGATCTCAATGAAAGCCTTATTATATATGTTCAGATATTTAACTGTGGCTTCCTGCAGAGTCTTTTGGTCTGCCTCACTGAAGTCATCATAGGATTCAGTCATTGGTTGAAGGTTTCCATCCACCGTGACCGACTTGATTATGCTCTCTAGTGACAGAGTGGGCTTTTCAACAGTTACCTCTGCCATTTCCTCCTTGTCTTGGCCTGTGGAGGGCTTACCGGATCCTTTCTTTTTCTGTTTCTTTACTTCTCTTACTCCTTCATCTGATTCTGTCTCCTCTTCATCCTTTTGGCTTCCATAAGCCCTTGTGGCTTTTGCCTTTGATCTCTTACCGGATGCCTGGACTTCCAGTTTTGAACTTTTGGTTGAGGGAGGTGCAGATCTCTTTGTCGATCTAGTCCGGGTGGGAGCTCCAACCGGAGCACTTTCTTTGCTTTTCTCTTCTTCCTCGGCCTTCCTCCTCTTTTCCCGGCCGGCATCAAGTGCCTCCTTTGAGATACCTAGGCCTTGAGCAATGTGCTCTACTTCTTTTCTTACCTTTCTTTTGATCTCAGGTTCCCTGAGTTCTACATGTAATTTTATACTCAGCTCCTCAAAGGTTCCAAACCTTTCTGCCTTAGGATCTTTGGGCTGACTTAGCATGTGTTGAACATGCAGCTCCACTATCTGTTCATCAACTTCATACCCCATGGGCATGATCCAGACAGTCCTTGGCTCCACTGCCTCCATCAGGCACTGATCAGTGTCAACCATAAAGCACACTGAGTCCTTGTATTTCTCAATGAGAGACTGGGGAATTCTCTCTCTTGCTTGCATCATGCTCTGAAAGTTTTTGAAGTATCCCCATAGAGCTGAATTTCTCGCTTTTGCATCCCCAAGTCCATGCAAGTAGTCTCTTATCTGGACTGCAACAGGTTTGTCATTCTTCCATACCCATCCACTTGTTCCGGGTAGCTCATTCATGAAGTAGAAGAATAGACATACAATCAGAGTACCATACTTAAAGGAATTCTTCTTATCCTTCTTGATTTTCTGTATGTTTTCCATTAATTGGCTTAGTAGTAGTTCGCAGAGATCATATTCTGCATTCTTTCTTAACATTTCATAAGCAGTGTATATTGCAGTTCTGGATACAGAATTCTCCCTGCTGGAGTGATAGATCTTGTATCCTATTATCATTGATGCATATTTGATATCCGGATCGGAGATGTCTTCAATGGTCATTGCCCTTTTGTCAAATTTCGATCCGGTGGCCTCAGTTACAATGTTGTTCTTGACAGATTTGAGGATAGGTACTCCTCCGGAAGAGTATAGGCCAGTTACTGCTCTAATTGCCTCTTTTGTGATCTTGCAGGGTCTATCTAGCCATAGAAAGTTGTCATGCATCCTGCTCAGTACATACCGGACCCATTCATCCTCTTCAAAACAGGGGAAATGAATAAATTGCTCAAATTGTTTCTTCTGAATATCCTTATACTCTGGTTTGAGCTCAAAAGCATTGTCAATCAGCTGCTTGTGATAGAGGTCTCTTAATTTGAATTCCCCAAATTCCTCAATGTTTGCATGTATGTAAACCCTAATGTCTTCGGTGTGTAAAACTCCGTGAGGAACACTAGAGAAGGCTCCTAGTGGGTCAACCTCCAATGATTTGTAGGGATGTTTCTTGAATGAGGGGCGAGGTCTATCGGAGATCTTAACTATGTTTGGAGTAGCCATTCTTCAAAGATTTGCAGTGAGGTAATGAAAAACGGAGAATACCTTATGCGCCTTCAGTTTGCACGGAGTGGTTGGATTGATTTCTTTATCCAATAGCTTCGGCAGGAGATCCTTGGTGTGCTTGAAGAACCTTGTTGCAGAGCTCCACTTTTCGCTTCTTCTCGAGTGCAGAATGAACAAATGACCTTTGAGAAATCCCTTAAATTGCTCCGCGAACCCTAATACCTGTCTGCAATAAATGCTTCACCTACATCATTCCGGTTTGCCTTGTCTGGATAGCTTGGAGTATCCCGGATTAGTCCTGATCTGTGGATATCATCCGGATCTTTCAATCATGAATAAATCAAGGTGGCATATTACAAGATCATCTCAAACACTCTGTCCAATCCGCAGAACAAGATAGTGCATTTCCGGATCTTTCCGGACCTTTTTGTAATCCTTTATCATACCGGAGCATTTCCCTGAACAGGTCTTATTTGATCGATCATAGCTTCTTCATAACTCCATGCGGACCTCTGAAAACTTGACTGAAGTATCTCAAGACTCATATCTACAAACCCTTTGATCCGCATCTTGTGCCACATCCGGCACCACTTGTTTGGCTGGGGGAACAAGATTTTCTTTGAGTCTCCCCCTGAGCCAGAGCTCACTTTTAATTTCCGGAAGAAATATCAGCACCAGAGTCTGGTGTGGATCCAACCTCTACATTCTCTGAACTTTTCTTCACCCAAATCTTGCTCATCTGATTCCTAACCTCATCCGCATTCATCTTTTGTTTACCCTTGTCTTGATTCTGATTATACACCGGACCTCTTTTGTCCTGATTCTTGTTTCTGCAGATTTTAGCATTATGACCGGACCTATTGCAAATTTGGCAAATAACATTTCTTTGCATATTTGACTGATATCCTCTTGATCTGCATTGATTTGCCATATGACCTATTCTATTGCATGTGAAGCATCTACCTTTGAATGATTTGTTTACTTGCATAATTCTGCATTCATGGGATTTGTGTCCATACCTTTTGCAGTTGAAGCACTGTCCGGAGAAGGATGAATTATTCTGATTCATTCTCATTCTGCACTGATTAGCTTTGTGACCAAAGTGGTTGCAGTTGTGGCAGTATCCATTGAAGGATGGATATCTTTGAGCATTTGGCTGTCTTACCGGAGGTCTTCTAGGCCTGCTCCTTGGATTTTCTGATCGAAGATTCTTCTGACCGGATCCGGAGCTTTCTCCTTTCTCATATCCCAAGCCATACTTGTCATCTGTCCTCTTTTGACTTCCAAGAAGAACTTCAAGTTGAGCAGAACTTATCTTGAATTTCTCTTTATATTCATTTGCTGTTTGAAGGTCTCTTTTGAGAGAGGCAATTTGATCCTCAAGTTTTCCTTCATTATCTTTGGCATCTTCAAGATCAGATTCAAGGTGTCTGATAATCCTGTCCATCTGGTGGCATTCTTCTGATTTTTCTTTAAGAGATTGTCTTAGATTGTCTTCAGCCTTTCTTTTTTCTTCAATCTCTTGAGTAAACTTTATAGTTCCTGATTCCATTTCATGTCTTAACATAATGACTTCTTTTGATAACTTTTCACATAACTTGGTTTGCTCAGTCAATTCCTCATTTGTATTGCTTTCTTCACTTTGTCTTGCCAACTGTTGAAGCAGCTCCTTTCTCTTTTTCATAGAGAGACTTAATTTGTCTTTTAGTTCTCTCATGAATTCATCAGCCTGTTTGAGTCTTTCCTTTAATTCACTGACTTCAGAATTTGACTGTTCAAGATCCTCAAGGGCAGTCTTGAGTTGCTCCCTTAAACCATATGCATCCATTTGAAATCCCAGATCTTCCTCAAGCTGTTAGGCTCTATTAGGAGGAACTTAGCTCTGATACCAATTGTTGATAACTGAGAGCGGGGGGGGTGAATCAGTTATCCTAATTATTTCCCTTATTGAACTTTCCTTTTAATTGAAGCAGCATAAAATCAAACACAAAACATTAACCATGAAATAAGAAACACATGACACAGTATTTTTGACGTGGAAACCCTGTTAAGGGAGAAAACCACGGGGTGATTAACCCAAGAATTATTCTCTGTTAGAAGAATAGAAAATTACAAAAATGGCACTTGCCAATTAGGGCTCACTGCCCGAGCACACTGCTCACAAGAGGCCCACTGCCTACAAGAAGACACACTGTCTACAAAGTGATGATAATCACAGTCTTGAACTGATTGGAAGCATCTGCATATGCTGGAGTTCAGTTCCGGTTAGGCTCAGTACACTGATCTGCTGCACTTCATCTTTCCTCTGTTCTTTGTTCTGCTATCTTTCACATACCGGATCCTTTTTGCTACCTCTACTCTTTCTCTGGACTTATTCGCATATCTCTCCACACTAACACTAACTCTTCACAACTAAATCCATCCTCTATATATATCCGCACAAGTAATTTCATCACCTTTCTAGTCGGCATCCGGAACAGTCTAGTTTCTTACAAACTCTCATTCTGTCGACTGAATCCTTCCTCACCAAGCAATGCGGATCAAGCATATACTTGTAGATATCATTAATCATGTCGGCCAAGCCTTCACAACCTCTATCATCAACAGTAACCCATCCGGAAAGTAGTCTGATACTCTGCCAGTCAGTTCTTCCTCTGTTTTCACTGTCTCTCAGGAATCCGGTACTCAACCATTCATATCTTTTTCCTTGTCTGTCACCGGAGGCTAAATCCTTGGAATATACCACTCAAGGTAGTCCTCTTGACTTCCCCAAATCCGCACTGCACCAAGACACTTCCTCTAAGAGGTCCGGACCAATTTGTCGGACCTTGCCACATGCTCTGTTCTTCTTTACCGGACCACAACTTTCTTTATTCTGACTTCCGGTAGAGACACATCATGACTTGCGGATATGTGGGATGACCTTTGTTGCCATCAATGACAACAACCATGAATCCATATAGTGTCTCTTGCCAACACAGATCCCTACCCATGCTTCACCTTCACACATGCCAAGTCCCCTCACCTTATATCTTCAACAACAAAGCCAAAAAAAACAAGCCCTCCTTCAACAACAACAAATCTTAGCCCAAAAACCACAACCTTCATTTAATACATCATCCACCATACCTTTATCCATGCAACAACAACAAATTCCATCTAATTTCAATCCTAATCCATTGGCCCCCCGGCCTTCTCATTCATCAATCCCTTTGTTACCTTCATCACCACCATCCACACAACATCAACAAATTCAACCTAAATTCTATGAGTCACCCCCATCATCATGCCAACCTAGTCCCTCCACATCAACCAAACTCATGAATATTCCTCAATATCCATCTCAAAATCCTCCACAACATGAGCATGAGTCTGCAAGTCTTTTTAATGATACTCTTGACAAGGGAGACACCACCTCAAGTTTGGAATCATACACCAATCCATTCACTAGTCCTCATTCATCCGTCTTTATGGAACCTCCATCATATAATCCTTCCAACCTTCCAAATCCTACTCCATTAAGCCAATCCCGAACACCCTTAAAGTCTAAACCATCAATTTTTCCACCTAAACCCAATCCTATGATCCATCAACCAAAACCCGATCCTAATCCCACTCCTATCACACCTAATCCCATTATCCCTCCAATGCATTCTAAATCTACACCTTCCACCCTTATTATCCATCCATTATATTGTGCATCCACTCGTATACTAATGAAGGATGTGATCCATTGGCTACTAGCAAGGAATCAACCACCATCCTCATGCCATCAAATCCCTATCCAAGAACCTTTAAATGTCATGCCTATTTCTCCAATCCCATCTTCTAGTCGACAAATTATCCAAGAACCTTCAAATGTTCTTGAAGATCCACTTGCCATAAGCCTAATTCACTCTCCACCATACATTGAATCTATCCAAGAAACCTCCATTCCTATCCAAACTCAAGATTTATGTCAAGGGTCAAATCTAAAGCATGATCAACTTTGCCCCTTACCAAATCAAGATCAAAGCTCTTCCTTTCCACCTGTTCATAACCTATATCTTTTTTATGATCAAGATATTATCTGTGATCAAGAGCTTCTCACTCTTTCCACTCATGGTCCTAATACTATTCATGTTCAAGAAACCTCCACCATTCTTATCCATCATCCCACAATATCCACTTCCCTTGATGAGACACTTGGTCCTCACAAGCACATAGATAATCAAACAAATACATTGAATATTCATGAGTATAATGAGCATAATCAAGATCCTATTGCTCCTTCACCATCTCATACTGATACCATTTCAAATCCACCATCATATCCTATTGTTCTTACTACCTTCCTAAATGAATGTTCTTCCCTAAGAGGGCAGCAACCTGTATCTGCCACCTCATCCTCCTCATCCAATAAGGAACCTATGTCTTGTATCCTCCAAAATAAGCATCCCATTACACATCGTATGTTCCAAAACATGAATTATCAAGGTAAAGGCTTAGGCCTTCATGAGCAAGGTAACCTGGAACCCATCCATGTCAAAGTCCCTCCACGCTCATATGGTATTGGTTATACACCCCAAGGTAAGCAATATCAAGATGTTGGTACCACATTTCCGCCTCCTAAATCCACTCCATCTAAGCCTAAACTAGGTGCACCTCATCACACCCATAATACATATGTTTCCATTCCTCCTTCATTATCCTACAAACCCAAAAAGCATGTGACCATTCATCTTCCTCCATCCACTTTACCTCCACTTCTACCTACTCCTAACATCCCTCCATCCACTTTACCTCCACTCCTTCCAACTCCTAATATTCCCATCCTCCAATCTCCTTATCACTTTAGCGACAAATCCTTTCATACATCCCATTCCCATACATCCCCTACAATTCCTAATCATGATCAACAATTGCACACATTGAATACACATGAAGCTAACCTAAACACCCCTATGGGATTCAAAAATAAAAATTTGGATGTCTCCACCCATAAAGCAAAAAATCCCAATAATTCTCATGCCATATGGCACAAATGCGAAGAATCAAAGCAAAATCAAAATTTAAAAATGCTACCCAAGTCCACATCTCAAAAGGATAATTTCAAAACCAAAATGGTTTGGGTCCCCAAGCAAAAAATACCTAGTTCAAACGGATCATCCACAATTCTAAAATCCCAAATATCCCACTCCCTATCACAAAATCCTAAAATTCATAAGTCCATTTGGGTTCCTAAAGACCTAAATAGAAAAATCCCTAATATAACATCTCCATTACTCCCAAATCCCCTTTCCGAGCTTCAAAATCTATTTTAGTGTGTGCAACCGTTGGTCTTGGTTCCCTTCCATTCCACAATATTCCCACGTACCTCCATCTCCCCATCTTCCATCTACTATCCTACTTATTTCTTCCATCGTGTCCCTATGGTCCATGCTTTTGCATAAGTCCTTCATATCTATCTATTTATCTTCATCCTACTTCACTATCCTTCTATCCTAGTCCACATCATAATCTGCTACCCCTTATCATTCCTTGCATGAAGCTTTCATAATCCACATCAAAATCCATTCCCTCTCATGCAAATTCCTTATCAACATCTATGAGCATAACGACATTTGACATGGTCTGTGAGTTATCCATCCTAGGACATTTCTATGGGAACAAAATGAGTCCCCATCTATTCCATCTGACTATCCCCTACCTAAGTAAAAAAAAATCAAAATAGTAAAGAGAAACCATTTCATCCAATGGTGAAAACCTGGTAAATAGGTGCCTTGGATAAGTACCATGATGAAAACCTGGCAAACAGGCATCATGTGTAGGTGATTATCTATGTGCTTTACACTTGGGGGCATGTTGTCACATCTATCCCATCTCATATCCTATCCTATCATTTTCCATCTTATCTTGATAGCCTTACCCATCATATCTATTGTACCTTCCTTAACTGTACCATCCATCTTCCCTTCCTCCTTTTTGATCTTGATGAGGCTAGGGGCAAAATGTTGGAAAATGCTCTTAGACACCTCTTGTCATAATCCCAATTCCATCCATCTATTTCTAAAATATACTCCATACATCCATCTGTATCCTCAGTTCATTCATCCCTTCCATCCATTATCCCTATGATGCATTTTATTCAGAATCACCTTGTTAAATCCTATGGCATAATATCTAGAGTGGGGGCCAGTTATTCCTATGTAATGTAGTCCTTGAAGATCACATCCTAGGCTCCCTCCATCCATCTATCATATATCTCCCATCCTTTATCCTTCTATCTCCACTCCTGGTATCCACCCTATCTTTATGCTATCACCATTCCTTATATCCATCCGTACTCCTACCTTATCCTCTTGTCCATCCTTTTATCTATCGCATTCACTATTGTTCATCCCCATTCATTATTGATCCTTGCCTTGTGGTTTGGTTTTCCCTTGTCATTGGTATCTATCCAAAGGCTATCTACACACAATCCCATGCCAACAATCCAAAAAAATTGTAACATTTGAAAAGCCACAAAAAAACAATATTCCCAAAATACAAAAAAATCAAATATCCAAAAAAAATAAAATCAGTCAATCCATCCCCTCAACCAATCAAATCAATTACATGCAAGTATCTTTCCATACCAATCAATGTCAATCAATCAGGTCAAATTATCCAATCACATCCATGGTCTTGTTCCTAGCCTTGTTGCGAACCTAATCAATCATCATCATAAATGGGATATATTGTTCCCAATCCTAGTGTTGTTCTTGGTATATATCGTTCCCATATCAACAACCCAAACCTCGCGTTGTTCTCGGGATAAATCATTCCCACATCAACAATGCTATCAATCAATCATCGTCATTATCAGCATCAATCAATCTAATCGATCAGTGGTTTTCAACTTGATAGGGGCAATGCCTTGTTTATTTTTGAATCATTTGTGCATGCTTGCTTGCTTGCTTGTGTGTGTTATCTTTTCATCTTGCATTTGAATCAAATCCATATCATTCTAGCAAATATTCATATCTTGTGTGTGTTGAAATAGCTTTTTGCATTATCCTATGCATCTAAGGTCAACACATACCTTTTTTGCATTAGGACTTTAATGCCCTCAGTTTACTTCCTCATACATTAGACAAGGTTGTATTACTGGGGCACAAGACACATCGTCATCTTGGTCTTTCTACCTTGGTGCATAACGTCAGGTGCCATATCAAACATCAGGTTGCTCAACGTTTAATCAGCATAACTCCTTCATCCTTCTCTCTGTTTTCCTTTCTCAAGAGCCCATCCACCTCCTTTGTCCCTACATATCCTCTTGAGGGGGCATTATCTGCCAATTCTTCATTTTTATGAGCCCCATATAAACCCCAGCCTACCCAAGATCCAAATCTAAGCCTATGTTTTAATCTTCTTTGAAACGACATCGCTTCGCAACATCATCTCAAAGAGGGGCAAAATGTAGACATCCAAAATTGACCGAATCTTTCATTATTCCTAAAATCCATAATTATCCCTAATAATCCCTAAATATCCCATTTAATCTATTATTACCCACATGTGATTTAATTAATGTTAATTACTTAAATCATTCATTTTGACATATCCCGTAAATAATAAATTAAAATTAATTTACTATTTACCTATGAGCTAATAACCTCCCAAAAACAATAAATTAAATAAACTTAGTTTATTATTTTAATCTTAAACATGTTAAAAAGCCTAACCACCTTTTACCTACCTTACCGTTCACCGAACCAAAAATCTGTTTAACTACCCAAACCAATTTCTATCCAACTTTATAAAAATCAAACTCATCCATCATTTATCCCCCCGACAATTGCTACATTGGAGTTATGCTAATATTTTGAGCAACCACATTTCAATATTTCGGTAACATTTATATTTGTGCGGTTTATAGCTTTTATCATTAATCTTTTCTGTTGCTCATAGTATAGATTTTAGGGTTTTGAAATAGTTTCAAATCATTTTGCAAAAATCTATATTCTAGTGCAAACAATGATATTTGAGTGTTATTCAATTTAACATTGAAAAGGAAACAAGTGGTGAAAAACTCAAATTGTTGAGGAGTTTGATGCAAGAAGATAAAAACACTACATAATTGGGTACTCTCTCCATTCAAATCTTTGTTTTTTAGGTATGTCAAGTCTTTACATGCATGTTCTTTACATTTTCCTTATTTCGGATTGAATTACTTTATCATGCTTTATCATACATGTTTAAAATAGACACATTCCCAATCAAGAAAGCAGCCTACAATCTCACATGATGCCATGTATATTTTCTACACTTGGGCTCTTTAATAATTATGTGTAATAAACAAACCTTAACATACCATGATGTCAAACTATACAAGAATAAATCCTTACAACATAAAAAAAATACAATCCCACTATTATCTTGTATTCATTTCTTAGGAACTAATATTGGTCTCTTTATCATGCTACAGATAAATTCTCCATCATGCAAAGGAAACGATCAAGAATTAAACCAACACAGGAAGAGATGGAAGCTAAGAATGCAAAGAAAGTAGTGGCTATGAGGGAACTTCGTGAGAAGAGGAAATTGGACATGATAAATGAAGACATACCAATTGAAGAGGAACCACAACCATCACAAAGAGATATGGTATTGGTGGCACAAAGAGAACAAATGCAAAAACTTCGTGGTACGAGATATTTGAATACCATAGTTGCAGACACGTCCTCTAAAGCAAGTCAACATGTAGGGACACCATCTACCACATCTCAAGTTGAGAGTACATCATCACTCACATGTGATGAAGGAGGTACGCCATCGTTCCCACCTCAACCTCAAGGTATGTCATCTATTCCATCTTCCATCAAAGGTATGCCATCTAACCCATCTCATTTAAATATTGATGAAATTCCTAATGTTGAGATGAATTTACCTAACTTAACACCACCTAGAATTTTGCATAGAAAGCCAAAGCATTTGATTGATATTGATGAGAATATTTTGCAGCCAATGGAAGGTAAGATTCCAAAACACACTTGTAGAAGATATGCTAATAAGATTTGGAGATTATTCTTTGAAAAGTTAAATGAGACTGCAAGATGTCAACTATTCATTGAAATGATGTGAAGTGTAAAGTATAGGTCTATCATGAAGATTCTTGGGTTGAGAACATTAGAGGCTTCAAGTGAAAAATCTATTGTCAAGAATCTAATGAGTGCATATGAGAGTGTGGGTAACACCTCACGCACAAAAGATAGTAATGCAACATGGCGTGTGATTACATCGACTATAGTAAGTAGTCAAACAAGGAAAGCTCATCTCATTAGAAAGACAAGTCAAGAATTGAGAATTAATAGGAAAACTTTATCAAGAGCCGTTGGAAGACGCCAAAGAATTGAGGACACTAATGCTAATGAATTATGGGCGTTCTCGGGGAGACTACCATGAAAAGATAAACCAATAGTTAAAGCATTGAGATCACTAATTGAAGACTTTTGGAAGAATTACACAAGGGTATCTCCAAATCAAAGGGATGTGGTAAAAAGGAGAATCGGTAGTCAGAACCGCGAGCCACATCCAAAGCATTTTTGGATGAGACTCAAACACAGTTTTATGGTAAATTTTTAGAGAAGTATCCTCAAATTAAAATTTGTCAAAGATATTTTGAATTGCTAAAACCTTTCTATGTTAAGATAAATCAGACACACACGACTTGTTGTTGTAGATTACATATTGAATTTTCTAACCATTTTGATGCTTATAGGTCTATATGTTTAGATATGCATACTAACAATGATTTGCAGGGTTGTGCCATATGTGCCCCACCAACATCTTCAAGAGACTTCATATCAAGAATTTTATGTGAAAGAGAGGAAGGTCAAATATTCTACAAGAAATTATGCTTGGATGGCACATGTCATCGTTGCGGTGGCTTGCAACATTTGCCAATATGTGAACATATGGAAATAACACATGCAATTGGAAACGAACTAGTAGAGTTTGGCAAGTATAAAATAGTGGCATACAATACAAAAGATGGTAAAGAAGCAAAGAGGTGTGAATTAGTTATTGAAAAAATTCTAGTGTATCAATTTATGCCTATATTTCATGACAACATAGTGTATGAGTATGCAAGACATGCCCATAGAGCTCGATGATTGGACTTGCAATTCAAGTCATGCAAGGATACATTTCTAGTTGGTAGCATTGTTTCAGTCATTGACTTTGCAGAGAACTACAGTCTACAGCCACAGCATGAGGTGTAATCACAATATTACAACTCCACACAGGTTTCTATATTTGTGCACATCGCATTCATTCATGCGAATGATAGTACAGAGGATGACAGAAAGATCATAAGGGAGTTTAATTTCTATATTAGTGATGATCACACACATTCTACAAAGTTCATGCAAGGTTGCTTTCAGGTGTTCGACAATGATTTGGCTAGAAGGGGCATGTCGTTCAGTCAACATATCATATGGTTAGATAACTATGTGTCACAATTCAAAAACTCGTATAATTTCTATTAGCTGAGTAGGAGGCATAATTTTACAGGTATTCAACATATGTGGAACTTTTGTGAGGCCCGACATGGAAAGGGGGAGCATGATGGTGCAGGAGCATGTATCAAAAGAGCCATAGCAGGAGAAGAGTTAAAATATAAAGACAATGCAAAGTTGACAGATGTAAAATCGATTGTCGAGTGGTGTAATGCTTCCATGGGTCTAAGTAATGAAGGTAAGTCTTTAGGTCATAGATTTTTTTGGTTGATAGATGATACTAACATTGCACCATATGAGGATTGTTGTACACTGACAAGATCAAATGAGATGCACTCTTTCAGAAGCTCAATTGCAGGTTCATGGAGTATCCATACACGAAAGATGTCATGCTTTTGTTCTTCCTGTACAATTCAAGTCTGGGATGAGTGTGAGTCAAAGGAGTGGGTTGACGAATGGCAGTTAAGTTATCTTAGCCCACTTGACACGTATCGACCCCCGACGACATTGGAACTAACACAAATGGAATCATTAGTTGACTTTGACCACATATCAGATTTAGTTCAACTAGGTAATATAGGGCACGTATATGCATCTAATTTCATCTAGTTCAACCAGGTAATGTCATCTTACTTTGTAGTGTTTTTGTAATGTTGACTAATTTCATCTAATTGGCTACACATATCAATGTAGGGCACGTATATGCAGTTATTGCAAATGAAGATAATGAAGAGGGAATAGATTATTACTTATGTCATTGTGTTGAGGCCAAAAAGAAATTGGAGGCCCCTGTTACAGATGGAGAAAACATCGAATACCCTACAGGCTTAGTGGTTATTACTGGCACATGGCTTAGAAGGTACCCACATAAGAGTGTTAATATTTGGCTATTTCAGGACTTTGACATGCATCGGAAGATTCTTCATTACTTGAACCTTGTCGTGGCATCCAATGTTCATTTGATAAAGTATCAGGGTAGACCTTTAAACAAAATATTGTGGAAGGTGCATGAGTCTGATCATGAAGCAATACTTGACACAATAAAGAGTAGAGCAGACCCGGATGGTTCATTGGATTAATTTGTAAGTATTCACATTGATTTTGTAAAGTCACGTTACATTGAGTTGTAAGTATGCAAATTAATTTGTAAGGTTTGTCTTTTTTTAATTTCCTCCTGCATTTTTACACATATACACATTTTTACATCATCATGTTATGCATTTTTGGTGTCCTGCTCTTGATGCGACCAAACTCATAACTCACCCTACTTCCTCTAGACACCATTTGATGATCTCTCCAACACTCTGGATCTAGGGTGCCCAATCATGATGATGACCTATATACCATTCTCCCAAGGCGCTCATAATGAATGAAAAGAAGACCAAGGGCGCCCAAGCTTATTAGACTTATTTCTTTCAATTTTGATGATCCAAACTCTTGCAATACGACATCCACTTTCATGCCTTTAGATCTTCCTTCACATACAGGGCGCCAAATCAAGTTGAAAAATCTACATAAGGGCACCAAAATGGATGAAAGGAGACATGAAATGTGCCTTAGGACTCCATGCTAAGGTTTGAGCCATTAAAGTCTCTTGATATTAGGCGCTCATGGTGATGAAACTTAGAGCTTTTTCCTTTCCTATGTGCTCATCTAAGATGTTTGAATGATAAGGAGCAACTTGACCTCTATAATGTACATTGGGCACCAAAATCAAGGTGATTTTAAGTCACTTTGAGTCATTTGGGGTCAGTTTGAGTCTTCGAGTCATGTTGCAAAAAAGTGTCAATGTTGTCAAGTTACACAAAGTAACTTTTGCATTTTTGGTGTCCTACTCGTGATGTGACCAAACTAACTATTCCAACACGTCCGGATGGGTACATTTACGCTAGGCATGGTCCTATTTTTCACCCAAACATGTCGAAATAGTCCGAGCTATATTGTACCGACGATATCCCTAAAGAGTCCAAATTGCAAAAAGGCAGCAATCTTTTACGAGATGTTACTCAAAAACCATGTCACTTAGAAACATTCCATCTAAGTTAACACAATCATGTAAAGTGCCTCTACAATAACCTCTCTCAATTTTTTATATCTCTGAGGTATTTGCCCGTGGTGAAAGGTTTTTTGCTGCCCCAAAAATTGTTAGAAGGAGGTAGTGTAAAGTTGCAAAGGGGTGTAAATTTTGTCCTGCTCCTGATGCGACCATACTGACTATTCCAACGCATCTGGATGGGTACATTTATGCTAGCCATGGTTCTATTTTTCACCCAAACATGTCGAAACAGTCTGAGCTACATTGTACCCACGATATCCCTAAAGAGTTCAAAGTGCAAAAAGGTAGCAATCTTTGACGAGATGTTACTCAAAAACTGTGTCACTTAGAAACATTCTGTCTTAGGCAACATGATCATGTAGAGTGCCTCTACAATAACCTCTCTCAGTTTTTTATATCTCTAAGGTATTTGCCCGTGGTGAAAGGTTTTCTGCTGCCCCAAAAATTGTCAGAAGGAGGCAGTGTAAAGTTGCAAAGGGGTGTAACTTTCGTCCTACTCCTGATGTAACCAAACTGACTATTCCAACGCGTCCGAATGGGTACATTTACATTAGGCATGGTCCTGTTTTTCACCCAAACATGTCAAAACAGTCTGAACTACATTGTACCGACGATATCCCCGAAGAGTCCAAAGTGCAAAGAGGCAGTAATCTTTGACGAGATGCTACTCAAAAACCATGTCACTTAGAAACATTCCGTCTAAGGCAACGCGATCACGTAGAGTGCCTCTTCAATAACCTCTCTCAATTTTTTATATCTCTGAGGCATCTACCTGTGGTGAAAGGTTTTCTGCTGCCCCAAAAATCATCAGAAGGAGGTAGTGTAAAGTTGCAAAGGGGTGTAACTTTTGTCCTGCTCCTGATGCGACCAAACTGACTATTCCAACGTGTCCGGATGGGTACATTTACGCTAGGCATGGTCCTTTTTTTCACCCAAACATGTCGAAACAGTCCGAGCTACATTGTACCCACGATATCCCTAAAGAGTCAAAAGTGTAAAAAGGTAGCATTCTTTGACGAGATGTTACTTGAAAACTGTGTCACTTAGAAACATTCTTTCTAAGGAAACATGATCACATAGAGTGCCTCTACAATAACCTCTCTCAGTTTTTTATATCTCTGAGGTATTTGCCCGTGGTGAAAGGTTTTCTGCTGCCCCAAAAATCATCAAAAGGAGGCAGTGTAAAGTTGCAAAGGGGTGTAACTTTCATCCTGCTCCTGATGTGACCAAACTAACTGTTCCAATGCATCTGAATGGGTACATTTACGCTAGGCATGGTCCTATTTTTCACCCAAACATGTCGAAACAATCTGAGCTACATTGTACCGACGATATCCCTGAAGAGTCCAAAGTGCAAAAAGGCAGCAATCTTTGATGAGATGTTACTCAAAAACCATGTCACTTAGAAATATTTCATCTGAGGAAACACGATCATGTAGAGTGCCTCTACAATAACCTCTCTCATTTTTTTATATCTCTAAGGCATTTGCCCATGGTGAAAGGTTTTCTGCTGCCCCAAAAATTGTCAGAAGGAGGCAGTGTAAAGTTGCAAAGCGGTGTAACTTTTGTCTTGCTCCTGATGTGACCAAACTGACTATTCCAACGTGTTTGGATGGGTACATTTATGCTAGGCATGGTCCTATTTTTCACCCAAACATGTCGAAACAGTCCGAGCTACATTGTACCCATGATATCCCTAAAGAGTCCAAAGTGCAAAAAGGCAGCAATCTTTGACGAGATGTTAATCAAAAACTATGTCACTGAGAAACATTTTGTCTAAGGAAACACAATCATGTAGAGTGCCTCTACAATAATCTCTCTCGGTTTTTTATATCTCTGAGGCATTTGCCCGTGGTGAAAGGTTTTCTGCTACCCCAAAAATTGTTAGAAGGAGGCAGTGTAAAGTTGCAAAGGGGTGTAACTTTTGTCCTGCTCCTGATGTGACCAAACTGACTGTTCCAACACATCTGAATGGGTACATTTACACTAGGCATGGTCCTATTTTTCACCCAAACATATCGAAACAGTCTGAGCTACATTGCACCGACAATATCCCTAAGAGTCCAAAGTGCAAAAAGGCAGCAATCTTTGACGAGATGTTACTCGAAAACTATGTCACTTAGAACATTCTATCTGAGGCAATGTGATCACGTAGAGTGCCTCTACAATAACCTCTCTCAATTTTTTATATCTCTAAGACATTTGCCCGTGGTGAAAGGTTTTCTACTGCCCCAAAAATCACCAGAAGGAGGCAGTGTATTAAGTTAGGATGAAAGCCTATTCACTCTAGGCGCCTGTTGTGACCAAATCACACATCACCCCATTGCAAATGGGGAACCCCTACTTTTTTTGAACTCCAATGTGTTTGACTAAGCTTAGATGATGTCTTGGGGTTATTGCATGATGAGGTCAGTGGTGTTTGAGTTTTAGAGCTCCTTGATGACTTGATCCTGATAGTGGGTGCATAGAGGAAGGAATGATTAAGGTGCACTTTGATAATCATTAACCCCTAGGTGAGAGCCTAGGTAGAATTTGAAGTGGAAGCCTCAAATAATACCTTAGATTTTTAGATGCTTATTTAGCTCAAATCATCATTATCTTGCGCCTAGAGTTGGAGTCTAACTGCCTAGGGAGTCAAGGAGCATTTCATCATCCAGAGAATCCCAAACATGCGCCTTGAACAAGTGATGCTACAAGTGGTGAACAAAATGGGCGCCTTGAAGAATTGAGCCCTCCAAGACATCTTGCAATTGCCTAAAAGTCCAAAATTTACACAAGTGAGTTAAGGCACCATTTTCCATCTCTAGAGCCTCCTTTGAGCACCTTAACATGGAGTGAATGTTTTAGTCTATGAAAGATTGCGCTTAAAGAATATAACAACCCCTTGAGTCACTAGGATGAACTAAGTTAACAAAATGAACTTCATTGAGGGAGGTGCACTTGTGCATCTAGACAACTCCAGTTTAGCACCTGAGAAAAAGCATGTTTAGATCCATAAGTTTGGGGAGTATTGAGTGAGGTAAATCTTCATGAGCATATACAATGACTTAAATCCATCAATGATGAAGTAAACGCTTATTTGAACTAAGGCACAATTTCACTCTTCTACAATCATCTTCTGGCACCTTGAAAGCTAAGTGTATGAAACTATCATGATTTGCACCTAGATGAGGAAGTCTCTATAATGAGTTAAAGCCACTTGAATGGCAAGCATGAAGGGAGCATCCAAACTTACCCAAGGAAATGCCTAGAGGAATGGAAGTTGAGTTTGAAGATAGATGACCTTTCAAGTGCACTTGCCCTTGAGTGACAATTTGATTTGGCACCCTTATGTAAATTTAGATATGATCTAGCGCTTTGAGGTTGAGTGGAGTAATCTTGGCACCTTTGTGTGTTGTTTTATACCTTGATGAGTGCCTTGGAAGAATGGACGTTTACTCACCCTTGAGCGCCTTAGTTCCAGAGATTGATTTCGAAGAGTAATACTCCTCAAAATGCCTTTATGAGAGCGATGAAACTAAGTAGCATAAGAGATGATAAGTGTAAGAGCTTAGGGACTCAAGGCACATTGTAGGGTCAAGAACATCAAGTTTGTGCACCTAAGGGGAAAATCAAGCTTCAAACACCTAATCAAATGGTGCCTTGGTAGAGGAGTTGCCAAAAGACCTTAAAATTGAAAATTTTATAAAATAACTCACATTATGAGTTTAGGCGCCTTTCCAAGATCAAGCTTTCATATAGCGCCTTGAGTTGTTACTTTCATATTAGCGCCCTAGCATAAAGAAGAAGTCCTCAAATGCGCTTTAAGGAGGAAGATTGGTGATGGGAGTAATTATGAGTGCCCTAGAGTGTTTGAAGTGGGAAGTAGTAAAGGATAGTGCTTTGAATGAGTTTGAGCGCCTCGAAGATGATTGAGCACCTTGATAAATCAGAGGATTGAGCGCTTAAGGGATAATAGGATCTTTTGAGACTATTGGTAAGTGTTTGGAATCATTAGAATTTTGAAAATAAGATAAAGACCCTAGGTGCTATCTCCTACTTGGAACATCACACATGGGAACATGGAAACTAGATTGATTGAAGGAATGATACTTTAGCACCTTGAGGGTGAATGAGTCAAAATAACACTAAATTGGCACCTAGTCCAATTGATTGAAATCATCTTGGGTGCATTTTCTTGCTTTAGTTGGGTTAAACTTATTTTGGTGCCTTGGTGAGAAGTTCTCTAGATATGAGTTAGAACCATCAAAATAATAAAACTTGCCAAGAAAGAGATAGGCATTTTTATGAAGTTTTTACTCAATGTTGAGCACCTAGGAGGTAGATTGCTCAAGAGAGGGTTAGATACTCTGTATTTCACTCTATTGTTGACTTGTCTAAAAACAATGGAAGCATAGAATTATCAACTTTTGAACCTTCGAACTCACTATTGGCAAGACAACATACCATCGGCGAGCTTAAAATTTCATCGGTCGATAGGCCGATGCCACCATGACTCTGTTTGATTTCACTTCTGACAAACATCCCATCATTGACTCTTATCAGTCAAACAGACCACTATCGATGACTTTATATCCTTTCACACCGATGTCTTTGTCACTTCAATACGAGACTCTAAGTCCCTCGCCTATCGGTAGGACTTAATACCATCAGCACACTCAAAAACTCTTCTGCCGACACACCAATCTCACGAATGACAACCTTCAGACCACACCCATCGGTGAGACTCCAAACATCGGTGAACTCTAATCTCATTGGGCCGATACACCGATGGATTTCAACTGTCAGTGCGACCCCCTTCATCGGCGAATCTCTCAACTGCTCTTCCAATGTGCAGATGGGATTATCTTCCGATACACCAATGTCTTCGATTTCAAACCACACTCCTTGGTAAGATAGACCACTATCGGTGAAGCCTAACTAAGGTCTACCGATACGCTGATACGACCAACTCTTGACGTCGATACAAGGTTCTTTTGCAGGCAAAGGGCGCCTAGGCTTATGGGGCTCAATTTGATGTATTTATTGAAAGCTCAAGGTGAATTGATGCTTATTGAAAATGCCACTTAGTCCTTCATTTGCATTATAGGCGCCATTTCCTATTGACTTATATACTCCTGATGCTAGGATGCCATAATGAAGTGGTTTAGACAATAGGTGCGCTTCACTTACCAGAGGCTTGTTCTCCTTCCACCTTAGGTGCACTTTTATGGTGGAACAAGTATCAATGGGTGCCTTGTCTTAAATGAATGCTCTCTCTAAGTTGGGCGCCCTTTTGAGGCTTTATGAGTTGCAAATTGCACCTTAACCCTTCATGCTTGTTGCTCAATGTTTGAATGTTTAAGAAAGTCTCCTTTAGGCACTCATCTTAATGACTTTTTCTCAAGGCGCAATCATCCTAATGACTTGGATATTCATCCTAGTGTTTCAGGATATTAGGCTACCAGACTTAGTCATTTTTAGGACCTCAAACATAAAGAATAACATGATGATTCATTTTTTTGTATTGCATGTAGTTGACATTCTATGCTACTCATAAAGAATATTAATATTTTCTCTTCAACATGATGATTCATTTTTTTTTTTAAATACAACTTTTATCTTTTAGTTCCAAAATGAGGTTTAGGTGATACTTGAATAACAATAGCTAGCTTATTGGATCAACAAACATCCTATGTAATACAATTGGACTTTAAATATTTGAATTAGCCATCTACAAATATCCATTCAAACATGGATTTATAATGCAAGTATGGACGCCATCAATAAAAAAGATTTGTAATAACCAAATATCCATATAGGCATACATCAATATCTATCGATATAAGTATAACATATATATAAAATAGCCATATAGGCTTACAAGAATGCCATATAGGCTTACAATGTCAACTATGTACAATACAAAATATGTCCACAAATGCCATATAGGCATACAACAAAGGAACACAATAAAAAGCCATTCCCCTCTGGCTGGTGAAGAGAATAAATCACGAGCAGCCTTTGATCTTCTAGGGGATGGAGACGCGCATGTGGGTGGTCTACTACAAATCCGAGGGCTACTCCTCCTATTTAGGTCTTCCTGCATCTTTACCTGTTACAATAAAAAGTATAGACATTAATATATAGAAATTACATGCTATAAAAAATGAAACATTTAACAAAATAATCACTTACCGCTAACATATAATCTGTCTCCTCACTTGCCTCAGTAGCAGGAATAGGCCCTGGTGATGTCATGTCCTATAGAAACCATCCAGATAGAAATTAAACTTCAAATCAATAATCTTTTGATTTTTCAAAAATAGACAACTATAACAATGAATGTAAATTGAAATTTACTAATCTACCTCATACCCCTATCAATGCCATGGAGCTATGAATCACAGAGGCCACACCCTGCTCCATTGCCCTATGAACATGGGGAGGTGTCTCTGCAGCCTGTATCATCTGGAAATAAAACAACATTATTCAATTACAAAAAACCATAATAGTGATGCAAATCATGGCTCCTAACATACATACACGTTCATCTAAACATGGAAGTACACACAATAAAGCACACAAGTCACATCCGTAAAGCTTTGAAGTCCACCACCACTGGCAGGTGTTGCCGTGAAATCTACAGTATTAACCTATTCAACATCCAAAATTAGATATTAGAATACCATTCATATAACGATGCTATTCACATGTAATATTTATAATTGTTTACTAGTTACATACCTCGACAGTAGATGATCTAGTGTAAAATGTAGGTGGAGAACCACTGAAAACTGCATCGACACTATGACCCTGAAATTTCATTAAAATCATTAATTTAAATTAGTTAATCTTGCATTTCAAAAATAAAATTTAATAAATTAAATTCAATAAACTTGCTAATATTTACCTGAGTATCAAGGCCGAAAGTCTCACTTAGGAGGGTATCTGTCATCACCATCTCCTCAGCTACAGATGTAGCCTGTGCACCTGTGTCCTGAATATCCATGGGGTCATAACCACAGGCTGACCCGCAAGTCTGACAAGTATGGGGTGGGACCCTACTCCTCGCACTATCTCCCAACCCACTCTATGTTGCAGGACCGGTATGCTCTATGATGCTCTGGGTCAAGGCACTAATGGACTGAAGTGTATCAACCTCAACACTCTCCTTCACATTGGAAGGGGTAGAAACATGCTAGTGGGCTGGTCTGTTGATTACTCGTCTCACTACCCGCTGTGGGTCAAGACGTGCCCTTGGTCTATCTTGTACTGACCCCCCACCTCTACCCTGGAAGTCCCGCATATCAAAGTAGTTTAGCACTTTATTGAGGACAAACTCGCAGTAGAGTTTCCTCAAAAAGTGTTGTGGGACCTCATTATTATTGCATGGAGGATGGTCAAAAACCATCCACCACCTCTGCCCAAAATTGTCCCTTATCGCTTGGTTGTTGCACCAATGGATAGGGAACCTCTTGCATGTAATGGGTGGAGGTTGATTTGTTTGTGGGTTTGTAAAAATGGAACACAAGTCTAATTTTGTGATTTGTAATTTTTTCACATCTTGGTATGACAGCTTGTCTGCATAATAATCTCTAAACTCTCTCCTCTTATCCGTCCAACTAGTTATTTGCGTGCTAATTAAATTTACATTTGATAACATAGATTCAAGAGATTCAGCAAGCGTGGACCCATGCAAGGTTGAAGTGGAAGGATCTTTCAACCTTGCAATTATATCTTCAATTTCTTTTTTGTTGTTTTCAATTTGCCCCATTATATTTTCTTGTGTTCTAGGGGCATGTCGAGGAATGGATGGAGGAGGTTGTTGTTCTACAGGCATTTCCTCCTTAAGATTTTGTGGATTTTGAGGAGGAGGAGGAGGAGATGCATTAACATTTCCTGACAATTAACGAAATATACATCAAAAATCAACTAAAACCTACCTATTTATAAACAAATTCAAACAAAAAAAAATATAACTCACTCCTTTGGCATGCTCAACAACGTGGCAAAATTTTGGCGATGAATCGATAAGGTTTTTGTGTTGAATGGAGTTTTGCAAAACGCGAGCGCGCTTTCTAGGGTTTGCAGGCCGCGGGCATAGAGGAGAAGAAAGAAAGAAATGAAATGACATTAGAAACTTTTTTTTTAAAATTTATAGCAAGTCATAACGCAAGCACGTTATGTCTTGGTTTTGATGAGCCTCAGGCTCATCATTACCAAGCCATAACGCGAGTGCGTTATAACGCACTCGCGTTATGACTTATTTTTTTTTGAAATTATTTTGGCCACTTTTTGGCCCCCCATCTTCTTGCACTTACCCGTATGCTTTATTCCGTGTCTTTTTTTTTCACTCTTGAGAGTCTAAGATATTCTTCAACTTTGGTGGATCATGCTTAGGAATATCATCATTTGCTGCATCTTGTAATGGTTCCTATTCTACATCTGCTTGCTGCTTGTATGGTGTTAGATCACAGACATTGAAAATAGGTGATAATCCAAGATCAGAAGGGAGTTGGATTTCATATGCATTCTGTCCATACTTCTTGAAAATCTGACATGGTCCAATCTTCCTTTGCATTAACTTGGTATATTTACCTTTTGGGAGCCTCTCCTTCTTCAGATTTACCCACACCAAATCTCCAACATCAAACTGTAAATCCCTCTTCTTCTTGTTAGCATATGTTTTGTACTTTAATGTAGTTTTGTGAAGTTGGTTCTTGACCTGATTATGTGGTTCTTTGATGGCTAAAGCAAAAGCTTCACCATCTGCACTAATAGGCTCTCCTACAGGTAGATCTCTTAATTCTAGGATACCCCTTGGATGAATTCCATGCACCACCTGAAAAGGTGACTTTCCTGTACTCCTATTAATGGTGTCATTATAGGAAAATTCTACCTATGGTAGGATGTTATCCCACTTCTCTCCATTCTGCCTGGTCAAACATCTGAGTAGATTACCCAATGAACGGTTAACTACTTCAGTCTGTCCATCTGTTTGAGGATGGTAGGCTGATGAGAAGGATAAGTTGGTTCCAAGCTTTTTCCAAAGAGTCCTCCAGAAGTGGCTAATAAACTTCACATCCCTATCTGATACTATGTTCAATGGCAACCCATGTATCCTCACTATCTCTTTGAAAAACAAATCAGCAACATATGAAGCATCACAAGTGGTTTTACATGGCAAGAAATGTGCCATTTTGCTAAATCTATCTACTACCACAAAAACACTATCATGTCCTTTTCTTGTTCTAGGCAAACCTAATACAAAATCCATGCTTATGCTCTCCCATGGCCCAGAAGGAATGGGTAATGGCTGATACAAACCTCCATTGTGGATCTCCCTTTTGCTTTCTGACATATCACACATGCTTCCACAAATCTTCTCACATCTGATTGCAGCTTAGGCCAATAGTAATGCCTCTTCACAAGATCAAGAGTTTTATCGAGACCAAAATGTCCTGCCATGGCCCCACAATGTTTCTCCTAAATAATATTCAGTCTCATAGAACATCTTGGAATACATAGTTGTCCACCTTTGAAAAGTAATCCATCTTGGATCAGAAATTCAGAGAACTCAACATGATATTTGTCTCCAAAAGAAGTACATACCTTGTAGATCTCGCCAAAGTCTTCATCATCATCATACATTGTCATCAAAGAATCAATGCCAACACATTCCAATTGGATCTGATTGATGGTTAGAACTCTCCTGCTCAAAGAATCTACCACTTTGTTCTTAACCCCTTTCTTGTGCTTGAGTGTGAAAGTGAAAGCTTGTAAAGTTTCCAGCCACTTCATATGCCTATGGTTCAGCTTTTCTTGACTGTTTATAAAACTGAGGCCCTGATTGTCTGTGAACACTATGAATTCTTTTGGCATCAAGTAATGCCTCCATTTCTTAAGTGACTGGACTAGAGCATACATCTCTAAATCATAGGATGAGTCTCTCTTCTTGGCATCATTTAATTTCTCACTGAAGAATGCAATAGGCCTACATTCCTGGCTGAGTACTGCTCCAATTGCAATATGGCTTGCATCACATTCTACTTGAAAAATCTTGTTGAAGTCAGGAAATGCAAGAACTAGCTGTTCTGCCACCTTCTTTTTTAATGTTTCAAAAGAAACATCTGCCTCCTTTGTCCAAGTAAACCTGCACTTCTGTCCTCCTTTGATGATGTCAAGCATGGGTGCACAAACATGACTAAATCCCTTTATAAACTTCATATAAAAGGTTGCTAATCCATGGAAACTTCTTACATCACTCATGGTTTTAGGAGTTGGCCAAGACAATATGGCACTTACCTTTTCTTGATCCATTTTTAGTTGGTTATGTGAGATAACAAATCCCAAGTAGATGATCTCTTCCTGCATAAATAGACACTTTGCTAAATTGATCATTAGCTGCTCTTTATATAACCTTTGAGGACTAAGTCGATATGATTGAGGTGCTTTTGCCTTGTATTACTGAAAATCAGTATGTCATCTAGATAGACTATGACAAATTTACCTATGAATTCCCTTAAGATCTCATTCATTAACCTCATAAAGGTACTAGGGGCATTGGACAAACCAAAAGGCATGACCTTCCACTCATACAACCCCTCATTGGTCTTAAATGCAGTTTTCCATTCATCACCAGGCCTAATCCTAATTTGATGATAGCCACTCTTTAAATCTATTTTGGTGAAATATTTAGCACCCCCCAAACAATCAAGCAAATCTTCTATCCTAGGGATTGGAAACCTATACCTAATTGTTATCTTGTTGATAGCCCTTGAATCAGTGCAAAGTCTCCAAGTGCCTTCCTTCTTAGGTGCTAGTACAGCCGGTACTGCACATGGACTTAGACTCTTGCCAATTAAGCCTGTCTCCAACAACTCTTCAATTTGCCTAGCTACCTCTACATTCTGTTCTGGAGTGAGCTTATATGCTACTTTGTTTGGAAGTGTAGATCCTAGGATTAGATCTATACAATGGTTGATGTCCCTAATAGGTGGTAGGGAACTTGGCATTCCATCAGAGATAATACCTTTGTACTTGTCCAATAGCTCTTGGACAGCTGGGTTTATGAATATTTGTCTCTTCTCTCGCTTGACTTGTTGCTGTTGTTCTTTGTTTACCTTTAGGCAAGGAATTAGAGCATATGTAACTGCTCCTTCTTCTCCTATCCCTTTCATGAATTGTTTGCCTTCTACCATCATCACTTTAACTTCTTTTCCTTTTGATTCCACCTCATTCTCCATTAATGGAAGCAATTCTATCACCTTACCATTCTTGGTAATTGAATAAGTGTTTCTGACCCCATCATGGTATGTTTTCAAGTCATACTGCCATGGTCTCCCAAATAGGGGATGGCAAGCATCCATCTTGGCAATGTCAAACAATAACCTATCCTTGTATGGGCCAATTTGAAATTTTACCCAAGCCTGTTCCTCCACAACTGTTTGTTGACCTTGGTGGAGCCATGAGATCTTGTATGGGCAAGGATGTGGTAGTCTTCTAAGCTTAAGATTTTCTACCATTTCACAAGACACAAAATTTTCAGTAGAGCCAGAGTCAATCAGAACTTTACATACCTTTCCTCCTGCCTTGCAAGTAGTTCTGAAAAAAGACTTCCTTTGTGGGGGTTCTTTGTTGGGTACCTTCATGGTGGTCATTGCTCTTCTAATCATCAAAGATTTGCCTTTCTCAGGATATCCATAACTGTCAGGAGCATTCACACTTTGATTAGTGCTTGAGCTTGCTACACTTTGACAATCAGATTCTTAGATCAGATTGATCCTCTTTTCTCCCATTGAACTTGTTGCCTTTGCTGGACATCTACTGGATATATGGCCTTCTTGGTTGCAATTATAACATTTGATAGGTCCTCTACCCTGCGATCTTCCTCTAAATGGTGGTCTTCTACCTCTAAAGTTTCCTCTTTGATTGTAGCTTCCCCTTGATTTTGACTATTATCTCCTCTACTGTTCTCTTGGTTGGATTCACTTGGGTATCCAAATCCTCTGCCTCAAAACGGACTACTTCCTCCTCTTTGTTGTCTCCCTCTACCTCTACTGTTCTTCTCATGCCTTCTTTTTAATTTTTCTTCCACTTTGAGTGCTAACTGATAGCACTTTTCAATTGTCCTTGGGTTATGCATACTTATGTCTTCTTGGATGCTAAACCTCAATCCATTGAGGTATCTTGCTACCTTTTCTTCCTCACCTTCCTTTACCTTTGTTTTTACACATAGTTTCATGAATTCTTCTGTGTATGAGTTGACATCTAGCTCCTTCTGCTTCAAATTTTGTTTCCTCTTGTGTAATTGGATGTTGTAATCCAATGGTACATAGGCTTCCTTTACTAATGCCATCATCCTCTTCTAAGTAGTAACTCTACTTTTTCCTTCTTTCACCCTATCATCTTGGATGAAATTCCACCAAGTCAGTGCAACTCCTTTCAGTTTGGACTAAGCTATCTTCACTCTTTGGTGTTCTAGTATTTCTTCGGTCTTAAAGAAATTATTTAAGGAGTCTATCCACTCCATCACCGAATCAGGTTCCATTTTTCCTACAAGCACTGACAGGTCTATTTTCATATCCATGGTCCTTCTTTCCATGGACTTGAGGGCATTGAGTAAGGGTCTCTGGTCTACAGGAACCTCTATCTCTTCCTGCTTAGGGACCTCCTCTTCATCCCTATCTTCTCATTCACTAGAGTTTTCCTCTCCCTTCTCTACTCTGTCCCTCAACTTCTCTAACTCTTCTTTCAATGCCTGATTCTGAGCTTGATCTGCTCTGCTCTCTGCTATTTGCTTTCTTACCAAGGATGTCAACTTAGCGTTGGTCATCTTTGCTGGATACGTTTCAGATGCTTCTCCTTCTGACATCTTGTCTTCTCCTTCTACCCAACAGATACTTCTTGCTCTGATACCACTATGATGTAGAGCAAGGACACAGCGGAAACAAACACACACAAAATAATCCCTTCTGTCAATATCGGCAAGAGTATACAAATGTCTCACCAAAATCTTCTATTCATCGGCCACACCTTATACCATCGGGTCACTCAATAATTCTCCCACCGATGCACCACTCACATCGATAACTTATCACTATTGCTCAGACTTCCTACCATCAGTGTAGCTTTCTTCTCATCTTCCGATGATAAGACTCATACCGATAAACCCTCTATCGGTGACACTTTCAGTTATCACCCCAATCGGCAAGAACACATACCGTCGGTTTCACAATATTTCGTTCACCCGATGCTTTTCTTACGCCGATGTGCTTTCTATCGGTGACACCCTACCTTCACTGTGACTCCCAATACTTTTCCCGACGGGTTCTCCTCACGCCAATGAATTTGTCTTGTATATGCAATTCCTGACCTTCTACCGCTGGTCTCCCATTTCATCTTCATTTACTTTGACCATCACAACTAGTCACCCATCGTATCTTTCAAAATGTATGTTGGCATGTATATTCCGACATACATTCTTCGACTTACTGAGCCAGTTCTCCTCCCTGCTATCACCAGTCATTCCTTGTATCTTCAGACAAACATCCATCCAATATACAAGTGAGCTACCACCTCAGCCGGTCATCCCTTGCATCTTATGCAATGTATATTTTCATTGTATCTTCACAACATACAACAGCAATATACACAAAGAAAGTACCTTCATACAGTTGCGATATATACAAGAAATGTATATTCGCCGAGCAACACAAACTTGACCAAACAAGACTTTTTATACATACCATTTTCCACTGTGTATACACAGAATGAAGCTCACATGCAAGTGTGATATATTCATAGACTATCTCTGACATACATTTCATGTATATACTTCAAATGTATATTTGAATTTTCCCGCCGATGACCTTCTCTGAGACAGATTCTGCAATTTCTACATTTCCATGTTTAGCTAACAAAAGAATGAAACAAAAATGGAAAAACTATTTTACAAGTCCATTCCACTGATTTCACAGAAATCCACTAGTGGAATGGATCTAAATGTGCATCACGGTAACAGAGAAACTAAGTTAAATATGAAATGGTTCTCTACCGATAATATACAGAACAATTTGATATACAAAGATTTCACACAGGATTCAGAATTTAAAAAAAAATAATAATTTACAGAATTTTCTATTCCTTTATTCTAGCTTCTTACATTTGGTCATTTCCAGAAAGAAAAATGGAAGAACTCTCCCTTTCGACCATTTCTCCCTGTTTTTGTTAACCCCTCTCCTTTATTTTTGGGATTTTGATTGTGTCAAGATTAACAACAGAGACCCTAATTAATCACACAGCATCTGTATTGCTTAAGAAAGCAAAACATCAAATAATATGACACATTTGATTTAATACTGCACATAACCCAATTGCTTGCTGTTGTCCATGATGTCAAATACTGGCCTCAGGAAGAGAGATGTTAAAACATACAATGTCACATAAAATGTTACATTAGTTAATGACATACAAATACTACATGGTAACATGAAATGTCAAAATATATATTAAAACCTTATTCTTCTCCCTCTTGTGCATATTTATCCTATTGAAAGGGTGCTCCTGCACCAGTCACCTTCCAAGTTGGATGACATGTCAACATGCCACCTCACATTAAGTGAAAAAACTAGATGACCAATATTAAATATAATTTAGGTAAATAAATAAATATACAATTAAATAATAAATGCTAGGAACTTGCAAAGGTTGATACACCTTAATTCCCAACAGAAAGATCACAAGATATTAGGGTAACAATGTAGTCATTGGGCAAGAACATTTGAGACATTTCATCAATGTCATGGATGAGTATGAGATAGATCATGAGGATGTGATGGTGAAATTGTTTGTTAATTCATTGGAAGAGAGTGTCTAGGAATGGTACAAAAGTCTTCTGGACAATAGTATTGATTCTTGGGTGGAGTTCATGAGAGTTTCTAGACTCTAGTATGGGGATAGGATTGATCCCAAGTTTGCTACACATGAACTTAGAACTATTAAGAAAGGGGTGAATGAAATGGTGGTAGAATTCAATAACATATTAATAATGACTATGAGGAAGGTGCCACCAAATCTTAGGTCAAATGAATCAATGTGGGGGTATGTACATGGAAATGGGGGACCAAAAGGAGGTCAAAAGTAGCCACTTTGAAATCAATAAAAATTGATCTTGGGCCGATAATGGCGTGGTTTGATAGTCAAGTCACACTATTGTTGTGGCAACCACCAAGGTTCAAACCTCCACTGGGCCAAAGAGCTCATAAGCCTTGTGCCTTCGTTGGGGTGACATGCTCGTAGGATATGTTCCTTCACTGGGTTATCGTGCTCGTAGGCCATGGGCCTTCGCTGGGCCAATGAGCTCGTGGGTTTGAACTTGGTGATAATGCCTTGGGGACTGAGACCCGCTAGAAGTGGTCTCTAGCAATAAATCATGAGAAGAGATCCCTGGCCTTAGTCTAGGCTAAAAACTGAGTTCTCCCATAAAAAAATAAAAATTGATCTTGGATGAGATTTGTAGTGGTCAGAATCTAGTTTCTGAACTACTATTTTTTTTCTAAAAATGTTGGAGATTAAGAGGTTCAAATAGGGGGAGCACACAACCATTTAATTGTCATATCCATTTCATTCTCAACCATGGATTTGAATGCTTTGAACTTATCTAGGGCTTCAAATTTTTCTTTGAGAAAAGTAACCCATGTCATCCTAGAATAATCATCAATTAATAGCATGAAATACCTGTCTCCTTGAAAACTACTTACCTTGGTAGGGCCACAAAGATCTATATGCACCAATTCCAATAGTCTGGTAGAAGACTGGTCCTTGACTTTGAAACAAGTCTTCTTGCTTGCTTTCCAATCTAACATTCCTTACAAACAACATTGATGGGCTTTGTAATCCTTGGCAGATCTCTCATAGCTTGAACAAAACTTATCCTTACCAGGCTATCAAAATTGATGTGACACAATCTCCTATGCCATAGCCAACTCTTACTGATCTGAGTCATGAAGCAATAACCATCACCACCTTTGAGCTGATAAACATTTCCTTCTATTCTTTTTCCAGTAGCTATCACAGCTTCAGAATCTTTTCTGATCTCACATCCATCATCCTGAAACACAAGATTGTATCCTTTGCTACACATTTGTCCAACACTTAAGAGGTTATTCTTTAAACCCCTAACATAAAGAACATTATCAATATTATGCTTGTCATCAAAACTAATTGAGCCTCTTCTACATATCTTAGCAACTTTATCATCACTTAATCTAACTAGTCCTCCATCATATTTTTCAAGTTCAACAAACTTACTCTTATCACCAGTCATGTGATTTGAGCATCCACTGTCAATGACCCAATGGTTCTTTTCCTGTGTAGTATGAAAAGTAGATATCACAGTGCTTTCAGCATTAAGACCTACCTTTAGAGCCTTTTCCTTCACACATTTCCCAGAGTTAGCAGAAACAGTATCATCTCTTAAAGCTATGAACATATATTCATTATCCTCAGTATTCTCATAATCAAATTCATCATCAGATATACTTGCATCTTCTCTAACATAGTAGCTTTTCTTAGGCACTCTACTTTTGTTCTCCCTATTCCTGCTCTTAAAAATTCTTTCTAGACATCTTGAAGCATAATGACCTATCTTACCACAACTAAAATACTTGAAAGGCAACTTACCACTGTACTTACCAGTAACCAATTTCATTCTTCTTGCAAAATTAGCTTCCAAATCATCTGAATCCTCCTGATTTGATTCCACGGTCTTCTCAGATTTGCCAGCCTTGAAGACAATCTCAGTCTTCGTACTACTTGTACCAAATTCTCTTATTTCAAAAGCAGTTAAGGTACTAATCAATTGATATCTGGTAAATTGATTTAGATTTTGTAATTTTTCAATAGCAGAAACCTTATGATTATAGGCTTTAGGAAGAGTTTTGAGTACCTTCAATATCACTTCTTTTTCATCCAGCTTTCCACCAAGACCTTTGATGACATTTACAACTTCATTCACCCTTTGTAAGTAACTTGTAATGTTTTCTATTAGACTTAGGGCACACAACTGAGAGGGGGGTGAATCAGTTGTGCAAAACTTTCTCCAATTTACACACTTAAATCCTCTTAGTGATTAGCAGTATATTAAACATGAGACATAATACATTCAAATCAAAAGCAGAAACTCATCAACACATGAGACACCAAGATTTTGACGTGGAAAACCTGGTTAAGGGAAAAACCACGGGGTGATTAACCTGAGAATGTATTCTCTGTTAGAAGAATAGAAAGAACAAAATGGCACATGCCAATTAGGGCTCACTGCCTGAGCACACTGCTCACAAGAGGCTCACTGCCTACAAGAGACACACTATCTACAAAGAAATAAGTATCACATACATGAACTGGAGAATAGCATCTTCACCATGCTTGAATCAGTTCCATTAAGCTCAATACTTCTACTCTACCTTTCACTCTCCTCTTCGCTACCACTCACTCATCTCCACAAGACATACTTTGGAATGACTTCACAATCCTTTATTTATACAAGACATCGACTTAGGAATAATCATCTAAGCTGGCAAACACCTACAATAACATCCACAAGACGTGTAATACATCTGGTCGACCAGTCTTAGGAAGAACACCAACATCCGATGGTTATTCTTCAAATACGAACTTTAGCTTCAATGCGAACTACCAACATGAACTGGAACCGATTCAAAGATCACCACAAGCTTTCCTAAATTATCAATAACATCTGCACTTCATCTGCTTATTGGAATCCTTCTCTCCTTCATCCAGAACCTCAAGAACACATTCTGTCATCATTGTCACAAAGGACTAGGTTCTTCTGGACCTTCAACCCACGAACCAATCGACTTGACACTTCACAAGGATGCTCTCAACACTTCCTCAAATCCATAAAATGGGATAAAGCATTTCTGGATCTCACCGTCCTATCTGTGTCACTCTATCACCTTTGAACACCTACTGGAACTGGTTTCTACTTGAGCGACCATAACTTATTCCAATCTTCATGCGGACCTTTGAAAACTTGACTAGAGCATCTCAAGACTTATATCTAGAAACCCTTTAAACTGCAACCTCTGATCCTCAACCTATCTCAGACTTTTACCTTGTTGTCATCACTATTCTTCACTGTTCCTGATTGAGACTAATTTTCTCAATATCCTCAGCACACAGCTCATCCAATCCTTCTCATTAATGCAACATGAGTATGTTGACATCAATGACAACACCGGTTAGGCCCATACTTGCAACAATCTCCCCCTTTGTCATTGATGGCAACATATGATGTGAAAAACCATCAAGACAAGAACTTCTCCTTACTGTCACAACTCCCCCTATCAACAACAACCATTCACATGTCTTCTCTCCTTTACTTTTCCCCCTTTGATCAGCAACCACTTGTTTTTCACATGTCTTCTCTCCCCCTTTGACATCAATGGTAAAGGGCACATACTTGTAATTTAACCACTTCAGAATCATACCTGCTGCTCCCCCTAAGTAGCAGCTCCCCAACATCAATCCGGATCACAAGATGTGACTGTGATATCCACTGGACTGATGCACCTCAGTGCACCTTAGTTCATCACCGGAGGGGCAATAACCCCTAACTTCTCCTTGAGATACTCAAAAGAGTCCTTGGGAAGAGGTTTAGTAAAGATATCTGCAATCTAATCCTTGGAGGGCACAAACTCCAGTCTGACTTCATCCTTGTTTACTTGCTCTCTCAAAAAGTGAAACTTGATAGATATATGCTTAGTCTTAGAATGCAACACCGGATTCTTAGAAATATTTATTGCACTTGAATTATCACAAAAGATTGTGATAGGCTCCTCATACACTACTTTAATATCTCTTAGCATCTGCTTCATCCACAAAACTTGTGTGCAACTACCTACTGCTACTATGTATTCTGCTTTAGTTGTAGATAGGGATATTGCCTCTTGTTTCTTGCTTAGCCAAGAAACCAATCTCTTTCCCAAAAAGAAAGCTCCACCACTGGTACTCTTCCGGTCATCCACATCTCCTGCCCAATCAGCATCTGTATATGCATGAAGAGAGAAATCATGATCTCTAGGATACCACAGACCATACTCAACCATCCCTTTTAGATATCTAAAGATCCTATTGATTTCCATGACATGGGATTCTCTAGGATCAGCTTGGAATCTAGCAACAAGACCAACAACTTGCATAATATTTGGTCTAGTTTGAGTGAGATACAACAATCCTCCAATCATTGATCTGTACTTTGTCTGGTCTACCTTAGGAGAGTCATCATCTTTGCTCAACTTACATCCAGTTGCCATGGGAGTATTCATTGGCTTTGAATCTTCCATCCCAAATTTCTTCAACAATTCTTTTACATATTTGGTCTGAGAAATGAAGATTCCTTTCTTTGTTTGAGTAATTTGTAGACCCAAGAAGAAATTTATTTCACCAAGCATTGACATTTCAAACTCACTTTTCATTTGATTTGCAAAAGTTTTACACATACTGTCTCTTCCTCCAAAGATGATATCATCAACAAATACTTCAACAATCAAGATATTTTCATGATCAATTTTGAAATATAAGTTACTGTCAGCAATACCTTTGTTGAAACCAATCTTCAAAAGATGTTTGTCCAATCTTTCATACTAGGCTCTTGGGGCTTGCTTTAGTCCACACAGTGCCTTCTTCAACTTGCAGACCATATCACCATGCTTAGATAATTAAAATCCATCCAGTTGTTCAATGTACACTTCTTCTTCTAAGTCACCATTCAAGAAAACAGACTTGACATCCATCTGATATACCTTGAAATCCTTGAAGGCAGCAAATGCAAGAAATAATCTGACTGCTTCAATTCTTGCCACCGGAGCAAAAGTTTCTTCAAAATCAATTCCTTCTATTTGAGAGTAGCCCTTGCAGGCCAATCTGGCTTTATTTCTGATTACTTCACCAACTTCATTTAGTTTGTTCTGGAAGACCCATTTGGTTCCAATCACATTCTTGTTTCTAGGTTTGGGAACAAGATCCCAAGTGTGATTTTTCTCAATTTGCATCAACTCTTCCTCCATTGCTTTGGTCCAATTTTCATCATTGCAGGCTTCATTTATTGTCTTAGGTACAATCTTTGAAATCAGACAATATTCATCTAAATTTTGAGCAATTTTCCTTCTAGTTTGCACACCTTTGCTTTTGTCACCTATGATCTGATCTTCAAAGTGGTTTAGTCTTACATACCTTGGAACTTTGGGAGTTTCTTGCACTTCTGCTTCTTGATCAGGCTCATTCAGACCTATCTCTTCTTGATTTACCGGATCAGTCTAAATTTGACTTTCAGAAGAGGATTGAACTCCTTGAACCAGAACACCATTCTGATCATCTTCATCATATTCATAAAACCTTGAGGGTTTCTCTATTCCCTCATCAACCTTCACATTTGTATTTTCTATCATCTTTCTTAGTCTCTTGTTATAACACCGGTATGCTTTGCTTTGAGTAGAGTAACCCAAGAATATTCCTTCATCACTTCTAGCATCAAACTTGCCTAGATATTCATCTCTTTTGATGTAACATTTGCTACCAAAGACTCTAAAATATCTTCCAGTAGGAGTAATGCCAAACCAGAGTTCATAAGGGGTCTTATCGGTATTGCTTCTGATTTGAACTTGATTAAGAGTATAGACTACAGTACTGACTACTTCTCTCCAATAGATCTGAGGAACATTTGCTTCCATCATCATTGTCCTAGATGCTTCCTAGATGGTCTGGTTCTTTCTCTCCACTACTCCATTCTGCTGTGGAGTCCTCGGAGGAGACAACTGTCTCTTAATTCCATGTTTCTCACAAAACTCTATGAACTCACCGGATGTGAATTCTCCACCTCTATCAGACCTTAGACATTTCAACTTTATTCCTGTTTCATTCTCTACCATAGCCTTGAATATTTTGAATTTCTCAAGAGCTTCTAATTTCTCCTTTAGAAAGGTTACCCACATCATCCGGGAATAGTCATCAATTAGCAGCATGAAGTATCTGTCACCTTGAATACTCCTGGTTCTTGTCGGACCATAAAGATTAGTGTGAACTAAGTCCAATAATCCAGTAGAAGACAGTTCCTTGCTTTTGAATGTGACTCTGCTCAGCTTATCCAACTGACATTCCTTGCACAAGCTGTTAGTAGGTTTCACCAATTTTGGAAGATCTCTTATAGCCTGAGTATTGCTTATCTTGATGATATTATCAAAATTCACATGACACATCCTTCTATGCCATAACCAACTCTGATCAACTTGAACAAATAAGCAGCTTTTACCAGTACCAACCAAATGGAAGATGTTACCTTTAGTCTGAGTACTAGATGTAATCTCTGTTCTGGAACATTCAAAGATTTTACATTTTCCATCCTTGAATTAGAGATCATAGCCTTTGCCCACCAACTATCCAACACTGAGAAGATTGTGCTTCAAACCTTTAACATACAGTACATTACCAGTTTTGTTTCTTCCATCAAAAGAAATAGTTCCTCTTCCTCTAATTCTACCAGCAGAATTGTCACCAAACTTTACCACTCCTCCTTCATACCTCTCCAAATCTACAAACTTATTTTTGTCACCTGTTATATGGTGAGAGCATCCACTGTCAATGACCCAATCATCCTTCTCTTCAATTTGGGCAGCCGGAGCTCTTTCCACAGTCTTAAGATTGACAGATACAGAGGACATTGGATCTTCTTCCTTGATGGCAATGAACACCCATTCATTTCTGGATTGGTTTCCTATCTCTGATTCATCATCTGTTACTCCATCATTATCATCATCTTCATGTACATAGTAATAGTTCTTTTGGAACCTTGGCTTGTTAGGATTTTGCCTTGAAAATTTTTCCGGACACCTTGAGGCAAAATGACCAATCTTATTGCAGTTAAAACACTTAAAAGGTAATTTTTCTTCATACTTACCGGATCCTCTTGGCAGCCTCTTTGCAATAAGGGCTTCAAGTTGGGCAGTTTCTACTTCTTCTTCTTCTAGATCTTTTCTTGCCTTTTCATACCATGACAATTTTATTAAAGAATTTTCTCCCAGATCAAACCTTTGTTTACCTTTAACAGAGGCACTGGCTTTGAATGCAGATTCAATCTTGGGGGGGTCATCTCCAAACTCTGTCATTTTAAATGCAGCCAATTGATCTCTTGTGACAGTTGTATGGGCTTTGAATTCTTCAATGGCAATAGCCTTGATTTTGTAAGAAGCAGGAAGTGATATGAGAATTTTACCAACAATCTCATTTTCATCCAGGACTCCACTAGCATTTCTAATTCCACAAACCAGCTCATTCCTCTTAGCATAAAAGTGGTAATATTTTCATCATCTCTCATCTTCAATTTTTCAAATTTCCCTTTTAGACTCTGTAACCTTGCACATTTAACTTACTGGTCTCCTTCATGCAAAAGTTCCAGTTTATTCCAAATCTCAAAAGCAGTTGGTAGGTCAATAACATTTGAGAGCTCTGAGTTAGATAATGCACTTAGAAGAGCTTCTTTGGTCCACAGATTGTTTTCAGCATCTGTGATTTCATTTAGGGTTGTCGGACCACCCTGTGGAGGTACATACGCTTTTGTAACCATGGACCAGTACACCATTCCCATACACTGCAAGTGACATTTCATGCGACCTTTCCAAAGAGCAAAGTTGGTTCCATCAAACTTCAGACTATCCTTCTTGTAAGATGACATCCTGGATCTCCTCAAGCGGTTAAGCTCCTTTCAGAGGAACTTGGCTCTGATACCAATTGTTAGACTTAGGGCACACAACTGAGAGGGTGGGTGAATCAGTTGTGCAAAACTTTCTCCAATTTACACACTTAAATCCTCTTAGTGATTAGTAGTATATTAAACATGAGACATAATGCATTCAAATCAAAAGCAGAAACTCATCAACACATGAGACACCAAGATTTTGACATGAAAAACCCGGTTAAGGGAAAAACCACAGGGTGATTAACCTAAGAATGCATTCTCTATTAGAAGAATAGAAAGAACAAAATGGAACATGCCAATTAGGGCTCACTGCCCGAGCACACTGCTCACAAGAGGCTCACTGCCTACAAGAGACACACTGTCTACAAAGAAATAAGTATCACATACATGAACTGGAGAATATCATCTTCACCATGCTTGAATCAGTTCCATTAAGATCAATACTTCTGCTCTGCCTTTCGCTCTCCTCTTCGCTACCACTTGCTCATCTCCATAAGACACACTTTAGAATGACTTCACAATCCCTTATTTATACAAGACATCGACTTAGGAATAATCATCTAAGTCGGCAAACACCTACCAGAACATCCACAAGACGTGTAATACATCCGGTCGGCCAGTCTTAGGAAGAACACCAACATCCGGTGGTTATTCTTCAAATATGAACTTTAGCTGCAATGTAGACTACCAACATGAACTGGAACCGATCCAAAGATCACCACAAGCTTTCCTGAATTACCAACAACATCCACACTTCATTTGCTTACTAGAATCCTTCTCTCCTTCATCCGGAACCTCAAGAACACAGTCTGTCATCATTGTCACAAAGGAATAGGTTCTTCCGGACCTTCAACCCACAAACCAATCGACTTGACACTTCACAAGGACATTCTCAACACTTCTTCAAATCCACAAAATGGGATAAAGCATTTTCGGATCTCACCAGACCTATCTGTGTCACTCTGTCACCTCTGAACACCTACTGGAACTAGTTTCTACTTGAGCGACCATAACTTCTTCTGATCTTCATGCAGACCTTTGAAAACTTGACTAAAGCATCTCAAGACTTATATCTACAAACCCTTTAAACCGTATCCTCTGATCCTCAACCTATCTTGGACTTTTACCTTCTTGTCATCACTGTTCTTCACTGTTCCTAATTGAGACTAATTTTCTCAATATCCTCAGCACATAGCTCATCCAATCCTTCTCATTAATGCAACATGAGTATGTTAACATCAATGACAACACCGGTTAGGCCCATACTTGCAACATTTTCATCTTTAGACATTCACATAGTTTCAAACATGAGCTTTAAATTCTGCATTTTAGCTTGCTCGACCTTATCATCTCCTTCATGAATGCTTTCTAACCTTTTCTAGATTTCATTAGTAGTTTTTAAATAGATCCATGGACCAATTCAGAATTAGAAAGACCATTGAAAGAGCATACCTTTCTTTACCATCGATTTAATAGGCTCTAACTTCATTTTTAGTGCTTGGAACATTCTTAGGTATTGTATATGCATTCATTGTGGACTTCCAAATGTCATATCCAAGAGAAATCAGATAGCCTTCCATCCTTATTTTCCAGAAAGCATAGTCAGATCCATCAAACTGGGGAACATCCTTCTTGTGCACCATCCCAAATCTACCTCAAGCGGTTAGGCTCTCTTCCAAGGAACCTTGCTCTGATACCAATTGTTGATTGCACAAGACAACTTAGAGGGGGGGTGAATCAGTTGTATCTTATAATTTCAAAACCCTCATACACAATCAGATCCAAATTAACCCTTAAACTTGTTATTATGATTAAGAATGAAAAGCAAATAACATAATTGAATCATAACAACACCATACATAAGACAACACTAGATTTTACATGGAAAACCCAAGAAAGGAAAAACCATGGTGAGGATTAGCTCACAATATAAAGTAGTAACAACATTGAATTACAAAAGGCTCACTGCCAAAGGGATCACTGCCCAAGGACTCACTATCCTGAAAGAAAGAGAACAGATGGCTCACTGCCAAAGATGAACTGTAATAATTGCATATAAAATATGCAAGGAGTATAGTTCCAATGAAGCTCTATATTCACCACTTGACTTAAACATCATCTGCGTAGTATCACTGAAGAATAGTAGACACCTTCTGCTCATTGCATCTAGTAGTCTAACACATGAAAACTTGTACTGCATAACACACTCAACCACTCTGTTATTCACATCATCTTCATTACACACACCCACGATCACGATCCCTTGACACTTATTTATACTATCTTCAACCTTGAGAGCATTCTCCAAGGTCAGCAAATCACCTCAACTTAGAAGATTCAAATTAGGTCTAGACCTTAACATTCCCGTGGTGGAAAGGAATAAAGGAAAACCACAACATACCTTAGCTTAGATCTAAATTTATCCAAGCACGCCACTCCATGCTACTACAATCACCAAAGCAACTCCACAATTAGTGTAAACACTCAAGGTTGACCAAACCTGTGTTAACACAATGAACTTTTAAGTACATGCTTCCTCAAACCCAAATACGACTTTTGGACCACATGCAAGGCTTCAACACAATCTAGGGTATTCCACAAACATCCTGAAACTTCTTGAAATCCAACAAATTCCTCCGCAACAACTTTCACCTGCCACACAACCTTATCATGTTTACCCAGCAAACTCAAATGTCTTTGTCATACACTGCAACTTGATAAGTCCTCTTTTAGAACACCAAATCACGAACAATCTCAACTAGAGAAAGATAGGAACTAGGTTATAAGTACGCTTCCAGAACCGCAAGACCAAAAGCCACTTTACTAAGAAATGCAGAGAAATGACATTTCTCCTAGACACCTCTGTAAACCTCTAAAACATAGTCCACACACTAGTGAACACAACTTTGTCTACACAACGAACTGGAGCACCAAATTTGGAATGTAACACCTCTAAACATCTCTTAACAATATATCCAAACTGTAAAGATAGATCTTCAATATAGTGGAAATGCGGAGAAAAACCAGAACACTACTCTGTAAGCCAAAATGCCACTTCACCACATTGTTTCCTTTATTAATCAAATTTTCTAAAAAGCACTTGGAGACCAACCATCAGAAACATATTCATAACATCTTCAACACTTTTTCAAGGCAACCAAATCATCTTCAACAAACCAACTCAATCAAACAACAACAACCTCATCAACAGACACAGTTGACACTAGTGACAACACAAGCTTGTTGACATCAATGACAAGACCAACTGCACATACTTACAACACCAAGAACCTAAGGATTGATTTTCAATTCATCAAAATCAGATACTTTTGCCCTGAGCCATCAGAAAAAATTACCCTCCTCGGCCATACAGATCTTAGGAAAAATATTCTACAAATATTCACTAGGGTAGGAGAATATTTTGTAGGTGTCATTGGCATATGGCTACAAGAAAATTTATCTGTTGGGCACTATTATTATTCATTGGTAAATTCATTTAACTATATTTCAAATTTATGTGGATTTTAAAAAATAATAATAAAAAGGTAGAGTACCTAATCGTGGAAAGTCCATAGACCTGACCATCTGGGTCACTTATCTTATGTGATATTGTTGATAATAGGTTCAATTGTTGGGCACCACATAAGGCATGGCCCCCCACATCGCGTCATTGGCCACACCAACGAATCACTGGCACCTTCAAACTACCTAGCAATTTTTCTTTCCATCATCAGCATGTGAATCGTCTTAAGGGTCAGTCACTTACAACATGTTAGGAGAGCATGTATTTCATTTGGTACATTCTAATTAATGACATGCATTTCATTTGGCCTATGTTGTTGGCTCACATCGATAGGTGTTTGCATCAAGCCTTTCCCATTCATAATCAAGTTCCTTTTTATGCTCACTCCATAATTCTCATTGGTGATTTGGGTTAACTTGCACTTATAAAAGACATTCCTATATATGTCATGGCATTAGAGGGGCCAACACTTTGGTGTAGCTTTCAAATGATTGTTACATTAAACAATTTATTTTGTCAACAAGGTAATTCATGCCATCTCAACTTGCATTTCATAGCCTTCTCTCAAATGTCATGAATGTAGAGCCAACAATTTCAAACTATGAACTCCTTATGTCATGCTCTAATAATTTCCTCACAAATGATGAGCAGGTTGTGTTTCAATCCCTTATACATTTATTTGGAACAAATGGCTTGGTTGCATTGCATAACAAACATATGCTAAAATCATTAGGGGTGTTAAGTACATGGTGTAATGCATAACAAACAAGGGAATCCTAATCAAATCTTGAAGATGAATGACTAGATGCCATGGTGCTCTTATGTATTGTCCAGAAGTTATGCTTACTTCAAATTTATGGGTTGTAATAGGTCTTCTCAAAGGAGGACTAGGAAACATTATTGCAGTTGTGTAAAAAAGTGAATGCAACTTGCTAGATCTTCCACTATTTTTTGTTGTCAAGTTCAAACATTATGTGGGTACACCTTGGGATCTACTTGACCCACAACTAGTGTCAATCATTTCGACTACTTGTGGTAATCACCACCAATTCCCACTAAAGATGGTGTGGACTCTAACAATCCATAAATCCCAAAGGTCCAACACTTTAAAGTGCATCAATTTGCATCAAAAACATTGATCATTAGGGCCTCACATTCATTGTACTCTTATGTGTATGGCGTTTCGCTGATCAATGCATCTTCTCAACCTTCAACTATTGGCAACACACATACATGCAAGATAGTGCATATGTGTCCCTCTGGAAGTAGGAAGAGTTTCATCTACATATAATATCAATCTCAAATTTATAGAACCTTCTATCAATAATACACTCCACCCCATTAAAGTATACAATATGCAAAATAACTACCATAATTTTTAAAAAAAAAAGATATTTGATAACATTTGTTATCCAATTAATATATTAGCTTTAAAACTTTAATCCATATTTAAAAAAAAATTAAATTAAATTTCTTTATATTCTTACAAATAATTCACAAGTTCACTCATTGCACGTGAAGTCCCTACCTATCATAAGAATTGTAAATGGTCCTTCATACGAATCCTAAAAGAACCCAACGCAACCTGGCAGCAGCTACGTGGCATTCACGATGCACTTCCCCCATCCATGGTGCCATAGACACAACCCATGGGCATCCACGAGATCCGTACTCCTCGTTGCCCCCTGTAGCTGCCGTAGCTGTCGAATCAATCAAAATCGCCAGGGCCCCTCTTCCTTCTGCATTCTTAAATAGTAATCACATCTCGACGTCACTACAGGTGGCCAGTGTCTACCAATTTATTGTCATCCGCAGCCATTACAGCTCACTTCGAATTTGCCCGCCTAATTCAGAATTCTTCATTTTATCGAGCCTTGCTTGTCTGCAGCAAAACCAAGGTGGTTCCAATTTGAAAAAACTGCACATGTTCATATGAGAAATGTTGTAATAAACCTTCCAATGGATTCCAGATCTGGGTAGAGGAACTAGATTGCTGTTTTATTTTAGCACAGGCCACCCATGACTGTTCGGTTCCCACACTGCCAGACGTTTGGAGGTTTGGTGGTGGTCTCTTTCCTGAATAAACTATAGCCATTGAAGATCGCTGTAGAGGATTTTAGAGAAGATCTCCAGACTCCTTCGACGCTCCAATATCCAGGTTTCACCGCTGATTATGACTTTTTGTTTGCTTCATTATGACTATTTCTTTGATGGCCTCATTACCACTAGAATTTGTGTATTCGTCCACATAATTTCAAGAAAAAAAGGACAATCTAAATTTCAAAAACAGTGCAAAACATGAATGACAAAACACTTGGCCAAAATTGTCTCATGAAAATTCAGAATTACTCAAAATTGTTTTATGTTTTATTTTTATAAATTAATATATTTTTTAATATAAATTTATTATTTTTTTTATATTTTTTAAATATCAATATTTTCCTATATTTACTGTTTATTATATAAATATTATGAACAAAAGTTACTCGTTTGAAAAAAAACAAATCATCAATGCTATCTACATTCTTTTATTTTTTTATATAAATATTGTGTTAAACCCCAGTATTCATAGTTTAACACACTAGAAATTTCAAGGTTTTGCTAATGTGATTATGAATGTCAAACCCATTGATGATTTTTGGTTTTCATTTTCAGTAGCTACTATTGGTAACTCTTTAGGTGGATTTATATCTATTTTTTAAAGACATTTACATGCACCGTACACTACATGCTTGAATCTTGGTAGAGATGGATTTTTCTATCAAACTAGTAGTAAGAAATATGGTTAAAAATAGACAAATCAAATTGGAAGCCACCTTTGGACTATGAAAATTGTACCTTTAGATGTTAGAACTACCATGAGTAAGGCATTTGGTTGGAATATACCTAAAGAAAAGAGAAAAGTAGGCAAGGCATCCTAGTGGTTGGATACATTGTAGGAACCTTCATATGAAGACAATGCAATGGAGGGCCTCCCTTTAGGGTAGTTGATTCCATTAAACAAGGATTTTGTAGCGTAGATGTTTGCAAAGTTGAAAGATAAAGAGGAAATGCCTACAAGAGTTGAGGAAGATTGAGAAGAGTGTAGTTCAATGGAACAAAGGCAGGGCAATGCATGGATAGAGAAAAAACCAAGAGGTACATCAAGTCTTATCCTTGAAATCCTATAAAAACTTTGATTCTTCCATACATAATATTGTAGAGAATAGAGAGAAACAACCCCTAATGATCAAGGTAAACATATGATTCCTTTACAAAAGGATAAAGAGGAGGGCAATTAGGAAGCATAGTTAACATTACTAATGTTCTAGGAGGGACCTAGATATAGTAAAATGGTTAATGATACTAATTTAGATGTAATAAATCCAAATCTAGATGGTTGGAAAGTTGTTAGTAGAAATGCTAAATTAAATAAAACTTCCTCTATTATAAGAGGTTTACAAATATGAAAAGGGTGGATAGTTTTTTAATTAATGGTTGCTTATGACCCCTCTTTGATTCTATGGGAGGATAATTGATATACCTTTGTTTTTTTTGTTTCCTTGAATTTGAATCTTATGTAGTGTGTGTTAATTTTCAAGGGTGGGCACCCCTATAGAACCCCTAATACTCTATCAAAAAATGAATATAATTTTCATTAATAGATTTTTATGGACCCTCTTCACCCACTTCTATTTGATTAGGTTAATCACATTGATGTGTAGGGAATGGGTGGACGTATATTTTGAGATTTTGATTCAAAGATGGTACCCATTTGTCCCATTTTAGTTAATCCCATCTACTTTAATTATATTGTTATCAATAAGATCTTGAAAATTATGTTTTAATGTTATACAATAAGGCAACTGCCCTCAGTATGTTCACCAATCCAATGATAGTCCCAAACAAAATTACCATTGAAGTACTATGTACATCACTTTTTAAATATGTCAATTGGTTTCGTGGGAGGTGAGTTGTTAAATTGATGTTACACAAGTAGTTGTAATACCACATGTGGTAGATCCTCCAACCTAATGAACATTATTTGATCTTTTTATTTTAGGTTGATAATATTAGTATGAGAGTAACCAATTATATTAAAATTATTTGGAGTCATATTGTTATGTCGAAATCTACCTTTATTGTTATATTTCTAAAATTTGACTTCGATTGAAACTTATAATAGCACACAAATCTAAAAACAAATTTGAAGTATTGAAAACCACATTTTCTCTAATGATAGGAAGGATACTATAGACAAATATACCTTGAAAATCATTATTTGATTGTTGATAACTCATGTAAAAAAGCAAAGTTTAGAGTCTAGGCACATAATCATTGGTCTTCTCATTTTCACCTCCGTTACATTTTGCTAATTTAAAAAATGAGACTTTGAGCCCAATGTTATGTTGGAAATGGTTAATGAAAGAATTGGCCAAGTCCCGTAAGGTATAGTAAAACAAATGAGGTGTGCAATCTTTAAAGATTTATTCAAGTAATTTAACAATAAATGTATCATTGTAAACATAATCTAAATATATCGAATTCAAATTATGTGTGTGAGCCAAGGGTCCTGATTTACCATGAGAAATTTTAAACCAATGTGTGACAAATACCATTGGTAATGGACAAACAAGTATGCAATAGGCCAATTGATAACATAGTAACTTACTTGGTAGGTTCTTTTTGGGAGACTATTGGTAGGTTCATTTTCTCCTAACAGCTCTCTACATCCTAATGATGAATTACAGAGTGTGATTTGAAACATTGACACAGTTTAAACTAGAAGCTCGATTGTACATCTTGATGATGCAAAATTTTTTGACACAGTTTAAACTAGAAGCTCAATTGTACAATATTATAGACTATGGAAATTTGATGTGTTTAAGACTGTTACAAGTTTAATTGATACATTGTTTCATATCCTTCAACTCAATCATGATCGTTACCAATTCTCAATTTTAAAATATATCATATCATCCAAGCAGAAATACTATCCTAGAAAAATCCTTAATGGTGTCTATAGAAACCACCAATTTTCAAACACACATTATAGACATCAAGATGAATAAATTTTTGAGATAAAATTCAATGCAACAAAAATCTCCTCGCATGATCTAATTTCACATGGAGGGTTGAGATTTGTAGCTACAAAGATTAGTTCTATAGGCATGAAAGTGAACCAAAATAATTGACATTGTATTAATTTTATTAGTTGAAAAGTGGTTGTCAACCAAGACAAATTTTTAACAAAATCGTAATTTAGTTGGTCATATCTTTCATAGTAAACTTGGCATTAGATGTAGAAATAGGCACCATTATTTTATTTATTTTACATTCATTTAGTTCATTAGCTTAATCATTGTCAACTCATTAATTTTATCTAGAGTTGTTTAATTTTCTTGGTTACTTATTTATTTACCTTTTCATTTTCATTAATCCACTATTCTTATAGCCCCTAAAGTTGTTTCCTTAAGATTTATCCTCCTACATTAGGGTTTTAGATCTAATATTTCTAAGGGTATACCTTTCATCATAGTTCTTACTATGATTTGGATCCACCATTTATTTGTTCTTCATTGATATTCTCTTAATTATGGTTTGGGCCATCATTATTTGATATATTAAAGATCCCTATTTACCCATGCTTTGGTTGTGCATTATTATTAGATCGTTTGTCATGGATCATTATGAGAATTTTGTCTGGATTATCAATATGTATATATCATGGATTAAATAAGGTGTTTTCACACTTCATTGATTCCTATCCTTTGACCCTCAATGATATGGGATTCTTATAAAATATTTATGATTCTTCATTTTCCTTAAGTGCATTGTTTTATTGCTTATCTAGCTTTGCCTCCTTCATGGGCCCATTTGGTTCTTTTCCATCCATCTTAGAGGAACTTACTTCATTTGTAAACTTGATCTATGAGTATTATACCCCTTGTGTGATTGATGATTATGATGTAGCTCCACCTTCCCATAATACATCTAGGAGTGATGTTTTAAGTGAATCGAGTTACACCTTCCTTTGTTATTCATGATTTTGTTGAGCCTTGTGATGTTATTTATACTTTCTTGATAGCCATGTTTGTATACCATTGGACTCATACCCCTTTGATGATGTCTTATGAGGAGTCTAAGAATATTGATTTATGTGAGACACCTTATGTTATACATTACAATGATATGGTTTGTGATGATAATTATTGTACATCTCATGTTGACTCTATAGATATATTTATGATGATTCTTTACCTTGTGATACATTAAATGAGGATAGGATGGATTATGATAATTAATTAGCTTCAAGTGTGTAAATATTATTGATGATTAATCATTTCCTACTACATTGCATGATGATATTATGGTTGTTAGTGAGAAGTTATTTCATCTTACCCTCCAATCCTCACCATCCATTTCAAACTCCAAATGCATCTTGACCATTCATCTTCACACATGTCCTCCATCAATAAGACTATTAAATTCTATGGTACTACAAAGCCTTATGGTATGACTAAAATTGTTTTCATGTTCTATCCCTTCTTCCCATTCTAATTCTATAAACTACATGAGGGTTTTCCATTCTCATTGTGCCTAAATATTTTTCCATTCTTCACACATCTTGGTTTTCCAAACTTCTTTCTAAAAGGAGTGAATGAAGGTTTCCTAGTTTTCCTTAATCTCCTTCCTAAAGTTAAATAGGGATAATAGATGTATCTATTTATTGAGCTACTATGATCTTGTTATTGAGTCACTATATAAAATTTTTCATACTAGTATAAGCTCATTTGGCTAATAAATTATTTAGAGGACTACTAACAATCTTAATATTATTTAGGATGGGGAGAAAAAATAAATGGAAATTATTGCTCGAACTAGATGTGCAAGATATTCCCAACCAAACAAATTATTTCTCAAGTGAGAGCCTTGAATGGACGCCAATTGGAGAAGATAATGGTGAGATGGATTTATGTGCTGCAATCCCTCTTGAGAGACTCACTAACTTTGTCAAAGGAGAAGGTCTATTGGATGGTACAGAGACAATGTTTGTACGCAAATTACATAGAGAGAACAACTCTACAAACTACACTAACCATAGTACAAAAATGTACTCAAGGTTTGCTTAGATTTAACATTCTCATTAAATATGTCATCTTTTTAATTTTAGTTTTTGTTATATCAATTAATATATCTTTTTTTTTTGTGCATGTATAAATAGTTATTGGTGTGCTTTTGGCCCTAACGATAACAGAAACAAACCTACAAACAAGCAAAGGATATGCAGGTTTCAAAAGAAAAGAGGTTGTCAAACTCACTTTCAAGTAAGAGTCATGTATGGTAGACCGGATGTTGCAATTATTACATACAATGAGTGGAGCCATTGTGATGCTAATGGTGAATTTTGTCATGGAAAGAATGACCCTTCTGGTGATCCAAGGAGTGCTTTTGCACCGAGGTTGTCAAATGAATGTAAATCATATATTGAGTCATTATTGTTAATGGGTGTGGGGATTGACACAATATGTGAAAAGCATTACTTAGACAATGGTTTGACTAAATTGATGAACAAAAGGGATGTTTGTCTATTAAGAAAAGATGTAACGAATGCGTGGAAAAGAGTATGCTCCATTCGATCCAAAAAAAGTGAAGATGATGCAAAAAGTGTGAACTTGTGGCATGTAGAAGAGAAAGACAACTTATTTTACTACAAAAGGCCAAATATTGTGGATAATGCACCATTTATGATAGGCATCCAAACACCATGGATGCGAGAAATGATGGTGAAACATTCACATAATTCAATTATTGCAATGGATTCCACATTCTCGACAAATAAATATGGTGTAAGTATAACAATTTTAAATATATTTTTGGATCTCAATTTAATCATTTATTTATTTTATTTAATAAATTAATTTATTAATATTTTATTCATGTACAGTACCAATTGTATACCTTGCTTGTTTTTGATGAGCAAGAGGCTGGTGTACCTGTTGCATGGGCCATATCATCACGAAATAAAGTCGAGGATATAAATGAATGGCTCACTAAAGTTTATACACGAGGAAAGCAGTGTAAAGAAAATTGGCATGTCAATGCATTGATGACAGATGATGCTAGTGCTGAGATTGAAGCCATCAGGTTTTTACTAACCTTAATTTCTTTATTTAAACTAAAGTGAACTCATTAGAATTGTCTAATATTTAGTTTGTAAGAATATATGTTTCATAATTTACACCACATAATGGTATCACCTTAACAATGCATTTTGTTGGAATGTTACTAATCACCTTTTACAATGTAACTTGTAGATTGTCCTTTGGTTGTCGAGTAATTCTATGTATTTGGCATGTACATAGGGCATGGCTAAAAAATGTGTACAGGTAAGTGGATTGATAATTAAAATATATGGAACATTACATATTTGAACCCCATAGCTTGATATTATGCTTTATATTTCAGGTATGCTAGTAATAAGGATGTCGGAACAAATATGTTTAATAGATTAGGTGAGATTATGTATGCAATGAGTGACAATGAAGACATTATCACTCATCTAATCAACAAATTTATGGAGGAATTCAAACAAGAGAAGGACTTCATTAATTACTTTAAAACAACTTGGTGTCATGATGAGGGTTGTATTGGTAAGATTATGAAATTCTTTGTTATGGTTTCTTTGCATACATTATTTAACTTGATTTTTGTCTATGCTAAAACATCATGTTCCTTTTTTATATAGAGATGTGGGCAAAACACTTCTGAAACTTCTGTCATGCGAACCAAGAGACTAATGCTTCCATAGAATCATATCATTTCCACATTAAGAGTCATTATTTAAGTGATCGTGCTAAGAAATGCACAAGGAGAATGGATTGGCTTATCCACACACTTCTTCATAGGGTAGAGCCATTGTACAAACATAAAAGATACTTGTAATTATCAGGATTTCTAACAAATTTTAAAAAGGAAAGATATTATATTACTGCATTGGAGAGGTTAAAAACAATACCAGATGCAGATTGTTATCCATATGATCTCCTCCCTAACACATATAAGGTAAGAAGCCAAACTGATGCAATGAAATGGTATCACGTGAGAAAGTTTGGACCCAACTTCCATGTATGTGATTGTAAATGGGCACAAAGGGGAAACACATGCAAGCATGTGTTGAAGATTTTAGATCTCATGAAGAGAAACAAAACAGATGAGAAAGATCAAGTTGCTAGTAAGTGTCACTTGATATTTACATTTTACATTGATATTTTTAATGATTATTATATTTCTATTTCAAAACTAACTAAATTACTCTCATTGAATTATAGATAGTGCTACACCATTGGTTGATGATGACATAGAAGGGAGTTTTGGTCATGAAAACAAAGTTACTGGTAATGTTGATATGTTACTTTTATAATAAAATTTTGATTATTTTTTATGGTTTCTAAAAGTTAATAATTTTTATTCCAATTATAGATAGTTCTATTCCATTGGAAGCTCAAGATGCAGTTAGGTTTGTCACTCTTGAAGACCAAACTATTGGTAAGTATTGATATCAACATTTAGTAATTAAATATTAAGGTTTTTCTATTTTTTCTTATGACTAAATTATTGTTATTTGAATTATAGATGGTAGACAATCATTTGATCCTAGCAATGATAACCTAAAAAGTTCTACTAATTTTTTGAACTCACTACTCCAAAATTTACCAACAACAGTAGATGAATTTTTTTTTAATTTTTAATGACTGTGTTGAAAGATATATATATATATATATTTCTATTTCAAAACTAACTAAATTACTCTTATTGAATTACAGATGGTGCTACACCATTGGTTGATGATGACATAGAAGGGAGTTTTGGTCATGAAAACAATGTTACTAGTAATGTTGATATGTTGCTTTTATAATAAAATTTTGATTATTTTTTATGTTCCTAAAAAGTCAATAATTTTTTTTTCAATTATAGATAGATCTATTCCATTGGAAGCTCAAGATGCAGTTAGGTTTGTCACTCCTAAAGATCAAACTATTGGTAAGTAGTGATATCAACATTTAGTAATGAAATATTAAGGTTTTTCTATGTTTTCTTATGACTAAATTATTGTTATTTGAATTACAGATGGTAGGCAATCATTTGATACTAGCAATGATAACCTAAAATGTTCCACTAATTTTTTGAACTCACTACTCCAAAATTTACCAACAACATCAGATGAAATTCTTATTTTTAATGACTATGTTGAAAGATTTAGAAAAGATATCCATGAATCTTTTGCTTCCTCTTTCAAATTCAAATCAATCCCTGGATCAGAGGACATGCCTATGACATGGATATCACCATGGTTTAGTCCCACCAAAATGCACAAACGTCATTCTATCCATCGAAGAGGTAATGCCATTGCTCAAGACTTGAATGAAAAAGCTGAAGAGTATGAAGAATACCAATTCCCCACTATAGGTTGTAAAAAGAAAAAGAAAAAGAAGGTCTTCAATCATTCAGGCATAGCAACACAAGCAGAAAGGATTAATATTGCACAACAACAAAGTGAGTACATTTATTGAAAAGTATTTAATTTTTTATGCATCATTAGTTCTTTCTCTAATTTGATATGCTAAACATATGTTGTTGTAGCTTTGGATGATCAAGACAATACTTGTCGACATCATTTGCCCTTCTCTATTGACTTAAACCAAACAACAACAAATGCAACACAAATTATAGATGGTAAATTTTTCTTTTCATTGTGTTTACTAATATACACAAAAGCTACTAAATATTCTTATTTCTAATCACTTTTCTATATGTAATCAAACAAGCAGTGGATGCAATTTGTTGAGCTCAACCATCAATGTTCAATGTTAGACCCACTCAGATATTTCAACAAACCATTTTAGGTACTTAAGGTTGTTGATATTTTATTAACTTATGTTCTACATATTCTAATCTTACACTTGAATACTTTATAGAATTTAATGTGTTAAATGTGCATGTTATTATAGGTTTAGATGATCAGCAACACACTCAACATAGGGTACCCCCTTGTATTGATCTTAACCAAAGAATGACAACAATTATGGATGGTATGCAAAGTGTGGATGGTAAATAAATTCCAAAAAAATCTATCATTAAGTTACTCTTTTGGATATGATTTTTAGCTTTGAAATAACATGTTAAGATTACATAAATTATATTTTGTAGCTAAATCATGGAATTTTTAGATATTCATTCTTATTTCTAATCACTTTTCTATAACTATTGAAATAAATAGTGGATTCAATTTGTGGAACACAACCATCAATGTTTAATGTTATCCCCACCCAAGCATTTCAACAAACCATTTTAGGTAATTCAGAATGCTATATTTCATTAACTTAACTACATATTGCAATCTTATGCTTGATCACTTTATTTAAGTTGATGTGCTGAAAACCCATGTCATTGCATATTCAAGTGATCAACAAAACAATCAACAATATAGGCCACCCATTTGTATAGATCTTAACCAAACAACAACAATGGATGCAATGCAAAGTATTGATGGTAAGGAAATTACAAAATAAATTTATATCATTGATTCCTCTTTTGCATATGTTGTATAGCTTTGAAATGACATTTTAAGATTAAGTAAATTATTTTATAACTAAATCATGTAATTTGCAGGGGTTGATGATAATATAATAGAGGATTATGGTCAATACTTCTATGGAAGTTAGATTACTCCTCCCATCTGTACTTATATTCTAAACATGAATGGGTGTTTCCTTGTTGTGGCCCATTTGGAGAAGGTGAAAAGGGTTGTCAAAGTCACCTCCTTTCTAGTTACGTATATGTTTGAGGATGTCTCTAGTGAGGGCTCTTAGGTACATTAATTCTAGTTACCTTAATTTTATATCTTCATTAGTTGTTACTACTTCTATTTGTGGTCAAGAATTTTTTTTGTAATATGATTATATAATACAAATGGTTCTAGTGCCCATTTCTTAGTGGATCACATGGATTTTTCTATGCATAATGATGATATGCTATCATTTGATGTCTATGGGGATTCTCCTTCGAATTTTTTTCCAGTTTCTTATGATGTATCTTTGAGTTCTTTTGTAGTGTATTCTTCTACACTTTGTATTGAACAAACATCTCTTAGAAATGCATGAGGATAAACAACATGAGGATATTCGTATATGTGAGGATAATGTGCCAACACCACAAGCCATTACTCAAGTCATATTTTCAGAGTGACTCTCCAGGAGTTTATTGTAGTTGAAACAGGTTTGAGTTACGGCATGACTCCCCAAGATGGTATCTCTTTTTATATGCTGATTACTAAAAGAAATATTTTGTGCAAGGTTATGGATTATCTTTAAAAGATGGCTTCTCTTTGGGAGTACTCATACCAAAAAAAAAAAAAAAATTGGCCAAGGTAATGGGTTGCGTTTAACTTGATTTAGGATGGGCACGTTTTGAAGATTAACAAACATGGGTCACACATGTATGTACCTATTCTTAGGATTTCTAAACATTGGTCATGACTTCACCTCATGCTGAATATTTGTAAACAAGGGCTATGCTGGAATGTCTACCTTTTTCCACTTGGTTGCAGCTGTGAACTACAGTAGAACTTTTTATATGCTGCATTGATATTTTACTGCTGCTTTATTGTTCCTGCTGTGATTTTGGTCCATCCTCTGGTCTAGGCATCTTTTGCTGAGTGTATATTTGTTAAATTGAGGGTTAGGATATATAAAACTATGCTGTCATATTATTAACCTGATCTTCTGTAACTGTTGTTGTTTCTGAATGGATATTTATTGAGACTTGTATATGCTTATTACCTTATTCTTTTTGGTCTGCTGCATTTGCTTTTATCTGAAGTGAGTTTACCAAGTTGCAGATTCAGAGATAGAGATTTGTCTTCATCAATAACCCCATGTAAAATGCCCAGAAAAGGTAACAGTTGTGTCTGTATTTAACAATGGTACTACTTAAAAGACAATTTCATGAAATAGGGTTTGCGGAAACAGGGTATCACTTTTGAGCTAGTATAAAGGCATTCATCCTATGTTTCATCATTTTTTTAAAATCAAATTTTGACACATATGAAAGATACCTAAAAGCATAAATCTCGCCTACCTCTATGAATCACCAAAGGAGGATGAATAATTATTGTTTTTACAGTGCAGAAAAATGTTGCCTATCTATTCTGGCCCAACTGGAAGGCTATTATTAATTATTGTATGTAAAAATGCCCCCACTCTGCAAAAACTACAAAATGAATTTACTTCAAAATTGTTACTTCTAAAGTATATGCACTACTTTATTTACAAAACACCTGATCAATTGATGGGACTATCCATGCAACTAACCAGCACATAACACCAAGTTCTAATAAATGGGGATTGTTATTTTCCATCAGCAACAATGATCTCATTTGATATTGAACTTATAGTGACAATTTATTACTTGTGGCATTTTTCAGTTGCTTTGGCCTAGACTTCAGTCATTTATGGGCATTGATATAATCATTCTTTTCAGTAGCAGTTGCCAATTTCTTAAACTTTAATATCTTCCAATTTAATAGTTCTTGCTTTGATCCAATTGCCACAATGGCATGCAGAGTACAAATGACTACAATTGTCACAATCCTGTGCCAGATGAGAGCTTTGGAATAGGGTATGTACATCCATCAAAGCATAAAGGATAGAAGAATTTTTTTAGATGTTGTAGTTGCAACTGCTCTGGGAGTCATGTATGCAAAATATGGAAGCATAGACAAGGCACGTGAACTGTTTGACAAAATGCCTCAAAGAAATGTGGTCTCATGGAATGCCATGATTGTGTTGGCACAGTTTGTTCGACCTCATGAGCTATGGAATGAAAAATGTCACACCTAGCACCTTTCCACTGCATCAAATTGAAGCATTTTGCAACAATGCATTTGATTTCGGCATGGTCAAATGGAATGGAGTTGACCAAAAATGAAAGAGATTATTGTCGACGGATCCCACATGCACCTGTAGGTCCAAACACAACATTCACAACTGTCACAAATTTTGAGAACTACTCTATCAAAGTTTGGCGCATTTTTGGTCTCAGGGATCTTAAGGGACTTTGCTGGTAGCCTCTTGCCCAGAACAACTGGGACGCTTGGCGCATGAAACGAGACCTCCACTGGCATTTACTTGCCCACCCCGATGCGTTGGCACAGTCCGTTCGACCCTACGAGCTATGAAATGAAAAATGTCACACCTAGCACCTTTCCATTGCATCAAATTGAAGCATTTTGCAACAATGCATTTGATTTCAGCATGGTCAAACAGAATGGAGTTGACGAAAACTGAGAGAGGTTATTGTCGATGGACCCCACATGCACCTATAGGTCCAAACACAACATTCCCTACTGTCACGAATTCAGAGAACTACTCCGTCAAAGTTTGGCACATTTTTGGTCTCAGGGATCTTAAGGGACTTTGCTGGTAGCCTCTTGCCCGGAACGACTGGGACGCTTAGCGCACGAAATGAGACCTCCACTAGCATTTACCCAACCACCCCGACGCGTTGGCGCAGTCCGTTCAACCCCACAAGCTATGGAATGAAAAATGTCACACCTAGCACCTTTCCACTGCATCAAATTGAAGCATTTTGCAACAATGCGTTTGATTTCGGCACGGTCAAACGGAATGGAGTTGACCAAAAATGAGAGAGGTTATTGTCAACGGACCCCATGTGCACTTGTAGGTCCAAACACAACATTCCCAGCTATCACGAATTCTGAGAACTGCTCCGTCAAAGTTTGGTGCATTTTTGGTCTTAGGGATCTTAAGGGAATTTGTCGGTAGCCTCTTTCCCAGAACGACTGGGATGCTTGGCGCACGAAACGAGACCTCCACTAGCATTTACCCGCCCACCCCAACGCGTTGGCATAGTTCGTTCGACCTCACAAGCTATGGAATGAAAAATGTCACACCTAGCACCTTTCCACTGCATCAAATTGAAGCATTTTGCAACAATGCGTTTGATTTCAGCACGATCAAAAGGAATGGAGTTGACCAAAAATGAGAGAGGTTATTGTCGATGAACCCCACGTGCACCTGTAGGTCCAAACACAACATTCCCAGCTATCATGAATTTTGAGAACTGCTCTGTCAAAGTTTGGCACATTTTTGGTCTCAAGGATCTTAAGGGACTTTGCCAGTAGCCTCTTGCCCGGAACGACTGGGATGCTTGGCGCACGAAATGAGACCTCCACTGGCATTTACTTGCCCACCCTGATGCATTGGCGTAGTCTGTTCGACCCCACGAGCTATGGAATGAAAAATGTCACACCTAGCACCTTTCCACTGCATCAAATTGAAGCATTTTGCAACAATGCGTTTGATTTTGGCATGGTCAAAGGGAATGGAGTTGACCAAAAATGAGAGAGGTTATTGTCGACGGACCCCACGTGCACTTGTAGGTCCAAACACAACATTCCCAGCTGTCACAAATTTTGAGAACTGCTCCGTCAAGGTTTGGCGCATTTTTGGTCTCAGGGATCTTAAGGGACTTTGCCGGTAGCCTCTTGCCCGGAACGACTGGGATGCTTGGTGCACGAAACGAGACCTCCACTGGCATTTACCCACCCACCCCGACGCATTGGCACAGTCTGTTCGACCCCACGAGCTATGGAATAAAAAATGTCACACCTAGCACCTTTCCACTACATCAAATTGAAGCATTTTGCAACAATGCGTTTGATTTCGGCATGGTCAAAGGGAATGGAGTTGACCAAAAATGAGAGAGGTTATTGTCGATGGACCCCACGTGCACCTGTAGGTCTAAACACAACATTCCCAGCTGTGACGAATTCTGAGAACTGCTCCGTCAAAGTTTGGCGCATTTTTGGTCTCAGGGATCTTAAGGGACTTTGCCGGTAGCCTCTTGCCTGGAATGACTGGGACGCTTGGCACACGAAATGAGACCTCCACTAGCATTTACCCGCCCACCCCGACGTATTGGTGCAGTCCGTTCGACCCCACGATCTATGGAATGAAAAATGTCACACCTAGCACCTTTCCACTGCATCAAATTGAAGCATTTTGCAACAATGCGTTTAATTTCGGCACGGTCAAACGGAATGGAGTTGACCAAAAATGAGAGAGGTTAATGTCAACGGACCCCACGTACACTTGTAGGTCCAAACACAATATTCCCAGCTGTCACGAATTCTGAGAACTGCTCCATCAAAGTTTGGCGCATTTTTGGCCTCAGGGATCTTTAGGGACTTTGTCGGTAGCCTCTTGCCCAAAACAACTGGGATGCTTGGTGCACGAAACGAGACCTCCACTGGCATTTACCCACCCACCCCAATGCATTGGCGCAGTCCGTTCAACCCCACGAGCTATGGAATGAAAAATGTCACACCTAGCACCTTTTCACTGAATCAAATTGAAGCATTTTGAAACAATGCATTTGATTTCGACACGGTCAAATGGAATGGAGTTGACCAAAAATGAGAGAGGTTATTGTCGACGGACCCCACGTGCACCTGTAGGTCCAAACACAACATTCCCAGCTGTTACGAATTCTGAGAACTACTCCGTCAAAGTTTGGCGCATTTTTGGTCTGAGGGATCTCAAGGGACTTTGCCGGTAGCCTCTTGCCCGGAACGACTGGGACGCTTGGCGCATGAAACGAGACCTCCACTAGCATTTACCCGCCCACCCCGACGCGTTGGCATAGTTTGTTCGACCCCATGAGCTATAGAATGAAAAATGTCACACCTAGCACCTTTCCACTGCATCAAATTGAAGCATTTTGAAACAATGCATTTGATTTTGGCATGGTCAAATGGAATGGAGTTGACCAAAAATGAGAGAGGTTATTGTCGACGGACCCCACGTGCACCTGTAGGTCCAAACACAACATTCCCAGCTATCACGAATTCTGAGAACTGCTCGGTCAAAGTTTGGCACATTTTTGGTCTCAGGGATCCTAAGGGACTTTGCTGGTAGCCTCTTGCCCGGAATGACTGGGACGCTTGGCGCACGAAACAAGACCTCCACTGGCATTTACCTGCCCACCCCGACGCGTTGGCGCAGCCCGTTCGACCCCATGAGCTATGGAATAAAAAAATGTCACACCTAGCACCTTTCCACTGCATCAAATTGAAGCATTTTGTAACAATGCTTTTGATTTCAGCACGGTCAAAGGGAATGGAGTTGACCAAAAATGAGAGAGGTTATTGTCGACAGACCCCACATGCACCTGTAGGTCCAAACACAACATTCCCAGCTATCACAAATTCTGAGAACTGCTCCGTCAAGGTTTGGCACATTTTTGGTCTCAAGGATCTTAAGGGACTTTGCCGGTAGCCTCTTGCCTGGAACGACTAGGACGCTTGGCACATGAAACAAGACCTTCCCTGGCATTTACCCGCCCACCCTGACGCGTTGGCACAGTCCGTTCGACCCCACGAGCTATGGAATGAAAAATGTCACACCTAGCACCTTTTCACTGCATCAAATTGAAGCATTTTGCAACAATGCGTTTGATTTCGGCATGGTCAAAGGGAATGGAGTTGACCAAAAATGAGAGAGGTTATTATCGACGGACCCCACGTGCACCTGTAGGTCTAAACACAACATTCCCAGCTGTCACAAATTCTGAGAACTACTCCGTCAAAGTTTGGTGCATTTTTGGTCTCAGGGATCTTAAGGGACTTTGTCGGTAGCCTCTTGCCTGGAACAACTGGGATGCTTGGCGCATGAAACGAGACCTCCACTGGCATTTACCCACCCACGCTGACGCATTGGCACAGTCCGTTCGATCCCACGAGCTATGGAATGAAAAATGTCACACCTAGCACCTTTCCACTGAATCAAATTGAAGCATTTTGAAACAATGCATTTGATTTTGGCACGGTCAAATGGAATGGAGTTGACCAAAAATGAGAGAGGTTATTGTCAACGGACCCCACGTGCAGTTGTAGGTCCAAACACAACATTCCCAGCTATCACAAATTTTGAGAACTGCTCTGTCAAAGTTTGGCGCATTTTTGGTCTCATGGATCTTAAGGGACTTTACCAGTAGCCTCTTGCCCGGAATGACTGGGATGCTTGGCACACGAAATGAGACCTCCACTGGCATTTACCCACCCACCCCAATGCGTTGGTGCAGTCCGTTTGACCTCACGAGCTATGGAATGAAAAATGTCAGACCTAGCACCTTTTCATTGAATCAAATTGAAGCATTTTGAAACAATGCGTTTGATTTCGGCACGGTCAAACAGAATGGATTTGACCAAAAATGAGAGAGGTTATTGTTGACAGACCCCACGTGCACCTGTAGGTCCAAACACAACATTCCCAGCTGTCACGAATTCTGAGAACTGCTCCGTCAAAGTTTGGCACATTTTTGGTCTCAGGGATCTTAAGGGACTTTGTCGGTAGCCTCTTGCCTAGAACGACTGGGATGCTTGGCGCACTAAACGAGACCTCCACTGGCATTTACCCGCCCACCTCGATGCGTTGGCACAGTCCGTTCGACCCCACGAGCTATGGAATGAAAAATGTCACACCTAGCACCTTTCCACTGCATCAAATTGAAGCATTTTGAAACAATGCGTTTGATTTTGACACGGTCAAACGGAATGGAGTTGACCAAAAATGAGAGAGGGAATGTGGCAAGCTAGAGCTTTACATCCTTAACAATATCTATGATCTTAACCTCTCAAGAATCCATGGCAGAGAATTTCCCATAAGACTTGGACACCTTTAGACCTAATGCATTCATGACTTCTAAGTTCATCACATTACTAGAAGAACTAGAACCTAGCATGCAAGTATGGACTAGTGATTCATTTATCAACAAAGAAGTATAGAATGGGTCAACATTCAATTGATTGTCTACTAAGGAAGTACCTAGGTAGACCTCTAGTATATATTGGGCATTTGTTTTAGTAGTAACACCATTTGGAACATGTGTGAAACTATTTAGATTTTTTTCGATAATGATATAGGGTTAACCCTTTCCCTATGTTCTAGGATTCTAAGGAGCTCACTTATGGGAATAGAGATTCTAATCTAGCTCAGGACTTGATCCATATCAATAGGGTTATATTTTGGCAAAGGAGTTGATTGTGGTACAGTAATGTCATTTGTGGTAGGGATATTAGAAATAACCTAGCTATGAGATTCTTACCTTTGGTTTTGCTAGTCTTTTGCCTTGCTTCATTGATGGTCATGATGAACCTAGTATTGAAGTCAACAATTACTTCATTGACACCCTTCTTTATTGTAGTAAATTCATGGATTGCAAATTTTGAATCAACCCTATCCCCATATTAAAGTCTAAAGACTCTCATGAACTCCTCCAATGAATCAACATTGCTATCTGGAAAATTGTGGTACCATTCTTTAGCAATTTTTTCCAAGGACTGAACAAATAATTTCATCATCTTATCCTCATGTTTAATTTCATACTCATCTATGGTCCATTAATGAATCACCACAAATGATCTCCTCTTATCTCATTAGGTATTGCATTAGGATACTCAGGGATACCAAATAAATCCAACTAATAATATCTTTCCATCCTAGGAGGCTACCTAACTAGTGGGAATATTTGTGCCTACCTCCTAAATGGAACTCTCATATTTGGAAAATGATTTTGCTACGGATTATGTTGTAAATGTTGAACTTGATTATGCAACACATAACCACCATGGTTCTAATTCTGTTGGTTTGGAATTTATGCCAACAAATAAGCTTGCTACTTGTTAATTTGCTTTTGTAATTCTTAATGCCTATATCAAAGATGGTCCAACAAATCCAACTCCTATGTTTGGAAGTGGACAATCTCGCAATGTCTTGATACTCATACATGATGACAAATGGTAAAATCTTATGAAAATTTAAGCCCATTTACCTAGCCTTTATCTAATCCTTATCTGCATATGACCCCATGCTTATTGACATGTCTTTTTTATGTGCACAAAGTCCTATACATTTCTCTTATCTATTTATTATCCATGTTGATCTATACACTAATACCTAAATTACCTTTATCTATCATGATCCATTCTACTTGTTTGATATAAGGTCAAGTATACAGTCAAGGGGTTTCCTGCATGAGTGCAAACTTAACCCACTTAAATTTAAAATAAAAATTTTGAATCTTGGTTAACTAGCCCCTTTGTCTTTCCTGCTTAGAGCTAACTATGTACACATTTGTGTGATCTATTATCATGTGCTTGTGTAAAAAGATATCCAATTATATGAACATTTTATCATCATGGAATCAAGAGACCTCTCATTCATTCTAGAGCATTTAGAAGATCAAATTAATATCGACAGATTTAGGTTTAGTGCTTAAAGGAGTAATGAATCTAATTTTTAGATGTTAGTCTATTGTTCAATCATTTAGTCAAAGTCATCAATTTAACATCCTTACATGGTTTGACATGTCAAGAAATATTGGGATCCCATAAAGTACAAATTGACAAATCTATTAACCCCTTTTACTATGAGAGATCAAACAATTTACTTTTCAGAATGCATAGAGCACAAAATTCAAACTATCAGAGGTCTAGTCCATAGCTACATACCGACTTCATGACTATGAATTAGACACATACCAATGATCTTGACCTAGATTAGACTAGCAAAGAATATTTTAATTTTGATCTATACATTCAATTGTCAAGGCCATTTCCTACTCCTGATGTGCATAAATTCCAAAGCATTATCCATTTGGCACTCATTCTTTAGTCATAGAGCTAAGTAGTCCATCCTTCTTATTTCCTTTCTAAGAATAGTATATGTTTGTGTTAGTGAATTGTCTAGCTCCATCTATTTTCATTTCATCATTATTACTTGGTCTAGGTTAATTATGCTTATGTGTTTGCAAATCATTTGACTAACCTAAACTAACCCTTAGGAAATCTTTATTTCCTTTTCATTTTGGTGAACCTGACAAAGCATATGTGCATCCTTAGATCTTATTAGGATTTCAAATCTACATTTATTTTTGATTTTATTCTTTGTTTAGATATAATCTATTATTTTATCACTTGTGCTTTGTTGTTCTATCTTTATTTCTAGGGTTTGGTGATTATTATCTTTGATTGTCCTTTTCCCACCTTACCTACCCTTGTCTTGACCTAGGGTTTATATAGATTTTTCATGTATTTTTAGACCCAATTTCTAATTTATTGGCCTATTCCTAGTCATATTATTGCTTATATGTAGGGATTTACATTATCCTAATTGTCCATTGAGAAGAAGCCCTTGCCTAAACCCTAATATGGTCACCCAATTCGATGGCAATGATATATTTTATGGTCGTCACATTGAGATAAACTTAGGTGATGTTTATGATCATGAAGCTTATGTGAATAAACAAGATTTTGCTACTTAACTTTCTAGTTTGGCTAATGTGGAGAATCCTAAACAACTAGTGGATATGTTTCATGATGTGTTTACAAATCAAAATACATGCCAAGTTGTCTATTCTAAACTTGTTTCATCTCTTAAGGTTAGTGAATCTACCTCCACCCATAGTGAATCTACCTCCACCCATACCTCTATGATAGGAACCTCATCCATTTCTACTTCTATCATTTCTAATAGTCTTCCAATCATTTAGTACATCTTTTTCCATACACCTTTCATATAGCACTATTGATTCTAAAAAATTACTTCATTTACCCAAACCATAGCCTCATCCATACCTCTTACATCACATGCTTGTATGCATCATAGTGGCCCTGATCAATCTTTAGTAATCATCCCATCCTCTACCCTTTATGTACTATTCCTAAAGATTGTTTAAATAGAAAAGAAAGTGGATGAAAATCCCAGTGGACAAGATGATAATGTAGTTTTAGATCTTAGGAATACACCTCTAGCATTTGAGATGGTGACATATCCATTGCCTATGGATTTTGTCACACCAAGGTTTCTGATGTATGATGGCAAAGGTGACCCTAATACTCATCTTAAATTCTATACATCTATATGCATGGATTTTCTTTATGAGAATAGAATATTGACAAATTTATTTTCACATACACTTAAGGATTATGTTATTGAGTGGTTCTATACACTTCCTTGAGGATCCATATGTTCATTTAGTGATCTAACAAAGGTGTATGTTAAGTAATTTGAAGTTAATATTAGCCTTAGAGTTATCATTACATTGATTTGTTTGAGCATGCTTAAGGATCTAATGAACACATCAATGATTATGTCATGATATTTTCTTCAATGTGATCTAAGTCGATTACCCCTTTGCATGGTTAAAAAATTCAAAATATTTTTATCAAGGAGCTTATTAAACTAATTCAAGGCAATACATATAGCTTTGCTTCTTTTATGAATTTAGGTGCTCATGTTAAAATAATGGAATCAAAATTGTTAGCAAGAAATGAGTTTAAATATGGTTCAAGTCAAAATAAATCTCATCCTTCTAACTTTCAAAAGTCAAATACTTTTTCAAAGGGCAATGAAAAGAAGGAAAACCTGAATCAAGTGGCTAATACCTTTTCTTTTTCTTTGTTTAGACCATCTAAATGTAGGGAGTTCACTAAGCTTGATGAATCTATGGACAATGTGCTTCAAACATTATTGAGGGAGAAACTTATCATTCCTCCTCCTATCTATCCTATAAATACTAGTCAAGCACTCCATAAATGGTATAATGAGCAAGCATTTTGTAATTATCATTGTGTTAATGGGCATCATATAGAAAAATATGTAGGTCTTAAACAAAAGGCCAAGATCTCATAGATAGCAATGCAAGCAAAATTGATGGAGTATTTATGATAATGTAAATCTATTAATGATGCCTACTAATAATAATTTAAAGATATATACAAATTTGTTTCCAAAGTATTCTATCAACATAGAGACACTTGATATTGATTTAGTGTTATTGATGATAATAGCAATGACACTAGTGGGGAATAATGAATCTAATGTTTATATTTATTAATTATTTTACCTCACATGGAGAAGAGGGCATCACACTTTGAGGTGAGACTCTTTGCCACATGTTAGATACTTTGGGAAGTGCATAAATTGTAAGAGCATCTAATGTCATTATGAGGTGCATGAGCAACTTATACATTGTAAGGCAGGAGTTACTTATGATGAATTCTATGATGTGTAAGAGTATGATTATAGGGGAGTTATGTTGGAATCTTGACCAACATTATGACAGTCTATGACACATATCATAAGGCATTTTTTAATAGGCTTGAATGTGTCATGTCCCCTTTATAATTAAATTATTTTAGATGATTTAGTAGCCCATTCTATATTTCCCAAGGGCTAAGGAAAAATAAATAGAGAAATATTTTATTTAATATTTTAATTGTGATCTCGTAAATTTATATTTTTCTTGATATTTGGGAGCAATTAAATATTAAATATTATTATTATAGCACTAAATGGGGTGTGGGATTCCATGAAGAGATTTGGCATCTAATATGGTCCTAAAAAATAGTCAATTCTATGACAGATATGACAGAATCATGACAAGATGTCATAATGCAAGATTTTGCTATTTTTAAGCTACAGTTATGGAAGGGACAAAGTGGCAATAATTACAAATATTCTTCCAAATTGAGCATTGGATTTTGGGCACCCATTTTGTGGTTTGAAACAATCTCTATTTATATGGGGGATTTGCATACAAAAATAACCTTTTTAATCATTTTAGAACTCAAATTTTTTGTATGAGCACTTGTACTTTTATAATTCCTTCTGTGGATGAAAACCCATTGAACATTTTTGAGAGCAATCTTACTTAGAGGTTGCATTGGAGCTTCAAGGATTTGCAGATTCTTCTAGTTGTTCAGTTTGTGTGTGTTTTTTATAGGTTTTGGAGTACAATTTGGTGTGTAATTTATTTGTAGCTTATTTGTGTTGTGTTTATTGTAGAAGCTATGATTTAGATGTATTGTTATCCCTTAACCTCATTTTGATCATCTACAGAGTTGGTGATTCATATTTTCTATTTGGGGCAGAATATCGACATAGTCGTGGAGCCATTTGTTGTGATTATTTGGGATAGTTTGTGTGGGGGTTTGTTTCTAGTTTTGGTGTTATATATTGTAGATTATGTTGTTTTTTTTGATTAATTTTCTACTATTTTTTCTCCTTTCATATCAACTTGAAGAGTTTTAGGTTTAATCTTTTAGATTGGAGCAAAAGTCATGTGATTTATAGGTTTTGGTGTGATTTTCAAGAGTGATAGTTTTAGATTTTGTTGCTTCTTTATATGCTATTGTTTTGATTGTCATAATAGCCCATATTAGTGTAAAAAATAGATTTCATGAATTAAAGAATATTCCAAGAGTTTCTGTGATAAAATTGCCAAAATCTGAGTTGACTAGTTTGGTTAAATTCATGTAGTTTTGCAAGATTTTGTTTTTGCATTCAAATCTGAATATTATTTATTTCAAATATTTGTGGAGGAAATTACAGAATGTGCCAAAATGGAGCGTCCAAATTGAGGAGTTATATATGAGATTATATGACAAGTCATGATGGTTGTAAGAGCATATTCTATTTTTAGCCTAGAAGACCATGACCAACTTGGGAGTTGGAATTTGGGCCAAATATGGCACCACTTTGGGTCATAGTTTTGGAACATGGTATTGGAAAACCATTTGGTTTATGGCTTAATATTTGGCTATTTATTGGATGCTAGAGATGGAGGTTTAATAGTGAGTTTGTAGGTACCGTTATGTTGCCAGAATTGCTCTAGAATCTCTTGTTGGTGACACTCTTGTAAAATCTTATACTCTGCAAGTGTAAATTGTAATAGTTGATTATTAAACAATACATTGATTTGCTTTGAAGTATGGGATTTTTCTCTCGAAAAGGTTTACCCCATGTAAATCACTATGTTATGGTATATTTCTTTTGTGTTTATTTTAGGAATTGTAATTATATGATCATTAATTTTTGTACATACCGCCTCTCATATATTAGGGTAGGAAGTGCATTCTGCACCTCTTCTTCCTTTTAACATTATGGAAACTTTATATTGCTCATCTCCATCTCAACTTCTTATTGATCTTACATGTCAATACAACATATGTACTACAAAGGAGTTATTTAATTGTCACATTACACGTAAAGAGTATACACATTCTAGAGTTTCATTGAGGGTGTTTAATGGAATGCTGATTCATATGTTGGGTTGTATCATTTTGAAATTAAAAATTGGACGTAAGGTTTATGTCATGTTATATCATCAAATAAATTTGGTACTTTACTTGGTAGACTTTGGATTGAACAATGTAAAGCTATGCCATCTATGTTACACCAATGTGTCAAGTTTGTGCATGAAGGAAAAGTGGTCAAAATTGAAAGAGCTCAGATGATAGTCACTTTATATTGGACACATTTGTTGCAAAACCTAATGATGTGTCTTATGAGAGCAATGATATCATTCCTGATCTATAGAAAATTCACTTTGATGAGCTAGATAGGATTCAAAAGAGACTTAAGAAAGAAGCATTTTATCCCAAGGGAGAGACAAAACATGAATACATTGAAGCAAAGAACAAAAAGAGAACTTTAAAGAGATATAAAAAAGAACCAAAAGTCATTGAGTTTAAAGAAAGGCAAGAAACATTGAAACCAAAGAAAGAAGTTGTGTTTCATCCAGTGGTCTTTATTCCACAATGAGAAGTAACAAAGCAAACATGGATAAAAAGAGATATTGCACCTATTGATCATATATTTGCACCTAGTACAAAACAATATCAAGAAGAAACACATGTTATTGTAAAATCAAGCAAAGAAGAGCACAAAATGAAACAACTTGAGGATGATTTTGATGATGTCTTTTGAAATAATGATGATCTTATGGATGTGCAAACTTTGCCAAAAAAAGAAGAAAAAATGTTTAAGTTTATCAATTAACCCTATTATTGATATCATTATTACTTTTACCTTTTAGTATCCTTTGATTTCTTGATTAGCTCTTATCTTATGTCTTTATTTCATTCTCTTGATTATTATGCCCTATTTTTCCTTTGGTCACTGTCACTTTCTCTTTTTTGGATTATGTTTTCACACATATGATCCCTTGCCTTTATATAATCCTTTTTTTATATACTCATCTTTTGTTTTGTCTTGTTTAGTCTTTGTCATTTTGTCAGCTATTGCCTTTGCCTTTTATATCTTTGATCCATTGTCTTTGGCTCTTACCTTGTGATCCTTATGATTACTATTTGCTTCATAACTATAATGTATTCCTACATTGATTGAACTAGCTACCTTGAGCATTCTTGCCTATGATCTATCTAGCTACCTTAAGCATTCTTGTCTATAATCTACTCTTATTTTATCTATGATATATCATTATCTTAAGCATTTTTATCTATGATCTTGTACTATGACATCATGCTATCTAGAGTACTTTGATTTTACATTATTCCACCATATTATGTCTTATAGTTTTTATATGAGATCATATATTGTTATATCTTACTTTGTGAGCCTTATATGACTCTACATGCCATATCTACTTCATGGAGCATACATGTCTTAAGCTTATATTGTCATATCATATATCTTGACCCTATCATATATTGAGCTTATATTGTCATATCATAAATCTTGATCTTATCCTATATGGAGCTTATATTGTAATATCACATGTCTTGATCCTATTCTATATTGTGCCTACATTGCTATATCATTTATATCTTAATTTCGTCTTGGTCTTATGTTGTGCCTATATTATCATTATTATACCAAGATCTTGTATTGATCTTATGTATTAGGGGCATCACACCTTCCCTCTTGTCACATTGAAACCTTATTATCAAATCTCACTATCTAAATTTATACCTACACCCATTCTTCAATTATAAAGCTAGGTATTTCATCCTTATTTCTTTTCTAAAAACAATAAATTAATTATTAAGTATCATTAAAGTAGTCTACTTTTCAATAAAAATGAAATACTTTAATTTAATTAAGAGTAATCCCTATGTGAAGTGTTAATTTAATTAATTTATTTATCACCATAATTTAACAAATTATCTTACGATAATTTATTTAAATAATATTTTTCCATCAAAAATTATAAAATAAAAAAAATAAAAATAAAAGGTCCTCATTTCATACCTATCCTTTCAAGTGCGGCGCCCTGCACCAATGTCGCAGATCTTCTCCTAAGTTTACATCGCTAGACGTTGGCGTGTTTAGCGAGTTGTATCGTCAATATCAGAAAAGTAGGTAATTTGAGATGTTTTTTCAAACTAGGTGACTTGAAAAGAATATTCCCAATATTTTTCCGCGTTCACGGGATGGTTATGACACTACGGTGTCCGTACGCCACTCATTTGATCCAGTTTAGGGCTTCATTTTTTGCCAATTGATTCCGCGAAAAAACCCTACACTAGGTAGCGCGTGGAATGGAAAAGTACTCTGGCATTGACCGACTGCACTAAATATCCTCTATTTAAAATATTTGTGGGTCAAAATTAACTTTTGAATGGATTATTATGTTTAAGAATAGTGAAAATCTAATTAGATAGGCTAGGGCAAAATTTTCTTCCGTGTTGAATACGATATTTGGTATGAGTAGTATACTACATAATGGACAGCTTCCAGCAATTTGATTAACTTCCTTCACCTCCATCTATGGCTGCTCCTACAATATTCCCTCTTATTATTGTTATTCTCATGCTCATCTGCGCGTCGGCCCAGAAGCAGAATATCACGCTTGGCTCCACTCTTATTCCTCCTCAAAATTCCAAATGGGTTTCACCAAATGGAAGGTTTGCCTTTGGATTCTATGAGCTAAGTCCAGCTCTGTATGTGTTAGGCGTGTGGTTTGACAAAATACCTACGAGAACTCTGGTCTGGACGGTTATGAAGGATCAGAGGGACCTTCCCGTTGAAAAGAATTCTACCCTGCAGCTCACTAACAGCGGCCTGAGGTTGTATGATGCCCGAAAAAGTCTGAAAAGGCAGGCTGCTCCCTCCCAAAAGATTGCCGCAGCTGCAATGCTCGACAGTGGCAATCTTGTGCTGTTAAACGCCTCATTTGAGCCCATCTGGCAGAGCTTCGACTATCCGACGGATACCCTCTTGCCCGGTCAAGACCTCAAGTGGAAATCTACCCTGTATTCCAAGGCTTCCAGTACAAACTTCTCATCAGGCCGATTCGAGCTCGCCTTGCAAGAAGACGCCAAGTTAGTGCTTTATCCTGTGGATCGAGTGGGCGAGTCTCAAGGCGCCTACTGGGCTAATAAGCAATTCTTTCAGGAAGTAACCTTAAAGTTTGATGCGAGTGGGCTCTTGTATTTGGTAAATACCACCAACATGACGGTTTCCAATCTCACAGACGGCGGGGCTGGAAAGGGGCAGTTTCTTCGTAGATTGACGGTGGAGAGCGACGGAATCCTTGCACAGTACGTGTGGAACAGTAGCAATGCTACTTGGTCATCTGTATGGCAGCCTGTGAAAGATCCGTGCAAAGACGTCAAGGGTCAGTGTGGACGCAATGGCATTTGTGAGCTCAACAGTCAGAACAAGGCCGACTGCTCTTGTCCTCCTCACTTCAATTTTATCGACAACCAAGACCATTTTAAGGGATGCGTGCGAAGCTCATCGCCAGGGCAGAGCTGTAGTGCAAGTAGTCCCATGTCGCGGCTTGTCAACACAGACTGGGGGGGTGGCAACGACTATTCAGTTTTGCCGAATCTGAGTGAAACTGAATGCCAGGAGGCCTGCACAAACGATTGCATGTGTGTTGTCGTCACATATAGCAACACAGTCTGCCGGAAGAAACGGATGCCTCTAGTCGACGGCCGTCAAGGTGATGACATTACAACTGTAGCTTTTGTCAGAGGATCTGACGACATCAACGCGCCGTCTCCCTTCTTCCCTCCTCTTCCAGAACAAAGAAAGGAAAGGGAGAGAAAATCTCTTGTAGCCATTGGCATAAGCCTCCTGGCTTGCTCTTCATCTCTTGTTGTAGCGGCCTTTTTGGTGTGTTTGTGTGGCAGCAAGCTCCAAAAGATGAGAAAAGTTACACAGGAGCCTATAGTTGTGGAGGGGTTGAAGGCGTTTTGTTATAAAGAAATAGAGACTGCTACAGCGGGTTTTAGAGAAGAATTAGGAAGGGGTGCTTTCGGTAAAGTTTACAAGGGGAGGTTACCGGATGGAAGAGCAATTGCTGTGAAAAGTCTAGTTGATAAATCGGTGCAAGAACATGGGGAGCGGGAGTTCAGAACAGAGGTGACCGCGATTGGTACAAGCCATCATAAAAATCTGGTTCAATTGTACGGTTTCTGTGATGAGGGCTCACACCGGCTTCTGGTGTACGAGTACATGAGCCATGGATCTTTGGACACCGCTCTATTTGTAGATAGCGGCTTTCTTGATTGGAGGATACGTGTTCAGATTGCGATAGGCACAGCACGAGGGCTCCTCTACTTGCATGAAGAGTGCAGGACCCAGATCCTGCATTGTGACATAAAACCCCAAAACATTCTGCTGGACCAAAACTACAGTCCTAAAATATCTGACTTCGGCTTGGCAAAATTGTTGAGGGCAGAACAGACTCGGACAATGACTGGAGCTCGGGGCACTATGGGTTACATTGCGCCTGAGTGGATTAATAATATGCCAATTACTGCAAAAGTAGATGTTTACAGCTTTGGAGTGATGCTGCTCGAAATTATTTGTTGCAGGAAAACCATGGCCTTAGATGCCCCGGAAAATGAAATGTTTTTGTGCACTTGGGTCTACGAATGCTTGAAGCGCGGTACACTTGCTAAGCTGGTGGAGCAGCTGCAAGTAGAAGGCGAAGGTGTAAGAATGGAGTCGAGTCAGTTAGAGAGAATGGTATTGGTGGGCCTGTGGTGCATTCAAGAAGATCCAGCTTTCAGGCCATCTATGAAAAAGGTAGTTCAAATGATGGAAGGAACGGTGGAGATTGCGGTGCCCCCTCCTCCAGGATCTTTTGTTGGTTCATTGTGTGTATAAAATATAAAATTCACGGCTTTTGGTGAGGCATCAATATCGCCCTATAATAATCTCAGTGCCTTGCCAATATATTTAGTTATCCTATACTAATAGTAATGTTATTTTGCCTCTAGTTACGAATGGCAATGGCTTTAGTAACATATCTCAGTACTATTTTTAAATTAGTGTAGTGTTGTGGTCTGGTTAGTAGCTTCCGGACAAAAAAATAAAATGGTATAAATCACGGGCAATATGGCGATGAAAGTGCATATTGTGTTCTCTAAAGGTTAGGTATTTACAAGACACTCCCCTTTTTTTTTTTTTTTTTTTAAAGGATCAATGCATATCGTACGACACAAGGTATGTACAATGGCCTCAATTTGTATTGGTGAAAATTGCATAGACATGGTTTTTTCATCATTTATGTTTTGGGTCCCTTTTTATGGGCGAATTTTCATCTATGTTTTTTAGTCTTTTTAGTTCACATTGCCATTATTGGGTTGAGAATTGTTTATTTAGTTATTAATTTTATTTTTGTATTTTGTTATTAATTGTGTTACTCAGATTTATATTTATCCTCACTATTATAAGCATGCAGAACTTTTAATAAAAAAATTTAAAACAATATTTTTCTACAATTCTACTTGAGATCTTATTTGAATCTTCACAAAAATTCAAATATTAAGAATAAAAATTGTGAACAAGGCTTTTGTAGTAGTACTGCTGCAACTATTAGTACTAATGACACTATACAAGCTCATACAATATATAACGCAGTCCCTCTGATGCATATTTCTACCCGTCATTTGTACTAGATGACTAGAAGAAACATTTTGATGCTAGTCCATCATCTCTCTGAAATCATTTGTCCCTTTACTTACTATTTTTTCTTTTTTTAGATAAAAATACTTTGGAATATTTGTCATTTAGAAACCTTACTATTTTTTCTTTTTTTAGATAAAAATACTTTGGAATATTTGTCATTTAAGTTTCTAATTGGCCACAAATTTGTTGTGGGGAAAGCAAAGCTCTACTAACAACTTACTGGGAAAAACATTCTAAGTTTATTTTTTACCCTAGTTGGAATAATTGATATGTTTAACATGATACTGAAGGAAATCGATTTTAAATGATATGATGGCTTCTTTGTCTCTATTCTTTCCTTAATTAAAACCCCTTAAAGTTGCCTAAATTTCCTTGTTTTATTTTACTTTAGAACTATTTAAGAATTATACGATTATATTTTGGCTTTCATATATTATAATGAATATTACTAATATAATTAATAAATAATTATTAATATTATTAATTAGATTATCAATATGGGATGCCGATGACGGCGTGGTTCGGTGGTTAAGTCGCTCGGTTGTAGTGATAGCCACCAGAGTTCAAACCCCCGCTGGGCCAATGAGCTCGCAAGGCTTTACGCCTTCACTGGGCCAACGAGCTCGCGGGTTTGAAGTGTTCTTGCTAGGGGATGAGGTCCCCCATGTTATGGCCTCACCGGTTCATTGCTCCGAGTAAAAACATTCGCGTGGAGCTGGAGGGCGTGTTGCACCAGCGTTGTCGGTCACGTTAAAAAGTTTATCAGGTGCATTATCTTTTAAAAATATATATATTATCAATAGATCATATTATAACAATATTAATAATATTAATTAATATTAAGATTATAATATTAATTAAATTATTAATATTATTTATTATAATTTTTCCATTCATGGCACAATGTGTTGGTTAAAATGTCACATTCTGGTTGTTTCCAACAAGGTTCAAACCCCCATTGGGTTATTGTGCTTTCATTAGGTCGTTGTGCTTGCAAGTTTAAATTGTGTGCATTGAAGCGATTAGGATTCAAGCTATTGACTTCATATTACAAACGCTCATTGGGTTGTTGAGCTCGCGAGCTTTGTACCCCTACAAGGTTGCTAAGCTCGCGAGTTTGGACTATTCACGTTAATGTAGTGTGTTCGTGCTGGGGATGAGGTCCCCCATTTATGGCCTCACCTGGATCAGGGCCTGGCTAAAAATTTCCCATTCACTGATCAAAAGAAATATATATTATAATAAACGAAAGCTAAGATATAAGAATATTATTCTTAAATAGTTCTAAAGTAAATAAATGGATCTAGTTCTATAATAGCTTCCTTGGTTGACTAGTTATTATCAATTATACTTTCAACATGTTGCAAAGTAATTATATAAACTAATTTTTTTCTTTAACTAATTACTATCAACTATACTTTCATCCATTCATAAATGAACTACTCAATCTATGAAATTGCTCTACTAAGAAATCACTTGGTCATCAATATTTAATAAATATTTATTGTAATGAAAAAATCAACTTCAACTACACTACTAGGGATCTAGCTATCAAACTTGATGCAGGCACATTCCTGGACATTTTGGCAATCTTTTATCATGTCTAGAAAAGTTGAATTTTTGGTTTAGTTCAACAATATGTGTGTCTACTAATTTGTGGTTAATAGTCTATGGAGAGGAAAGTTAGTACATTTTATTGTACTATGAAATTATAGTATTGATAGCAATTATATTTATGGTTGTTTGATTAAGTGCTAAGGTTTGAAAATTATTAGATAAGTCATAGTTAGTAATTTATTTCATGAGTGTTTGCGGGTTAACAATTGAGTTCAATTAAGATTGCTTCTATTTGTAGAACATTATTTTGAGTTTACACCAAAGGATGCATATTTGAAAAGGTTGTACTAACTATTGAGAATGTGTGTAGTGCATCACATGGAGATTCTCCACTATTAACCATTGGAGTTTGTATGTTTGTTATAACAAGTAGGTGACATGTTTCATGTGGTTTCAAGCTTTGTGTCATCTTGTGGCTGATGTAGATCATTTGAGAAACTTGAGAATTATATATGTACTTAATTGAGAATTGTTGGAAGGTAAGAGAAGAACACATGATATGGTAGAAGGTGAGAGAGTGAGTTTTTAATAGAGAGGAGTAAGGTCTAAGAGGTTGAGTAAATGTACAAGGAGTATGATGTGGATTAATTTTGAGAAAGCATAAGGGGGTTAAGTGGACATCATTACAATAGAGTAGTCATAGAATTCTAAAATTATATTATACTTGTTATCATTATGCATCTCATGCAACAAGTCTTGCAAGTGGTGTTTCCATAGTTTAGTGATTATGTGTATGTAAGAGGCCATTGTGGTGACTATCTATTTGTGAATCTTATTGTAATCAAATGGTTGTGTCTTGGAATGTAAGAGAGCCCATTGCGGCAAGTTTTATGGCTATAACATGGTGATAATCATGCAAGATTATGTCAATGAGAACTATGTAGTTGTTTATGTGAATTTCTATCATTTGTGGTGGATTTTGTGTTTGTTGTTGTGTTGGCTACATGGCTAGAAAGTCCTTCATTAGACCCTCCTATTATTAGAATTTGCAGAATCTATAAGATGAATGTTAATCTCAAAGTTTGAAGTAGTTTGAATAGGCAAAAGACAAGTACATATAGGTGAGGGAGAGTATTTAGTAGTTGAGGAAAATATTCCTATAAACTAGCATGAGTGGCTAGTTTATTGGGAGAGCTTTGATGACCGCTTAATTAACCTCTTAACAACCTTAACCACCCAACAACCTTGACATGTGTCAAGATTGTGTAAGGGCACACCTAAGTAGGCTTATGCCTAAGTATATATGAAAAATATATACACTAATACCCCCTTAAGCATAGATTAGGTGGGCACAAAATAAATGGGTCCTAACTACAAATCCTAAAGAGGCACCCATGAACAATGCAAGAATGCAATTGGGTCCCAGAAACTAAGCCTGATCAGGTACCCAAGTACAATGCAATCTCTCAAAAATGGAGAAAGGTAGAAAACCCAGTGGAAAAAATCTACCCTCCAAAAGAGAGAAATTATACAGGTGAAGAAGTACTACTTCTTTCACTAAGTAGAATATAAGATTACCCCCATAGGAGAAAAAAGAGAGGTCTATGAGACCCCCCCATAGTACATGTCATGCTATAGTGATTTTGGATAGTTGAGAAAGGATGTAGATGTAGATCCAAGAATGTCAAACATTGCTCCTTCCCTTAGGAAGAAATAAAATCACTTGAAGATGCATGATATCTTCCCATGTGAGATGTATGTAGAATCTTGAATCATTCTAAAGTTGATCCAAGGATGATGGTGCCCATGTCGATGCCTTCGAAGAGTGCTTAGGTGTCCCCATGTCGATACCGAAGGATGCCATAATCAAATCAGGTCCATGCCTAATAGATGAGGATGATGACGATCCATAACCATGTTTAGGATGATGTAGAGAATGAATATTTGAAGAAGACAATGGAGATGTAGTTTCATTGAAACTATCATCGAAGCAAAGACATATGTCCTCAATGTGTGCTTCCATGTCAGCAATGTGGGACTCTACAAACAGATAAGTGATGCCAGGTAGAAATCTATCCCATGCAACAATGCTAGGAAGACTGATATCCTATTGTAAGGAAGTGCAGTAAGCTTTTGATGAAGTGACTCTCGAATCAAATGAAGCAAAAGTATGAGTGATGACTTCTTTTATGTCAATGGAACATTCTATTTTTGTATCATGATTAGGGATGTTAATTATGATCAATACAGGATCATGTGGGAATAGAGAAACATTGGGGTCTCCATATATCTCCCAAAGTTTGATCCATAATGCATGTGGACAATCAATATCCACGATAGCATACAAAGTGGCATCTGATATATGTAAATTGATCAATCCAACAATGTGATCATGAAGATTAAACCACTTAGCCTTCTGAGATTGTTTACCAGGTTCAAGGACAAGTCCATATAGATGGGGTATGAGATTATGGATCCTGAGATGTTTAGGATGCCTTCACAATAGGACTTATAGTTCCCTTGTTTAGGTTGATTACAAAAGAGTGAGTTTCATGATACATGATTTAGAACAAGTTAATTCCTTTAGATAAAGAGAAATCAACACATTTAGGCAACCCCTTGATTAGGTGACCCCCCCAGTTTTGGCACTTTATAACTTAGTATTTTTACAATATAAGTAGGTTCATTAGATAGAAAAATTTGAAAAACTAACTTTTGCAAAAAAGATGCTCAATTTTGATCTACAGATCAAAAGTTATTACACGATCAATTTCCTGCTAAAATAGCCTATTTTAATGCATTCGCACTACAAATTGGAAAAATGCCTATGCCTTGAGTTGACCTAGCCTTCCAACTACTCGTTGGAATTGGCATAAAGTATAGAATACAATGGCTTTTACTATGAGGGGGTATTGGCCTCCTGCCAAACTAGAACTCACCCTTCGTCTTCGTCACACAAAAATACAAGGGTTTTGAAAACCATTATTTCCTCAAAGAAATTTTCTAAATGGTTGTTTTTAGTTATAACAACAAGTGTTATTACATCAAATGTATCAATAGTTGTTTACAAAAAGGAAATGAGCCACTAGTGACAATAAATGATATAATAGAAAATTGCTAGATATAAGGCAGATAGAGACTTGGTCAAGAACCCTTTGTGGGGATAGTGAGGTCAAACCTGAAGCTAAGTTGAATGCATCAGTACTGGGAGTCATCTTTGAGCAAACACCACTCTACCTGATTTCCAACGCCTCTCTGCCTAATTTTAATGCCTCTCACATATTTTCAATGCCTCTGAACTCAGGGGCATCAACCTTCTACTAATGCTAGACCATGGGGCAACTATTTGAATGTTAACACCAATGATGGTGGATCAACTCTCCAGAGATGAGGCTGCTCAATGAAGTTAGCCTTGCAGCCTATGTATAGGATAAATGGCAGCAAAATCTATGATGGAGTTCATGCTTGATGCTTATGGAGGATGACCGTGACCCTCTCTTAACTATAAAATGCTCTTAGATTTCACAAGAATATCATGACCAAAGATTTTAGGTTTTCAAAGATAGATGGTTGACTCCTTTATCCAAAACAACCTAAGCCCGACAAAGCTCTTCTTCTACGACCTTGAATTCAAGGAGTTGTAGGTGAGCTTTGCTCTCATGGGCATCAATTCACTACCCCAAATCCAGCTTGTGGTTCTTGGAAATGCTAACCAAAGTTGATATATCTGCACAAACAAAACATAAGTAAATCACCCAAAATGTCAAACAGGCTTTGGTCTACACTTTGTATGCATATATATAGGAGGGAGGACATGGTAGAGTGCTCTTTTTCCTTCAAGCATGAATCCTCAATAGCTCATTTGGCCTCTTCTATGTAGGGTCATGACTCTACAAAGCAAGCAGGGCACTGACCCCCTCACCCTCCACGTAGGACCAAAAACCAATGCCTCTCCTTTGCTCTTTACAAATCGGCCAAGACAAAGAATGGCAGTGTTTTATCTCCATCCTAAGTCCTTCACACCATGAAACCATCTTCAAGTGCCAAACATAGAGACAAAGCACTGAAGTCCACACAGCCTCAGATGAATCAAACTTCAAAACTAACCAATAATCTAACTTAGTTGCTCTGATACCATATTAGAATTTGTAGAATCTATAAGATGAATGTTGATCACAAAGTTTGAAGTAGTTTGAATAGACAAAAGACAAGTACATATAGGTGAGGGAGAGTAGTTAGTACTTGAGGAAAAGACTCCTATAAATTAGCATGAGTGACTAGTTTAGTGGGAGAGCTTTGATGACCCCTTAACTAACCTCTTAACAACCTTAACCGCCCAACAACCTTGACATGTGTTAAGATTGTGTAAGGGCACATCTAAGTAGATTTATGGCTAACTATATATGAAAAATATATACACTATGGGAGCGGAAGTCCAAGATCATGGAGTAGAAATCAAACACAAATGTAATGTATTGAAAACAAACTAATTGGTTTACAACCGAACCGGTATTAATAGGTGAAGCTTGAGGAACAAGTCTCCACGAGAATAGGAAAGGTGGCGAAACTAGAACCAAGAGAATAGCTCAAGATTTAACCTCCGTCCAAAATAGCATTAATGTGTCGAAGATGGATTGACACATCGACTAATGACTCAACAAGAGGACTTAGTCTTTCCACATGTGAGGAAAACCACTAAATATGATTAAGTTAGGTATAACTCGTATGATTTTAGACACCAACACCCCCCTTAAGCATAGCTTAGGTGGGTTTATCAAATATGAGTCCTGATTGTGCGCCATTTTAGGTACTCATTTACAAAACATCTCTCATAAAATAGAGAAAGAAATAAAACCCTATGGGAAAAAAACTTTCCTCCTAAAGAGAGAAAACAAAGAGAGGACTTTAGATGGCCCCTCCAGATGATGATGATGCCGATGTAGACCGCACGCCAAGAAGAGCTCGTAGATGGATGAACTTGCTTTTTGTAAAGGGTTTGGTGAAGATATCGACAACTTGTTTTGGTGACTGGCAGAATACTAACTTGATGATTTGATCATGAATGAGCTCACAAATATAATGCATATGAATCTTGATATGATTGGTTTGTTGATGTTGAACCAGATTCTTGCATATTTGGATTGTACTCTGGTTATCACAATATATAATTGTAGGTCATCTAAGAGGAATGCCAAATTTAGAAATGATGCCTTGAAGCCATATGGCCTTAGTAGCTGAGTTAACAACTCCTTAGAATGCTACCTCTGTAGAGGATATAGAAATAGCATTTTGCTTTTTGCTAGACCAACTGATAGGACCCGAACCAAGTGAAAAACTGTACTCAGAAGTAGACTTGTGATTTTCTGTATCACCAGCCTAATCTAAATCTGTGAATCCAACCAAATCAATTGTGGAACCAACTCTGTAATGTATCCCAAATGCAATTATACCATGAAGGTAACTAAGAATCCTCTTAGCTTCTTTCCAATGCAACTCATGAAGTTCTTGCATAAATCTGGAAGCTAAGCCAACTACGTATGCAATGGCAGGCCTGGTGTGTGTTAAGTAAATGAGGCTGCCTACTAGTTGTCTATACAATGTTGCATCAACTAATGGAGTAGGATAGGATGTCTCAAGCTTAACACCATATAAGAAGGGAGTTGGAGATGGTTTACCATTAGACATGTGAAAATGTTCAAGTAAATCAAGAGCATACTTAGGTTGAGCAAGAACTATCCCTGAATTTGATTGAGATATCTCAATACTAAGAAAGTAATTTAGTAACCCTAAGCCTGTCATGTCAAACCTTTCTTGAAGTGTTGATTTTACTGCCACAATAGCAGAGGAAGCACACCCAGTGATTGAAAGGTCATCAACATAAAGTACCCATATTAATAATGAATCATCATGTTGTAGAAGATACACATTGGGATCTAAATTGCATCGAGTGAATCCTAAAGATAGAAGGTAGGAATCCATCTTACCATACCAAGCCCTGGGTGCTTGTTTTAGGCTATAGATAGATTTCCTTAGCATACATACTAAGGATGAATCATGAACAATCCCTGGTGGCTGTTCCAAGTAGATCTCCACCTCAAGGTCTCCATGAAGAAAGGCACTCTTTACATCCATTTGATGTACTGACCACCCATGTACTGCAGCTATAGCAAGTGTGAGTCTGATTGAAGTCATCTTTGCAACAGGTGCAAAGGTCTCTGTGTAGTCAATTCCTGCAACTTGTGAAAAACATTTTGCAACTAACTGTGCTTTGTACTTGTCACCTGGCCCATCTATTGCATATTTAGTCTAATATATCCATTTACATCAAACTAATTTTCTACCCTTAGGAAGAGAAGTTAAGTCCCAAGTGTGATTTCTGATTAAGGAATCATATTCCCCATTCATGGCAACATCCCGCTTAGGTATGCTCGATGCGTCATTAAATGTCTGTGGATTAGACACTGAAGCAAAGAAAGCATGAGATTCTCCCTGAAAGTCTATCTGATTCTATCTGTTATTTATAGTAGTCTGTACCCAAGAATCTACTTGTGAAGATCTTGATGTGGGTAAGTTTGGTGAAAATATGTTAACTTCTAATTCAATCCTTGAACTTGATGAGGATGAATGCTCTGTATCATCACTATTTGAACTAAAAGAAGAATAAGAAGAACTACTTTCTGAACTATAAGACTATTGTAAATGAAACGATCTGTTAGAGGTATTTTCACATGCCTCCCAAGACACTTTTAAATTCCACTCTGCCTTCCTGCCCAGAAATGCAGCCTTTGCTCCACCTTTTGGCGTGGGCGATATAGCTTGGCTTTCATGGCTGAGAGGATTCCGTTAACTGAGGATATGTGGTGAAAATGCCATAGAGAAAGGCGGTGATGTGGCTTGAATGCCATAGTATAAGGCAGTGATGATGATGTGTTGGACTGTGACTTTGATGAGAGGATCGAGCCTCTTGGAGGCACCGTAGAATGTAGGTTGTAGGGTGACTTCAGCCTGTGATATCAAGCATAGATACGACTTCTTCTATGAGGCACGATAAGCACAGGGTTCAGCCTCTGTGTGAGGCACATCACTGTAAAATAATCGGTCTCTGTGTGAGGCATGACTACCATAGAGAAAAAACCTCTCTTGAGGCTTCCTCGGCTATGATTTGACCTCATTATGGTGAGAGTCGATGAGCTCTTCCAATGATGATTATGACCTGCAAAAGAAAAACTCATCTCAAATGTTCTTTGAAACAAAATTTTACCTCCTCAATATGCAGTGATAGAAGGCTGAATTGAGCTTAGTGTGCAAGAGAAGTTGTTGAGATTTGCCAATGGAGTTATGTAATCAATGAGAAAAGAATTTGATGCTATTCCACTCACTCTGATGCCATGTGGGAGTGGAAGTCCAAGATCATGGAGCAGAAATCAAACACAAATGCAATGTATTGAAAACAAATTAATTGGTTTACAACTGAACCGGTATAAATAGGTGAAGCTTGAGGAACAAGTCTCCACGATAATAGGAAAGGTGGTGAAATTGGAACCAAGAGAATAGCTCAAGGTTTAACCTCCCTCCAAAATAGCAACGATGTGTCGAAGATGGATCGACACATCGACTAATGACTCAACATGAAGACTTAGTCTTTCCACATGTGAGGAAAACCACTGACTATGATTACGTTAGGTATAACTCGTATGAGTTTATACACCAACATACACTAACACCTATTATGATAATGATACAGGAGCATCTAGGTGAATGGGCTATCCCACATCAACCAAAAAGATTTTAGTTTACTTTTCTCATTTTTGGTGTGTGTTTTGGTTTATGTTGGTGTTTTCATGCATCTCTGAGTAGCAGGAACTCATAATTTGGTCAAAATTGCAAGATTCAAGTTTTCACCAAATTGTCATTTTAAGGCTCCGCAGGGCAGTTTTACGGAAACAATTATTTCTAGAAATAGATATAAGAGCTGGGTTGAAATCCTTTGGAAGATATATCATTGGATGAATTGCACACTATTGGTGTTTTTTCTTGTAACCCTCAATCCTAAGTAAAACTAACATTAGACTAAGGACAAGAAAGGCCAACAAACAAGGCTAAACATAGCCTTCTACTCTTTGAGCATTGCCAAGGTCAGGAGGATGTTCCTAGAGACCTCAAAACAATTTAGGAAACATATACATAGCAAGGAAGATCTCTAATTTTAGGCAATTAGGTTCAAATGGTGCCAACTTATGATAAACTAATTTATAATCCTTGTGAATGTATTCATTGACAGCTTCTTACAACACCATTGACCTAGGAGATACAATATGCATAAGTCCTCTGAAGATTTGTATCAACTACAAGTTTCACATGAGGTTTAACAAGGTTTAGAATACTAGACTTTATGCATAAGGGTAGGGCAAAAATAACTTATAAATAATTTATAGAAATGACTTTGGATTTATTTTTTTGTAATGGGGTAGGGTTATTCTTGACTGCTCTAGATTAGTGCCTAATCCCATAGGCAACAGAGTCACACTTGGATCAAAATCCATAATGAAAAGGAAAGTATACATTCAAATGAATTCAATTAAATAGGTTTATGCTTTAAAGAAATATTGAACCCTTAATAGCCCTTCTACACTCAACACTACATCCATTCTTAGCTATCCACAATGCACTGAAACATCCCAAATATTTGTCCATGAAAGCATGTTCACTTAGATATTTAAGTAAATATTTAAGCAAAACACTATTACTGTATATCCTTGAAAATACATACTATAGACACCCAAATTTGTCCATGTCTTGCATCACCTTGTCAAAAATATTATCTTAGACATCATGTAACATTTTGTCCTAAACCCACTCCTAAATCCCATCTTAATCCCATCCTTATCCCACTTATCCAATTAATTAAATAAATTTTATTTATTTAATTAATTTCACATTCATAATCCCACTTTCCAATTAATTAAATAAATTTTATTTATTTAATTAATTTCCACATCATATCCCAATCCTATCCTAATCATCTTCCCAATTAATTAATTTTATTTATTTAATTAATTTCCCTCACATATCCCAACTAATTCAAATAAAATAATTGAATTAAGTCCTCACCTCTCACCACATTTCAACACTTGTCCACCTCTCAATTGACTCATGTGTGGTACTACATCTTTCATTTAATATCTTTCATATATAGTACTTTTTATATACATAATCACACATGAGACCTATTCTCCTTTGTACACTTGTCACATGACTAAAACTTCCTTGAAGAGTGGGAATAACTAATCAATCCTAGCCATCCATATTGATCATTTAGCTTTTTAATATCAACCACCCATTCAAATCAAGCCTTTCCTATAAATGAATCCTCTCCTATGACATTAGATGCATTGAGTCTTGAGTATCCTTATGTTGCTAAAATATCTTTAGAGCCTTTGCATCATTCATCCATCATCTATCACATTCATCTCCATCCATCTATCATTCTTTCATTAATCATCTCCATCTCATTGTTATGCTGTTGAATTGAGCAACCAACATATCAAACTCATTGACTCAATCAAGCTATCTTGCATCTATTCGAGGTATTGAAGGATTTGGACAAGGTAATGCATTTCATTTGTTTTATCATTTTCATACAAATCCAAATTTTTCTATATACATTTTTGGTGAACCTGACGTGAACATGCCCTATTGGATCTAATCATTAGTTTTTATAGCTTCTTGTTGCAAAAATTTGCCTTTTTCTAACCCTAGTTTGTCAAGATTTGGATGAAACTGTATATAGATGATCTCCTAGCTAAACGCTAACCTCACCATTGTGTCCAGGAGGCCATTTCCATAAATTTTGAGTACAAATTTGCCTAGATTTCGTGAAGAAAAGAGTGATTGGTGAAGAAACTCGCATTTGAGCTTTAGAAAATCGCTTGTGGTAATTTAGCTCACTTTTGAGCAAAAACCAGTCACTTTTGGAAAAAAATGCTCACTTTCAAACAAAAAATGCTCACTTTTGGAAAAATTTGCATCACTTTTGAACAATAGTACATCGCTTTTGGCAAAATTTGCATCGCTTTTGAACTAAATCCTGTCCCCTCTGGTAAACTTGGTCGCTTCTGGTTAGCACTACATTCTGTCACCTGAAACTTTCCAGATCACTTTTGAGCTATTACCCATCACTTTTGGCTTTTCTTGAGTCACTTTTGAACTATTATTGGTTGCTTCTGGTCTACAGTGAATCACTTTTGATCAAAAAGTGATCGCTTCCAACTATTCCAGTCACTTTCACCAGTGTAGGGTTTTTTTATTAACATTTGATCTTGCAAGTTGCTGTGCTAGATTTTTATTGATTAATCAAGGGTTCTAATCTATGTTTTGCATGTCTCTGATCTTCATATTATCATTTTCCAATCAATTTTATTAGGGTTTGCATTTTAATTGAGCTAACACCCTTGGTTTTGCAAGATCTTATCAAGTTATCATTCTAGGGTTTTCAATTGATCAATCTATGGTTGCAAGGTATCCATTTGATCATATTTCATCCACTGGGTTTGCCATTTTAGGGTTTGAAATCTCTAATAGTCATTTTTTTCATAACCCTAACCCTAGTTTTGTAAAAATAGGAATTTTTCATGCATCCTACAGATTCAAATCACTTATGAGCAATAACTGGTCACCTCTAGTTTTTCTGTGTCACTTCTGGCATAATTTAGATTGCTTATAATCAATAGTTGATCGCTTCTGGTAACTGTAACTCACTTTTGGTTGCTGTCATTGTGGATTTTGGTTTTTCTATCATAACCTTCACATACAGAGGCCAAATCACGCAAACAAGGACTTGTTGGAAAGATGAGAGGATGAACTTCATAATGGAGTAGGTTTTATTAGTTGATTGTATCATTTTACCATATTTTTAATCAGGAAAAGTCAAACTTGTTTTTACACTTCAATTGAGCATATCGTGAGTGCAATCAATCAAATTTTGACAAATTTTTTTTTTAAATTGCTTAGAATCTCCCAAGCCTTCTATTTTTGTAATCTATTCAGCTATATTAGATCATCTTCTTTAGTTTTTATTACATTTCATCTTTTCCACATAATCATCTTCTTTGCAAGTTTACTTGTTTCTTTTGTGATTTGGTGACTTGTAGGTGAATCAAAGGAGTTGGAGGAGCATTTGGATCAGTCAAAACAACAAGTAGAAAGTGAAAATAATTAGGTGCATTCATTCCATCTTTCATCTCTTAATCATCTTTTGATCACACATTTGGACATTGGGCTTAAAACAAACAACTTGCTTGCAATCACATCAAAAATTGGGTTAAAATGAACAAGTGTATTCTATCACATTTGGATTTGGATCTAAAACAAACAAGTGCTTGAATTGTCTTCCACACATTTCATTTTTCTAAAGAGTCAATTAACAACTGCAAGTGTGAATCAAGTGACAGCTCACTTGGTTTGCTTTTGTTTACCCTATTTAGGAGGCTTGCTTGGAGACACACCACTCAAAGGGATGACCTCAACCAAGGTTGAATTGAAAGACACCCTCATTGGGAGTTGAAATCTTGTCACTCTTGGCTAAGCCCCAAAGAACTTTATACCATTGGGAAGTGAAGGTGAAGGGTGGGTTACCCCTTTCTCCTGACTGTGTGGCAGGATTTCTCTTTCAATTCCTTATTCAACCTTGTGTAATCTAGCCTAAGACCTAATTGGCCATACCCACTTGACTAGACATTAGGCTTGTTGATGTGTTTTCAACTGCTTTCTTAATCATCACATTTCATTTTCAAAGTCAAAAATTGCTTGTGTCTTGCGTGAGTGATTCATGTGTGTATATGCACAATCATTTGTTTCAATATTACCAAATCAAGCTATATACACCAAACACATAAACGAATCCATCTAAACTTTAATCCTAGTCACCTTTATCCTAATCATCCAATCATCATCTAAACAATCCACATCATCATCAAATCGTAATCAAGCACTTGCCAAAAAGGTCTTAAGACTTAAACACTTGTGTGACACCATGCCAACATTTGAAAACCAAGTAGTAAAACTCATGCTCCAACTTCATAAAGCTCAAACAAGCCAATCACCTCTAAGCCAACAAACCATTCAAGAGGCCAATGACATGAACCAACTACTTCAACAAACAAGCCAATCACCTCAAATGTGACAACTCATAGCACAAGACCAATACTTCATGGCCACTTGTCCAACCCAACAAGCACATCATCCTCTATCCATTCAAAATTAACCAATGCCACCTCAACCTTACATGTCATCACCTCCCCCCTTAACTTCACACCAATCTAATCCATCCACATCAACCTATGCCACATCAACATATCAACCTCCACCTCAACATTATACAATTCCTCATTCTAACATTCCAACGCATCACCAAACCCATCCACAAGGCAACCAAGTGTCATCACAACAAGAACATGTAAGCCCAAATCGACCTTGGCAACAAGATCAAATGTCCTCAACTTCATACCAACCCCAAGACCTTTTATCTACATATCCCACCATTTCACCTAACCACCAAGCCTATCAATGGCCTCCACAACAAGCACAAGTGAGCCTAAGTCCACCTTTGCAACAAGAAGCATATGCAAGTCCAAGTGGCCCCTTGTACATAAATCAAAGCCCAAGTTATCCTATGCAAGACTTAATTACCTTTGACAAGGGAGATACCAATCTAGAATGGCCTCCACCATCCAATCACATGCCAACACATGAGCCTAAAAGTCCTATCTTAACGCCTTCATGTGATCCCAATCCTAATCCATTGATCCCTTCATCTTCTAACCCATCAAGCACTCCATTACCTTCATCACCATGTCATTCTCACCTTTAACCAAAACATGTGGTTAAGATAGTTTTACAAGACATGCTAAAAAATAAACTCATTGAACTTCCCCCCATCAACGCATATGAAGAAATTCCATATGATGAACATGATTATTATTCATACCATAGGACCAAAGGCCATGATACAAATAAATGCCCCATATTTTTCCTAATTGTTTACAAGGTGTATCAATATCAAATGGGAAAGCATGCCAAATCATCCCAATCCCATGTGTCACCCCTGTCCAATCCAAATCTTAGCCCATCAAACTCCATTATCCTTCCATCTAATCAAAGTCCTAATCATAAGCCTACAACACCATCTACCATTATTATCCATCCACTATATTGCCCATTTACCCATACCCTTTCAAAGGATGTGATCCATTGGCTATTACCAAGGAACAACTTATCCCCATGTTAAACATCTATTCATGAGTCCTACACCATGCCTAGCCCTTCAAGATCATCATGTGACCTACAAGCCATCAAGCCTGTTCAAGAGCCTCCTATCATAAACCCAAGTCAAGACCCATCATACCTTCATGTTGTTGACCAAGAGCCCATCAAACCTTTCCAAGAGTCATCCACTTCCATTCAAGCAACCTAAGAGGTATGTCAAGAGTTTAATCCTAAGCATGTGGAAACATTAAGCCCTAGTCCAACTCAAGGTCAAATCACTTTTATGCAACCCATCCATAACATGTATCTTTTCCATGATCAAGATGATAGCCATAATGATGAATCTATCCATGAACCACTCGATCCTATCCATCTCCCAACAACCATTCATGAGCAAGCTATCCAACTTCAACCTATCCATAACGTTTACCTTCTTTATGATCAAGATGATACCTATGAAGACACTATCCATGAGCACCTTGATCCTATCCATAATCCTATATTCCATGAGAAAGATATCCAAATTGCTCCTAGTCATTCGCCATCTAGCCCTATCCATAATGAGAAAACATCCACTTGTCATGATGAGACACTTGTCCCCCAAGTAAGCATAAAAGATCAAACAAATAACTTGGATCTTAGTAAACATAATGCTAATCAAGATCCTAATGATCCTCCTTCCACATCCACCATCGACTCCATTGCAAATCCACTATCATGTCCTAGTGGTCTTACCACCTTTATCCATGAGTGTTCCTCCTTAGGACAACAACCACCTTTGCCCTCCACTTCATCTTCTCCATGCAATAATGAACTCAAGTCTAATGTTCAAAGCACACCAAGTCCTATAGTCCATCGCATACTCTAAAACATGAACTACCAAGGTAAAGGCTTAGGCCTTCATGAACAAGGTATTTTGGAGCCAAACCATGTCAAGATTCCTCCATGCTAATATGGCCTTGGATATACACCCCAAGGTAAACACTTTAAAGATGTTGGTAATTCCTCCATCCCTCCTAAGTCCACTTTCCATCACAAACCACATCATATACCCAAAACATATGTTGCCATATCCTATCCTACCATCCTTAGCCATTACACCCATGTACCTATCATATTGCATCCATTCATTCTCCCTTCCTCCTTTTGATCTTGATAAAGATATGGGGGCAAAATGTTGAAATATGCTTTGGATATCTCTTGGTATACCTCATCCTTTCCAAACCAATTTTATCATAATCCTTGTCATGTAAAATCCATCATGTCATCCTTTTGTCATAAGTTTTATCATGCAAAATCTTAAGTCTATACCTAGAATGGGGGCATGTTGTTCTATGTCACATAGTCTTTGGAGATCACATCCTAGCTCCATTATGAGGCATACATCCATCCACTATAGTCTATTCTTATATCTATCCATTTATCATGAGCTTTCCATTCCATAGCCTATCCTTGTATTTATCCATTTATCATGAGCTTTCCCTTTTATGGCCTATCCCTTTATCTACCCATTTATCATGAGCCTTCCATCCCATTTACTATCACCCATCCTTTTATCCATCCAATCGCATTCATCCATCCTTACATCTAGATTTGTTTTGCCCTTGTCATTGGTATCAAGCACAAAGGCTACCTAAATTGTAAATCCATTGGCATTTTCCAAAACATTTCAAAAAAATCTAAAAAAAATCAAATATCCCAAAAATCCAAAAAAAATATATCCCAAAAAATCCAAAAAAAATCAAATATTCTAAAAATCCAAAAAAAATCAAATATCCATAAAAAATCCAAGCAATAAAACCAACCCTCAAATCAAATCCATCACTTCATCAAAAACCCAATCAAAGCAAATAAAAAAACCAATCAAATCATCATAATCACTTCTTCAAATTAATTCATCAAACCAAATCAATCCAATCATCCAATCATCACAATCAAACCAAACATTCCAAGCAATGATCCAAGTACAACTAATCATTTATCCATACCAATCAAGTTAATCAATCAAGTCAAATTTAACAATTACATCCATGTTCTTGATCCTAATCTTGTCGTAAACCAAATCAATCAATCAATCAATCATCATCATCATCATCAATGGGATATATCGTTCCCAGATCCTTGTGTTGATCTAGGGATATAGTGTTCCCACAATGACAATATTTTTATCACTATCATCATCATCAATCAATCAATTAATCATTGGTTTACATCTTGATAGGGGCAATACCTTGTATGTTTTTGTATCATTTGTGCATGCTTGCTTTCTTGCTTGTGTGTGTTATCATTTTATCTTGCATTTGTATCTCATCCATATCTTTCCAGCTAATATTCATATCTTGTGTATGTTGGACTAGCTTTTTGCATTAATCTTTGCATCTAAGGTCATATCATACCTTTTGTGCATTAGGACTTTAATGCTCTAAGTTTACTTCCTCATATGCTAGACAAGGTTGTATTACACTAGGGCACAAGACACATCGTCACCTTGGTCCTTATACCTTGGTGCATAATGTCTAGTGCTATATCAAACATCATGGTTGCTCACTTTCATTGCAACATAACACATCATTCATTTCTTCTATCCATTCCCTTATCTTTCTTCCTTGACTAATCTATTTTATTTTGAGAGCCTACCCATGTTTGTCCAACTTGCCTATCCTCTCGAGGGGGCATCACCATCCTATCCTTTCCATCACCATCCTATCTTTCCATCCTCATCCTATCTTTCCATCATCTTCATTTTCTTCATTCCATACCTTAGCTTCTTTGAAATGATGTTACTCAACATAAATATTATCATCTCGAACATCATCTCAAAGAGGGGCAAAATGTAGACACCCAAATTTGTCCATATCTTGCATCACCTTGTCAAAAATATTATCTTAGACATCATGTAACATTTTGTCCTAAACCCACTCCTAAATCCCATCTTAATCCCATCCTTATCCCACTTAGCTAATTAATTAAATAAATTTTATTTATTTAATTAATTTCCACATCATATCCCAATCCTATCATAATCATCTTCCCAATAAATAAAATTTTATTTATTTAATTAATTTCCCCCACATATCTCAACTAATTAAAATAAAATAATTGAATTAAGTCCTCACCTCTCACCACATTTTGACACTTGTCCACCTCTCAATTGACTCATGTGTGGTACTACATCTTTTATTTAATATCTTTCACATATAACACTCTTTATATACACAATCACACATGAGACCTATTCTCTTTTGTACACTTGTCACATGACTAACACTTCCTTGAAGAGTGGGAATAACTAATCAATCCTAACCGTCGATATTGATCATTTAGCCTTTTAATCTCAACCACCCATTCAAATCAAGTCTTTCCTATAAATCAACCCTCTTCTAAGCCATTAAATACATTGAGTCTTGAGTATTCTTATGCTACCGAAATATCTTTAGAGCCTTTGCATCATTCATTCATCATCTATAACATTCATCTCCATCCATCTATCATTCTTTCATCAATCTTCTCCATCTCATTGTTATGCTGCTGAATTGAGAAACCAACATATCAAACTCATTGAATCAATCAAGCTATCTTGCATCTATTCGAGGTATTGAAGGATTTGGACAAGGTAATGCATTTCATTTGTTTTATTATTTTCATACAAATCCAAATTTTTTGATTACAGAGACTAACATAGAGCAAATGTACACCGAGAAACCCTTAGATCCCCTGAAATAATCAAACATTGATGGAGACAGAAAAATAGTTTTGATAGCAGAAGGATGGACTTATATTGATTTATTGAAAAGACTTTCAAATCTAGTACAGAAATTCACACAAGTGGATCTATTACATCATAAAATAGAGACCTACCTATTGCAGTAAAATAGAACCCTTGGATTAATCTTTATCTTCCAAACCTGGTCTGAGAAGACAACTTAGAATAAACCCCTAAAATGATACAGAAGTTACAGTCTTATGAGAAAGAGAAGAAGAAGATGAACAACCCTAAAAATAATCTACTGATGACACATGGCACATCTCAGCTCCCTTGATTCTGTAACTGATTTGCTTATAGAAGATGCTCTTCATCTCTCATTTTCCCTCTTCAATATGCCCACTTCCTTTTTGCAATTTGTACCAAATTTGTTTTGCAATCCCATGCAAACCCTTTACCTACCTGTAAAAACATGTTTACTAGTTCTATTTTCAATTTGCAAGTGAAAAATATCTCCCCTGGGTAAAAACCCACTTACTGGCAATTAAAACTTTTATTTAACTTGCATTTTAACTCAACGGACTCCTCAAAAAATCACAATTTCCTCTGCCTTTTAATTTGACATTTTGTCAAATATTTGTCATGTATCCACCATTTTGTCTTCTTTAATTCTCTGGCATAATGATTTCTCTACAAACCATTTGAAACCTCCATGAAATATATGGTCGTTACAACAGAGGAAAAAAGGAATGCAGGCCGTGAGTATTTTATTTAGGCCATTTTTCTGTTTACTGGCACTCTATAAAAGCTTAAAATATTGTAATAAAGCTCCCAAGGAATAAGGAACACATTGGGAAAGCTTTCTGGATGAAGAGACAACTGTATTGAACTTTCAAACACCCCAAAAAATCTACCCCAAATGCAAAAATGTGACAGCAAAAATTTTAGGACAACTTTACAATTTCACTACATACTTTGATCACTGCAACACTCCGGAATGGCGGAAATGGGATAAAAAATTAAAACTTAGAAAAGATTTTTTCCCTTTGGTTTTAACCTCCAGTAAATATTTAAAACTTTTAAAATGTTTCTCCGCTCAAGATTTTTACTGGCAAATGTCTTAAAGAAAACATTTAAATGCTTACTTTGATCTTTCCGCACATCCGCATATCCATTTTTCCTTCTCCGGAATGATGGAATGTGAATAAAAATGAAGATTAAAGTTTATTAAAAAACTTTTCCTTTCAAACATTTGACTTTGCTAAATAATTAAAATATTAAATATCTCTCAAAACTGCCCTTCGTTCTTCCGCATATCTTTTGTGCATTCTTATTTTTCTTTATGCGGAAGTGCAGTGGCAAAGAAAATATTTAAATGAACCTTTGAAACTTTATAAATTTCAGCAAATATTAAGCATGTTTCCGCACTTCCACTGATATTTTATGTGCTTATTTTATTTGGTCCGCGGAATGGTGGAACCCCCATACCTTGCACATTAATAAACTTTAAACCTTATAATACGTGGTAAATATTTAATTTCCCTAATTACGTACAACTCACCTCCTAAAATTATTTAAAATATATAAAATATTTTAAATATTTGCAAATCAAACTTTAGGAAATATTGAAAAATTAATTTCACCTGCCAGCCAAATGGGCAAAATTCACTGCGCACAAACCGTGACACCTGGACCTGCAAAAACTTACAAGCATACATAATCAATTATTTAAAACATGGTTTTGTCGACGGATCTCACCCAGCTCACCATATTTATGTACCTCCTTTGTAAATTGGCCCGCAAGACGTGTTCGCCGCAACTGAGATGCATTAAAATAATGCATCATATGGACTTGGTTTCTAATGAAAATAGAATTGGAGATGTTTTATACCAAAAAGAGAAATGGTTTGCCTTCAGATTTGTGAAATTTACAACTTTTCAGAACACCAAATTTAGCCCATTCACAATCAGAAAATAATTAAATAGCTATCAAAACTCATCCTGGAAGCGTGAAACTACACAGGTACACTACCATATGTACCAAGAAACATTGTACTATACAAAATTGCAAGATCACTTCTAATTTGTAAATTTTTAATAGGTGAAGATGGGCTCCAGGATAGATTGCGCAGTATGTCGACTTAGCCTCTGTCGACACATTAGAAGGACATATGCACTCATAATTTGCAAAATTTTAGGGTTCCATCATGCACAATGTGCTAAAGGTTTCGTGATTAAATTCCTCATAGATTGAGAGAATTTAAATTCAAAAAATTTGGCCCTATCGACTATGAAAACAATTAATTTTCAAGGTTTTTGAGAGATGGAAAAAATTTCTTCCAAGAAAGGGTTTGTGATGGTATTTCACCAAATGTGCAAAATGAATCACACTCAAATTCATCACCATTTGAGAAAATTTAAAATTCTTTGATCGAGGCTGGCAGTTTATGGTAAATTTAATTTCTCAAGTTTTATGAATTCTGGAGCAAAATGGCTTGGTGGAGACTTTGGGGATGTCATTCCATGCATCCTAGAAAGTATTCATGCAAAAATGATCTTCTGGGTGAAAGTTATACAAAAAGTCAATTTTCAACTTCTTGGCATAAAATGGTGAAGTCGCAAAGAATTAATTTTTCTCCAAAATTTCTAATGTTGCTCCATGTGGTATTATTCAGGGTATTTAATTGTTTTATGCTATTCATTTATGCATTTAAAATATCAAATGTGTGGAATCAGAAAAATCCATTCTACTGTATAATGGCTCCAGGTAAAAGAGAATATACATTAGTTTTTGGCATGTATTAAAATCTACATTAAAATGCCAAATAGAGGCAAAAGAGTGGAGGTAGCACCTCTGTATCAGATTTTATTCTCATTAATGATAGAGTGTGGAGGTTATTACAAAGAATCTTTTATTGGTATCTCTTAAAATCCAATGTGGGAATGAGATGGCAGTTTTAAGCATTATTTCTGAAGTGGATGGAAAAATTAAGAGGAGGTAGGTGCCCATTTTGGGCAAAGAAATTATTTAAAATTTGTTGTAGGAGAGATAAGTGAATAGAAGCATTGAAATTGTAGACACCTAAAATTAACCATATCTTTCCTACACCTTTGACAAGACTTGAATACCCTTTTTACTTACACATCTTCTCCAAATTAATTAAATAATCTAATTATTTAATTAATTTCCCCTCTTCACCCATCCAAAACCAAATAAATAATCCTTTCATTTTATCATTTCCTCACTTTTCCATAATCCTCTCACATAAATAATCCATTCATTTTATTATTTCTTCACCTTTCCATAATCCTCTCACATAAATAAGCCTTTTTATTTATTAAATCCCTCATAAATCCTTTACAAATCCCTAATAATTGCCTAATAATGTCCTACTTGAGACTTAATTCTAATTAGTCCCTAATCTAAAACTACCTCACAACTACCCAACTACCTATACAACCCTTTAAATAAACCTATCTCTATCCACTCAAAAAACGGGGGGAATCCTCTAAGCAAGTACATGCTGTCAAAATATTTCTTCTTCCAATCTTCTTGTTTCTAGAGAACTAAATATTTCATCATCATTGGTTATTTTTGATCTTTGAATGAAGCCCATATTTAATCCACGATCGATCCAAGAACAATCAAACAAGGTATAGGGTGCACTTGTTTCGTTCTATCTCGTGTGTAAGAATTCGATTATTGATTTGAGGATTCTTAGGTTGTATTGTTTGATCTTCTTACGTTTTGATTAACCAATTTTTTAGCATACATTTATAGCACACCCAATGGGACCCACTTCCCTTCATCTAATCTTTTTTGGGAAGTTTTCCTCCTTTTTTTAATCATATTCATGAAGGTTTGTGCCTTTTTTGGGCAAAACCCCCATTTTCAATATTTTATCATATCTTTCAAACAATTTAGAATTTTTCTACAAGATTTCAACAGGTGTTTGTCTATCACTTGAAAAGGCTACAAAATCAAAATTAGATCTTTATCATCCTTTTTGAGTGATTTATAATCATTTTGGGTTTTTTCATAAATTAGCGATTCTGGGTTCATATCAAGGAATTTGTTTGATATCTTTACATTTTTAGAACTCTCTTGAAAATATAATAGGGGTCTATTCTTTAGACATTCATTTTTGAGGTTAAATTTGGGGAGAAATAATTAGATATTTACAAACTATATGTTTTTCATAAATCCACATTTCTAGACACATATCAAAGCATTTTTCATGTTTTTTTACATTTTTGGAAAGATCTTGAAAATATAATAGGGGTATGTTCTTTGAGATTTTATTTTGGAGGCACAAAACATAACTAAAAAATTGGATCTATGTTGACTATGAAAATAAAATCTAAAATTTCAATCCTAATGAACATGTCATGTATTGTTTCATTATATTATTACTTGCTGATCTTTTCAATGGATTGATTATTAGGTCTGATACATGTTTTTCTTGCAGCAAAATCATTCTTCAAATATTATCTTTTCAATCTAACATTTGTTTTTGGAAGCACCTTTTTCAAATCCTATACCTTCTTTGCTTGATGGACTTGATTTGCAACTTTGAAGAATACACATTATCATCAGATATTAAGAAAATTTCTAGGTGCACTTGAACATAAATTTCTTCATCCTTACTAGATCAAAATCATTGTTTTCAATCTCACATTTGGATTTGTGCTTAAAAAGAATAATTGCTTTCAATTTCACATTTGGATTTGGGCTTAAAATGAATCATTGTTTGCAACATCACATTTGATTTTTTTGGGGGGGCATAAAAAGAACAAGTGTTTTCTTTGCTTGGTGGATTTGAATTTGATTTTGGGTTTGTATGCTCTTCCCTTGCACTTAGTGTGATCTTGGGAATCAAAAACATCCCTTAGTCACATTCACTTTCACATCACACTTTTCATTTTCTAAGGGTTAATAAATATTGTTTATGTGAATCAAGTGCATGTTTATGCTCTCCTCTCACACCATCTAGTTATCTTGAGGATCCAAAGAATCTCTTGATCCATTTTTGTAGCCCTTTATTAGGAGGCCTTCCTGGAGATGGAGTATAAAAAGTGGGGAGTGAATCAAAAGACACACCTCTTGGAAGTTAGAATCTTGAGATCCCAAGAACTTTATACCTTGGAGAAGTGAAGGTGAAGGGCGGGTTACCCTCTTGTCCTAGCTGTTTGGCATTACTTCACTTTTATTTCATAGAATTGGGCCTCAATGTACCTTGTGTATATAGAGGACACCCTTAGAGAACTTGTGCATCCTAGATTAAGACCTCTTGGCTGCACCCAATTGACTAATCTTAGGCTTATTTATGTGTCTTCAATTGTCTTCATATATCACATCAATCAATTTTAGAAATCAAGTATATCAAATGTGTCTCTTATGGGTGATCATATGTATGTACATGTGAAATATATTTTTTTTTGCAAATTGCCTCAATTCAAGCCTCCAACCAATCTAATCCGCTTAACCTATTCAAGTCATCCACATCCACTTAATCATCCAATCCAGCCTAATTTCCCAATTAGCCATGGGTAAGTGCAAAAAGATGGGGGGCCAAAAAGTGGCCAAATGGTTTTAAAAAAAAATAATACATAACGCGAGCACGTTATAACACGCTCACGTTATAACGCGCTCGTGTTATGGGTTGGTAATGATGAGCCTAAGGCTCGTCAAAACCAAACCATAACGCACTCGCGTTATAACATGAGCGCGTTATTAACTACTATAAATAAAAAAAGGCTTGTCATTTCATTTCATTTCTATTTTTCTCCTCTATCCCCGTGGCTTTCAAACCCTAGGAAGCGCGCTCACATTTTGAAAAAGATAATTCAACACCAAAATCTTGCTGATTCATCGCCAAAATACCGCCACGATGTCAAGCATGCCAAAGGAGTGAGTTTTATTTGTTTTTTGTTTGAATTTGCTTCTAAATAGGTAGGTTTGAGTTCTTTTTTGATGTATATTTCATTAATTGTTAGGAAATGTTAATGCGCCTCCTCCTCCTCCTCAAAATCCAAAAAATCCTTAGGAGGAAATACCCGCAGAACAGCCTCCTCAATCCATTCCTTGACATGCCCCTGGAACACAAGAAAATATAATGGGGCAAATTGAAAACAATAAAAAAGAAATTGAAGATATAATTGCAAGGTTGAAAGATCCTTCCACTTCAACCTTGTATAGGTCCATGCTTGCTGAATCTCTTGAATCTATGTTATCAAATGTAGATTCAATTAACAAGCAAATAACTAGTTGGACGGATAAGAGGAGAGAGTTTAGAGATTATTATGCAGACAAGCTGTCATACCAAGATGTGAAAAAATTACAAATCACAAAATTAGACTTGTGTTCGATTTTCACAAACCCACAAACAAATCAACCTCCACCCATTACATGCAAGAGGTTCCCTATCAATTGGTGCAACAACCAAGTGATAAGGGACAATTTTGGGTAGAGGTGGTGGATGGTTTTTGACCATCCTCCATGCAATAATAATGAGGTCCCACAATACTTTTTGAGGAAACTCTACTACGAGTTTGTCCTCAATAAAGTGCCAAACTATTTTGATATGCGGGACTTCCAGGGTAGAGGTGGGGGGTCAACACAAGATAGACGAGGGGCACATCTTGACCCACAGTGGGTAGTGAGACGAGTAATCACCAGAACAACCCATGAGTATGTTTCTATCCTTTCCATTGTGAAGGAGAGAGTTGAGGTCGATACACTTCAGTCTATTAGTGCCTTGACCCAGAGCATCATAGAGCATGCTGGTCCTGCAGCACAGAGTGGGTTGGGAGATAGTGCGAGCAGTAGGGTCCCACCCCATGCTTGTCAGGCTTGCAGGTCAGCCTGTGGTTATGACCCCATGGATAGTCAGGACGTAGGTGCACAGGCTACATCTGCAGCTGAGCAGATGGTGATGACAGATACCCTCCTGAGTGAGACTTTCAGCCTTGATACTCAGGTAAATATTAGCAAGTTTATTGAATTTAATTTATTAAATTTTATTTTTGAAATGCAAAATTAACTAATTTAAATTGATGATTTTAATGAAATTTCAGGGTCATAGCGTCGATGTAGTTTTCAGTGGTTCTCCACCTACATTTTACACTAGATCATCTACTATCGGGGTATGTAACTAGTAAACAATTATAAATATTACATGTGAATAGCATCGTTATATGAATGGTATTCTAATATCTAATTTTAGATGTTGAATAGGTTAATATTGTAGATTTCACGGAAACACCTGCCAATGGTGGTGGACTTCAAAGCTTTACGGAGGTAATAAAATAAATAGTTTAATGAATGAATTGTACTTACTAGATTTTTGTATGTGACTTGTGTGCTTTATTGTGTGTACTTCCATGTTTAGATGAACGTGTGTGTATGTTAGGAGCCATGATTTGCATCACTATTATAGTTTTTGTAATTGAATAATGTTGTTTTATTTCCAGATGATGCAGGCTGCGGAGACACCTCCCCATGTTCATAGGGCAATGGAGTAGGGCGTGGCCTCTGCGATTCATAGTTCCATGGCATTGACAGGGGTATGAGGCAGATTAGGAAATTTCAATTTACATTCATTGTTATAGTTGTCTATTTTTGAAAAATCAAAAGATTATTGATTTGAAGTTTAATTTCTATTTGGATGGTTTCTATAGGACATGACATCACTACAGCCTATTCCTGCTACTGAGGCAAGTGAGGAGATAGATTATATGTTAGCGGTAAGTGATTATTTTGTTAAATGTTTCATTTTTTATAACATGTAATTTCTATATATTAATGTCTATACTTTTTATTGTAATAGGTAAAGATGCAGGAAGAACTAAATAGGAGGAGCAGCCCTCGAGTTCGTAGTAGACCACCCACATGCGCGTCTCCATCCCCTAGAAGATCAAAGGCTACCCGTGATCTATTCTCTTCACCAGCTAGAGGGGAATGACTTTTTATTGTGTTCCTTTGTTGTATGCCTATATGGCATTTGTGGACATATATTTTGTATTGTATATAGTTGACATTGTATGCCTATATGGTATTCTTGTAAGCCTATATGGCTATTTTGTATATATGTTATACTTATATCGACAGATATTGATGTATGCCTATATGGATATTTGGTTAATACAAATCTTTTTTATTGATGGCGTTCATACTTGCATTATAAATCCATATTTGAATGGATATTTGTAGATGGCTACTTCAAATATTTAAAGTCTAATTGTATTACATAGGATGTTTGTTGATCCAATAAGCTAGCTATTGTTATTCAAGTATCACCTAAACCTCATTTTGGAACTAAAAGATAAAAGTTCTATTTAAAAAAAAAATGCATCATCATGTTGAATAGAAAATATTAATATTCTTTATGAGTAGCATAGAATGTCAACTATATGCAATACAAAAAAATGAATCATCATGTTATTCTTTATGTTTGAGATCCTGAAAATGACTAAGTCTGATAGCCTAATATCCTAAAACACTAGGATGAATATCCAAGTCATTAGGATGATTGCGCCTTGAGAAAAAGTCATTAAGATGAGCGCCTAAAGGAGACTTTCTTAAACATTCAAACATTGAGCAACAAGCATGAAGGGTTAAGGCACAATTTGCAACTCATAAAGCCTCAAAAGGGCGCCCAACTTAGAGAGAACATTCATTTAAGACAAGGTGCGCATTGACACATGTTCCACCATAAAAGTGCACCTAAGGTGGAAGGAGAACAAGCCTCTAGTAAGTGAAGCGCACCTATTGTCTAAACCACTTCATTATGGCACCCTAGCATGAAGAGGAGTATATAAGTCAATAGGAAATGGCGCCTATAATGCAAATGAAGGACTAAGTGGCATTTTCAATAAGCATCAATTCACCTTGAGCTTTCAATAAATACGTCAAATTGAGCCCCATAAGCCTAGGCACCCTTTGCCTTCAAAAGAACCTTGTATCAATGTGAAGAGTTGGTTGTATCGGCAGACCTTGGTTAGGCTTTGCCGATAGTGGTCTGTCTTGCCGACGAGTGTGGTTCGAAGTCGAAGACATTAGTGTATCAGAAGCTAATCCCATCGATGCATCGGAAGAGCAGTTGAGAGATTCACCAATGAAGGGGGTCACATCGACAGTCAAAATCCATCAGTGTATTGGCCCAACATTCCTTGGTGATTTCACGAACTTCAAACGCTTAGAACTGTTCAAGGAATGTCCAATGCCCCTTCTTGATGATAGGCACCAAAGTGAGGGTGGAATTGCGCCTTGATGGCATTAGGCGCTATCTAGAGTATGCTACTCCATGAAAATGCACCTTCTTGCTTAGAGTAATTCAAACACTCCAAGGTCTTCAGTGATCAATTCCCCAACTTATGAAATGTCCTCCTTCATTTTAAAACACATTGTAATGCTCCAGAGAGATGACTATACCTAGATGTCAATCTGGGTTAGAAATGCCTCCAAAGTGCGCCTTCTCTTTCAGAATGCAAAACAAGGTCCAAAGGTGCTAATAAACTCAAGCGCTTCTTTGGAAAAGTCCCGGAGGTTAAGATGTGCCTTGTCTTAATGAGGTGCAACTCTTGGGTAAGAAAGCTTGTAAGTGCGCCTAACTTAGTGAAGAGGTTGATAACTTCTAAACCCTTCCTGGAACTTAGATTGCTTCAACTGAAGATCATCTTGCACCAATACATCACCAAACTTTCAATCACAAGATCAATTCAAACTTAGGTGCTCATTAAGAGTCTTTCCAATGTTGGCACATCTGAGAGGTTGAACTGGCAAGAGATGGCGCCTAGCTTCCTAGACCTTGTTTCAATATGTTTGAGTTCCAAAGTTGACTCAATGGTATCAAGATGGTGCCATAGAGTCTTTGGACTAGTTCCTTAGAGTTTCAAAAACATTCTGGCTCCTTGAAAATTCCTCCTACATGCTTGGGTACCATTTGAAGGTCCTAGAACCATGATGTAGCGCCTTATTGCTGTAGGCACCCATTCATGATTGTGCAACTTGAGATTGGCACCTAGAGTGAATAGGCTTTCATCCTAACTTAATACACTGCCTCCTTCTGACGATTTTTGGGGCAGCAAAAAACTTTTCACCACGGGCAAATGTCTCAGAGATATAAAAAACTGAGAGAGGTTATTGTAGAGGCACTCTACATGATCACGTTGCCTTAGACAGAATATTTCTAAGTGATACAATTTTTGAGTAACATCTCGTCAAAGATTGCTGCCTTTTTGCACTTTGGACTTTCAGGAATATCGTCGGTACAATGTAGCTCAGACTATTTCAACATGTTTGGGTTAAAAATAGGACCATGCCTAGCATAAATGTACCCATCCGGACGCGTTGGAATAGTCAGTTTGGTCGCATCAAGAGCAAGACAAAAGTTACACCCTTTTGCAACTTTTCACTACCTCCTTCTGACGATTTTTGGGGCAGCAGAAAACCTTTCACCATGGGCAAATGTCTTAGAGATATAAAAAACTGAGAGAGGTTATTGTAGAGGCACTCTACATGATCACGTTGCCTTAGACGGAATGTTTCTAAGTGACATGATTTTTGAGTAACATTTCGTCAAAGATTGCTACCTTTTTGCACTTTGGACTCTTCAGGGATATCGTCGGTACAATGTAGCTCGGACTGTTTCAACATGTTTGGGTGAAAAATAGGACCATGCCTAGCGTAAATGTACCCATCTGGACAATTAGAATAGTCAATTTGGTCGCATCAGGAGCACGACGAAAGTTACACCCCTTTGAAACTTTACACTGCCTTTTGACGATTTTTAGGGTAGCAGAAAACCTTTCACCACGAGAAAATGTCTCAGAGATATAAAAATTAAGAGAGGTTATTGTAAAGGTACTCTACGTGATCATGTTGCCTTAGATGGAATGTCTCTAAGTGACATAGTTTTTGAGTAACATCTCGTCAAAGATTGCTACTTTTTTGCACTTTGGACTCTTCAGGGATATCGTCAGTACAATATAGCTCGGACTGTTTTGACATGTTTGGGTGAAAAATAGGACCATGCCTAGCATAAATGTACCCATTTAGTTGCATTGGAATAGTCAGTTTGGTCGCATCAGGAGTAGGATGAATGTTACACCCCTTTGCAACTTTACACTGCCTCCTTCTGACAATTTTTGGGGTAGCAGAAAACCTTTCACCACAAGCAAATGCCTCAGAGATATAAAAAACTGAGAGAGGTTATTGTAGAGGCACTATACATGATCATGTTGCTTTAGATGGAATGTTTCTAAGTGACACAGTTTTTGAGTAACATCTCATCAAAGATTGCTGCCTTTTTGCACTTTGGACTCTTCAGGGATATTGTCGGTACAATGTAACTCGGACTGTTTCGACATGTTTGGGTGAAAAACACGACCATGCCTAGCGTAAATGTACCCATCCAGATGTGTTGGAATAGTCAGTTTGGTCGCATCAGGAGCAGGACACCAAAAATACAAAAGTTGCTTTGTGCAACTTGACAACATTGACACTTTTTTGCAACATGACTCAAAGACTCAAACTAACCCCAAATGACTCAAAGTGACTTAAAATCACCTTGATTTTGGTGCCCAATGTACATTATAGAGGTCTAGGTGGTCCTTATCCATTTTGGCTGCCTTATGTAGATTTTTCAACTTGATTTGGCGCCCTGTATGTGAAGGAAGATCTAAAGGCATGAAAGTGGATGTCATTTTGCAAGAGTTTGGATCATCAAAATTGAAATAAATAAGTCTATTAAGCTTGGACACCCTTGGTCTTCTTTTCATTCATTATGAGTGCCTTGGGAGAATGGTATACAAGTCATCATCATGATTGGGCGCCCTGGATCCAGAGTGTTGGAGAGATCATCAAATGGTGTCTAGAGGAAGTAGGGTGAGTTATGAGTTTGGTCGCATCAGGAGCAGGACACCAAAAATGCATAACATCACGATGTAAAAATGTGTATATGTGTAAAAATGCAGGAGGAAATAAAAAAAGACAAACCTTACAAATTAATGTGCATACTTACAACTCAATGTAACATGACTTTACAAAATCAATGTGAATACTTACAAATTAATCCAATGAACCATCGGGATCTACTCTACTCTTTATTGTGTCAATTATTGCTTCATGGTTAGACTCATGCACCTTCCACAAGATTTTGTTCAAAGGTCTACCCCGATACTTTATCAAATGAACATTGGATGCCACGACAAGGTTCAAGTAATGAAGAATCTTTCGATGCATGTCAAAGTCCTAAAATAGCCAAATATTAACACTCTTATGTGGGTACCTTCTAAGCCATGTTCTAGTAATAACCATTGAGCCTGTAGGGTATTCGATGTTTTCTCCATCTGTAACAGGGGCCTCCAATTTCTTTTTGGCCTCAACACAATGACATAAGTAATAATATGTTCCCTCTTCATTATCTTCATTTGCAATAACTGCATATACGTGCCCTACATTGATATGTGTAGCAAATTAGATGAAATTAGTCAACATTACAAAAATACTACAAAGTAAGATGACATTACCTAGTTGAACTAGATGAAATTAGATGCATATACATGCCCTATATTACCTAGTTGAACTAAATCTGATATGTGGTCAAAGTCAACTGATGATTCCATCTGTGTTAGTCCCAGTGTCGTCAGGGGTCGATACGTGTCAAGTGGGCTAAGATAACTTAACTGCTATTTGTCAACCCACTCCTTTGACTCGCACTCATCCCAGACTTGAATTATACAGGAAGAACAAAAGCATGACATTTTTCATGTATGGATACTCCATGAACCTACAATTGAGCTTCTGAAAGAGTGCATCTCATTTGATCTTGTCAGTGTACAACAATCCTCATATGGTGCAATGTTAGTATCATCTATCAACTAAAAAAATCTACAAACTGAAGACTTACCTTCATTACCTGGACCCATGGAAGTATTACACCACTCGACAATTGATTTTGCATCTGTCAACTTTGCATTGTCTTTATACTTTAACTCTTCTCGTGCTATGGCTCTTTTGATACATGCTCCTGCACCATCATGCTCCCCTTTTCCATGCCCGGCCTCATAAAAGTTCCACATATGCTGAATACCTGTAAAATTATGCCTCCTACTCAGCCAATAAAAATTTTGAGTTCTTGAATTGTGACACACAGTTATCTGACCATATGATATGTTGACTGAACGATATGCCCCTTCTAGCCAAATCATTGTAGAACACCTGAAAGCAACCTTGCATGAACTCCATAGAATGCATACGATCATCACTAATATAGAAATTATACTCCCTTATGATCTTTCTGTCATCCTCTATACTATCATTCACATGAATGAATGCGATGTGCACAAATATAGAAACCTGTGTGGAGTTGTAATATTGTGATTGCACCTCACGCTCTCATGCTATGGCTGTAGACTATAGTTCTCTGCAAAGTCAATGACTGAAACAATGCTACCAACCAGAAATGTGTCCTTGCATAACTTGAATTGTAAGTCCAACCATTGAGCTCTGTGGGCATGTCTTGCATACTCATACACTATGCTGTCATGAAATATAGGCATAAATTGATACACTGGAATATTTTCAATAACCAATTAACTCCTCTTAGCTTCTTTACCATCTTTTGTATTGTATGCCACTATTTTATACTTGCCAAACTCTACTAGTTTGTTTCCAACCACATGTGTTCTTTCCATATGTTCATATATTGGCAAATATTGCAAGCCACCACAATGATGACATGTGCCATCCAAGCATAATTTCTTGTAGAACATTTGACCTTCCTCAGCCCTCAACCCTAAACTTTATCCCTAAACCCTAATCCCTCAATCCTCAACCCTAATCCATCATCCCTCAACTCTAATCCCTCATCCTTAAACCCTAAATGCTATCCCTATTCCTAAACCCTCAATAGGCTCGATACTATACCTTAAACCTTAATCCCTTATCCCTAAACCCTCCAACCCTATCCCAAATCCTTACACCCTCCACACTCTACTTTAACCCTAATCCCTCGACCCTCAACCCTATCCCTAAACCCTTGATCCTCAAACCTCAACCCTCAACCCTCAATGTCAAACCCTAATCCCTCAACCCTTAACTCTGATCCCTCGACCCTCAACCCTATCCCTAAACCCAAAACCCTCAACCCTCAACATCAAATCCTAATCCATCAACCCTTCACTCTAATCCCTCAACCCTAAACCCTATCCCTAAACCCTCAACACTATACCTTAAACCCTAATCCCTCAACCCTCAACCCTAAACCTTATCCCTAGACCCTAATCCCTCAGCCCTCAACCCTAATCTGTCATCCCTCAACTCTAATCGCTCATCCCTAAACCCTAAATGCTATCCCTATTCCTAAACCCTCAATAGACTCGATACTATACCTTAAACCCTAATCCCTTATCCCTAAACCCTCCAACTCTATCCCTAATCCTTACACCCTTGACACTCTACTTTAACCCTAATCCCTCAATGCTCAACCCTATCCCTAAACCCTTGACCCTCAAACCTCAACCCTCAACCCTCAACGTCAAACCCTAATCCCTCAACCCTTAACTCTGATCCCTCGACCCTCAACCCTATCCCTAAACCCTAAACCCTAAACCCTCAACCCTCAACGTCAAATCCTAATCCCTCAACCCTTCACTCTAATCCCTCAACCCTAAACCCTATACCTAAACCCTCAACACTATACCTTAAACCCTAATCCCTCAACCCTTAACCCAAAACCTTATCCCTAAACCCTAATCCCTCAACCCTCAACCCTAATCCGTCATCCCTCAACTCTAATCCCTCATCCCTAAACCCTAAATGCTATCCCTATTCCTAAACCCTCAACAGACTCGATACTATACCTTAAACCCTAATCCCTTATCCCTAAACCCTCCAAACCTATCCCTAATCCTTACACCCTCCACACTCTACTTTAACCCTAATCCCTCGACCCTCAACCCTATCCCTAAACCCTTGACCCTCGAACCTCAACCCTCAACCCTCAACGCCAAACCCTAATCCCTCAAACCTTAACTCTGATCCCTCGACCCTCAACCCTATCCCTAAACCCTCAACCCTCAACGTCAAATCCTAATCTGTCAACCCTTCACTCTAATCCCTTAACCCTAAACCCTCAACACTATACCTTAAACCCTAATCCCTCAGCCCTTAACCCTAAACCTTATCCCTAAACCCTAATCCCTTAACCCTCAACCCTAATCCATCATACGTCATCCCTCAACTCTAATCCCTCATCCCTAAACCCTAAATGCTATCCCTATTCCTAAACCCTCAACATACTCGATACTATACCTTAAACCCTAATCCCTTATCCCTAAACCCTCCAACCCTATCCCTAATCCTTACACCCTCCACACTCTACTTTAACCCTAATCCCTCGACCCTTAACCCTATCCCTAAACCCTTGACCCTCAAACCTCAACCCTCAACCCTCAACGTCAAACCCTAATCCCTCAACCCTTAACTCTGATCCCTCGACCCTCAACCCTATCCCTAAACCCTAAACCCTCAACCCTCAACCCTCAACGTCAAATCCTAATCCCTCAACCCTAAACCCTATCCCTAAACCCTCAACACTATACCTTAAACCCTAATCCCTCAACCCTAACCCTAAACCTTATCCCTAAACCCTAATCCCTCAACCCTCAACCCTAATCTATCATCCATCATCCCTCAACTCTATTCCCTCATCCCTAAACCCTAAATGCTATGCCTATTCCTAGACCCTCAATGAGCTCGATACTATACCTTAAACCCTAATCCCTATACCCTCGACACTGTTATTTAACCCTAATCCCTTGACCATTAACCCTATCCCTCAACCTCAACCCTCAACCCTCAACTCTCAACATTAAACCCTAATTCATCAACCCTAAACCCTAATCCCTCAAACCTAAACCCTATCCCTAAACCATCAACCCTCAACACTATACCTTAAACCCTAATCCCTATCCCTCAACCCTTAACCCTTAAAACTTAAACCCTATCCCTACACCCTCAACACTTGACACTATATCTTAAACCTTAAACCCTCATCCCTAAAGCCTCAACCCTCAATCCTTAAACCTTCAACCCTAAACCCTATCCCTAATCCCTCTACCCTCGACACTCTAACCCTAATCTCGACATTAAATGCTAATCCGTCAACCCTAAATCCTAATTTGTCAACCCTAAACCCTATCCCTGAACCCTCAACACTATACCTTAAACCCTAATCCCTCAACCCTCAACCCTCAACCCTAAACCTTATCCCTAAACTCTAATCCCTCAACCCTTAACCCTAATCCATCATCCCTCAACTCTAATCCCTCATCCCTAAACCCTAAATGCTATCCCTATTCCTAAACCCTCAACAGACTCAATACTATACCTTAGACCCTAATCCCTTATCCCTAAACCCTCCAACCCTATCCCTAATCCTTACACCCTCCACACTCTATTTTAACCCTAATCCCTTGACCCTCAACCCTATCCCTAAACCATTGACCCTTGAACCTCAACCCTCAACCCTCAACGTCAAACCCTAATCCCTTAACCCTTAACTCTAATCCCTCGACCCTCAACCCTATCCCTAAACCCTCAACCCTCAACATCAAATCCTAATCCCTCAACCCTAAACCATATCCCTAAACCCTCAACACTATACCTTAAACCCTAATCCCTCAAGCCTAATCCGTCATCCCTCAACTCTAATCCCTCATCCCTAAACCCTAAACGCTATCCCTATTCCTAGACCCTCAACATGCTTGATACTATACCTTAAACCCTAATCCCTTATCGCTAAACCCTCCAACCCTATCCCTTATCCCTTAACCCTCATGATTAATAGCCTAGAACATAAAAAAATTTAAGGGGAACATAATGTAAGCACGTTATGTCAAACATGACAAACAATAGACTTGTAGAAAAGGAAGAATGTAAAGCAAAACATAACGCGAGCGCGTTATAACGCACTCGCGTTATGTCTTTCTTTGGGAATCCCAAGTCTTGGGCTTGGGATTTGCTTTGGATTTCCAACCCAAAGGCTTGGAGTGCCTTATGAACAGTCACAGACGTGTTTTTCCATATTCTTCAAGATTTCACATAATTTCGTTCGTGCTAACCCTCAGATTTGCACGTGTTTTAAGGTTGAACAAATCGAACAACTAGGTAATGTTAGGCTTTCTCTTAGCTATTTTACGATGTGATTTTTTTCACATTTTAACAATGTTAAGCCTTTCATCTTTAATTTATTTTGTTTCTGTGTCTATTTTTGGGCAAAAACCACTGTTTGGTTTTTTTTCATTGTAAATTAACTATTCATTGAAATTTCAAAAAAAATACATATTTGGAAACTAGACTCCATTCTAAAAATATTAAAAAAAGAAAAAAATAATTTTCAATTAGTTTTCAAAATTTATAGGGGTAGCACGACCAAAGTTCTATTTTTTAGGATGTGTCCACTTTTAAAATTAGTAAAAAATCAAATATTCATCAAAAAATTATCAGAAAAATTAGGCATAAACTACATGCTATTAGCTAATTTCTGACTAAAGCGATTTTAAAAATACCAAAAAAAAGTTGACCTTTTGAGGGAGCCACAAAACATGCTATGTTATGTTTTTTTGATAGAAACTACACCAATTTCTATGGCTCCCTCTTTTGAACCCCTTAATCTATGCCATTTTAAAAAAAAATAGTAGTTTAGAAAGTAGACTCGGAGCACTACGAACATTGTTTTGGTTGTATCTCCAAATTTTGAGTGTAACTATGCTCAATTTCTCATCCAAGGCCAGTATTTCCTAATTTCAGAAAAAAAGTGGCCACTTAAGACCCCTTTTTGGCCCCCCATCTTCTTGCACTTACCCCCATTCCATCTTAATCATTACTCATTATCCTGATTATCCTAATTATCATTATTCACCTATCATAATCATCTTTTTGAAATTCTGATCATCATCCTAATTATCATGCATCACCATCTTAATCATAAAATCCAATCCATTTCCCACCTAATTCATTTGTTGTCATCTTACTCATATTCGTATCCTTGAACCAAGTCCAATCTTCATTTATCAAAATGGTTGTGATCATCAACAACCCAATATCAACCCAAGAATATGTAGAAATACAAGAGCTTAGACATATCTATGATGGTCTTTATCCTACCATTAAGGGAAAGTTTAGAGATAGTTTTCATCATGTGTCCTTAGCACATCTCATCATTGGAGATTCTTGGACCTAAAAATCACCATCCTATACATGTTATCCCCATCAACTTCATACAAACCTTCATTCCCTTATGACCCTAGAAAATCTAGAATACAAAATCTTACCGATCAATTTTGGGATGTGTTTGAAAATTTACGTGAGGAACAAGCTGAAATATGAAGATGTCAACATATGTACAACTCCATGCTAACACTAGAGAACAAGATCCTAGCATCAAAATGACAAGACATCATCCAAACACTTCACCAACTAACCCAAATGCAACAACCCCTAGACCAACAAGCCATACAATGACTACAAGCATTTGCCCAACAACTTTAACAAAACCAATCTCCTCAAATATAACAACTCCTAGCCCAAGCCCAACAATTCATAGCCACCTACCAATCCCAATTTCAACAAACACAACCTCAACATCAACAAATTCCACCTCAATCTTATGTGTCACCTTCATCATATACCAACCTAATCCATGATCCACATATCAAGTTCATTCTACATCATCTTACCCCACTTCTTCCAGTATCAACCAACATCGATATCAATCCATACCCCAAGATATTCTATCTACATATCCCACAATTTTGCCTCACCACCAAATTAATCAAGTGCCTTCACAATAAGAACGTGCGAGCCTAAGTTACCCTTTCCAACAAGATCAAGTATCCTTAAATCATCATGCTACTTTTGACAAGGCAGATACCAATCTAGCTTATGAATCTCAAGAGTCACCCCCATCATCATGCCAACCTATTTCCTCCACATCAATTAATCTCATGAATATTCCTCAATATTCATCTCAAAAACATTCACATATTGAGCATGCTAGTACTAGTCACTCCTCACACCAAGATCAAGAATCCTTAAGCCATCTTAATGCTACCTTTTATAAGGGAAATACCACCTCAAGTTTGGAATCATACACGGATCCATCTACTAGTCTCCCTCATCCATCCATCCCTATAGAGCCTCTATCATATAATCCTTGCAACCTTCCCAATCCTAATCCATTAAGCCAATCCTCAACACACTTAAAGTCTAAACTATCAAATCTTCCACCTAAGTCCATAACCTATATCTTTTCTATGATCAAGATATTATCTATGATCAAGTGCTTGTCACTCCTTCCATTCATTGTCCCAATACTATCCATGATCAGTGTTGTTCTCAAAATCAACTATGCTTGTTTTTGTAGACAACCCCTATGAAACTTGTCTATTTCATAGCCTACACTCTAAGTTCACAAATCAAGACAAGTCCTCTTGGCCTCATGCGAAATCATCTGACACCATAGAATAGTTTGTGACATTCCCCTAAGTCAATTCCTTGATATTCGTGAAAATTGATTAGGTTGCAAGCTTGTCAAATTATCAATTTTCATCATTTTAAGGTGTTAGTAAATTTTTAAGTCTTCATGTGCACAAGTGGTCAAAACTACCACTCTTGCATATCTTTGTTGTTTTAACATGCAAAGTTGGCCAAAATTGCCGCTTCTACATGTTTGTCTTATTTTTCTTTATTAACATGCATGAGTGGCAAAAATCACCGCCCATGCATGTTCCATGTCATATTTTAACGTGTAATGGCAGTTGTTATTGCCGCTCTTGCATATGGTTCAACAACATGTAACGTTGGTCCTTCACACCGATCAAGCATATCTTTGTGAATTGTTGAACTACGATGACATTAATATCACTCGTGTTGGCATTAATGCTTCTGTTTTAACCTTTTAAAATGTTTTTATTCATTTGTTTTAGTTTATTTTTCATTTTCAAAACCTCAAACAACTGGTAATATCTCCTTGAGATGATTCCACTCACGTAAATCATGGATTGGATGAATCGGTTTCGAGATCATGCCTAAGGTTTTTGTTCTCTTTTTAGAGGTAAGTCATTGTTTCCGTTCTTCTTTTGTTTTTCTTTCTTTAAGGTTTATCTGCGAATGGTAGTTCCTATTTCCCATAAATGTTATTATTTATATTTATAAGATCGTTAGTTGTTTTGACTCTTTCTTTTGTGAATCATTTTTTCCTCTGAGAGTCATTTTTGGTTGAAACCCTAGTTTTGGTTAAACCTAGTTTTTTTGGTCATTGTTTTGATGACAAGATTCACCGATTTTAAAAGTAAAACCCTAGTCTATGCAAATCTTTGTTTTTGTGTTTTCTAAAGCGTTAGGGTTAAAAAAACTTGTTTAAAGATTGATGTTTTATCAGTCTATTTTTCCACCCTCACATTTCTTTTCCTTAAAATGTTTTTATGTATTAGCGGTAAAATTAATCGCTGATACATAATACTTTGTTTTTACTTTCCCACATGTTACGACGATCAATTTGACCACCCCTACATGAAATCCTTAAAATATCTCTTTCATGCTCCAGTGGTACAAACCACCACTTTCACATATAAGTTTAAGGTTTTTAACATGTATAAGCGATCTTTCTGACTGACTATACATGTAGATACAATTCTTCCCACATGTATTGGCGGGTTTTTCCACTGCTTATACATGCATGTACAAACTTGCATCCTTCCCTCATGTAAGGATAGTCAATTTGACCGCCCCTACATCAAATTACAATTTCTCCTCTATATGCAATGGTGGCCAAAATGGTCGACCAGGCATCATAAGTGTTGGGAATTAAGGTGTCTAAACCTTTGTAATTCCTTGCATTATTTATGTTTGTATATATTAATTAATTGCCTAGGTTGGAAATAAATTGTAAATTCCATATTGTCATTTTGTGGGATGTGCCACGGTGATGTGTCATCCTACATGGAAGATGACAACTTTTAATTTTGTCCTCACATGAGGAGATAGGCATCCCACTTTATGGTAGGAGCATTTTTCCATGTGTCGGCATCCTTCATATTGTGTAAGGGAATGTTTGACTAAAACGGTTATGACGCATTCCTATGATGAAGTTATGAAATGTAAGAGTCAGAAATAGAAGGTTGTAGGACAGGTAAAGACGTGTCATGAAGCATCTTTGAAAATACATATTTGGGCACCCCAAGGTGGACTATGACATGTTGTAAGAGAATATGCTATTTATAGCATGTGTATGACAGATTCTCTTACAACTGTAAGTTGTAACTGCTATGACAGATTCTATGACGGTCGTAAGAGTCGTAAGAGCATCTGTCATAGCCCATTTTGGAATTAGGCAACCTCTTTGGGATAAGAGATGTAGACAAGTGTTAGGCACATTCTACAATGTTGACCAAGTGTCCTTAGGCATGGGTTTTGGGCCATGAGGCCAAGTTGGACGCCCATCCCAAGATAGGTCCAATATTACCTTGTATATTCTATATAAACAGGTGCTTGGACAGGGAGTTGTATCACAGGTTTTGCAGGTACTATTATGCTACCGGATTGACTCCAGACATGAGTGTTGAAGACCATTGAAGCTTGCATTGCAAGTGTATTGTAAACATATTTCAGACTTATTAATACATTGTGCAGGTTTCTGAGTGTGGGGTTTTTCACCTGATAAGGGTTTTCCCCACCATAAATCTTTGTCTCTCTTCTTCTGTCTTCTTTCTAGTTCATATGTATTGCTGCAATATCTTATTTATGTGTTTCATATTTCTGTAGTTGTAAGGATTAATTTGAATTTGCATAGCCCTCCCCTCATTAGATTAGTGTAGGAAGCAATTTCTGCACACCTAGCTTCTTTTTAGTTGGTATCAAAGCCTAGCCAGTTTTGGTCTTAGCTGTTTGGTAGGGGTTTTTTGATCTGATCTTAAATTGAGTGGGAGTTTGTGCAAAGTATTCTGAATTCTATTGCAGCAAGGAGATGGAAAGTACATCCAAAAATTTTGAAGTGGAGAAATTCAATGACACTAATTTCGAGCTATGGAAGCTCAAGATGGAAGACATGCTTGTAGATCGAGACCTTTGGGAAAGTGTTAATGGAACTAAACCAGCTACAATGTCACAAGATGAGTGGGATCTCAAGGATTAGAAGGCTAAGGGTCTCATAAGACTTAGTCTTGCTGATTCTGTGTTGTTAAGTGTCCATGAGGAGAAAACTGCAACCTTACTTTGGAAGAAGTTGGGAGATGTGTATCAAGCCAAATCCCTGGTTAATAAACTTTTTCTAAGAAAGAAGTTGTATTCTCTTCAAATAGAGGATGGAGGATCCATTGCTGAACATATGAATGCTTTTAACAAGCTGGTTGCACAATTGACATCTATTGGTGTAAAGATGGAGGAGGAGGATCGATGTATGACCTTGCTTTGTTCCTTTCTAGACTCGTGGGATCACCTTGTCATGGCTATTGGAAGTACCACATCCACATTCAAAATAGATGAAGTGGTTTCTTTGTAGTTATCCGAAGAGATGCAGAGAAAGTCTTCTGATGTAGATAAAAAGGCTCTTGCAGTTCATGGAAGACCCAAGAAGAAAAGGAAAAAGAAGGACAAGAAAGCTGAGAAGGGTAGATCCAAATCCTGTGAGAGATCCAAATCTCCTGGAAAGTCCAAGGCTATCTGTTGGAATTGTGGTAAATCTAGGCATTTCTGAAAGGAATGTAAAGAAGAACAGAAAAAGAAGAAGAAGACCCCAGACTTAGATTTTGACAAATCACAAGATGATGGTGATGCTTTCATCGTAGCCCTGGCAACCCATGCATCTGATGATGTGTGGCTGATTGACTCTGGTGCATCATTCCACATGACCTCGCATCGAGACTGGTTCACTAAGTATGAGGAGTTCGATGGTGGAAATGTGTACTTGGGTGACGACTCTCATCTAAAGATTGTTGGTTGTGGAAGAGTATTTATCTGATTCCCTAATGGTTGAGTGAAGGGGATCTCTGGTGTTATGCATATCCTAGGCTTAGCATGGAACCTTCTTTCTATAAGTAGTTTGAATGATGTAGGTGTACAGGTTACCTTTTCGAAAGAAGGATGCAAGATGACTAGAGGAGCTATGGTGCTTGCTAAGGGTACTAGGAGAGGTACTTTGTTTCAACCAGAGGCATGCATTTCACAATGCAATAGTTCTTCTAATTTAAAGAAGAGGGCAATAGTCACTTCATCCCCACCATTTGAACGAGTAGTTAAGAGATCTGTTGTTTCTAGTTCTAATGTTTGTAATCATGCCTTGGAAGTTAAACTTCCTACTAAAAAGACAATGTTATGGCATAAGAGATTTGGCCACATTGGTGAGAAGAGTCTGCGTACCCTAAAAAATAAAAACCTCATTGAGGGGTCAGATAATTGTAATCATGAGCTTGACTTTTGTGAACATTGCATTTATGGAAAGCAAAACCGTGTTTAATTTTATTCGAGTTCTCATAAGTCTTCTGGTGTGTTGGACCTTGTTCATTCTGATGTATTTGGTCTTGTTAATGTTCCTTCGTTATCAAAATCTGTATATTTTGTATCTTTCATAGATGATTACAGTAGAAGGACATGGATTTATTTTCTCAAAAGCAAATCTAAAGTCTATAGTAAGTTTAAGGAGTTTAAGGCCTTTTCTAAAAATTAGACTGGTAAAAAGATTAAGTGTTTGAGAACTAACAATGGTGGTGAGTTTTGTTCTACATAATTTGATAAATATTGCAAGGAACTTTGGATTGAAAGACATAAGACAACTCCATACACCTCGCAGAAAAATGGAGTTGCAGAAAGGATGAACAGGACACTGATGGAGAAGGCTAGGAGTATGCTTAGTGGAGTTGGCCTAGAACAAAAGTTTTGGGCTGAAGTTATTGCCACTACTTGCTATCTTGTTAATAGATCTCCTACATCTGCTTTTGTTGGAAAGACACCCATGGAGGTGTGGTCTGGTAGAAAGCCTTCAATAAGGCATCTTCATGTTTTTGGTTGTGAGGCATATGCACATGTGCCTAGGGAGAAGCGGTCAAAGGTGGAGAACAAAGTTGTTAAGTGTATCTTCATTGGCTATGGTGTCGGTGTGAAAGGATACAAGCTTTGGGACCCTGTGGCTGAAAAAGTGTTGTATAGCAGAAGTGTCATCTTCAGACAGCTTACACCTTCTTCCATTGTTTTACAACCAGAAGAAAAAGAAAAGAAAGAGGATGTTGTTTAGTTTCCTGATACCCCTAAGAAGACTGAATAGAAAGACAATGTTGGACCTGATGATGAGGAGAGCTCTAGCAGCTCTGAAAGCTCAGATGAAGAAGTTGAACCTCAACCTCAGCTCTTGAGGAGGTCTACATGGATAAGAAAGCAACTGAAAGGTTTGGTTTTACATTGCTTGATTCTAGTTGTGCTTATGCTTTCCTCACTAACAATGATGAACCTCGAACTGTGTCAGAGACTTTGGATATGAAAGATGCAGGTTCCTAGAAGGAGGCCATGGAGGATGAAATGGCTTCTTTGGAAAAGAATCAAACTTGGGACTTGGTGCCTTTGCCTCCTAGATGGAAACCCGTTGGATACAAATGGGTGTTCAAGAAGAAATTTGGTGCAGATGGTAATGTTGAGAAGTATAAGGACAGATTGGTTGCAAAGGGGTACTCACAAGTGGAGGGCATAGATTATGGTTAGATCTTCTCTCCCATTGCAAAGTTGACATCCATTCGATTCTTGTTATCTCTTGTTGTAGCTTATGACTTAGAGGTAGAACAAATGGATGTGAAGACAGCTTTCCTTCATGGTGATTTGGAGGAAGAAATCTACATGTCACAGCCAGAGCATTACATGGTGAAAGGTAAAGAAAATTTGATTTGCAAACTTAAGAAGTTTTTGTATAGTTTGAAGCAATCCCCTAGGAGATGGTACTTGAAGTTTGATGCCTTTGTGTTGTCAATTGGATTTGTGAGATCAAAATTAGATCACTGTGTGTATTATAAGTTTGATGGTGATCATATTCTCATTGTTGCACTGTATGTTGATGATATGTTGCTCATTAGGAAGGGTAAGAATATGATTTCTAATTTTAAATCTCAGTTGTCAGCACAGTTTGAAATGAAAGATTTAGGGGCAGCCAGGTACATTCTGGGAATGGAAATCAGAAGAGACAGAACCAACAAAAAAATTTGGTTAAACCAGAGTAAGTATGTGAAGACCGTGTTGGATAGGTTCAGCATGGCAGATTGTAGACTATTGTGTGTTCCTATTTCTTTGGGGACAAAGTTGTCTGTTGAGGATTGTCCAAAATCTCCTAGTGAGGTGGAGGACATGAGCAGATTACCTTATGGTTTGCACACGACCAGACATTGCCCAAGCAGTGGGAGTTCTTAGTCAATTCATGGCTAATCCTAGATGGGTTCATTGGGATGCAGTTAAGCGAGTGTTCAGATATTTGAGGGGTACTTCTAAGTATTCCATATACTATCATGGTAATATTACAGGACCCCTGCATTTCATTGACATTCGTGGATTTGTGGATTCAGATTGGGCAGGTGACATTGACAGCAGGAGATCCACCAGTGTTTATGTGTTTACATTGTTTGGTGGTGCTATTAGTTGGATGAGTAAGCGACAACCTGTAGTTTATTTGTCCACGATAGAAGTTGAGTATATGGTAGCAACTCATGCTTGTAAGGAAGCCATTTCGCTTAATAGATTGTGTTCAGATATTGGTGTTGATGCAGGTCAGATCACAATCAGTTGTGACAGTCAGAGTGCAATTTGGCTTGTGAAGAATCCAACTTTCCATGCTAGAATAAAGCACATTGATGTTCAATTTCACTTTATGCGAGACATGGTTGAGGATGGAAAGGTAAATTGGAGAAGGTAGATACTTTGAAGAATGTTGCAGATGCATTGATGAAACAAGTGGGCACAGAGAAGTTTAGATGGTGTTCAGAGTCTATCGTCCTCTCGGCCTCTAGCAGTTAAATCATGTTATTCTATTGGCTCTTACAAGGTGTTCGACAAATGGGAGAATGTTGGGAATTAAGGTGTCTCAACCTTGGTAATTCCTTGCATTATTTATGTTTGTATATATTAATTAATTGCCTATGTTGTAAATAAATTGTAAATTCCATATTGTCATTTTGTGGGATGTGGCACAGTGATGTGTCATCCTACATGGAAGATGACAACTAGTAATTTTGTCCTCACATGAGGAGATAGGAGTCCCACTTTGTGGTAGGAGCATTTTTCCATGTGTTGGCATCTTTCATGTTGTGTAAGGGAATGTTTGACTGAAACAGTTATGACGGATTCCTATGACGAAGTTATGACATGTAAGAGTCAGAAATAGAAGTTTGTAAGATAGGTGAAGACATGTGTCATGAAACATCTTTGAAAAAGGCATATTTGGGTGCCCCAAGGTGGACTATGACATTTTGTAAGAGAATATGCTATTTATAGAATGTGTATGATAGATTCTTTTACAGCTATAAGTTGTAACTTCTATGACAGATTCTATGACGGTCGTAAGAGTTGTAAGAGCATCTGTCATAGCCCATTTTGGAATTAGGCAACCTCTTTGGGATGAGAATTGTGGACAAGTGTCAGGAACATTCTACAATGTTGACCAAGTGTCCTTAGGCATGGGTTTTGGGCCATGAGGCCAAGTTGGACACCCATCCCAAGATAGGTCCAATACTGCCTTGTATATTCTATATAAACAGGTGCTTGGAGAGGGAATTGTATCACAGGTTTTACAGGTACTATTATGCTGCCGGATTGACTCTAGACACGAGTGTCGAAGACCATTGAATTTTGCATTGCAAGTGTATTGTAAACATATTTAAGATTTGTTAATACATTGTGCAGGTTTCTGAGTGTGGGGTTTTTCACCCGATAAGGGTTTTCCCCACTGTAAATCTTTGTCTCTCTTCTTCTGTCTTCTTTCTGGTTCATGTGTATTTCTTGTTTATGTGTTTCATATTGCTGTAGTTGTAAGGATTAATTTGAATTTGCATAGCCCTCTCCTCATTAGATTAGTGTAGGAATCGATTTCAGCACACCTGGCTTCCTTTCAATAAGAACCCACCTTAATATGCAATGGTGGCCAAAATGGCTAACTGTACATAATGAATGACCTACCCTACATGTAGGAGCAGCCAAAATCACTGCCCGTACATGTCTCCCTGAAAATTTTCCTAACACTGGGAAATTTTTCCTTTCAATACCTATTGCCCCATTTTCACCAGTTTCCTCGATTTGTGCACTCTCAAGCCCTTCAACGCACATTCCTGTGTTCATGATCGTCAGTTTGTAGTAATCCCAATTTGCCCATTTTTCCCCTAACTGCGAGATCATGGCTTTTTACAGTTTTTAACAAACATTTGTGGTAGACATTGTTTCTAGTTTTCTTCTCAAAACTAATGTCAAAGTCATCCCCATTGAAGGATAAAATCATGAAGTATAAGTACCAAGGGGTTTTCCCCGTGACTTCATTGCAATCCAATGTGGACAAGATCAGAGATGTAGAGATTGGTCATGTGGACATGACCAACTTTGTGAATAGAACAAAACAGTCAAATCCTCCTCAGTATATGCAGAAGAATATCGACAGCAACATTCACTTGGTTTCCTCTTTTCCTATTGCTGTCCACAATCTTGAGTTTGTTCTTCAGGTAGCCAGTCATTATAACAGGGATACCAAGACTATATCTAATTCTCAAGGAAATGTGATCATGAGATTAGATGTTAAATTTCTCGATAAAATATTTATGTGCCCTCCTATTGAAAATATTAGAGAAATAGATTTTGCTCAAGGGAAAAAGGATTATGGTAAAAATGTTGAAGTTGCAAGGAAATATATTAACAGTAAGTGGTTGAAGACTCCTCAGAGAAATTTGACTAGATGGCCAAAAGAACTCCTGAGAAGTAACTTTGTCAAGGAGGTAAGTGATTTTATTACACTGTTGAGTCAGAGTAGAGGTCTTCCTTCTTCATTCAAGATTCAGGAATGGATGTATACATACTGTTGTCTCTCAGATTTGCACCCTTGTTGAGTTGTAAAACTTGGCAATCTGGAGAAACATGGGATCTTTCCAGGTCTGTGGGTCACCTAATTTGGAAAGAACCTCCGGAGAAGGCTGACTTCTTATTTCTAAGCCTAATGCTTAGAATAATACATCCAAACCTAGTGCTAATGTTTGCAGGGGAAAAGGGTTAGAAAGAAACTAAAATGAAAGGGGTGATACACCAGGATGAATAAAAAAGCCCTCACAGAACTAAGAAAATGCACAAAATGATTAGATACAACCAATAAACATACATAGATCAAGCTGATTTTAACAGAGGCAAGGAGCAAGAGATGATTTGAAAGAATTAAACATTCACAAACACATCATTCTTAGATCACACAAAGTCAAAATAGCATGAAGAGGTAAAATAACCAACATATATTTAATCAAAAGGCAAGGTTACAGTAGAGGAATGCTCTGTTTGGAATCAGAAGCATAGATTACTAAAAATTCCAACCCTGTTTTACATATTATGTTTATGCATATATAGCATTTTACATTTGACCTAAGTCAGTTACAATGAATTCTTCCCATGGGCTTTGTCAAAAAAAAAATCTGCATCTGAAGGGACATCCACCTGCAAGAAGTTATGGAATAACATATCTGGAACAAGGCAGGTGGAAGATATTTTGAATCTTCAATGTGAGCTGTTGAATCATCAACCTGTACCCATAAATGTAACAAATATATGCATTGAAGGACTTCTACAAAACTTAATTCAACCACTGAGATGTCCTATCACCAAAACTGGATATGCATCTTCTAAGTCGGTGACCATTCCTGACTGAATGCAAACCGATCGTCAATTTTGCCTTCGCTCCAAGGAGAAGTGTCACTTGTATGCATATAGACATACAAAAAATTAGATGCACTTTGAAAATCATGATGGCATCATCATCCTACAGAACTTGGTCGAAGAGGAGATCTGGATGACGTCACTTGCATATCGGGTCCTTCAAACTGCTCAACTTTGCAGCTATGCGATTTCTTCACTCGCTTTTTACATATGCAAATTTTGTATATATCAGGCTGTCGAGGCAACCTCAACTGAGTCATACCGATATACAAAGGTCTTGCTAAAATGTCCTTTGTATGTGCTTTTGCATCGGCATTTTAATCAGCCTTTGAATCACCCTTTGTATATTCTTTTGTATGTGCAATTGTATATACAATACAATGGCCAAAATACAAAAGCGGGCCTTAACCTTTGCATCACCTTTTGTATATGTGCCCTTGCCACATGTCATCACTCCATTGGTCACTGAACTGAAACTGGGACCCACCGCTGCACATTATCTCGCCGAAAATCCATTGTATGTGTCTTTGTATATGCGATTGTATATGAGATACAATTGCATGTACTTAGAATGCGGAACTCAATGGATTATCAACCATATTGGAACCTTAGAATAGGTCCCATCTTGTATCTTTTCTTTTTGCATATCGGCACATACATGCAATTCAACATACAACTACAGACCCCACCGCTGAGTTTACCAAATTTAATTTTCCAGTCGGGTCCGCATTGTATATCCCTGTTGTATCTGACCTTTGTATATGCAATTATATATAGGATTGTATGTGGGGTGATACAATTGCATATACATACCATAGGTGGACCCCAACTTTTTATAAAGCAAATTGAAATTAACATCAGGTCCAACCTTGTATCTTACCTTCTTGTATGTTGCACCTTTTTGACCTTGTATATGCAATATACAACTGCGGACCCCAAATGATTATCCACCACGTTTGATTCTTTAGTCACGTTTAGATTGTATGTATATCCTTTTGCATCACCCTTTGTATATCACATATACAATGTGAATATACAAACAAAACTGCATACAATCGCTTGTACATACCAACATTGCATCTGACCTTTGCATGTGACCTTGTATCTGCCCTTTGTATGTGCAATGCGAACATACACACAAAGATGCATACAAATGCATCTGCCTTTCCAAAACTAAAATGCATATTCTTTTAGGTCTGAGAATGTATCTCATATTTGTATAACCTCTTGTATATTGCATTGTATATGCAATTGTATGCGCAAAATACAAAGGAGATACATACAACATAACCTACAACGAACCAGATGCATAGTAACATTGTACATGACCAAGATACAAGAAAAATTGTATCTGAGATACAATTCGACCAAATGATAGAAAAAACCCAAAACAAAGATAACGTCATCATCATATACATGAAAAATGGCTAAGTATAAAACTGAGAAATCTCTGCGATATAAAACAATTGGAGACAAAAGATTTATAGGTTTTTCTAGGTTTTCTTCAAGGATTCTCCAAGCAAGCTTTTTGGGACTTTTGGCAAGGATAGAGCATGGGTTTTTGAAGAATTTAAGCTTTGTAGGGTCATTTTCTAAAGGATATTCAAGGAATATACAAGGTGAGCTATTTAACTCTGGATAGAGGAAAATAGGACAACATTTTGGTGACTTCTCAAGGATGTTTGTCTACTAAACAATCATACCAGTAGCCTAGACCTTATCCATTGGGCACAAGGTCATATTGAGACTTAAAAACACTTTTGACAATCAAACTTGTCCTCAGTAACTCAGCATGTCAGCAATGAAGGACACTTGGAAGACCAAGAAACAAAAGAAAATGCTGAAAGCAACTCACCTAACTGTGCTATATAGCACTTAGGGAAAACAAAAAGTATCTATAATATTGTACAACAGCACTTATTGAAAGCAAGAAACCTAATCTACTATTTTACAAGGCAACTCATACCTCAAAACACCTCTTCAGGTGTATCCCATTGACTGGGATAGGCAAATTTCCTCCATCCATGTTTGATAACTAAAATGCATTGTGCTTCTTACATTCAGTAATGATAAATGGGCCACTCCACATGCTGTCAAACTTGGAGTGCTTCCTTGGCCTGCTTTTCAACTCATCCCATTTGAGTACCATATCACCCTCCCTAAAATTTCTGGGAGTGGCCTTCTTATAAAAAAATTCTTTTTGTCTAAAGCTAATGATACTCACTAGCTTTCATAGCTTTATCTCTAATCTCTTCAAGCTCCATAAGTTGAGCATATCTGACAGTCATGGGATCTTCTTCTTCAAACATCTCCAGTTGATTCATGATATCAAGAGTTGGCAGCTCTACATATATAGGCAGTCTTGCCTCTTTTCCATAAACTAACATATATGGGGAATTTCCAGGAGACCTCTTGGGAGTTATTCTATCTACCCATAAAGCAGATTTTAGATTGGTGTGCCAGGTTCTCTGGTTGTCCTCCATTGATCTTTTGATAATCCTTATGAGATTCTTATTTGTGGATTCAGCCAAACCATTACCCTGTGGGTAATAATTTGACGAAGTGTTCAAATAGATTCCATTCTTCACAACCCAGTCAATTATCTTCAATCCAACAAAGGCTAAAGCATTGTTAGAGATAATTGACTCAGGTACTCCAAATCTAGATACCAAATCATAATAAAAGTTCAAAACAACATTCTCATTGGCCTCCTTCAAATCCATTGCTTCAATCCACCTTGTGAAATAGTCTGTTGTTGTAAGTACCCACCTGTGACTTGCACTTGATGGTGGGTTAATGGGACCTATAAAATCAATGCCCCATCTCATGAAGGGCTATTCTACTTGAATTGGCTGTAGAGGTAAAGCTGGCAGCCTTTCTTTGCCTACATTTTACAGACTTTCTGGCCCATGCATGGGCATCCTTGAATAAGCTGGGCTAGTAATAACCAACTCTCATTTTTTTCCAAGGAGTAGTTCTTGGGGAAAAATGACCCCCTGCTACTCCATCATGAAACTCATGCAGCACCTTGTCAGTTTGATCATTATCAATGCATCTAAACAACACACCATTAAAATCTTTTCTAAAATGGATGTCATTAATTAAAACATATGGAATAGACTGCAGTCTAAAATATCTTCTCTTGGTTCTACCTAAACCTGCTGGACAGTCACCAGTTTGCAAAAAATGAGTCATGTCATTAACCCAACCTGTTCCAACTACTGTTGTATCATCCTAATGTTCATCTTCAATGGGCAGAAGCACCTCTTCCTCCTTCTTTGTTTCATTTTTAGACCTAGTAGCAAGTTGTTCACTGAGTCCTCTACCTCTGATGAGCTTGGTTATCTTGATATCTATGTCATATTCCATGACTTTGGTAATCCAACCAGCCCTTTTCTCATTAACATCCTTACCTAACAGAAACTCTTTCACACTAGGGTGAGCAACCATCAAATGTACGTTATTGTTAGAAATAAGATGCCTAAACTTCTTGGGACTCTTTACCACTGCAAGGACATGTTTTTTAATGAAACTATACCTCTGCTCATACTCCTTCAATCCTTGACTAAAGAAAGCGATTGGTTGTTCAAAGCCTTCACTTTGCTACTGTACTAGAATTGTAGAAATTGTATCTAAACTGCCATAAGCATACAAAATAAAATATTTTGAGAAATTGGGATTTACCAGAGTTGGTGTAGCCGATAACACTTCTTTTACGGACTTAAAGCTGAGTTTGGCCTCTTTTGTCCAACTGAAAACTACATTTTTCTTTAACATAGAAGTCAATGGTCTCAATAAATTTGCAATGTCAGGTATAAATCTTCACAGAAAATTAATTCTGCCAATAAAACTTTGCAGTCCTTTCTTGTGACTGGGTAAAGGCAGCTCCAAAATAGCTCTTACTCTTTCTATATCAAAAGTAACTCCCTCCTTTGACACAATGTGTCCTAAAAGCTTTCCTTCATGCACAACAAAAATGTATTTCTTGGGATTGAGAGATATCCCAAACTCTTTGCATCTCTCAAATACTTGTTTCAGGTGGGATAAATGTTCAGCTGCATCTTTAGAGAAAACTATGATGTCGTCAAGGTACACAAGTACCAATTTATAAAGCAAACCTTTAAAAGCCGTATCCATAACTCTTTGAAAAGTAGAGCCAGCATTTGAGAGACCAAAAGGCATCCTTCTATAGGCCATGGTGCCCCATTTGGTGGTAAAAGTAGTTTTAAACTAATCTTCCTCCTTGACTAATACTTGATTATAACTGGAATATCCATCAAGTAAGGAGAATCTTTCTGAACCAGCTACTACTTGAAGAATTTGCTCCATTGAGGGCAGCGAGTAGTGATCCTTCAGGGAGGCTCTATTAAGGTCTCTAAAATCAACGCACAGCCTAATCTCTCAATTCTTCTTCCTCACAAGAACAAGATTGGAGACCCAAGAAGTATGCTTGATTAGAAAAATGATGTTTCTGTTGATAACTGAGAGGGGGGGGGTGAATCAGTTATCCTAATTATTTCCCTTAATGAACTTTCCTTTTAATTGATGTAGCATAAAATCAAACACAAAACATTAACCATAAAATAAGAAACACATGACACAGTATTTTTGACGTGGAAACCCTGTTAAGGGAGAAAACCACGGGGTGATTAACCCAAGAATTATTCTCTGTTAGAAGAATAGGAAATTACAAAAATGGCACTTGCCAATTAGGGCTCACTGCCCGAGCACACTGCTCACAAGAGGCCCACTGCCTACAAGAAGACACACTGTCTACAAGTGATGAGAATCACAGTCTTGAACTGATTGGAAGCATCTGCATATGCTGGAGTTCAGTTCCGGTTAGGCTCAGTACACTGATCTGCTGCACTTCATCTTTCCTCTGTTCTTTATTCTGCTATCTTTCACATACCGGATCCTTTTTGCTACCTCTGCTCTTTCTCTGGACTTATTCGCACATCTATCCACACTAACACACATTTCACAACTAAATCCATCCTCTATATATATCCGCACAAGTAATTTCATCACCTTTCTAGTCGGCATCCGGAACAGTCTAGTTTCTTACAAACTCTCATTCTGTCGGCTGAATCCTTCCTCACCAAGCAATGCGGATCAAGCATATACTTGTAGATATCATTAATCATGTCGGCCAAACATGATTCATGCCTTCACAACCTCTGTCATCAACAGTAACCCATCCGGAAAGTAGTCTGATACTCTGCCAGTCAGTTCTTCCTCTGTTTTCACTGTCTCTCAGGAATCCGGTACTCAACCATTCATATCTTTTTCCTTGTCCATCACCGGAGGCTAAATCCTTGGAATATACCACTCAAGGTAGTCCTCTTGACTTCCCCAAATCCGCACTGCACCAAGACACTTCCTCTGAGAGGTCCGGACCAATCTGTCGGACCTTGCCACATGCTCTGTTCTTCTTCACCGGACCACAACATTCTTTATTCTGACTTCCGGTAGAGACACATCATGACTTGCAGATATGTGGGATGACCTTTGTTGCCATCAATGACAACAACCATGAATCCATATAGTGTCTCTTGCCAACAATCTCCCCCTTTGGCATTGATGGCAACACTTAGTGAAAAATGACTAAGTGTTTTCACTATGCTCCCCCTTTGCTGATGCTCTGTCTTTATATACAATTTCCGGAACTCCCCCTTAGTTGGATCCCTCATTTTTCACTGCTCCTCACTCCCCCTTTGACATCAATGGCAAAGGGTAGGGTCCGCATATCAAAATTTTCAAAAATTTCTTATACTTAGCCGCATATTTACATACTCACATATATTGAAGAATGTCTGCAAAGGATGTCTGTAATTGAATCATTTCGGTAGCCCAAGTTTGCTTCATTCTGTCCAAAATTGAAATGTGACCACTTAACAAAAATGCAAACGCTTCTGCCCGCTTGAGATCCGTCGGATCTTTTGTTTGGGCGGTGGTCCTAGCATCACTGATGGCCTCATGCATGGTTTCCAACTTAGGGATTATAATCCTTCTAAGTTCTCCCATCCAGTTGGTGATGTTCTTCCTTTCCTTCTCAAGATTCTTTATTTCGTTCAAGACTGCAATAGTCTGACATTCTTGATTTATTATAGAGGAAGAGAGAGGATCAAAACTTTGAGATAAGCTTTGTAGCTTATCCTGTTCCTCTTTTATTTTCTTGTCAAATGCTGCTGTTGCCTTTGACCAGGATATACAAAATTTATAGATATCACCGCCATCCTTAAGAGCATTCTCTAAGCTCCTTATTCCAATGCTTACAATCTTCCTATCCTTAGAGATTAATTCTAATATTTCTGAAAATCTCTTATCCAAAAATTCCTTCCGGACCTTTTCTTCAGCTGATTTTTCTAAAGAATCAAAATGTGTATCAACACTGCTGACTAAGGTTTTTAGATTACCGGAAGTGGAGGCTGTCGGATCTATCTGGATTGATGGCATGATCTTTACAAGTATTCCGGAAGCAGCCTCTATCAACTCACAGTCTTCCATATGAGACTTCAGGAGCTTTTCATTTGCCTTGGCATTTGCAAATGAAGCTATCTTCATTGTTTGTACCGGAGAGAGAGAGTCAAAATCAAATGGACCTTTGAGAAGCTCCGGTTCATCAATCTCTAGAGTTTCTTTACTCAAAAATTGTTGAACAGTTTGTGCAGTGTCTCTTGCCGGAGACAGATGTTTCTTTTCTTCTGCAGTCTTAGAACTGTCAACCTCTTTGTCTTTCACCACTGCTTCCTTCTCCTGTAGTTGCTCTTCTTCTTTGGATCCGGAGACTGTAGGGGAAACCGGAGGAGAGATGCTAACTTGTTCATGGGCCACTTCTTCTTGAGCAGAGGGTCCCAAGTCCTCACTTGTCTGTTCAAGGCTCACTTCTTCCGGAACAGAAGATTCCAAATCAGCAGCTGTTTCTGCACCTAAGTCCTCTACAACAGGAAGATTGAACCTTTTGAAGGCCTTCCGGAGGATCTCTTCTGTTTCTTGGGCCACTTTGTCAGTCTCACCAAGCATGAGTTGATTCATCCTGGCTTTGCTTCTGAACTCATCTTTACAGTCCTTGAAGATAATGTTCATTGTCTTGGGATCAATTTGAGGATATAGCTGAATAGCTATCTGCTCCCGGATCTCAAGATCTTTAGCATGAGCATTATTTTTTCTCACTTCCATTTCCTTTTCTAGGCTTTTAGGAATAAGAGATATTATTTCAATGAAAGCCTTATTATATATGTTAAGATATTTCACTGTGGCCTCCTGCAGAGTCTTTTGGTCGGCCTCACTGAAGTCATCATATGATTCAGTCATTGGTTGAAGGTTTCCATCCACCGTGACCGACTTGATTATGCTCTCTAGTGACAGAGTGGGCTTTTCAACAGTTACCTCTGCCATTTCCTCCTTGTCTTGGCCTGTGGAGGGCTTACCGGATCCTTTCTTTTTCTGTTTCTTTACTTCTCTTACTCCTTCATCTGATTCTGTCTCCTCTTCATCCTTTTGGCTTCCATAAGCCCTTGTGGCTTTTGCCTTTGATCTCTTACCGGATGCCTGGACTTCCGGTTTTGAACTTTTGGTTGAGGGAGGTGCAGATCTCTTTGTTGATCTGGTCCGGGTGGGAGCTCCAACCAGAGCACTTTCTTTGCTTTTCTCTTCTTCCTCGGCCTTCCTCCTCTTTTCCCGGCCGGCATCAAGTGCCTCCTTTGAGATACCTAGGCCTTGAGCAATGTGCTCTACTTCTTTTCTTACCTTTCTTTTAATCTCAGGTTCCCTGAGTTCTACATGTATCTTTACACTCAGCTCCTCAAAGGTTCCAAACCTTTCTGCCTTAGGATCTTTGGGCTGACTTAGCATGTGTTGAACATGCAGCTCCACTATCTGTTCATCAACTTCATACCCCATGGGCATGATCCAGACAGTCCTTGGCTCCACTGCCTCCATCAGGCACTGATCAGTGTCAACCATAAAGCACACTGAGTCCTTGTATTTCTCAATGAGAGACTGGGGAATTCTCTCTCTTGCTTGCATCATGCTCTGAAAGTTTTTGAAGTATCCCCATAGAGCTGAATTTCTTGCTTTTGCATCCCCAAGTCCATGCAAGTAGTCTCTTATCTGGACTGCAACAGGTTTGTCATTCTGCCATACCCATCCACTTGTTCCGGGTAGCTCATTCATGAAGTAGAAGAATAGACATACAATAAGAGTACCATACTTGAAGGAATTCTTCTTATCCTTCTTGATTTTTTGTATATTTTCCATTAATTGGCTTAGCAGTAGTTCGCAGAGGTCATATTCTGCATTTTTCCTTAGCATTTCAAAAGCAGTGTATACTGCAGTTCCGGATACAGAATTCTCCCTGCTGGAGTGATAGATCTTGTATCCTATTATCATTGATGCATATTTGATATCCGGATCCGAAATATCTTCAATGGTCATTGCCCTCTTGTCAAATTTTGATCCGGTGGCCTCAGTTACAATGTTGTTCTTGACAGATTTGAGGATAGGTACTCCTCCGGAAGAGTATAGGCCAGTTACTGCTCTAATTGCCTCTTTTGTGATCTTGCAGGGTCTATCTAGCCATAAAAAGTTGTCATGCATCCTGCTCAGTACATACCGGACCCATTCATCCTCTTCAAAACAGGGGAAATGAATAAATTGCTCAAATTGTTTCTTCTGAATATCCTTATACTCTAGTTTAAGCTCAAAGGCATTGTCAATCAGCTGCTTGTGATAGAGGTCTCTTAATTTGAATTCCCCAAATTCCTCAATGTTTGCATGTATGTAAACCCTAATGTCTTCGGTGTGTAAAACTCCGTGAGGAACACTAGAGAAGGCTCCTAGTGGGTCAACCTCCAATGATTTGTAGGGATGTTTCTTGAATGAGGGGCGAGGTCTATCGGAGATCTTAACTATGTTTGGAGTAGCCATTCTTCAAAGATTTGCAGTGAGGTAATGAAAAACGGAGAATACCTTATGCGCCTTCGGTTTGCACGGAGTGGTTGGATTGATTTCTTTATCCAATAGCTTCGACAGGAGATCCTTGGTGTGCTTGAAGAACCTTGTTGCAGAGCTCCACTTTTCGCTTCTTCTCGAGTGCAGAATGAGCAAATGACCTTTGAGAAATCCCTTAAATTGCTCCGCGAACCCTAATACCTGTCTGCAATAAATGCTTCACCTACATCATTCCGGTTTGCCTTGTCTGGATAGCTTGGAGTATCCAGATTAGTCCTGATCTGTGGATATCATCCGGATCTTTCAATCATGAATAAATCGAGGTAGCATATTACAAGATCATCTCAAACATTCTGTCCAATCCGCAGAACAAGATAGTGCATTTCCGGATCTTTTCGGACCTTTTTGTAATCCTTTATCATACCGGAGCATCTCCCTGAGCAGGTCTTATTTGATCGATCACAGCTTCTTCATAACTTCATGCGGACCTCTGAAAACTTGACTGAAGTATCTCAAGATTCATATCTACAAACCCTTTGATCCGCATCTTGTGCCACATCCGGCACCACTTGTTTGGCTGGGGGAACAAGATTTTCTTTGAGTCTCCCCCTGAGCCAGAGCTCACTTTTAATTTCTGGAAGAAATATCAGCACCAGAGTCTGGTGCGGATCCAACCTCTACATTTTCTGAGCTTTTCTTCACCCAAATCTTGCTCATCTGATTCCTAACCTCATCCGCATTCATCTTTTGTTTACCCTTGTCTTGATTCTGATTATACACCGGACCTCTTTTGTCCTGATTCTTGTTTCTGCAGATTTTAGCATTATGACCGGACCTATTGCAGATTTGGCAAATAACATTTCTTTGCATATTTGACTGATATCCTCTTGATCTGCATTGATTTGCCATATGACCTATTCTATTGCATGTGAAGCATCTACCTTTGAATGATTTGTTTACTTGCATAATTCTGCATTCATGGGATTTGTGTCCATACCTTTTGCAGTTGAAGCACTGTCCGGAGAAGGATGAATTATTCTGATTCATTCTCATTCTGCACTGATTAGCTTTGTGACCAAAGTGGTTGCAGTTGTGGCAGTATCCATTGAAGGATGGATATCTTTGAGCATTTGGCTGTCTTACCGGAGGTCTTCTAGGCCTGCTCCTTGGATTTTTTGATCCAAGATTCTTCTGACCGGATCCGGAGCTTTCTCCTTTCTCATATCCCAAGCCATACTTGTCATCTGTCCTCTTTTGACTTCCAAGAAGAACTTCAAGTTGAGCAGAACTTATCTTGAATTTCTCTTTATATTCATTTGCTGTTTGAAGGTCTCTTTTGAGAGAGGCAATTTGATCCTCAAGTTTTCCTTCATTATCTTTGGCATCTTCAAGATCAGATTCAAGGTGTCTGATAATCCTGTCCATCTGGTGGCATTCTTCTGATTTTTCTTTAAGAGATTGCCTTAGATTGTCTTCAGCCTTTCTTTTTTCTTCAATCTCTTGAGTAAACTTTATAGTTCCTGATTCCATTTCATGTCTTAACATAATGACTTCTTTTGATAACTTTTCACATAACTTGGTTTGCTCAGTCAATTCCTCATTTGTATTGCTTTCTTCACTTTGTCTTGCCAACTGTTGAAGCAGCTCCTTTCTCTTTTTCATAGAGAGACTTAATTTGTCTTTTAATTCTCTCATGAATTCATCAGCCTGTTTGAGTCTTTCCTTTAATTCACTGACTTCAGAGTTTGACTGTTCAAGATCCTCAAGGGCAGTCTTGAGTTGCTCCCTTAAACCATATGCATCCATTTGAAATCCCAGATCTTCCTCAAGCTGTTAGGCTCTATTAGGAGGAACTTAGCTCTGATACCAATTGTTGATAACTGAGAGGGGGGGGGGGTGAATCAGTTATCCTAATTATTTCCCTTAATGAACTTTCCTTTTAATTGATGTAGCATAAAATCAAACACAAAACATTAACCATAAAATAAGAAACACATGACACAGTATTTTTGACGTGGAAACCCTGTTAAGGGAGAAAACCACGGGGTGATTAACCCAAGAATTATTCTCTGTTAGAAGAATAGGAAATTACAAAAATGGCACTTGCCAATTAGGGCTCACTGCCCGAGCACACTGCTCACAAGAGGCCCACTGCCTACAAGAAGACACACTGTCTACAAGTGATGAGAATCACAGTCTTGAACTGATTGGAAGCATCTGCATATGCTGGAGTTCAGTTCCGGTTAGGCTCAGTACACTGATCTGCTGCACTTCATCTTTCCTCTGTTCTTTATTCTGCTATCTTTCACATACCGGATCCTTTTTGCTACCTCTGCTCTTTCTCTGGACTTATTCGCACATCTATCCACACTAACACACATTTCACAACTAAATCCATCCTCTATATATATCCGCACAAGTAATTTCATCACCTTTCTAGTCGGCATCCGGAACAGTCTAGTTTCTTACAAACTCTCATTCTGTCGGCTGAATCCTTCCTCACCAAGCAATGCGGATCAAGCATATACTTGTAGATATCATTAATCATGTCGGCCAAACATGATTCATGCCTTCACAACCTCTGTCATCAACAGTAACCCATCCGGAAAGTAGTCTGATACTCTGCCAGTCAGTTCTTCCTCTATTTTCACTGTCTCTCAGGAATCCGGTACTCAACCATTCATATCTTTTTCCTTGTCCATCACCGGAGGCTAAATCCTTGGAATATACCACTCAAGGTAGTCCTCTTGACTTCCCCAAATCTGCACTGCACCAAGACACTTCCTCTGAGAGGTCCGGACCAATCTGTCGGACCTTGCCACATGCTCTGTTCTTCTTCACCGGACCACAACATTCTTTATTCTGACTTCCGGTAGAGACACATCATGACTTGCGGATATGTGGGATGACCTTTGTTGCCATCAATGACAACAACCATGAATCCATATAGTGTCTCTTGCCAACAGTTTCCCTCGATCAGCTTGGTTAATTCCTTAATCATCAGAGGCTCAAGTTTTGGATTTAAAGGTCTTTGTTTCTGCCTCACAGGTTTCGGACCTGGTTCTAATTCTATAGTATGCTGGGCAATATGAGGATCAAACCCTTTTAAGTCTGAGTATTCCCAAGCAAACACAGCCTCAAATTCTTGACAAAGAGCAATAAAAGATTTCCTATTCTTAGGTGAACAAATTTTACCAATTTTGAGAAGCTTACCTTTGAAAATTTCTAGCTCCTCATAATGTTCCTCTTTGACCTGCATGCTGGTTTTGCTCTTTTTCAGCTGATCATTAGTACCAAAAATGGATTCCAAGGTTACCAACCCTCTGGGTAGCTTGTTAATCCTTAACTGAACAACTTGATGATCACCATATTGTTGTTTGAGTTTGTTCTGATTCATCACAGAGAACTCATCCTCTTCTAACAGGAAATGCAGAACCTGCTCATCACTCTCAAAAACCTACCAATGAATGTTATTGTTAGGAATAGAGGGCCTATAAACTATCTTCACATGAGACTGTAACTTTTCTCTTTGAATATCACTAGGGATATCGAACTGAGCCCCAATTGTAGCTAGCCTATCTGCATGATTATTCTAATTTTGTTGGAATAGAGATTAGATTGAAAGCATCAAACTCCTTAATCATATCCTATACCCTATGTTTATAGCATTTCAAAACATCATTCTTTGTAACATGTAGTCCCCTCACCTGATTCACAATAAGTTCGCTGTCCCCATACACCTGCAAACAACCAATTTTCCTCTTCCTTGTCCACTGCAAACCTTGAATCAACCCTTGATACTCAGCAGTGTTATTTGTACATAAAAAAGCAAAATAGAAAGAAGAAAAATATCTCACGCTGTGGAGACACAAGCATTGCACCACCACCAGATCCATTCCTATTCCTAGAGCCATCAAAGTACATTCTCCATACCTCATCTTGTTGTTCTATCTGTTGTTCTGCACTCTTTACAAGGTTTGGAATTGTTGTTTCAGGTTCATGCAGTATGTAAACCTCCATACCACTTTCTTGAATGTGTCCCTTAGGATCATCAACAATATTTTCTAAGGCCCACTCCTTTAAAAACACTTCTGGTATACTTTCAACTTGCAGTTCTTGAGCAACAACAAGCTCAAATCATCAGAAATAATGCAATTTGCATTAATAGCACTTGGGACATAAGGCTCTATGTGATATTTGGCAAGCAATTTAGATTTTAGGGTCACTTTTGTGCCATATTGGGTCCTAAAAAATATGTGGGACTAGTCTGAGGATAAATATCCTCTTATCTTGGCTGTGAACTCTCTTGACAAACACATGGCAAAATAAGGAGGTAGATCTATGATGAACACCTCTTGGGAAATGGAAACATTTGGGCAGGTATGAAAAGTGAGACCTAGATCTTTTATCACACCTACAATGTTAACGGATGTGCCATCTAGCTGGAGTACACCATTTTGTAAGGGGCTGGTATTTCAATCCTAATTGGTCTGCAATCTGTTTTAGCATTACAGAACTACTTGCACCACTGTCCACCATGCAGTTATGTACTAACTTGTCTCCTATTATTAATGACACATAAAATGGAAGTGGTTTAGCACTCCTATTTGGTTGTTTACTATTGTCCTGGGATGAACTGGTAAGAACAACCCTAGCTGGGTCAACAGTTGCATCATTTGACACTTTTAAATCAAACAAGGCAGATTGTAACATGTCCTTTTGACTTGGGATGGCTAAGGAATCCCACATAGATATTGTCATGTTCATTTTCTTCATATTTTCAATGATATTAAAAGGTGAAGTGACATTTACCTTCTCATGTGACTTTGTAGTAGCAATATTAGCCTGCAAATGTGGTGCAGGAGCATCCCGAGACACTGAGGATCAGTAGGATCCCTACTCTTTTGTCTAAGTTGTTTTTTCATGTTTGTAAGGCCTTAGCACCATATGGAGTCATACTTGGCCAAGTAACAACATAAAACTAAGTCTGTATACGTGTTGTAACCGAATTGAAAAGATTGTAACCGAATGGTAGAGGTGGTTAAAGGGCGGTACACCTTCCATCTTGTGTAACTGTTGACATGAGAGTCTATATAGTCAGTATGTGTTCATAGAGAGACACAGAGACACTATGAGGAAGATAAAATTGACTTGTATGTATATTCTCAGAGGAATAAAAAGTTCTGTTTTGATCTAATCGCAGGAATGTAGTTAGGAAGCATTCCACTGGTTGAGATTTCTTCAAAATAAGTGGAATGACTTCCTTAGGAGTAGATTGTTTTCCATTCTATTGAGTTTTTGGTGTTTCTGTGTGAGTTGTTCAGTTATAGAGTTGTATAAGTGATATCGGTGTGAAATAGCCCTCGGGGAAGCTTTGTGAAGTTACACCGATCAACGGTGTCAGACCGATAGAAAGCGTAGCGGTGAAGAACTAAGTGTTGGGTTACTCAAATAAAGTCTAGTGTATTGGTACATCGGCGAAGCTCATTTCTAATGTGTCGATAGTGATCATCTTCCTGACAAGTTAGAAGTGTGGAGTCTCCCATCGGGGAGAGCTACAACATCAGAGTGACCTGTTTGTGACTAATGCAGAGTGACCGATGGTAAGGTTCTTGCCGATAGGCAAAGACTGTATAAGTACTACTGATGGTAGGCATATCGGTGTATCGATAGGAGGTTATCAGTGTTCACGGACGATCCAAGTCACGCTGACGAAGGCAGTTCAAAGGTTCCATTGGTATGATCGGTGTGTCGGAGGAAAAGTATTTGGGTTGGCCGATAGTATATGGTCTCGCCGATAGTGAAGAACGTGGGTGGTTTGGTGTTGTTTGGACCTTAAGAAGGGGATTTAAAGGAGCTTGAGCATTATACCCTCTATATTGTGGGTTAAATGGGTATTCACCCTATTTAGAAGCATTTCTCTGTGTGCTCTACATCAAATTGGTATCAGAGCTAGCGAAAGGTCTAGGCAGTTGTGCATTTGATTTCTGTCACTAAGAAGGTAGATGAAGAATTAAAGAAAAATGTTTGGTTGGTGACCATTTTGAAAATAGAGATCATAAGAAGTAATTTGAAGGCTGACAGTAGTTGCTAAACTGTTGCAGATGCTCGTGCCATCTAGTTGCGAGAAGGAATAGGATTCTTGTGGGTAGACAATGATGAGGTCTGTCAAGATCATTCACCAATGGAGATTTGGCTGGAAGAGGGTGCAGAGTGAAGCCACTGCGAGAGAGAGTGGTAGTGCATCTCCAGGATCTGTTGTTGGACGAGAGGAATGGGTCTGTGTGGCAGTGTGTAGGGTGGACATCTGATTGAGCATTGTGTTGTAGTCATTGCAGTTTTGATCAATCTAAAAGTACTCCATTGCTAGGAGTAGAAGGAGCCTGAAGATATTCTGAAATGTTGATGGTAGTTTGCCATTGTTGGTTGGTTGGTCACTATTCCATTGATGTGAAGATTTGAAGCCTGAAGCTGAAGAGACAGAGTGAAAGATGAAGCCAAACAGAGATGCAGGAAAAGGTTGTTTTGTTTGGCAGATACATTTCCAAGGGACTTGGAAATCTTTGTTGGTTGGTTGTATGGTGCAAGAGCACCCCGAGACACTTAGGATCAGTAGGATCCCTACTCTTTTCTCTAAGTTGTCCTATCATGTTTGTAAGGCCTTAGCACCATATGGAGTCATACTTGGCTGAGTAACAGCATAAAACTGAGTCTGTATACGTGTTGTAACCAAATTGAAAAGATTGTAACCGAACGACAGAGGTGGCTATAGGGCGGTTCACCTTCCATCTTGTGTAACTGCTGATATGAGAGTCTATATAGTCAGTATGTGTTCGTAGAGAGACACAGAGACACTGTGAGAAAGAGAAAATCAATTTGTATGTATATTCTCAGGGGAATAAAAAGTTCTATTTTGATCTAATCGTAGGAATATAGTTAGGAAGCATTCCACTGGTTGAGATTTCTTTGAAATCAGTGGAATGACTTCCTTAGGAGTAGATTGTTTTCCATTTTGTTGATTTTTTGGTGTTTCTGTGTGAGTTGTTTGGTTACAAAGTTGTATAAGTGATATCAGTGTGAAATAGCCCTCAGGGAAGCTTTGTGAAGTTACATCGATCAACAGTGTCAGACCGATAGAAAGCGTAGCGGTGAAGAACGAAGTGTCAAGTTACTCAAATAAAGTCTAGTGTATTGGTACATCAACGAAGCTCATTTCTAATGTGCTGATAGTGATCGTCTTCCTGACAAGTTAGAAGTGTGGAGTCTCCCATTGGGGAGAGCTACAATGTCAGAGTGACCTGTTCGTGACTAATGTAGAGTGACTGATGGTAAGGTTCTTGCTGATAGGCAAAGACTATATAAGTACTGCCGATGCTAGGCATATCGGTGTATCGATAGGAGGTTAGCAGTGTTTGCCGACGATCCAAGTCACGCCGACGAAGGCTGTTCAAAGGTTCCATCAGTATGATCAGTGCGTCGGAGGAAAAGTATTTGGGTTGGCCGATAGTATATGGTCTCGCCGATAGTGAAGAACGTGGGTGGTTCGGTGTTGTTTGGACCTTGAGAAGGGGATTTAAAGGAGTTTGAGCATTATACCCTCTGTATTGTGGGTTAAATGGGTATTCACCCTATTTAGAAGCATTTCTCTGTGCGCTCTACATCATATTGGTATTAGAGCTAGCAAAAGGTCTAGGCAGTTGTGCATTTGATTTCTGTCACTAAGAAGGTAGATGAAGAATTAAAGAAAAATGTTTGGTTGGTGATTATTTTAAAAACAAAGATCATAAGAAGTAATTTGAAGGCTGACAGTAGTTGCTAAACTATTGCAGATGCTTGTGCCATCTAGTTACGAGAAGGAATAGGATTCCTGTGGGCAAACAATGATGAGGTCTGTCAAGACCATTCACCAATGGAGATTTGGCTAGAAGAGGGTGCAGAGTGAGGCCACTATGAGAGAGAGTGGTAGTGCATCTCTAGGATCTATTGTTGGATGAGAGGAATGGGTCTGTGTAGTAGCATGTAGGGTGACAATCTGATTGAGCATTGTGTTGTAGTTGTTGCAGTTTTGATCAGTGTAAAAGTACTCCATTGCTAGGAGTAGAAGGAGCCTGAAGATATTCTAAAATGTTGATGGTAGTTTGCCATTGTTGGTTGGTTGGTCACTATTCCATTGATGTGAAGATTTGAAGCCTGAAGCTGAAGAGAGAGTGAAAGATGAAGCCAGATAGAGATGCAGGAAAAGGTAGTTTTGTTTTGCAGATACATTTCCAAGGGGATTTAAAGGAGTTTGAGCATTATACCCTCTGTATTGTGGGTTAAATGGGTATTCACCCTATTTAGAAGTGTTTCTCTGTGCACTTTGCATCAAAATGAGGTTGTTATTGCTACTATACAGTCCCATCATTAGGTGTGTTTGGTTGTGAAACTGCAACGTTTTGCACCATTAGAGCCTGATTTATCACTCCATTTGAATAGGTTGCCTGACTGTGGGGCTGATTACATGGAAGACACCATTCATACTCAGCTATAAGGTTGTTCTGAATAGGGACAAGGTCACTAATTGCATTAATGGGTGCAGGATTGTAAGGCTGGAAAGGCCTCTAGTTCACATTCTACCTAGCACCCTGGTAATTGCTTTGATAAGCTCGCCTATTAGCTTGGTATGGCTGGTTTTGCCCTTGATAAGGCTGATTTTGCCCTTGATTGTGTGGCTGATAAGGCTATTTGTTCTGGGACTGCTATTTTTTTATATTCACCAGATCATTACCAAAAGATTGCAACAATCCTTTGATCTCTTGTAACTCAAAAGACTAAGTTTGAACAACATTTTTTGATTTATTAGGCTACGTATTAGGTACTGGTAACACTGGTGCAGTAGGTATAACAATTATAGGAGGCACATGCATTGGCATTGGTGGCTGAATAGCGGGGAATATTGGCAAAGGAGGCCTAGGGGCAATTTTACTAGTCTGTATGAGGCTATTTTCAGCTCTTATGGCCATGGCATAAGCTTGTGGTAAGGAATTTCCTCCCATAGATTGAATCATGACAGAAATATTACTGTTTAAAGCTCTCAAATAATATAAGAAAGCATGGTTAGTTGTAGGCCTTACCATTGGTGGGATTCTGTCCCACGTCTTCTGGAAACGATGGTTGAAGTCTAACATAACTTCGTGAGGAGCTCTTTTAATTGTAGACAATTGTTCCACCAATGATAGATGGTCTGATTTATCTTCAAAGAAGCTATAAAACTCTTCTCCCAAACAATCCCATGAATCTATGGAGTTCACCGGCAGGCTTCTAAACCACTACAAAGCCTTCCCTTTGAGGGAAGCTACTAATAACCTAACTGCAACATTCTCTTCTGTCACATGATGGACAGCACACAGGTTTGCAATGTCTTTTATGTGTTCAACTGGAGTAGCCTAATCTTCACCATTAAAATATGGTTTGCAATGTTGAAAATAGGTGAAATACCCAATGTCTCCAGTAATTCCACTTCATATGCATTTCCTAAATCAAATTTCCTTAGTATCTTACAAGGTACAAACTTCTTCATCTTCAATTTTTTATATGTCCCAACTGGAAATCTTTCTTTTCTAAAATAGACCATTACTTCATCTCCAACTTCAAATTCTTTGTGTCTTCTCTTCTCATCTTCCTTCTCTTTGTACTTACTGTTCATGTCTTCCAAATGCTTCTTCACTTGATTATGGATTGTCTTCATATGATCTACAAATTCCTCTGCTTCTGCACTTCTCTTTTCTTCCATGCTAATGTCTCTCAATTCTGCAACTCCTCAAGGATTCACTCCAGTAACAATCTCAAAAGGTGTTTTTTTGGTACTCCTATTGACTGAATTATTGTATGCAAACTCTGCTTGTGAAAGAATCAAATCCCAACTTCTGGCTTTCTCTCCAACCAAACATCTCAACAAGTTTCCCAAACTCCTATTCACTACCTCTGTATGTCCATCTGTCTGTGGATGAAAAGCTGAACTGAACTTCAAATCTGTCTTCATCTTCTGCCGAAGTGTTCTCCAAAAGTATCCAACAAACTTTGTGTCTCTGTCTAAAACTATACTCCTAGGTAATATATGCAATCTCACAATTTCCTTGAAATATAGATCAACCACATGCACTACATCAGTTGTCTTCTTGCAAGGTATGAAATGAGCAATCTTTGAAAATCTGTCAACCATTGCAAATATTGAATCATGTCCTCTCTGTATCTTAGGTAATCCCATTACAAAATCCATACTTATGTCTTCCCAAGGTTTCTCTAGTACTATTAAAGGTTTATACAATCTAGTGTTCTGACTACTCCTTTTTCCAACTTGACAAACTCTACAACTTTACACAAATCTCTGAACATTCTTATGAATCTGAGGCCAAAAGTAATTTTCACTTACCAAAGCCATTGTCTTATCAATGCCAAAGTGTCCTTCCAATCCACCACTATGCTTCTCCTTGATCAAGTTGTCTCTCATTGAATTTCTAGGTATGCACAACTGACTTCCTTTGAACAACATGTCTTCTTGAATGAAATAATCCAACCACTTGCTCCTATCTCTCACAACAAGTTCCTTACATGCTTTCCAAGGTTTTACAAAATCAGTATCTCCCTCATACATGTTCTTCAATTCATCAAAACCCAACACTTCAACTCTTATTTCTGTTAACAAGTTTCTTCTACTCAAGGCATCAGCAACTTTGTTTGATTTACCACTCCTATGCTTCAACACAAAAGTATAACTCTGCATGAACTCTACCCATCTCATATGTCTCTGATTCAACTTACCTTGACTATTCAAATATTACAAATCTTGATGATCTGTATATGACACAAACTCCTCAGGCAACAAATAATGTCTCCACTTCTTCAAAGCTTGAATTGTGGCATAGAACTCTTGATCATAAATTGAATATCTTTTCCTTGCATCATTCAACTTTTCACTAAAATATGCTATTGGTCCACCCTCTTGATTTAACATTGCTCCAATTGCATTTCCACTAGCATCACAATCAACTTGAAATACCTTATTGAAATTTGGTAATGCCAAAACATGTTGTTTTGTCACTTTCTACTTCAACAACTCAAAACTTTTATCTGCTCCTGATGTCCACTTGAAATCTTTTCTGTCACCTCTCATTGTCTCTGTCATAGGGTTACAAACTGAACTGAAATTTTTTATGAACTTTCGGTAGACACTAGCCAAACCATGAAATGATCTAACCTCCCCAATGCTCTCCGGTGTAGGCCATTCAACAATTTCTTTCACTTTCTCGAGATCCATCTTCAATCCTTCCACAGAAATTACAAATCCCAAATATACCAACTCTACTTTCATGAAACTACACTTCTTGATGTTTATCAGCAATTTCTCTTCTCTCAACCTCTGTAAAACTTGTCTAATATGCCACAAATGTTCTTCCTTTGTCTTACTGAAAATAAGAATATCATCTAAGTACACAATCATAAACTTACCCAAGAATTTCTTCAGAACTTCATTCATCAACCTCATGAAAGTACTCGGTGCATTTGTCAATCCAAAAGGCATCACTAACCACTCATACAATCCTTCATTTGTTTTGAAAGTAATCTTCCATTCATCACCTTCTTTAATTCTGATCTGATGGTATCCACTCTTCAAGTCTATCTTTGTGAAATATCTTGCTCCACTCAAACAATCCATAATATCATCTATCCTTGGTAAAGGAAATCTACACTTAATTGTGATCTTGTTTATTGCTCTAGAATCAGTACACATTCTCCATTCTCCATCCTTCTTTGGTGCTAACACTGCAGGTACTGGACAAGGACTCAAACTTTCTCTGATCAAACCTTTCCTCAACAACTCTTCTATCTGTCTATTCAATTCTTCATTCTCTACCGGTGTGCTGCTTTGTTACGCAAACTTGCTCCCGGTATAAGATCCATGGATGGATGATACTCCTTATAGGTGGTAATCTTTTAGGTACATTATCTGATATGATGTCTTCATACTCTGTTAGCAATTCTCTTATCTCCTCTGGCTATTCTTCTTTAGTCTCTTTCTTCAATTCTTCAGGTTTCTTAGGAATCAAGGCAAAACACATATTCTCATGTCTCAAACCATCCAAAAATTTCCTTCCATCTACCAAATAGATTCTAGCATTTCCACATACTTCGCTTTTAGGATCATCCTCCAAAGGAATCAAGTTAATTCTATTTCCCTTTGCTGTTATAGTATATGTATTCTTTCTCCCATCATGCTTCACTTTTCTATCATATTGCCAAGGTCTACCCAACAAGATATGACAAACATCCATAGGCATAATATCACACAAGACTTCATCATGATAAGATCCAATATCAAATTTCACCAAACATTGTTCACTCACCACTATCTTTTGATCATCCTGAATCCATGCTATATGGTAGGGCTTAGGGTGTTTTAATCTTTCCAACTTTAGCTTAGTCACCATGTCCTGTGAAACTAGATTATCTGAACTACCACTATCAATCACAACTTTACAACACTTACCTTTGGATTTGCATCTTGTTCTGAACATACTTTTCCTCTATGATGGTTCCTCATTTGTCTTAGTTTGAAATAGTGCTCTCCTCATCACCAATGATTCTCCTTTCTCTGGATTGCCAACTGAACAAGGTGATTCAACAGGTTCTTCTTCAACATAGGCTGCTCTTCCACTATTTTCTATTTTCTTGCTTGTACTACCCTGATTGCATTCAAATGCTCTATGTCCTTCACCTCCACACTTAAAATAAGTACCTCTGAATGTTCTCTTATCAAATCCTCTTCCTTCTCTTATGTATCCTTCATTCCAGTATGCACTAGGGTTTCCTCTCCAGTGAAAATTTATGTCATCTCTCTAGTAAGAATTGTTATCTCTATCATCCTCAACAAGTTGTCAAACTTATTTTTCTCTAGATAAGATCTATCTCCTCTGGAAAATGCCCTACCTCTTAGAAATTTATCTCTTCTGCCTCTCTGCCTCTGATCATGTCTCTTACTCAACTTCTCTTCAACTTTCAGTACAAACTGATATGCTTCTTCCAAAGATGTCATCCTTACCAAGCTTAGCTCTTCTTGAATGTTCAATCTTAGTCCATTGATGTATCTAGCGACTTTCTCCTTGCTTGCTTCACTATGTCCTGTTCTTATGATCATTTTATGAAATTCTTCAATGTATTCCTTCACAATTTTTTCCTTTTGTCTCAAGTTTTGCAATCTCTTCAACAGCTTCAATTCATAGTTAGCAAGTATGAATTGATTCTTTAACTTTGTCACCATCCGGTCCCACTTTCTAATCTTTTCTTTTCCTCTCCTATTTCTTTCCAACTGAACTTCATTCCACCATATAGTAGCATGTCCTTTCAACTTTGTCTTTACAAATTTCACCTTCTCCAGATCTTCAACTTCCTCATATTCAATGTATTCTTCCTCGTCATTTATCCAATCAATCAATTCTTCTGGATTCAAATTACCAGTATAGTTTAGCACATCCACTCTAGGTCTTTTCCCAATCTTTGAATAGCTTGCAACATATTTACTTGATTTGATTATTCTTCTTCATGACCTTCTACGGTTTTGGCACTTTGTTCAACAGATTGAAATTCTTCTTCATCATCACTTTCAACATTAGGTCTAGGTCTCAATCCTCTTTGCCTATCTTCTTCAACAGCATCCAAACAAATTTGCATGGTTCTCATCAATTCCATCATCTCATCCATTCTATTAGCCATTGTACCAACAGGAGGAGCTCTTCACAGTGACATCTTCCTAGGATCAAGTGCAAACTATCTCAGCTTAGCAATTGGGCTACAAGCGACAACTGCCTCTCAATCGGTGATTGGTTGTGCACAAGTAACTTGCCTCTGATTGGCGATCTGCTTACAATAAGATCTTATGGAATCCCCTTCACCAATTCACTCCAAAGAATCAAACTTTTGCTCTGATACCACTTGGTGCAGTCATGGTAGGAGGGTTCATATAATGAACTATCCAAACTGTGCAGCAAGAGTAAACACAACGGAAACAACACATGAATATAGAAAAGATGCAGATTTAGTCATTAAGTATATCAAAGAATTTCAAATAGAGATCCACCGACAACATGTGGGCTTACATTTAGGGCTCACAAGCTTAATTACATACATGCACAAGATAAAGCTATGAAGCTCCTTCGCACAAAATTAAACTATAGATCTTTCTAATGTCAATAGCTTCTTTCCTAAGGATCTATTACATTAATATATATCATTTTCGGACCAATAGATTCCTCTACATTGGCCACAAGAGATCCGGAATCCCAATGAAGAGGTGTAACATGTGTTCCTGGATAGGTCAGACCTATCAGCTTGAAAATCCTTCTCCAACGGATACAATGAAGTGCGGACGTATGAGGAAGGTCGACCATGAACCAAGGAACATTGTAGAATGAATCACAAGGATCTGCAAGTTGGCCAATGCTTCCAATCCTTCTCCTTTAGCTGATTACTCATGACTATGAGAGAACTCTGCACTGAGAAAGCAGAGGATCTTCTGATAGCAATAACTTTTTGGTAACTAATCTAAATGCTTTGAATTCTTGATATGATGTAGATGAATGAATTTAGATGCTAAGTCCAACTCTGCAAGGTGTGAAATGCTGAAACTAGACCACAAGCTGAGCTGCTTCTGACTAAATTACCTAAACTGAACTAGAAAATGAAAGAACTAAAATGCAAATGCAAATATTTTTGGTTGATGCTCCTACATCAGTTCTTATGTCATTGGTGTTATATTATATTGAATCATTGTTGGAATCGTGGAGTTTATTGAAAATTGAGAGAAGTGTTCTTGTTTTGGTTAAATAGACTTTGTGCTATTTTCTCATTGTGGAAGTTTGTGTTTACATTTGTGAAGATAGAATTGTTTAAAGACTTTGTGCTATAAACTATTGTGTTCAAGTTAGTTATATCATATTGGGTGAAAGTGGAGACTTTGAGCTACAATTGAATTCAATCAAGTTTATTTGTGGGAAATAAGTCAAACAATAGAAGACTTTGTGTTTCTATGGTTTGTCTCAATTCAGGAATTATTAAATATCATTTCTTTTGAAGTTGTCATTTTGGAAGAGAGAAACATCTATTCTGAAAAAAGAGAATAGGATGCAATGAAAACACCCCAAGAATAGTTTTAGTTTATTTAAGTATTAAAAGTTACTTGTTAGAAAGAGCTCATTATCTATAGGGAACCTCCCCTTGCTAAGAGGAGAGACTTAGTCTCATCATAGCTGTGGCGATATAACAATTTTGTCATTGGTTAGCTAAACGACAAAATATTCACCCAACAATTTTTTGGCGACTCTACTGGGGATCGAAAGCACAACTTAGAGTCTCATGCTTTGAGTTGAAGCATTTCATCCTCTTCCATTGTTTTAAGTTGTTTTTAAATCTTTGTTGAGTATATTGCATTCTGGCAGACTCACAGTATACAAGAAGCAAGAGAGCTCAAGGTATTATTGATCCTGTATTTGAGTTAATGCAGCAAAATAACTTTGGTCTTTTGCCTCTACAACCTCAACTTCAGTGAACTAGGAGTTTTCCTCCTACCAATACTACGTCTCCAATACCAGGTGAAGCTTCTAGCTCCAGTACTAACAGAGTTTTATCTGTTCAAATCCCTCAAAGGTTTGTCATCCCACCTTTGAATCATCGCATAATGGCAGCTCAAGGCCCATGGGGTAATACTTTTGGTCCTTTGAATTTAACGCCACCACTACATGAACTACCTCGTAGTTCAAGGAAGAATTTCCCTATATTCTATGGTGATGGGAAAGTCCATCCTGATGAACACATTGCAGCGTTTTGCATAGATTGTGGTGTGATGGGGGTGGAACACGAAGATATAGTTGTGAGACTTTTTGTCAAAACACTTCAAGGTGTTGCTGCAGATTGGTTTTACCATCTTCAAGCCCAATCCATAACCAATTGGAATACCCTCAAAACTAAGTTTGAAGCTAGGTTTAAGCCTATGGAAGATGTGCATACTTTGTTAGCCCAGCTAACACCTGGATGAAGAAAGAACCACATGAGCCCATACGAGATTTCATCACCAAGTTCAATAAATTGACAAATAGGATTCCTACAACTACTCAACCAATGGAAGAGTATATTAAATGTTTCTTCATCAACTCTCAACTTCCTAAGGTAAGTTTTCTATTAAGGCAGGTTGGTCCTGCTGATCTCCTCTAGCACAAAATTTGGCCACGGAGGTTGAAGATGATTTATCCTTGCCAGTAAGATAAGAAGAGATTCAAATAGAAATAGAGGTCAACCCTCTACTGATAATTCTTCCACAAGCACCATAGATCCTATGGTGCAGAAGTTAGCAAATGAGTTGCTAGCTTTGAAGAAACAAATGTCCCAAGGCATGTTCGCTCCTTCTTATAGAGATATACCAAGGAGGACATTTTCTAACAATTCTTAGTAGTTGGCTACTATGAAGCAGAACATGACAATTCTTTCCAACTTAATTTGGATCAGGAGAATAATGTTAATCTTTTTACAGAAGGAGAAGAAGAATTAGCTAGTGACTCTACCATTGGTTTTTTGAATTACCAAGATGAAGTTGAACGAGAAGGAGAAGTATATGATGGAGCATATGTTGTTTTTACTAGGTCCCAAAATCAATCAAATCAGCAAGCTGATAAAGGAAAGACAAGAGAGGAGCCTCAACCTATGATTTGAATTGTAAGCGAGGAACTTAGTTGCCTTTTCAATCAAAGGACCTGGTTGTCAATAAACAAGTAAGTTCATCTAACAATCCTATTTCTTCTACTTTTGTTCCTTAAACCAGTACTACCCTAACCAAAACTCAGAATGATGGATTTCCTTCCTCTGTATCTAGTTCATTTCAGCTCTTTGACATAATAGATCATGCTAGGAAAACCAAAATGTAGATGTTTGAGGTAGAGTATCTACAAGCTAACCCTGAACAGTTTGATAGGTTAGCTAAGTATGTTAAGAACAAGACTGTCCCTGCAGGGCAAGATTCTCCCAAAATTACCCACAACTCCTCAAAGAAAAAATCCACCCAAAATAACCTAGTCACCACTCCCCTTGTTTCTCCAAGGAAGATAGAACCCTTCTATGTTTCTCTGTTGGTCAATGGTCACAAGTTAAGCAATTGTATAATAGACTTAGGTGCTTTTGATAATGTCAGGCCCGCCAAGGTGGTGGATGCTCTTGGTCTCACTTTGACTAAGACCTTTGGGATCTATGTTTCTCAATGGAAAATAAGCAAGTGCCTTTGTTAGGCCAAATCAAGGATGCCCAATTTGCATTTGCAACCTTTCCAGATAAGAACATCAAGATGACTGTCCTAGTGGCTGATGTTCCATCTTCTTATGGCATTTTGCTTGGACGTAATTTTTGTAAAGATGTAGGTGGAGAACTAAACATGGAATTATCCGAGGCAAGGATACTTGTTAAAGGTGTTATGCAAAAGTTACTTTTTGAGGAGGCAAAATATATTATTACCTGAACTAAAAATCCAAAAGCCCAAATTTTGTTTGAGTCTTCAGGAATGGGTAATTATTTCTTATCTACTAAAGATACTTCTAGTTCATCAAACAAGAGTTCAGATATTTCAGATGCAGAATCAGAGGATACTTCTAGCAAAATCAGATGAAAGTTCAGATGAGAGCATAGTGATGCTAGATTCTTCTTTTTCTAATGAAGAAGAATCTACTGGTTGCAGAAACATCAAAGTAAGAAATTCAAATGATGTTTGGGTTTTAGAATTTGATGGCAGTTGTTCTTCCACCAGATCTAGAGCAAGAATTGTTTTGATATCCCCACAAGGTGATATTTTTCCTTTCTCGTATAAGTTGCAGTTCGACAATACTAATAATACCGCTGAATATGAGTCATTGTTACTTGGAATGGAGGTTGCTCATGTTAAAGGTATTAAGAATCTTCATGCACAAGGTGATGTTGAACTTGTGGTTTGCCAAGTGAGAAATATTTATCAGACCAAGAATGAAAGGCTGAGACATTACCGCAATCATGTCTAGGATTTCATTGAGGGTTTTGATGCTTTTGACATCTCTGTAGTACCAAGAGAGTTTAATGATCATTCTAATTCATTAGCTATCTCTACCACCCTTATGGTCCCCCATAAGGATTTCAAAGGTAACAAGTACACAATTGAGTTGGTTTTCCGACCAAGTGTGCCAAAAAATGCTAACCATTGGCAGGTCTTCAATTGTGACAATTAGATCATAGCTTTCTTAGAGAAGACAGATAACTTTGATGAGCTTTATTTTGAAGGTAGTGATTCTCCACCACATGAATATGTTTCTAAAATAGATTCACAGACTATTGAGGAGATTCTTCAGCTAAAAGGGAATAAGATTCCGAAAGGTTTGGTTTACCTAGAAAAGTTATTTGACAAGCATGACAAATATATCAAACAGTAGAAACAACTTGATTCAAGTTCATCCATGGAATTTGAGCAAGTAAATTTGAGTTCTGAAGTAGATCCCAAGATGGTTAACTTCAGGAAGTGTTGTACTGTTGATGAGAAATTCAATTTCACTACACTTCTTCACCATTACATTGATGTTATAGCATATTCTTATGATGATTTGAAGTCTTTTAGACCCAAGAAGATCCAACACAAAATTCCTCTCAAGGTTGGATTGTTGCCTCACAAGCAAAAACAGAGGCAGTATAATCCCAAGTTATGAGGTACAATTCTTTCTGAAATCCAGAAAATGTTGAATGCAAGGATAATCTTTCCTATCCATCATTCCACTTGGATTGCGAATATTGTTCCTGTGAGAAAAAAGAATGGAGAAATCTGTATTTGTGTTGACTTTAGAAATCTCAACTGGTCTTCTTTAAAAGATAACTACCCTCTGCCTATTATGGACCAAGTGTTACAAACCATAACAAGTTCAGAGATGCTGTCTATGTTAGATAGTTTTTCAGGCTATAATCAAGTAGAAGTCAGTGAAGCACATCAATACAAGACTACCTTTAGAACACCTTGGAGCACATTTGCATACCGCAGGATGTGATTTGGTTTGATCAATGTTGGTGCTACTTTCCAAAGAGCAATGGACCTCACTTTTAGAGATGAGATGGGGAAATTCATTGTGGTGTATCTTGATGACTTGACCATTTTCTCTAAATAGTGTCAAGATCATGCCTACCATTTGCGATAGGTTCTGGAACGGTGTTGTCAAAATGGCATTTCTCTTAATCCTAAGAAATCAATTTTTGGGGTCACAGAGGGTAAGCTTCTCGGTCACATTGTTTCCAGAGAAGGTACTAAAATTGACTCAAAAAGAGTCAAGTCTATCCGGAGTGTTATTTTTCCTGCTAGTAAGACTGCAGTTCATTCTTTCTTCAAAAAGGTGAATTTTCTGTGGAGGTTCATTCTAGAATTTGCAGAGAAAACCCATCACATTGTCAATACGATGAAGAGTAAGACCACTTTCTGTTGGAGTGCAGAAGGTAAAGTAGCCTTTGAGGACATTAAAAGGGCCATAGCTCATGCAACAGTTCTAGTTCATCCTAACTATACTAAGGACTTCATAATGTACAGTTATGCTTCTGAGCATACACTTCCAGCCATTCTTGTTCAGCAAAATGAAGAAGGTATGGAATCTCATATTTTATTTATGAGTTGCCCTCTGAAGGCTCATGAACTGAAATACTCAAATATGGAGAAACATGCTTATGATGTGGTCAAAGTGGTGAAACATTTCCAGTTTTATATTCTAAATTCGCATACTGTTGTTTTGGTGTCAGATACAATTGTGAAATCTATTCTGATGCAACAAGAGTTTGGGACCAAAAGGGGCAATTGGATTGCCAAAATTCAAGAGTTTGATCTTGATATCAAACCCACTAATCTTGTGCATGGTAGAGGTTTGTGTCAGCTGATTGATGACAATGTTCCAAAAGAAACCAGAGATGAAGAAGAAGAGATTGAGGATATGCCAACTATTCTCTTTGTTACTACTACAAATGAGTAGTATTCCAATATTGCTCATTTTCTTACCTATGGTGAGTGTCCTTCTCATTTATCTTATAAAGAGAAGTGAAATATCAAGTTAAAGGTTGCAAACTATGCATTGTGGGATAATGGTTTGTATAAAAGAAGCCTTGATGGAGTTTTCTCTGTTGTATGGATAAAACACAACAAAGCAGATTTTTAGTCTTTTCACAATTTGGCTTGTGGAGGACATTTTTCTACACCTGTAACAACTCATAAAATTTTGTGGGCTAGGTACTATTGGCCCACATTATTTTAGGATGTGTACAACTGGGTAAGTAGGTGTGAGCTCTACTAGCAGTTTGTTGGAAAGCCTAAGTTGGTTACACTACCACTTAAGCTAGTTGTGATTGAAGAACCTTTTCAGCAATGGGGTATTGACTTCATTAGCGCTGTGAACCCACTATCAAGTGTAGGACAAAATTTTATTCTTACTGCAACAGATTACTTCACCAAGTGGGTGGAGGCAATTCTAGTCAAGCATGCTACTTCTGAGGTAGTATGTAATTTTCTTAAAGAAAATATTATTTCCTGGTTTGGAGTTCCAAACAAAATTGTAGCAGATAATGTTACCTATTTTTCTTCAAACGAGATTACTATTTTTTTCTATGAACATGGGATCATTCTTTCTCATTCATCAGACTATTATCTGCAAGGGAATGGTCAAGCATAATCTAGTAACAAAAAATTGGTTAACATTATCAGAAAACTGGTGGAGGATATTCAGAGGACTTGGCATAAAGCTTTGTTTGATTCTTTATGGGCACACAAGATTACCCCCAAGAGGGAGATAGGTATGTCACCATTTCAACTTCTATATGGTCTGAATGTAGAAATACCTATTACTTTTGAGTTGTCAGCAATGAAGTTGGCAAAGGCAATGGAAGATAGGACTTTTGAAAGTTATATTGACAAAAGAATAATGTACCTCACTGAACTTAAAGAATAGCGGGTTATGGTAGCAGACCGTATTGCTAAACATCAAAGTCAACTAAAGAAGCTCTTTGATAAGAAGGTAAAGGCTCGAGAATTTCAAATTGAAAATCAAGTCTTGTTATGGGACAAGAGGAGAGAGCCAAAAGGAATGCATGAGAAGTTTGATTCCCTATGGAGAGGCCCGTTCATCATTCATCAACTTTGTGGTGAAAATAGCTTCTTGTTGGAGTATCTTGATGGGACACCGTTCTTGCTACCTCATAGTGGAAAACATCTCAAACATTTCAATCCTTGAAGTATCAGATAAGTTCATTTGTACAATTGTATAGTTTTGTGTTTTTATTTTTTGTTTTAGTTTAGTCTTGTTTTGTTTGTCTTTTTCTTTTTTGTAGCTTGACTCTATAGCCCAATGGCATGGATGAAGGCACTTAGAGACTAGATTCTTCTCCCTTTGATCATTTCAAAGAATGATTGAAGGAAGTTCCCCAGTTAGAGTCAGCTGTTGTTCTCAAAATTAGATATGCTCATTTTTGTAGACAACCCCTACGAAACTTGTCCCTTTCATAGCCTACACTCTAAGTTCACAAATCGCGACAAGTCCTCTTGGCCTTGTGCGAAATTATCTGACACCGTAGAATAGTTTGTGATATTCCCCTAAGTCAATTCCTAGAGATTCATGAAAATCGATTAGGTTGCAAGCTTATCAAAATATCAATTTTGATCATTTTAAGGTGTTAGTAAATTTTTATGTCTTCATTTGCACAAGCGGTCAAAACTACCGCTCTTGCATATATTTGTTGTTTTAACGTGCAAAGTCAACCAAAATTGCCACTTCTACATGTTTGTCTTGTTTTTCTTTATTAACATGCATGAGCGGTGAAAATTGCCGCCCATGCATATTCCTTGTCATATTTTAATGTGTAATGGCGGTCATTATTGCCACTCTTGTATATGGCTCAATGACATGTAATGTCGGTCCTTCCCACCGATCAAGCATATCTTTGTGAATCGTTGAACTACGGTGACATTATTGTCACTCGTGTTGGCATTAATGCTTCCATTTTAACCTTTTAAATCATTTTTATTCATTTGTTTTAGTTTATTTTTTATTTTCAAAACCTCAAACAGCTGGTGATATCTCCTTGAGATCATTCTACTCACACAAATCATGGATTGGATGAATCAGTTACAAGATCACACCTAAGGTTTTTGTTCTCTTTTTAGAGGTAAGTCATTGTTTCCATTCTTCTTTTGTTTTTATTTCTTTAAGGTTTACCTATGAATGGTAGTTCCTATTTCCCATAAATGTTATTATTTCTATTTATAAGATCGTTAGTTGTTTTGATTCTTTCTTTTGTGAATCATTTTTTCCTCTGAGAGTCATTTTTTGGTTGAAACCCTATTTTTGGTTAAACCTAGTTTTCTTTTGTCCTTGTTTTAATGACGAGATTCACCGATTTAAAAATTAAAACCTTAGTGTATGTAAATCTTTGTTTTCATGTTTTTTGAAGCGTTAGGGATAAAAAAACTTGTTTAAAGATTGATGTTTTATAAGTCTATTTTGCCGATCTCACATTTCTTTTCCTTCAAATTTTTTTATGTATTGGCAGTAAAATTAACTGTTGATGCATAATACTTTGTTTTTGAATTCCCCACATGTGAGGGTAGTCAATTTGACCGCCCCTACATGAAATCCTTAAAAGATCTCTTTCATGCTCTAGTGGTACAAATCACTACTTTCACATATAAGTTTAAGATTTTTAACATGTATAAGTGGTCTTTCTGACCGACTATACATGTAGATACAATTCTTCCCACATGCATTGGCAGGCTTTTCCACTACTTATACATGCATCTACAAACTTACATCCTTCCCTCATGCAAGGGCGGTCAATCTGACCACCCCTAGACCAAATTGTAATTTCTCCTCTATATGCAATGGCGGCCAAAATGGCTGACTGTGCATGATAAGAACCCACCTTAATATGCAATGGCAGCCAAAATGACCAACTATGCATGATGAATGACCTACCCTACATGCAGGAGCAGCCAAAATCACCACCCATGCATGTCTCCCTAAAAATTTTCCTAACACTGGGAAAATTTTTCTTTCAATACCTCTTGGCCTGCTTTCACCTATTTCCTTGATTTGCGTGCTATTAAGCCCTTCAACGTACATTACCTTGTTCATGATCGTCAGTTCGTAGTAATCCCAATTTGCCCATTTTTCCCCTAACTATGAGATCATGGCTTTTTACAGTTTTCAACAAACATCTGTGGTAGACGCCATTTCCAGTTTTCTTCACAAAACTAATGTCAGAGCCATCCCCATCGGAGGCTAAAATCATGAAGTATAAGTACCAAGGGGTTTTCCCCATGACTTCATTGCAGTCCAATGTGGACGAGATCAAAGATACAGAGATTGGTCATTTGGACATGACCGATTTTGTGAATAGACCAAAAAAGTCAAATCCTCCTCAGTATATGCAGAAGATTATCGACAACAACATTCACTTGGTTGCCTCTTTTCCTATTGTTGCCCACAATCTTGAGTTTGTTCTTCAGGTAGCTAGTCATTATAATATGAATACCATGACTGTATCTGATTCCCAAGGAAATGTGATCATGAGATTAGATGTTGAATTTCTAGATAAAATCTTTGTGTGCCCTCCTATTGAAAATATTAGAGAAATAATTTTTTCTCAAGGGCAAAAGGATTATGATGAAGATGTTGAAGCTGCAAGGAAATATATTAACAGTAACTAGTTGAACACTCCTCAAAACAATTTGACCAGATAGCCAAAAGACCCCCAAGAAGTGACTTTATCGAGGAGGTAAGTGATTTGATTACACTATTGATTCAGATCAGAGGTCTTCCTTCTTCATCCAAGTTTTAGGAATGGATGTATACATACAATAAGGTGATTTTCAAGGGTACACAAAAAATATTTTAGGGAGAACAAATCAGCAATGCTATACATGATCAACTAGTGAAAGTTAACACAACTTTCAAGTTTTATATGACTTCATAACTGGTGTATCCTACTGCAAGTATGAGAAGTTTTCCTGGTCTAACTCAAGTTGGTGATAGGAGATGGGTTCTAGTTTATGAGTATTATCCACAGATTACTCTAAAGCGATCAATCCATCATTTTTGTAGAGTTAATGATGCCTTCTTCTTAGTATTCATGTGTTTATGGAATAATGAACTTGTGCAGAAGAGAATATCAGATGAGGCCTAGGAAGTGGTGAACTCTTTTGGTTGCTTGTTTTTACAATTTCCAACTTTCACTTATTTCAGAGTGGGTTATTATACTGGTTACCCGTAAATACTTCCACGGTATCCCAGTGATAGAATTATTCTGATGGAACTATGTAGGCAATTGATTGTTGTGCACAATAAGCAGATGGAGCTGAAAAAGTCAGGAATTAAGTTTCCTGTAGAAATTGGGAGATACTCTATTTAGTCAACTACCAAGGCCAAAGTAGTTAAATTGGAGATTCAACTGGTTACTATGAAGACTTTCAAGAAAAGAGATCATTTTGATTTCAGAAGGGTGCAGGATAAGATCAAGAGGAAGTCAGTTTTCCATATGCCAATCCTTGAAGATATTTGGGCCGATCTCAGAACATATAATGAGATCAAGAAGCTAGATTATTGTAGACTTCACTTGAGTCAGATTAAAGAATTAGGCCTTGTAGATACTCTGGAGGGAATGGAAGATGATGGGAATGTTTTGGATCCCAAATAGAATATTGAGAACATTGAGGCCTCGCCTCTTCTAGAGGTCAAATGGTCCGTCAAAGAGGAAACTTCAATCAGGAAAAGGTTTCAACCAATTTTGGCTAATACAAATGTGTTGTTAGAAATCAAAGGAATTAGTCTAAAGGAATTCCTTAATGGGTCAAAAACTAAAATTCAAGAGCAAAAAGGGAAAAAGGTGGAAAATTGAACAAAGAACAAAAGTGACACTCCCTCTTCCTCTAAAGTGCATAAACTAAAAATCAAGTTTGTATCTAAAGGAGGTAAGAAGAAGGAGGTTGTGGGAACTTCTACTATCACAGAATTAGGTGCCAAGGATACAAGTATTGATAAAATGGAGATTGAAGATATTGAGATTGAACAAGAAGATTTTGAGGAACCTAATGATGCTTAACAAGCAAAAATGCCTGAGAATCCAAATGAGGAAAATGAAAAGGAACAAGAAACCAAGGAGATTGTAGAATAGGAACAACTTGGTGATTCATAGCTTTCCCCTCAAAAGGATCTTCCACCAGAATCACAAGTTTCTACACCCCTTCCTCATACTCCTGTTTCTGGTAGTTTTCCAGTAGTTTCCAATGTTCCTATTTCACCTATTTTTGTTGTCTTTTGATAATACCCCTCCCTCTGTATGAACAAGTTTTGGGACTATGTTTGATTCTTCTAGTTCCATTCCAAGTTTATCTTCCCCATCATTTGATATTGGTGAACAATCTATTCTGGAGCATTTTCTAGATGGTTCAGAGAATGTTGTTGACACAAGTACAGTTTTTACCAACACTAATCATATTGTTACTATAACAGGTGTGAGCATGGATCCAGCAAAATAGGTAATTGACTCTTCTCTGAATGTTGGTGCCTTAAAACTTCCTCCATGGTTGTCTGCATACACTCCAAAGAGGAAGAAGCAAGCAATTTCACCTGATGAAACTGATATAGACAAGTTACTTTCTACTAAGCCAAAATCCCAGAAAAAGAAACCTAAAACTATTTCTAGGCTTATTAATGAAAAAGGAGTCAGATATGCAGAAATCACTAAGCCACCAGATGATTCCACTGCGGATACTTTTGATATGAATGATTATATTGTCTCTAGAGTTGAGTTAGGTAAGCTAACTCATGAAGGTATCAAGGAAGATTTTCAAGCCACTACAAGTTCATTGCTTGAGAAATATGATGAGGTCAAGAAGGAGAAAGAGTAGTACAAAGAGAAAGCAGAACAACTTGCTATTGTTCTTCAAAAAATAGTAAAATCATCTGAGATTGTGGAACCTATGGCAGTGACTGTTGATGACCCTCTTATTCAAAAGGTTGAGAAGTTTCAGGCTAGATGGAGAGTAGTTGGTGACATTGTGGAGCATTTGTTGGCGCAAGGAAGAGTTCTTTTGAAGACCACAAGGGAAAGAAAGGAAAAGATAGACAAGCGAAAAGCTGAGCGTAATGACATTGTTGACTTACTTTCTCAAGAACTGCAAGATCAAGAAGATAGTTTAGAGGAGTGGATTGAGATGAAGAAGATTAAAATAAAGAATCTTATAGCCATTGGTGTCATCTCAAACTTAGAGTCTTATCTTAAGACCAAGGAATCTATTGCTCATCGCATCAATGTAATAAAGGGTTTACTTGAGGACTCATGCCAAGTATGTGAAAATAGTGAAGACAATAATGTCTTGCTTCTAAACAAGTTGGAGGAACTCCCATGCACTCTGACAGGTGAAGGTCACAAGTTTCTCTCAGCATAGGAAATGATAGATGCTTTCGAAAAGATGCTGTAGCAGAAATTTGAGGATGAAGTGCCTACAGTGGTTTCGATGGATAGCCTTTATGATCATCACTCAACTTTTGAGAATCTAAAGGATAATCTTGAGAAACATGAGAAAGTAATAAAGGCTGTTAGGGATGTAGTTCTTAGGGCTCATACTATCTTAAAGAATACAACCAAGCCTGATGTATGTGAAATGGTAGTGGTACAAACTATGTATAAAACGTTTTGAAGAAGAACGATGGTGGCAGTTGAAGTTCCTTTTCAATGCCTTAGTTTATTTTCAGTCTTGTAGATGTAATTTAAATTTTGTTATGGACATACTCACATGTAATTTTCCAAAATGTAATTACATATGAGACAAAAAAAAAGTCATAAGTCAAATAGGACTCTTTTGTTTGAATAAGTCAAAGTAGTTAAAATTTCCCTATTTTTGCTCTAGTCTCCTCCCTATAAATAAAGAGGGCCTCTATTGTAATCTTATCTTTTATCCATTGCAAAGAAACTCTGTCAAATTGGAAACATATCAAGACTTTGAGCTTTTCATGTTTATCAAATTTTCAAGTGAATATCAATATAAGCAAGCAATTTGAGTATCAAACTTTGAGTTGAATCATATTGTTTTATGATATCAGTGTTCTTATGTCATTGGTGTTATATTATATTGAATCATTGCTAGAATCGTGGAGTTTATTGAAAATTGAGAGAAGTGTTCTTATTTTTGTTAAATAGACTTTGTGCTATTTTCTCATTGTGGGAGTTTGTGTTTACATTTATGAAGATAGAATTGTTTAAAGACTTTGTGCTGTAAACTATTGTGTTCAAGTTAGTTATATCATATTGGGTGAAAGTGGAGATTTTGAGCTACATTTGAATTCAATCAAGTTCATTTGTTGGAAATAAGTCAAACAATAGAAGACTTTGTGTTTATATGGTTTGTCTTGGTTCATGAATTATTAAATATCATTTCTTTTGAAGTTGTCATTTTGGAAGAGAGAAGCATCTATTCTGAAAAAAGAGAATAGGATGCAATGAAAACACCCCAAGAATAGTTTTAGTTTATTTAAGCATTAAAAGTTGGTTGTTAGAAAGAGCTCATTATCTATAGGGAACCTCCCCTTGCTGAGAGGAGAGACTCAGTCTCATCATAGCTGTGGTGATATAACCATTTTGTTGTTAGTTAGCTAAATGACAAAATATTCACCCAATAATTAGGAAACCTCCATTACTCCTATCCATCATCCCACAACATCCATTTCCCTTGATGAGAGACTTGGTTCCCAAGTAAGCATAGATATTAAAACAAATAGCTTGGATCTTCACGTGCATAATGAGCATAATCAAGATCCTAATGATCTTTTGTCATCCACTATCGACCATATTGCAAATACACCATTATATCCTATTGGTCTTACTACCTTCATTAGTTAATGTTCTTCCCTAGGAGAGAAATAACTATTGTCTACCACCACACCTTATGTATGGACTAATGAACTCAAGTCTAGTGTCCAAAACACACATAGTCCCATTGTCCATCGCATACTCCAAAAAATGAACTATCAAGGTAAAGGCTTACGTCTTCATGAACAAGGTATTTTGGAGCCCATCCATGTCAAAATCCCTACACCATCATATGGCTTTGGATATACACCCCAAGGAAAATAATCTCAAGATGTTGGTAATACCTCCATGCCTCCTAAATCCACATCCTTCCACCCCAAATCCCATACATCCTATCATACTCCTAAAACATATATTTCCATCCCCTTTCCATCATCATATGAACCCAAAAAACATGTGACCATCCATCTCCCTCCATCCACTTTACCTCCACTTCTTCCAAGTCCTAACATCCATCCATCTACTTTACCTCCACTCCTTCAAATTCCTAATATTCCCATTCTCAAATCCCCTTATCACTTTAGCCACAAATCCATTAATCCCTCCATCCATACATCCCATTCCTATAAATCCCCCAGAATCCCTAATCATGATCAACAAATGCACACATCGACTAAACATGAAGCTATCACAAAAACCCCCTATGGGATTTAAAAATAGAAATTTGGATGCCTCCACCCATAAAGAAAAAAATCCTAATGATCCTCATGCCACAAGGCACCAATGCAAAGAATCAGAGAAAAATCAAAACTCAAAATGTCTACCCAAGTCCTCATCTCAAAAAGATAATTTCACAACCAAAATGGTTTGGGTCCACAAGCAAAAAACACCTAATTCAAATGGAGCATCCACAATCCTAAAATCCCAAACATCCCACTCCCCATCACAAAATCTTAAAATTCATAAGTCCATTTGGGTCCCTAAAGTCCTGAATAGGCAATCCCCTCAGAGAACATCTCCATTACTGCGAAATCCCCCTTCCAATAATAAGCTTCAAAATCCAATTCAATGTGTGCGACCATTGGTCTTGGTTTCCTTCCACTCCACAACATTCCCACATACCTCCATATCCCCATCTTCTATCTACTATCCTACTTATTTCTTCCCTCATATCCCTATGGTCCATGCTTTTGCATAAGTCTTTCTATCTATCTCTTTATCTCCATCCTAATCCACTATCCTTCCATCCTAATCCCCATCATAATCCACTATCCATCCATCCATAGTATACTATCTCCTTACTCTATTTCCCTCTCAAGCAATCCTCTACTAACATCCATGAGCATAATACTACTTGACATGGTCTATGAGTTGCTTCTATCCATCATGGGACATTGCCACCATGCTATGGGAACAAAATCTTGAGTCCCTACCTATTCCATCCTACTACCCCCTACCAAAGAAAAAAAAAAGAAAACAAAAACCAAAGGAAAAGAAAAGAAAAAAATTAAGATAGTAAAGATAAATTCTTTATCCAATGGTGAAAAACCATTTTTATGGTGCCTTTGGATACGTACCATGATGAAAACCTGGCAAACATGCGTCATGTATAGGTGATTATCTATGTGATTTACACTTGGGGGCATGTTGTCTCATCTATCCCATCCTATCTATCACATCTCATATCCTATCCTATCATTTTCTGTCCTATCTTTCCATCCTTACCCCTCATATTTATAATACCTTCTTCATTGCACCATCCATTTTCCCTTCCTCCTTTTGATCTTGATGAGGTAGGGGTAAAATGTTGAAAAATGCTTTTGACACCTCTTGTCATACTCCAAATTCCACCCATCCATTTCTAAGAATATCCTCCATACATCCATCTACCACTAAGTCCATTCATCCCTTCCAAACATTATCCCCATCATGCATCCTAATAAGCATCACCTCGCTAAATCTTAAGGCATAATATCTAGAGTGGGGGCATGTTATTCCTATGTGACGTAGTCTATGGAGATCACATCCTAGGCTCCCTCCATCCATCTATCATATATCTCCCATCCATTATGCTTCTATCACTAATCCTTGTATCCATCCATACTCCTACCTTTATCCTATTCTCCATCCAATTACTACATTTATCCTATCACCCATCATTTTTATCCACTCACCCAATCCTACATTTATCCTATCACTAATATTTTTAATCCATCTAGTACTACTTTCAACATATCACCCATCCTCTTATTCATCCATCCAATCCTACCTTTATCTTATCACCAATCATTTTATCCATCCCATCCATTATTGATCATCCTTGCATCCTATTTTCATCCTTTCCTTTTGGCTTGGTTTTCCCTTGTCATTGTTATCTATCCGAAGGCTATCCAAACACAATCTAATGCTAAACATCCAAAAAAGATGAAAATATTCCCAATAATCCAAACAATAAATCTAAATGCAATTTATCCTTATTCCATACCAATCTAGCCAAATTATTCAATCACATCCATTATCTTGATCCTAGCCTTGTTGTAATCCTGATCAATCAATCAATCAATCATCATCATCATCAATGGGATATATCATTCCCACATCCTTGTGTTGATCTAGGGATATATCGTTGCCTGCAATGACAACACTGTCCACATCCTTGTGTTGCTCTAGGGATATATCGTTCCCCACAATAACAACACTATCCAACCCTACCAACCAATCTAATCGATGATCGATTTTCATCTTGATAGGGGCAATCACCTTGTTTGTTTTTGAATCATTTGTGTATGCTTGCTTGTTGGCTTGTGTGTGTTATCATTTTATCTTGCATTTCTATCGTATCTTGCATATCCTCCAGCTAATATTCATATCTTTTGTCTGTTGGAATAGATTTTAGCATACCAATCATCCTTTGCATCTAAGGTCATTTCATACCTTTTATGCATTTGGACTTAAATGCTCTAAGTTTCCTTTCCCACACATCTAGACAAGATGTTATTATGCCAGGGCATCCCTTTTTGCACACAACACATTGTCACCTTGGTCTTTATACCTTGGTGCATTATGTCAAGTGCTACATCACACTACGACTGCCTTCTACAACTTATCAACAATAACCAATATCCCTTATCCTCATTCATATATATTTCCTACCCATATCCTCCCAAAACCACCCATTACCCATCTTATTAGGACATTATTTTCTATGTATCCCTCTTTCATCCATTCTCCATTTCTTTCAAGATTTTTTTTACGAAAAAAAATTATGATTTTTTGCCAAAAAGATTATTGAGGGGGCATCTATCCATCCATCATCCTCTTTCCACCACATGTAGGCTGACTGGGGAATCTTATTTTTATCTTTGAAACATTGTTACCTTAGCTAGAACATCATATCAAAAAGGGGAAAAATGTTGACACCTAAAATTGACCATATCTTTCCTACACCTTTGGCAAGTTCTAAATACCCTTTTTACCTACTTATCTTCTCCAAATTAATTAAATAATCTAATTATTTAATTAATTTCCCCTCTTTACCCATCCAAAACCAAATAAATAATCCTTTCATTTTATCATTTCCTCACCTTTCCATAATCCTCTCACATAAATAATCCATTCATTTTATCATTTCCTCAACTTTCCATAATCCTCTCACATAAATAAGCCATTTTATTTATTAAATCCCTCATAAACCCTTCAGAAATTCCTAATAATTGCTTAATAATGTCCTAATTGAGACTTAATCCTAATTAGTCCCTAATCCAAAACTACCTCATAACTACCCAACTACATATCCAACCCTTTAAATAAACCTACATCCCCCCACTCAAAAAATGGGGGAATCCTCTTAGCAAGTACATGCTGTAAAAATATCTCTTCTTCCAATCTTCTCCTATTCAATTAAATCCTTCATCATTATTGGTGATTGCTTATCTTTGAAGGCAGCCCACATTCAATCCATGTTCAATCAAAGAGCAATCAAACAAGGTACTAGGTGCACTTGTTTCGTTCTATCTCATCTGTAAGAATCTGGTTATTGATTTGAGGATTCTTAGGTTGCATTATTTGATCTTCTTATGTTTACATTAACCAATTTTTTAGCATACAGAAATGTTGCCTGTTTCTAATTAATATAGTGCAAAAATAAGAAAATGGGATGTGATCTAAATTTTAATGGAGAATTCATATAACAATACCTAGCACTGAGCCTGTGGTATTGTGAAAATAAACAAAATGCTCAATGTACAGAACTTGTAAAAAGTTGCAGGCAACCAAAGAGGATTTCTTATTGCATCAAAAGTTGGATATATACAATGAGAAAGAATGTGAAAGGTCACCTTATCCATAGAATTTGAAATGGATAGTTGGAAGGTGACAAAACTACTAAAATTCAAATTTTCAAAATTTCAAAAAACTACTAAATTTTGGACACCACTAGGCAGGGTCATAACTTCTAGCTAGCTAGTCGAAATCTAGACATTTCGGACTCATTGGACAGATCTCCTAAAGAGATAGATTGAATTACGTTGATCCCTACTTGTGGCTACCGCTTAAAGCAACTGATGAAAGTCTTGACCCCAAATTCCACTTCAAAGGCCTCTGAAAATGCCAATTACTAGGATGTACACAAAACTGGAAAAAAATACTAAAAAAACTAGAATATAGTTTCCTGAACAAATGCCACCCTAATGCTTCTAAATCTCTATGGGATCATTGCTTCCCCCTTGAGAGGCAATGTGCCCCATTTCACCTGTGTATTGCAGCAGATGAGGAAATTTCTTCTCAATCTCGTCCTTAGTGAACCATTTTCTTTGATGTGGAAGTTGTCCTACCTACACCACCTGATAGAGAGGAATCTGTTGTTTCTTCAATGTTTTCACCACAACATTAGTAATCTGATCACATTTGAGAGGGATGATAGTGTTTGGATTCAAATCTGAGCAACTTATATGTTCTGCAACATTTGAAGTGTCCAACAATGGTGGAAAATATGGCCGCAACAATTCAACATTGAAAACAGGATGTAGTTCAATAAAAGATGGCAGATTGAGTTCAAAAGCATTTTCACCAACTTGTTTGATGATGGTGTATGGACCATATCGAATAGGATAGAGTTTCTTGTGAGGCCTTTGAAGTCTTTCTTTCTTAATCTGAAGCCAAACCTTGTCCCCAACCTTAAACTGATGAGGTGTATGATGCTGATCATGTTTGTCCTTGTATTTCTGATTCCTATATTGTAGTATCTCATGGACTTGTTGCTGAATATGGCATATTTTCTCAACAAACTTAGTTTCCCTATCTACCTCTTTTTCTGAATGTGTTGATGGGTCACTCAACATAGTCAGCAATGCTACATCAATTGGAGCCAATGGTTGGTAGCGAAGACATACCTCAAATGGAATGTACCCTATGGAACCATGTAGTGCTTGATTGTAACTATGTTGTACATATGGAAAGCTTTCATCCCAAGTCCAAGGATGTTTGAAATGGTACATCCGCAAAATGTGAATGATCATCCGATTCACCACCTTAGTCTGCCCATCTATTTGGGGATGGAAGGCAGTGGATTTTGTCAACTTTTTGTCTATCAAAGCCTAAAGTGCTAACCAAAAATTGCTAAGATATCTACTATCCCTGTTAGATATGATGGTTTGTGGCAAGCCAATGTGTACCCAAGCATTCTCAAAGAAAAGCTTGGCAGTTTCTTCCGCAAAGACTCCTTTCTTGCAAGCCACTATGACAGCCATTTTTGAAAACCTGTCTACCACCACATATACACAATCATGCCCATGTCTAGTAGAAGGTATTCTAGACATGAAATCCATTGAAAATGAATGCCAATGTTGGTCAGGGATTGGAAGAGCTGTATACAATCCTTGTTTACGATTGACAGGCTTTGCAATGGTACACGCAGTACAAGCTCGTATGTATAAAATGACATCATGTCTCAATTTGGGCCAATAAAAATACCTCTGAAGTACATCAACAGTCTTCTCCACCCTAAAGTGTCCTACAACACAGCTGTAGTGTGCCTCCCATATCATCTTTTATCACTCCTTGGTTAGAACACATGTGTCCCATGTGATAGAGAATCCCATCCTTCAAGTAGAAATTAGTGGCTTGTTTTCCCTCTACTAGATTGTTGTAGATCTTAGCAAAATTAGGATTTGTGCCATACAACTAAGGCCAATCTATTGTGTGGTGGCCACAAGAATCCAATACCACTGTCATGGTTGTGATCTGAGGTCTACTCAAATAGTCTGCAACTTTGTTAGTAGCTCCCTTCTTATGGTAGATATTGAGATGAAATTGTTGCAAGTAGGCAAACCATCTTTGATGCCTATCATTTTGTAGCTTCCCTTATGTTTGTAGAAATTACAGAGGTTTATAATCTGTGTGAATGATAGTCTCCTTCCCCAGAATGTAGTGTTTCCATTGTTTGCAGGCTTGCACAATAGCATACAACTCCTTATCATAGGTGGGGTACTTACGCACTGTGTCAGAGAAAGTCTCACTATGGTAGGCAACTAGATGCCTATGTTGCATGAGAACTGCCCCTAGTGCATAGTATGAAGCATCTGTTTCAATTTAAAAATATTGTTGCAGATCTAGGAGTGCTAGTACTAGTGCAGAACATGGCCTCCTCTTCAACTCCATGAATGCTTTCTGTTGTACCTCTATCCAGCAAAATTTTTCCCTTGGTCCTCCCCTCAGTGTCTGATTCATAGGCCATGCCAAATGTGAAAAACCAAGTACAAATCTCTGATAGAAATTGGCTAGACCCAACAAGCTACAAAGTTCTGTGAGACTTTTGGGAGATGGCCAATCTTTGAGAACCTGTATCTTTTCAGGGTCCACATGAACACTTGTTCTATCCACAATGTATTCCAAATATTGACTACTCTCCATGCCAAAAGAACACTTATCTCTAGTAGCATATAGCTTGTGTTGTTGCAAGGTTGAAAGCACTTGTTGAACATACTACAGATGGTCACCCCATGTTTTTCTAAATATGAGTATGTCATCTAAATAGACGATAATGAAAGAACCAATGAATGGTCTAAGGACATCATCCATCAATCTCATGAATGTGGTAGGGGCATTAGTCAAGCCAAAAGGCATGACTAGCCACTTAAAAAACCCTTCCTTGGATTTGAAAGCAGTCTTCCACACATCTGATGGCTCAACTGGGACTTAGTGATATCCTGATTTCAAGTCAATTTGGGTAAAAAAATTTGCCCCCCTAAGCTGGTCCAACAAATCATCAATGCGAGGGAGTGGATATCGGTTCTTCATGGTGATCTTGTTGAGAACTCGATAATCAATACAAAGTCTCTATGTTCCATCCTTCTTTTTGGCCAAAACAATTGGACTTCCACATGGTAAAGCACTTGGGCGAATGTGTCCTTTCTTGATCAACTCTTGAACCTACCGCTTGATTTCTTCATTCTCCAAAACTAGCCTTCTGTACAGTGGCCCATTTGGTAATGGTGTCCCTGGAATTAGATCAATTCGATGCTTGACTTGGTAGTGTAGTGGTACCCCTATTGGTGAATTGAATACATCCTGATATGTTGACAATATTTTCTCCATCTATTTTTGTTCAGCTGTGGTAGTGGACACTTTGGTATGACTGTTGGCAACAACAGACCTTGCCTCCTCAGGTTGAACAATTAGTAGGACAAATTTTCTAGTGTGAGCAATCAAACACTTACATTGTTTTGCAGTAATCAAAGATATTGGTTCTGTAGGACTTACCTCAAGTATTCGATACCTCTTTTCTCCCAACTTGATGATAACACTGTGTGGCCTTGACTCATAGACTCCATGGCACTTGTACATGTATGGGTGCCCCAACAATACATCGCATACATCCAAAGGTGCCACATCACATATTATTTCATCTTTGAATGGCTTGATAGAATAAGGTAAGCGGCACTGTTTATTCACCAAAATGTCTTGTCCATGACTTACCCATCCCATATGATATGGCTGTGGATGTCGTGTTGTCTGCAGATTCAATCTTTTCACAGTTTTAGCAGAGATCAAATTCTTTTGCCTTCCACTATCAACAATGAAATGAAGAGCCTTTCTGTTTACCCACATCTATGAGTGGAACAAGCATTCATCATCGTCACAGGGCATGACTTTGGTAGCGGCAACTATGGTATGTGGATCAGCCTCAATGATTTGTTCACCATCATTTTGTTCACCAGGATTTGTAGGCAGCAACTCTTGTTCCATCTCTCCTTGACATATTTCCGCCAACAAAGTCTTCATGGCACGACAATCTTTATTGTTATGACCAGGGCTCTTATGGAATTCACACTACATCTTCTGCTTACCCTTATGTGTTGTTGATGGTGTTTGTGAGGAAAAGTCCTTGGTTGTTTGTTTCCCACCAAATTTGTTACCACCTTCACCCTTTAATTTATTGTTTGAGGGATAATCCTTCTTCCCCTTTTGTTTGAATTTCTCTATCTTTACTGCATATTTGAAGGTGGTACCCAAGGTCTCAATATGTAAGAAATCCATTTTTGTCTGGATATACTGATGAAGCCCACTGTGATACTTCAATACCTGATGCTTTTTTGTGTCACAGATTCCCAATTTTGCAGAAAGTGCATGAAATGTATTTGTAAAATCTTGAACAGATTGGTCCTTCTTTTGTCAAAGTAGTTGCCACTATATGTACTTCTCCTCATATGAATTTTTAGGGTAGTATTCCTCCTTGATATATTCCACAAATTCTCCCCATGTGGGATTGTCATCCTCCAATGTTTCAAATCTTTGGCTGTCAAGGCCATCATCCCTAGCTAGTAGTCTATTGTCCCAAGATTGTTTCGCATGTTCCTCAGCTTTGAGGAGTGCAAAGGTTATTTTTTCAACATCTGTGAAGTGGTTTATAGAAAAATATTTCTCTAATTTTGATAGTCAATCATCAACAACATCTGCATTAATATTTCCTTCAAAATTTAAAATGTCAAAATTTACTTGTACCTTGAATGGGGTGTGACCATGAAATGGCACTCCAGATGCACCTTCTGGTTGATTATTTCGTTAGAGAATTTGAGAAAATTTAGTCATCATATCCTCACATTGCTTTGCCAAAGCTTCTTGTACCAGCTCCTTGAAAGAATCAGATCCATCTCTTTGTTCTCCCATCTTCAGTTGTGTGCATCTCAACAGTAGGTAATTTAAAGGGTCTCTTGTCTACAATCCCAACCTTGCATAACTAGACCATGTACGATGTGACATACAGGAGTGAAATTCTCCGATACCACTGATCTAAATTTTAATGGAGAATTCATATAACAATACCTAGCGTTGAGCCTATGGTATTGTGAAAATAAACAAAATGCTCAATGTGCAAAACATGTAAAAAGTTGCAGGCAACCAAAGATGATTTCTTATTGCATCAAAAGTTGGATATATACAATGAGCAAGAATGTGAAAGGTCACCTTATCCATAGAATTTGAAATGGATATTTGGAAGGTGACAAAACTACTAAAATTCAAATTTTCAAATTTTCCAAAATTTCAAAAAAACTACTAAATTTTGGACCCCACTAGGTAGGGTCATAATGTCTAGCTAGCTAGTCGAAATCTAGACATTTTGGACTCATTGGAAAGATCTCCTGAAGAGCTAGATTGAGTTGCATCGAGCCCTACCTACGGCTACTGCTCAAAGCAACCAATGAAAGTCTTGACCCCAAATTCCACTCCAAAGGCCTCCAAAAATGCCAATTACTAGGATATAGGCAAAACTAGAAAAAAATACTAAAAAAACTAGAATATAGTTACCTGAGCAAATTCCACCCTAATGCTTCTGAATCTTTGTGGGTTCAGGATGCCTCATATAGAGGTTGAAATAAATACAGAAAGCTGAGAGTTTGAGAGGGGTTTTTCTTGGCTAAAATTGCAATGATTATAAACAACAGATGGAGGCGTCATTTGGAGGGCGATTTTCATAGAGAAATTTGCCCATGAGAGGGGCATAGAGAGGAAATAATTTTGCTGCTATAAAATAGAGAGAGCTGATTAATGGTGTGTAAGAGAGGGCATGAAGGCCATTTGTTTGTAATTTTGCTTGCAGATTTATGTCCTTGATTTTTTGAATGCAATATAATTGAAATAAAGAAGAATTTGATGCTATTTAAAGCTTTTTGTTTGAGTGTATTTGAAATGTGTTTGTGAGAGTTTGTGAGTTATGTGCAACAGTGGGATTTTTGTATTTCATCAGTGGTATCAGAGCCAGATGTCTTGAGCATGTGGACAGAGTGTTGAATGTGAGGTAGTCTGTACCAAGACTTGAGGGTGGAGTTGTGAGAAGGAGTTCGTGTAAACAAATCGTCGAACATGAGGCAGTTTACATGTAAACCTGAGATTGAAGTTGTGAAGCGGTGAGGGTTGTCTAAGAAGCTCAAGAGGCTTGGTGTAGGTGTGGAGGAGTCCTACAATAACAAGAGCTCGGAAGACATTGAAGCTACAGAGAGAGAGTTATGTGTGAGAGAGAGTTTGTGTATGAAGAGTGTTTGATGAAATGTTGAAAAGGAAAGGTATAAAGTTTGTCTTGAGAATACCTTTGGGAATTTTATTTCTTGTGAGGAGAGAGAGAACATTGATGGTGGTATTGGATAATCATATACAAAAGTTGTGACAAGAGACATGACAAGTTTTGAGAGAAAGTATAGCAGAGATTCAGATGTAAAAGAAAATGGGTGAGGTGGAGCCCCATATTTCTTCTAATGATGATTTGTATGCAATTAGATTTGAGTGGGTAGGGAATGAGGAAAAAGATAAAGATAGAGATGGAGAAAAGAAAGAGATTGCAGCAAAAGAATGCCTTGTTGAAGACATAAAAAAAGATGTGAGCGGAGAAGTTGCATCGGTTGAAGATGAGATAGTTGCATGTCCTTTGGAGGACAAGAAGATTGGAGAAGAGAATAATGAGTTTATAGATGAGGATGTTGTAGAAAAAGGAGATGAAGAAGAAGTCATAGTAAGTGGTGATGATGGAGATGATCTACTATCGTAGATTGCAGTGGTCGAGAGAGAATGGCTTGCATTGGTTGCAGATGGAGATGAATAAGTTGTAGTAGCAGTAGAGAAGGAAGAGATTACTAAGGTAATGCCTTATTTTCTTGAATATGATAAATGTAAAGTTAATTTTCATGTTGTGGAGGTGAATGAGAAAGTTGAACAGGAGGTGAAAAGTGTGAAGAGGAAGTGAAGATAGAAGTATTTTATTTCTATGAGTTGGTTAGTGCAAATTTGTTTACAGGTGTTATAGAGGGAAATATGAATGCATGTTGGATGGATTGTAATGGGTTAAAATCCACAAGATTGAAGGTGAAGGAAAGTTATAATTGGTGCAGTGGGATAGATTATGGTGCAACCACGGAGGGAAAGAAGAGTGAAGTACAGACTTGGTGGAGGAGTATGGGAAGTGTTCTAGGCAGATGTTGGAAGAGGAGAAAGAAGAAGTATTTTATCAAACTTGATGCAGTAATGGAGGTTTCTATGGTTTTTCTAAAACCTATAAGGGTGAATTAATCATCCAACTCCATTTTGTGAGTCCTACTCACAAAATCTTTTCTACCCGGCATGTCTGATGCAGGAGCATCCAGGCGAATGGGCTATCCCGCATCAACCAAAAACATTTTAGTTTGTTCTTCTAATTTTTAGTGTGTGTTTTTGTTTGCATTGGTGTTTTTAGGCATCTCTCAGCATCAGGAACTCATAAATTTGGTCAAAATTGCAAGATTCAAGTTTTTGCCAAATTGTCGTTTTAAGGCTCTGCAGGGTAGTTTTACGAAAACAATTTTTTCTAGAAATCTATAAGAGATGGATTGAAATCCTTTGTAATATATATCACTGGATGAATTTTACACAATGTGGTAAAGGTTTGATGATTAAATTCCTCATAGATTGAGTGAATTTAAAATCACAAAATTTAGCCCTGTCTATACGGAAACAATTAATTTTCAAGATTTTTAAGATCTGGGAAAAATTCCTTCTAGGGAAACGTTTTTGATGGTATTTTTCCTAATGTGAAAGAGGAATCACACTCAAATTCATTACCATTTGTGAGAATTTAAAATTCTCTGATTGAGGCTAGCAGTTTACGGGAAATTTAATTTCTCAAGTTTTATGAAGTCTGGAGAAAAATAGCTTGGTGGATACTTTGGGGATGTCATTCCATGCATCCTAGAACTTTTTCATGCAAAAGTGATCTTCGAGGTGAAATTTATGCAAAAAGTCAATTTTCAACTTCTTGGCGTAAAATGGTGAAGTCGCAAAGAATAATTTTTTCTCCAAAATTTCTAATGTTGCTCCATGAGGTATTATTCGAGGTATTTTATTATTTTATGTTATTCATTTAAAATATCAAATGTGTGGAGTCAAAAAAGTCTATTCTATTGTATAATGGCTCCGGGTAAAAGAGAATATACATTACTTTTTGGCATGTATTAAAATCTGCATTAAAAATGACAAATAGAGGCAGAAGAGTGGAGGTGCCACCTCTGTATCAGATTTTATTCTCATTAATGATAGAGTGTGGAGGTTATTACAAAGAATCTTTTATTGGCATCTCTTAAAATCCAACGTGGGAATGAGAGGGCAGTTTTAAGCATTATTATTTCTGAAGTCGATGGAAGCATTAAGAGGAGGTAGGTGCCCGTTTTGGGCAAAGAAATTATTTAAAACTTGTTGTAGGAGAAATAAGTGAAAAGAGGCATTGAAATGCTTCCTGTCTCTAATTAATAGTGTAGAAATCAGGAAATGGGACGCCTCATATAGAGGTTGAAATAAACACAAAAAGGTGAGAATTTGAGAGGGGTTTTTCTTGGCTGAAAATTGCAGTGATTATAAATAGTAGATGGATGCACCATTTGGAGGGGGATTTTCATAGAGAAATTTGTCCATGAGAGGGGTATAGAGAGTAAATAAATTTGCTTCTATAAAATAGAGAGAGCATTGATTGGTGGTGGGTATGAGAGGTCATGAAGGCCATTTGTTTGTAATTTTGGTTGTAGATTTATGTACTTGATTTTCTGAATGCAAAATAATTGAAATAAAGAAGAATTTTATGCTATTTAAAGCTTTGAGTATGAGTGTGTTTGAAATGTGTTTGTGAGAGTTTGTGAGTTATGTGCAACAGTGAGAGTATTGTATTTCATCAGATAGTATCAAAACTTAAAATCAACCAATCAATCTATGAAAGATATTTAATAACAAATCATTTGCTCTCAATATTTAATGATTATTTATTCTAAGGAACAAAGTCAACTTTGACTATGCTAGATACAATTGTGCCTAGTCGGAATCAAACTTAGAGCCAAGGTCATCCCTAATAACTATAATATTCATTGAATGAGTAAAATCATGATACATTCATCTCGCAAGAATATGTTGATTTCAAACTATTTTATGACCTACCTTTGAATCGTTATGTCATAGCTCATTTATTGACTAAACAACAAAAACTTCTATTACAATACTACAAAGGTAGGTACTTACCACTACATGGCATTTGTTCATTTTTATAATATTCTTTTTCAAGGATTGGTTCTATCCTTCACTTTTGGTCCTTTTTTATTTTTAGATTCTACTCACATATTCAAAAAATAACATCTTTGCTTTTAAAATTCAAATTTTAATTTAAGGCCAACTTGGCCTATCTTTATGACCATTATGTACCAACTCAAGATAGGAAAGTGTTTAATTTGTGAATCATGGTGTTGTATGTAAGGTGTAACCGTAGGTCATTTTAGGCATCATCGTAGATCATTTGATCATCTCCTAGACACACTCTAGAGCTATCATTACTACTTGTAGGTATTATCAAGGGTATTTATTAGAGCATCCATAGTGCAAAAGAATCTAGGGAATCTTCAATGTTTGACAATGTTGTTCTCAATCTTTTACTTAGCTATTAACTTGGTATCCTTATATTTTTTGACACAAGGGAGGTACTTACCCCTACAACATGTAAACTTTAAATTAGAAGAAAAAGATTTTATGCAAGAATAGACTAAGATCATCAAGGTGAACTAAAACTAACATTTAAAAAATTAACAGATATACTTGATTCACAAACACATATAAGGCCCACATTCCATAACAATTCTACACTCGTGTACAGATCAAATCAATAATCATCGAAGTGACATGGAATGATGGATAGATCATTCACTAGTTCAAAAACATTTATTTGAGCATCATTGATATTCTTGCATTGTTATTGAATCAACATCCAACATATGTCATTATTTTCCACTAAAGCACATTCATTATTTTATTTTATTTTCTATGGGTTTTATTTATTTTAGTGCATTTAATTCAATTTCATCATCACAACATTAATTTCTAGGGTAGATTCTTAATACATTGATCTTATTTGTTTATTTATCTTATATTTATTTATTTATTTATCTTAGATTTATTTATTTATTTATCTTAGGTTGCATCTATTTCTCTATGCATTTATTTCCAACAAATTGCTCTACATAGTGGACATATGCTAAAGTATTTAGGGGTGTTGGTTGCATGGTGTAATACAAAATAAATGAGGGAGGGAGCAGTGATAACTTTAAGAAATGCCTCCTAAAAAAAGATATAAAATCCTAGCAAATCTTTCAATTTTTTGGGAAAAAATATTAATTTCTATTGGCGAATCTTTTCCTTTTTTTGAAAAAAATATTAATTTTATTGGTGAATTTTTTTACATCACAAAAAATTTCTAGAAAATCCTGGTGAATCTTGATGAAAATTAGGGAAATGCATTAATTACCATGGTGAATCCTTCCTTTTTAAAAAAGTTAAATTTCCTATGGAAAAGTAAGGGTCTGAGGGTGGCAGTGGTTGACTAGTTTAAGTTGTAGTGCTTGTGTCTATAATTCTATAATTCCTTAATATTTAAATCAAGCATTGAATATTTTAAATCAGACCTAAATTTGTTTTCACCACCATTGATTTTATTTATTATTTAACAGTTTGGGTTCTATTCTGAGGGCCAAAATGTACCTATAGAGCTCCAATGCCCATGGGGCATAAAATTACGTTTGGGTCATTCACATTTCAAGCCACTAATCTCAAATGTGAATGACCCAAATGCATTTTTGGGCCCCATGGGCATTGGAGCTTTGCAGATACATTTTGGCTCACAGAATTTAACCCCAGCTATTAGATTATAAATTGAGATCAACAACCCAAATATAATTTCGGACCCCATGGGCATTGGAGCTCTGTGGCTAAATTTTAACCCATGGAATACAACCCCAGCCATTAGATTATAAATAAAATCAATGGTGGTGATTAAAAATTGGTGATATGGCCCTAAAGTAACCAATAATTATATAATATTATTGGCAAATTAATTTTATTTTCTACTATAACTTATAAAATTTAGGTGAATCTAATCTAATTAGGTATCGAATATCATGGCGAATTTTTGAGTTTAAAATTTTAATAAAATAATTTTTTTGGCGATTTAACCAAGACTAAAATAAAATTTTGTAAAAATGTGGTGATTTAGGTCACCTTACAGCTTGAACTATTAGCCAAGTTAATTTATCCAATGTTGTCAAGGAGGCATTTTATCTTCTCTTCATCGCTTAGATTTTTTTTGTTTCTTTTCATTATTTTTTTCTTTTATTAAAGGATTACAACACCAAAATTTGGTTGAGGCACCTTTTCCAAACCTTAGTCAAACTAATGAAAATAGAAAATAAAGTGTTCCTTTTGGTCTTACATGCACTTCTACTCTATGGATTGAGCATCCTTCTCATCATGAAACATTAACTTTTAAACTTCTGAGACAATAATTTTTAACTTCTCCGTATTGAGAGGCTACCAGATAAACTAAATAGTGTATGTGGCACCAAAATTTTTATCTCCTTAATGGATAGTTTTGACCATTCAATGCCATGAATATTCTTTTCATGCAATTCATCTTTTATACTGTTCATATTGTACAGAATTTGTCCCTAGCCAACATGGATTATCTTGATTTTGAAGTTTTTGTCAACATCCTAATGTGCTCTTAAAATTTGATATCTTCTTAGGATCCCCACCATAAAATCAAACCATTTGAAATCCACTCAACACCTTGTCAGTGTCAGTCAAGAAATCCTTAAACATAGATGCTAAGTCAATCCTTAATACATAGATACATGGTGCCAATTTACCTTATACAGGAACTACACGATCAACAGCATGACCTTGGACTCATGCTATTAAAGGAGGTTATACAATCAGAGTAGTACCCGCACTCAAGATCATATCCTTCTTAACAGATGACATGTTGCTCGCAAGTGATGACACATTCATAAAAATACCATTGAAAGAAGAAAAGATATGAGTCATACCAAACTATGTCATTTGATGATCAACCACCAAAGCTAAAAATTGACATCGACCATATCACATGGTGCTCTAAATCTCATGAAAACTTTCCATGATGATGATGTTGACAATATCAAACTCTTTGTCAAGCCATTCCATTTCAAACTTCACAAAACTCAAGATGTTAAAGTTTCACCAACTCGCCAGCAGAAGTTGTAAAATGAGTAATTCTTCAAAACCATGAAAGATAAGCTCACAAAACCTTCACCATCAAATCAAGGGAAGAGTCAAAAATATGCTTGTAAAACAATTTGCCAAGGAGCCTTTTTGATCTCATAAAATAATTGTTTCAGCAGAACTGCCTATTATGCACTGAAACCAAGGTATGATAAAGATACAACTCTATCAAATCTAATTACTCCATGTGTTTCCAACACTGTGAGAGACCAAAACAAGACCAAAGAAAGCCAAAACTAAAATAAATAGCTAAAATTCTTTTTGGGTGATGCTGATTACACGTGCACCCGGATGCTCTTGCATCAGACACGTCAGGCAAAAGTTTGTGAGCATAGTGGTCAAAAAGTAGAGTTGAGTAGTCGAACTACCCTTTCAGGTTGCAACCAACCTACAGTGAATTCCATCGCTGGGATATGTGCACATTCTTCTTCCTCTTCTTCCAACATATCACTGGCACATGAGTCATCCTCTGCCCACAACTCCATTCACCATCATTTCTTCTCTCATGGATTCACATCTACCATAGACCATCCTCCTTTGCCAAATGATCTCTACTCTCCTTTCCTCCTTCATGGGATCTATCCCACCATCAACCGACCATCTCCACCAAAACCTTTCACCATCCACATCACTACCTGTAATATCCTTAACAAAATCTGCATCTACAACTTCATGGAAATTAAATATTTCCATGTTCTTTTCCTCATACTCTCTAACCCTCATCATCTCAAACAAAGGAAAATCAACATCAAAAAATAGAATAATATTTACCTCTTCATTCTTTGTTATTCCATCATCATCATTCACTGTAGTGTTCATCTTCTCACCTTCATTGGCTGCAACATATCTCTCACCCTTACTCATTGTAATCTTCTCTAACCATTAATTCTCCACTTCTAAAATCTGTGATAATAAGTCATCTTCTACCTCATCCTTCAATGCAACCTCTTCATATTCCATCACTGCAATCACATTCTCCACAACTGCATCTTCAACCTCTTTATTCTTGCTACACATCTTTTCATCTTCAACCGCTACTACACACAAATTTTCATTTTGCTGAACCAACTTGCCATGTTTCCATGCTTCCAATCTGCTCAATCTCTCATCTAATCTCTCACATATACCTGCCAACATCTCAAGAGTTTTTTGGTCTTGATATCGCCTTCAACTGTCCCATATCAAGGGTCTCTTTCTCAACAATATCCCCAGCTCATCTGCTGCAATCTTACATCATCACTTCTTACGCTTTGCAATCTACAAACAAAATTCTTTCCACGGCTTCCCATCTCTCACTTTCTTAGGACTCCTCTCTACTTGCAATAATCTCTTGAGCTCTTCACAACCACCTTCTCTCCCACAGGTCCAAGCATAAGCTACCTCTTGTTCGACGCTCCGCCTCCGCTCTCAGGAAAACTTGGCTCTTATACCATTTGATGAAAACTACACCTATCCCTCTCATAGAAAACACAAACTATTCAAATAACCCACATATGCATACATTCACAAATACAATTCCACAAAGACAATACTCTGGGTGAGTACGAGATCATGATGGGCCAAGCAGTGGCAATGGAGAAAAAACTTGCTAGATGAAAAAGTGCTAACATTTAAACTAATTTTTAGATTTGGATGGAAAGGATGTTAATATTTTTAGCTCAAATATGAATTCCTTCCAAAAATGCCTTAGGATTACCTCATATTTAGGCAAGTGGGAGTCCCAATACTTGCTAAAGAAACTTGCAAAACCACCAATTTAGTGTTATCCTGAAATTTTCTACAATTTCATCTTTGAAGCTCACAGACCTTTTTGTAACTAAATTTAATCAAATGAAAAAGGTTTATAGAGGAAGCTATTAAGATTCTAAAAATATAATATATGCCTCATAATAGTTTGAATAGGTAGTTATTATTAATTTTCTACATACGCTATGTCTAATTTCTTAATAGATATACATATTGAAAAACATCCATAACTTTCAACATATTAATCCTTTTTAAAATCCAAAAGATGTGTCACATTCTAGTATTTATTGGGTATATATTAAAATTTAAAATTTTTGAGTTTCATATATTTTTTACCAAGTTAGGTTGGCTGGAAAATTAATTTTTAATATTTTAAAAAAGTCACAATAAAAAATTCATAAATAATTATTTATTTACTTAAAAAATTCAAAAAAATATTTGTCACATCCACTCATGTGTCATTTACTTAAATCCAAATCATGGAGTAAAAATATTATTTTTTCTCATACTTAGGTTGGTCGGAATGACACCTACTTTTTACTTTTTTTGAAAATTTTAATAGTGCTTCATTGAAATATCCAATTTTCACCAAACTATTTTTAAAATTTTCAAAAAAAAGTAGTATCCCATTAACTACATTCAATTTATTACAACTTTTATTACTACCTTTTTTTAGATTGTGTAGATAATTCTTTCAATTTTAACATGAAGTTACTTAAGTTTGTTTTTAACATTTACATTGCCACTTAGAGATAGTGTTTGGCCCATCATGATCCTGCACTCACCCTCTGCTCCGAGCCAATCTAAAATTGCAACACAATTCCTTTATTAATTTGAATCAAACTCTACAATCAAACATACAACTCTCTTTAAAATGATATCTCATCACAACTTCTTTACTCTTCAACATGCCAAACCCTTGCATATTCCACACTAGCTGACTCTTCTTAGACTTGGATTTTCTCCATTCCATGGACAACAAACTTTATTACTCACCAATGATGTTTGTTTGTATTGCTTTTTCTATATTATTCTTGTGCCTTAGTCTAGGTTGGATGTCCTCTTCTTATTTTGGTGTTGTCTATCTTCCTACACTGGGCAGCAATCTCTTCTTCTCTAGTTCTCCTTTCTTTCTAGGCCACATTCCCCTCCTACACACATCTATCTTTTGCTTATTTATTTTTATTCCTCTCCCCCCTTCAATGTCTCTTCATCTTCCATTTTGGCGTCCCTCTCTCTTTTTTATTCTTTTGTGCTGAATGAATATCCAATGCTATCAAGGAGGCATTTTATCTTCTCTTCATCACTTAGAGTTTTTGTTTTGTTCTTTTTTGTTATTTTCTGCTTTTATTAAAGGATTACAACATGAAAATTTGGTTGAGGTGCCTTTTCCAAACCTTGGTCAAACTAATGAAAACAAAAAATAAAGTATTCCTTTTGGTCTTCCACACACTTCTACTCTATGGATTGAGCATCCTTCTCATCATGAAAAATTAGCTTTTAAACTTTTGAGACAACAATTTTTAACTTCTTCTTCATACTAAGAGGCTATCTATTTAAACTAAATAGTGTATGTGGTGCCAGAATTTTCATCTCCTTAATTGACAATTTCAACCATTCAATGCCATGAATATTCTTTTCATGCAAGTCATCCTTTATACTGTTCATATCATATAGAATTTGTCCACAGCCAACATGGATTATCTTGATTTTAAAGTTTCTGTCTACATCTTAACATGCAGTTAAAATCTAATATCTTCTCACGATCCCCACCATATAACCAAACCATTTTAAATCTGCTCAACACCTTGTCAGTATCCTTCAAAAATCCTTAAACATAGATGCCAAGTCAATCCTTAAAAGACAGATACATGGTGCCAATTTACCTTATACAAGAACTACATGGTCAACAGCATGACCTTGGACTCATGCTATTAAAGGAGTTTATACAATCAGAGTAGTATCTGCACTCAAGATCATATCCTTCTTAAGAGATGACATGTTGCTTGCAAGTGATGACACATTCATTGAAATACCATTAAAAGAAGAAAATATGAGTCATGCCAAACTGTGTCATTCAACGATCAACCACCGAAGCTGAAAACTGACTTCGACCATAACTTTTCACCTGGTGCTCGAAATCTCACGAAAACTTGCCATGATGATGATGTGGACAATACCAAACTCTCTATCAATCCATTCCATTTCAAACTTCATGAAACTCAAGATTTAATGTTTCACCAACTCACCAGCAAAAGTTGCAAAATGATTAATTCTTCAAAACCATGTAAGATAAGCTCACAAACCCTTCACCATCAAATCAAGGGCAGAGTTAGAAATATGCCTGTAAAATGGTTTGCCAAGGAAACTTTCCAATCTTCCAAAATAATTGTTTCAGTAGAACTACCTATTATGCACTAAAGCCAAGGTATGACAAAGCTACAACTCTGTCAAATCTGATTACTCCATGTGTCGCCAACACTGTGAGAGACCAAAACAAGACCAAAGAATTCCAAAACTAAAATTAACAGCTGAAAATCTTTTTGGGTGATGCTGATTGTACGTGCGCTCGAGTGCTCCTGCATCACACCTAGTCCTTATTTCCCTTGGTTCCTTGGTTCCCTAGAAACTTGAAACCTTGGCAAAGTGCAGAAATGTGATAGGACATCTCAGCAACTCCTAGGATTGTCATTAATAGTTTGATTAGATAGTTGCAACTCCTCAAAGACCAATTTCACATCCAAATGCATCCAACCTTCCTTGGACATGATTCCACATGCATTTCTAATGTCATGGTTGGTAAAAATCATAGATTTCATGTGCTTCATTCTTCCTTGCATTCATGGTAGTTGGTGAATTCAAAGTTCCAAGTGCCTAGGAGTTTTCCACTTGTGGATTAAGACACACAAATAGATAGTATAAATACAAGTTTTCATCTCATTGCAAGGGTTGGTCATTGAACCAATTTTTGGATGTGCATTTTCTTGTGGTGGATCTAGAGCATCAAACGAAGTTGGTCTGGTTTGCATGTGGATGGAATCTACGCTACAATCCATAGGAATGATCTTCAATGCCCATTTTCATGTAGTGGTATGTCTCCATGGTATTTTGGAATGATGGGGGAATATTTGCATAGTTAATTCAATTTCCCCCTCAATTTTACTAAAAATTACTTGTAATTGTGAAAATTGCATAACCATGCCCTTATCCCTTGTGTTTTGGGTCCATAATGGGTACAATGTATTTTATGCATTGACTAGTCTAAGGTTGCAAATTTTTACATGGAAGTTAGAAAATAGCCTTATCCCAATCTATCTCCATAATCACTAATCCCTAGGATGTGAGGCCTACACTTTTTCATTTCCATACATGTGACTATTTAGCTTACTGTTGTTGGTATTTTTATATTTATGGGACTGTTGTTCCTGAATTTTCAAACTATTAAAATCTTATTATGTTAAAGGAAAACTAATTGGGTGATGTTAGATAGAAAATTGTCATGTGATTTCATTATGTTTATAAGAACTGTGGTATGCTTTAGAAATGCATGTATTAAATTTGCTTTGGCTATGATATTTATATGTGAAATTAACTTTAAAATTTAGTGTGCAGGTATTTCTAACAAAACTACAAATATAGGAGATCATCCCATACCTATGTTGTAGCCCTTGTGAGCCGATCTAGTTCCATGAGGAACTAAGATCAACCTCGTGTTTTGAAAAAATGTTGTAATGTTTTAATGTTTTATTTTTGCATGAGGTTAAGGGAATAAGGGCTTTTATCTAAATTACTTTTATTATGATAAGTGTTATAAGTTGATGTTTTAAATCTTGTTTTAACATTAATTATTTTTGACCATTTTCATGTGTTTATTTGACTCTGGGAGTCTTAACTAAGTGTAAAAACAACCTCAGGTTGTACCCCTTGGGTTTAGGGACCTTTTTGACTAGGTTAACCTTGGGTTAACTGCCATAGGGTCACCTCAACTTGGGGGTGAGGTTAAGTGACGAAAATTGGAAGCTTGGGGGACATGGGATGAGTGGAATCCCCACTCATGTCCACTTCCAAGTCATGGAGCACTCCATGATCCCCCTCATTATGGAGGGCTTGTCTCCATGTGCCTCTTTTGGTGGGGTTCCCTTTTATGTGGGTGTTGTGTCACCCACTCTATGTTATTTTAAGTTTTCTCATTGTATTTTATTTATACATGTGGGCTATAATGGGGGACCTCATGAGTGGGTATATTTTATTAATTCCACTTGGGATAGTGGAGATATTTTATTAATTCCACTTGGGATAGTGAGGATATTTTATAATTCCACTTGGGATAGTGGGGATATTTTATTAATTCCACTTGGGATAGTGAGGCTATTTAAATATTACGTCTTTTAAAAAATAAATTTTTAATTCATCCACTATGAATTTAAAATTCACAAATAATGTGAGCCCTTGATCTCAACTCTTGATCCTCACCTTTCATTCCCTTCTCTGAAAATCTATAAATGAGACCCTTCTCTAAGCAATTAGGAAGACAGGAATTTTGCAGGAGACTTCTTTTTTTTGCAGGTGAACTTCATTTTTGCAGGAGAGGACTTCATTCTTGTAGGGGGACTTCGTTCTTGCATCCTCATCATGCCCAATTTCCTCTAAGAATTCTTCTTCTGGCATCCTCATAATGCCCAATTCTTTCTCTATTCTTCTCTTCATAGCCTCATAATGCCAAAATTATTCTAGCCATTCTATATCCTCCAGACATTATCCCTTGCTTGTGATCATAGAGAAATTATTTTTGGGGTTGAATCTTGGAGGAAAAGGAAGGAGATTTTGGAGAAGAAAGTAGAGAGGAGCTCTTCATTAGATTCTTCCATAATTTGGCTTTAGAAGGTTGGTGAACAAATTCTATCCTCTTGTGTGATCTAATGTTGATATGCATGTTTATATCTTGGTTGTTGAAAGAGTCTTGCAATGTCTTCTTTGAGCTTTTCTATTTATTTTTGGGTTTTGTTTTGGGGTGTAGAGAGAGCTCCTTCCAGTTGGAAGGCAATGCTCATCATGTTTAAGGAGGGGAGGTGTGACCCTCCTCGGGTGTCATCCTAGTTCTGGTTAAATGATATGCCTTGAGGGCAAATTGGTACTGTTTTTAGCCTTGAGGGCTTATTGGCTTTGAGAGCCTGTTTGGATATCCTTGGTTACTTGATTCATTGGGAGGCTTGAGGCCTTGTGGAAGATTATACTGTTGGCTTGAGGCCTTGTGATTATATTGGCTTGAGGCCTTGTGATAATTTGTGAAAGGATGGCACCTAGAGGTAGAGATTGTCTACTCCTCTACCCTCCTGAACTCACCTAAGCTGGTTCATTGTATTGTGAGTCAAACCTTGAGGGTGTGTGTTTTATTTGATTTGTTTTTGTTGATCAATGTTGTGATGTGTATAGTCTATTTTACCCTGGGTATGTGGATGGTCTCCCTAGCTCGGGGGTGACCCACTTGCGGGTCTACGGTAGGGGGGAGAGCAGCTTATGTGGTGTTTCTTTCTTTGTGTGTTATGCAGGTATTCTTGGAGCTTATTGTGAAGCTTGGAGAAGATTACTGGATCTTAGAAAATATTCTATTTTCCTTAAGTCTTAAGGAGAGCCTGATTTTTTAATAGCTCCTTACTTGTCGATTTTTCCAAAAGGAGAAAATTATCTCCCTATTGTTGTATAAATTGTTATTTTTGGAGTTGTGAGGAAATTCTCTCTTTTCTTGGGCTGATAGTTGTAATTTTATTGTTCATTAAGTTTTACCATTTAGAATTAAGAAAAGGAAAAGAAAATTTGTTTTTAAAAGGATATTAAAATTATCTAGTTCCTTCTTCTTCTATTTGCAACATTGTGAGTTAGTTGATGTTTTAATTAAGTTTGTAAAAGTGTTAAAAAAATATCACCACCATGAAATAAATGAAATTTGGGTTGCAGTATTGCTTTTGAAATTACTGCCACCTTGAGGGTCTCTTCCTAAGATGGGAACCTTTTCACTTTTACTATGCTATTCACTATTCATTGTCACTATTCACTTTTACTATACACTTTTCACTATTTACTATTCACTTTTCACTATTCACTATTCACTTTTACTACTTACTATTCACTTGTACTATTCACTATTTACTTTTATTATTCACTTTTCACTATTCATTTGAAGGCAAACTATATGTAGTTTAAAACATTTGACTTGAAAGAGAAATCTTAAATCAAGGAAAGTGGGATTTATTTATGCATATTGTATAATACGAATTGAATAAATGCTTAAACTCATAGTTGCAATTCGGAAATACAATGTTTATATTTGGAAAAAATAAAATTAACTCATTGCTCTGTTTTTAATGAATTATTCTATACTTTCTTTATAGTTAAGGAACTTATTAATGAAATTGAGAGTTAAAGTGAACTGAGATAATGGCGGTATATATATATATATATATATATATATATATATATATATATAAATTAAATTTATAAGGAGAAATATAATTATAATATAAAAAGAGCATAGGAAAATATATTTTAATTTAAAGTAAGAGTTTCTCGGAAGTTTCAACAATTATCACAAATTACTTAACAGGAAAATGAAGAGAGGGCAAATGAACAGATGATCGTGCTTTGTTCAAAAATTGATCTATCACCTAAAACAACTTTGTTCAAATATAATTCGTGAGATTAACCTAAGTCAGGGAACCACGCATTTCCTTGTCTAGGGTGTGCGCACATGTATTTGGTACGCCACCGTCAACTGTATTACTTTCGCCTTAAGCGTGCACCGCTGAGCACGCTTATGCGTGTAAGGGGGTTTTCAGAGTAGTAAGGGAAAATTTTTGATAGTTCATATCATGACCACATGGCGCATGTGGACATGACACGTGTATAATGTGTGTTATAACCACATGGAAAAAGTGGGCATGACATAGGATGTAGACCTGATCTTCACATCTGATCATTCATTGCCCTAATTTAGAATCATTAGTGTTGTAAGGCCCAAAATAAAATGAATCTACATGGTGTGTTTGATGATGACTTAGAATCTTGAATAAGCCTAAAAATATGACTATAAAAACAAATATATAGCAACTAATATATGTTTTGTATTTATTCATAAGAACTTTACATGTAATTTCAAGATGCATGAGTCCTACACAATTCACATATAATTAATAGGAAATTTTACTATTGCTATGTATGGTATAAACTCTAACACTTGAACCTATGGAGTAGTTAAAAAAATGTTGCCAATAATGTAAAGTTTGTTATTTATCACATGATAGTGATAAAAAATGAATTTTATCTAGATTTGTGTACTTGGATAGTAAATTCACTTGTTTATAAGTAATGATGATATGCATTGGAAAATGTTTTGGAAGTTTTGTGGTGTTTTTAGTTAATTATTTATTTATTGCATTTAAATGGGTTTTATTGTCCTTCTATCCTTTAAGTATTTGGTGGAATAATTCTTTGTTATTGGTAAAAGGTTGCTCTAGCTTTGCATATTGTTTATATTTTTATTTGTTCAGTAGAAATGATGATCGTGTATAATTTATTTTTGAAGAAATTGTCAAAAAAATGCTTTATTTGTAATGATGATGCAAATAACTATAATTTCTCTTTTGTGGCACCACAATAAAAAATAAAATTGTGTAAGCATGGACGACCCATGTTTTGTGAGTTTGGTGAATTCTTGAGTGATATTTTTTCTAAAGCTTGGGTAGATTCAATTTGTGAAGTTTTGTGATTTTTACCTATTTTTTTGGTTGAACTCAAGCTTAATATTAGCCTGTTGAGTCCAAAGTTGATTCCAACTCTTGAGACTATGAAGAGATGTAGCAAAAGATCTTTATTCTCTTGAGACTATGAAGAGATGAAGCAAAAGATCTTTATGAGAATACATGGGGTGTACTATATGGGGTGTACTATCTCAATGATCAGAATCATCAAATAAAGAAAAAATAGTAAACACACAAATGAATATAATCTTAATACTGGCACAATTAATGACCATTGCCATCCAAACTCTAGATAAACCACACGTTTGCCCTAAAATCTTTGCAAGCCCTTAAACACACTTGTTCTCCCCCCTCTTTAATTTATATTTCCTAACTTCTAATGCAATCTTAACTCCATAACTTTCTTCTTGTTTTGAATTTAAAATACATCATTAAATACCTTTTTGTTAGATTGTTTTAAAATTGAAATAAAAATAAAAACTCAATAATAATTAAGAATAGAACACTCCTATATTTTAAAACTTTATTTTAAAATACATTTATTTTTTTCAATCTTAAATGAAAATAAAAGCTACATAATAATTAAGAACAAACACTACTACGTTTTCTAAACTTTAATTTTAAAATACATTAAAATATTCCTATTATTATTTTTGAATTTAAATGAAAATAAAACTAAATAATAATTGAAAATAGAACACCACTACATTATCGAAACTTTGTTTTTAAAACACATTGGTTGAAAAGTTCATATCTATCCATGAGAATAAATATAATCTCTAAAATTTTGAAATCTTTACTCATTGGAATAAACATAATTTATTTATCTTAATTAAAGGAGAGTAAGGAAGGGGTCCCATGGAGCTGCTAGAGGATCTATTTTTATGGAGCAAGGGGTCCCATGAGGTCCCATGAAACCAAAAAAACAAAAAATTTACTACGGCATAAATTAGAATCTTTTCCTCCAAAATAGGAGTACCGTGGTTGATTTTGAACGAATGCATTTGAGGTGGGGCTGAAACTTTCCTCCACCAGCTCAAGGATTTTTCTACCAGTTTTTAGATTCCATTTTAGACGGAAATTTTTTTATTTGATGATTTTTAATCTTTTTATTTGTAGGTCCTATAAAATCTCTGCTAAATCAATTAGCATTAAACTAAAAACCTCATGAGACCACCAGCTCCCATAAATTTTGGAGTTTAAAGTTTTAAGCCTACCTACAACTACAAAATTCATGGGACCCCTTGTTTTAAAATGCTCCTAAAAATTTTCAGCAACACCCTGAGATAATTTAGGAAGCCCCCCTCCATGGGACTGCTTCCTAACTAATAACTATACTTCTTCTTTAGTAGGCATTTGTTTTTGTATAGTTAAGTAGGTAATTATTTTCGCATAATTAACTATGGAGAAGGTATACTTGTTTGTACATAACAACTATTTACCACTTTTTAATAGAGATAAGATGTAATTTCTTTGAAAAAATTGGTTTATTTATTGATTGTTCACTATATTACCTGATTTCTTTGCATTCCCAGATATTGTGACATTTCGGGTAAACCATGGAATCAATAAGCTATCTTTATGGTTTAAACACTATGAGTGGACTGGGGACTTGAACCGCTAATTTTTTCGCTTGAGAAGGAATGTGTACTAAACAGCAATAACTATTCAAGTAATTTTCCCCATAAAAAGTAAGCCTTTTGAAACAACAAACGAAAACCCAAAATGAATTCTTTCGTTTGGGTAGTTCAGGTGGCAGAAAGTCCGATGAAATTCAGTCAAGATGTACAATTGAAAATATAGATTCTAGAGGGCCCTCATCGGATAAAAATTGGTCCTAGAAACTCTGCACATCATAAAAATCTTATCATGCATAAGATAAACTGCAAGTAAAGACTGACTCCCAAAATCATAAATATCTTTGCAACTACAGTCCCCAAATGTCCTCTTCTCCCCACCTAACCTTCTACCGTTAATTCCTCAAAATTCATGACACTAAATTTAGGATAAGAGCATTGTCCTGTTGCCCTATTTGTGGGCAACAGAGAACTCATTCGACTCCCCTTCCGCTAGGGATCGAAACCCATCAAAATGAATCGACGTCTAGTGAACAAACATATCCTCTCCACCATCATAGGGTGATGAAATCATAACCCTTCTATGAACTGAAGCATTTAGGTTTACCAGTCTTTTTGCCATCCTGTGCCATGGTTTTGAACCTCAAACAAATAGGAAACTAAGCAAAAACAGACTAAGCACCCCTTGGGGTAGTGTCTATTTTAATTAAATATTTAAAATGTTGAGTTAAAAGGAAGAATAGGCATCATTAAAATGAGAATTAAAAGGGTAATCTTACTAACCCTCCTCACAAAGATTAATCAAAGATCCTAAAGAAGAACCAACAATTTTTTTCTATTGTAGGAAAGGAAATCTACCCCATTTGTTCAGAAGTGGCAAGGGCGGGCTTGATCCCCTGGAGATCTACATGTCATTGTCCAAAAAATTACCCAGTGGGCTGCCCTCCTTGCTCTTAATGATTGTTGTCTTCTACAGTTCAGTTGTTATTATGTAGGCAAGCTCGATGGTTGCATCACAAATTATTCTATTCACAATCTTTCCAATATCTATATCTTTCTATTGTGGAAAAGGAAGTGTTGGGTCTCGGCCTAAAATTTATTCCAAATCCACCTCCAATGCCTCTTGAATAAGTTGTTAAAGAATTTAATACTTTTGCTCGTTGTCTCAATCTTAAGTGGTTCTTTCATCCCCAAAATCAGTCTAGTGGTCCTTCTTATCAACTTTCTACTAATTTTTATGATGATAATGATGATCACGTTACCGCTTTAAGGTTTCTAATCCTACTTGGAATCCTAAATAATTCTATCCTCCCTTGGAAGATATTATTGGTGAAGCAAGACTCTCTTTGAACTCTCATCTCTCTTTGGTGAAGGTTCATAAGACTAATATTTCCCCTCAACACTGGTAACAAGCAATTTGTTCTCTTACAGATGATTTGTCAATTATTATCCATCATGCTAATAAGAACCTCAACATCACTATTCTCAACAAGGACTGGTCTGTTTTAGAAGGTCTATGACAACTCTCTAATTTTGATATTTATGTTGAGGTCCCTTTTATTTCCTAGCAATGTTTCTTCCTTAAGGTGAAGTCTCTTTCCCTTAAAGAAAATAAGGATAACTTAATTACTAATGATGAGTTTCGCTTCCTCCTTCAAGTCAAGCCTAACTTTGCAAAAGCTCGTGGTCTACCTCCTACCAAAGATTCACAATCCTTCCTTAGTTGGTAGAATAATCTACTCCTATTGTGGTTATCTGTTGGAACCATCATTCTATTGGCTCCACTCTAGGTTATTTCCAATCTTGAAGAAGCAACCCAACCACCTAATGGATTCACATTCCCTCATTTGTGCTCTCAGCACTCTCCAGTGTTCTTCTTAAGTTTTTCTCTTCACTTTTGATGTTGAGAGTCTTTATCCTAGAATCCCCACTAATGCAAGTCTTCAAGCTCTCAAGTTCTTCATCAATAACATTTTTCCTCCTAGCAAGGTAAATTTCATCCTTAGCCTTGTAGAGTTAGTTCTTAAGCAACATTACTTAGAATTAAGCAAATCATGGGGACATCCATGGGTAGTAACTTTTTCGTTGTCTATACGTGCCTCTTCGTTTGCTTCCTTGAACGGAAAGTAGAATGTGACCTTAATCTTAATGAAAAACTTTTCTACAAACATTTTATAGATGATGCCTTTGGTATTTGGTATGGTTCTTCTAATAGTTTGCATCTTTTCTTCAATGCTTATTCTTCTAGATCTATATGGAAATCAAGATCAGTAATTGTGTTTTCGTTTTTGAGGTTAACATTTTGGACATTGTCTTCGACAATGGTCAAGACTTCAATGCTTCAGGACAATTTAGTACTAGATGTTACTAGAAACCTCTCAATATTTATCAATATCTTCCCTTTAACACCAACCACCCACTTCCTCAAATAGATGGTTTTATTCTTAGAGGGTTAAGGAGGTACTTGGTTCGAGAAAGTTGTAAAGAAAATTTCCATGAGATTAAGCATAATTTTTTCACCACCTTCATCCTTCAGGTTACTCGTTTCATTTTCTCCTTCCTATCTTCATGAAGGTTAATTTTGAGGACAGACCCTCTTTGCCCTAGAAAGTTCTTTCCAAGACCAATAAAATTTGTCCTCCTAAGGCCCCTGTGGTCCTTAAGTTGGACAACAGTGAGTTCTCCAAGGCTCTTGTAATTGGTCATCACATTCTTAGACCTCTTTCAGAGAATTTGTTGCTATATCCTTAGTAAAAGTATATTGGTCATCTGTTGGTGTATTGGAGAAATTTCTACTCCTTACAAAGCTTCCTTGGAAAGAACAAATTATAATCTCATTTTGTAGGCCCTCCCTGATCCCCTATAGAGCCTTGGTGATGTGTCCCTTATTATATTTTACCACCTAGACCAACCTAGGTGAGGTACCCTTCATTTTTTAATGTTTTTTTTTTGGTCCTCTTTTATCACATTTTTGTGATAATTTTCAATTTGGATGACCCATTTCTCTTTTGGGTTGTGACCTTTCAAAAGGACATAAGTGAAACATATATATGTGGGTTTCACTCACTCTCTCATTTGTAATAATTGTCTCACTCTGCAGATGAGGACATAAAGTCTTAAACATGTTCAGAGTTTATCATTACAATTTTTTTGTTTTGCGAATAATTGAGTCTCCTCTCTTTTATTTGTGCTTTTAATATTTGTTTGTGTTATTATCCTTTGTACTATTACACTTTTAATCTTGCAATAAAAAGATGTAGGTCCAAAACTAGGTTAAAGGCAGCTAATTTTGCAGTTCAATTAACACACAATATCTTATTTCAATAGTAAGACAAATTTGACATGATGTCACAAAAATTAACATTAACAAAACTTGGTTCATTCGAGAAAATGAGATAGAAAATTATGAAATTCAAAGTTTTCACATCTGACCAGTTGATCTACAACATAAACTTGACCACAATGGACAACGCCTAGCAAACCAAATTAAGTTCATGTGATCATCTGAATCCTAAACCAGAATTACATAACATTTCTATGACAACCACTACGTGAACCTTCCAAAAGATGAAGTTCTCCAGTATAGACACGACTCCTACTGAATAAACTATGATTGAACATTACCATTGCATCATCTTCAGCACAGACACGACTACTACCAAATGAAATATGACTGAATATTACGAAAACATCTGCTACAGTATTATTTATCACACCCAACGTCCAACACTACAAACTGGAACAGCTGCAACTTATTCAAAATTTCCTCAAAAGATACTACTCCCTATTCTCCCACGATGACTGATAACACTTCTTTTAAATTCACTCTTTCACTTCGCCAGTCCCAGTCAAATGCGAATATGATCTTATATAAGAGTGAAGACTATCATTTATTTTAACAATTGTGTTAAAGCTATGCCACAGTGTTGGCCCACGTGATGCCCCCAACATATATAGGAATGACTTTTATAGGTGGCACTTAACCAAATCACCAATGAGAATGATGGAGCAATAATCAAAAGGAACTTGATTGTGAATGGAAAGGCTTTATGCAAGCACCTTTCAATGTGAGCCAACAACCTAGGACTAATTAAACTCATCTAACCAATTAGAATGTACTAAATGGAATGCCTGCTCCCTTGAAATGTTGTAAGTGACTACCCCTCAACATGATTTAACTCTTTAATGGAATGTAGAGGGCAACATAGACTGTGGATACATTGATGTTGAATGTTGCACATTGTCATTTAAAGAAAGTAATAATAATGGTGATTAGGATGGAAGAATGACTACTAAAAGTGCATGTTTAATTCTATAAATATATTGTGCATACCAATATCTTCTATTTCCCTTAAGAGGATGAATATAATAACATAAATTATCAAATAGAGGATGAAGTGGGACATTGGGAATTCTCTTGTAAACTAGTTATTAATCAAAATTTTAGGGTTGAACATAAATGTTCAAGGTGTGTAACAAGTACATAGGTCTCATAAATGTTTAGAGTTCAACATAGAATTTTAATTACATGATCACCTTTACTAGTTAAAGTATGTTACACATAATATGGATTTAATAGAATTTTCTTTTCTATTGCATACTTTGTTTCCTTCTCTAAATGTAGCTCCAATTATTTCCTCTACTTCAACTTAGATAATCTTATTCTTGAAACTTCTTATCTAGAACGTAAATAGCATTGACTTTCCAACATGGCACATTGGCCTCCCATCCAACTCCAATAAATGGATATTTTGTTGTTTCATTTTCCACAAAACATTTCTATCAATAACACATAACTAACCATCTACGAATGTCAAGGAAGATACTACCATGATTAGGATTGTTAACATTGTTAAAAGCACTAACTACTAATTTCAAGTTAATTGTGACCACCCACAAGTAGTTAACTAGTTGTTTCCACTCATGGTTACTTCTCACTAAGTGCCTTTTTAACTTTATTGAACTTCCATCTATGAATTTTAAAAGACAAGATTGAACAAATCATTGACATAGAAATTTGACATTGTCTTAAACATAACTTGAATGCTCAAAATGTTTGAAAAGAAGCATCTAAGAATATTTCCATATGTGGTGAGTGCCAAAAAAAAAAAAACTTACTTAGTACATTATCTTGATTTTGAATTCTTATAAGAGGATATTATTGAGGGGGGAAAAAAACTTTCTATCTTGAAAGGTAGGGTTTAGCAACTTTTATCATTCTTGATTGTATTTTAATTTGGTTTTATTTGTATGTTGATTTTGTTTATGACTCTAGGGTTTGTGGTATTAAGAAGATCTTTCAACTCATTCAATATTATGTCAAAAATTTTACTTGTGAATTCTTAAAAGAGAGAAAGAAAATGGGGTTCTAATTCTCTATATAGATTAAAAAATATGTAATCCCAAAGCAATAAGTTAATAATTTGAACTTTAAAATAATTATTTATCTTCATATGAGAGTTTGTAAACAAACCCATTCCTTTCAATATTCTTGTTAAAACCATCTTAAGTTCTTATAATCAAAATTTACCATTTTAAAAGGGTTTTAATGCCTCCCAAAGATCTGTGTTAGCTAATGATAGACAAAGTAGAACTATAAGAAGTATGTTTGAGTTCTAAGACAAGTTCAAACTCTATAAAAATAATATTGTTAGTTAATGATACTAAATCAAAGATTATGAATATCACAATTTAACTAGTTACTAGAATTATAAGAAATTCATGTCAAGCAATTCTCTATCAATTATATATAGTGGAAAAGTATCAATATAGTACGGATATCAAGTGTGCACAATCCAAGATATTATGTCACATTATTTATTGATAGTCCACACCCCAAAGCATCAAACTTCTATCAAATGTTGATAGTATAGAATATCATACTCAATGTTAAATTCTAATAGTCTAAATTATCACAATACTCCATAGAAACTTAAAAATAATGTTCTCCAACAAATGTTCATAGCCAAACATCATATCATTAATATCAGAAATCCAATCTTCATATCTCTATTAAACGTTAATTGTCCAAGCATCATAGATTTATCAAAGGTTAATTGTCGAAGCATCATAATAGTCATGCATCTTGAATTGTAGTGATCTCAAAAAAAATTAAGAGATTTATTTTAAAACTTTTCCTTATTGAGAGAGTCAATTTGAAGATTTCTTATTTTACCTCTTAAAATAAAATTTAATGGATGAATGTCGCATAGTATTAAAAGAGCCAATTTGAAGTTTTTTCTTAACTAGTCAATTATTCATAGGTTGGTAGCTTGAAGCCTTTGTTAACTAGATGGATGTCAGTTGCTCTCATATCATGGATAAAGCCATCCAGCACCTTTTATTGGAAAGTTTTCTTATGAATACCTTTCATGGGAGATGAATGGGCATCAAGGATTACATTTCTTTTCATCTTGGATTAATGCTAGTTGACTAAAAGATTTTATAGAGGAATAAATAATGAGAGAGTCCTACCTAACCAACTTCTACAAGATTCATATAAGTAAGAAGCCCCATTCTAAGGTTGGTGTAAAAACCAAGATTAACAACTAATTGGAATACATCATGTAAGAATAATTGGTTAAGAACAAATATTTATAGTTACATCATGTAAGAATAATTGTGGATTGAACCAGTGATAGTTTAAAGATTCTTTATGTATTTTAGAGGTATTAGTGCATATATGGATCAAAAGACTAGCAATAGAAAGATGATGCATATTTTGATCATTCCATAGTGCTCAAATTAGGCAAGGGTATTAGACCTAGCCAAAAACATAAAATATTTGGTTGCATGTGTCTCGTCAGCAAATGAGTCATGGTTTGTAGGATGGATCATGTATTTTATGGTGCCTCTAGGTTTAACACATGGACAAGGTGGGAAAGCCTTGTCATGGTCAAGAGATCGATAAGTTTTTCTAAATAAGGTGATTCATTGCTCCACATATTAGCAAAGAATTGCATGGATGGTTGGATTTTTTATTGCTTCTTGGCATGCCTATAAATATAGTGCATAAAAAAATTATATAGTGTGATTGCATTATATTCACATTATATAATATGTTCACATTGTATAATGTTCTTGCATTATGTAATGTGCTCACATTATATATTGTTCTTGTATTTTATAATGCCATGTTGTTTACTTTATCTTTTCCTACGAATTACCCCTCCTTAGGCTTGGAATTATCTTGGACATCTAATCCTAAGGCTTGGATATTCTTATTGCCTAACCAAATCTTTTTTTTTTTAGTTAAAAATAATATTTATTAAAAATAGGAAAAAAATGCATGACCATAGCTAACTTTCCATTGAACAAATTACAAAATAATTAGTGGAACTCAAAAAATAAGGGGAGCACATGACACTATATTATATTTTAGGTCAAAAATATGACCACTTTGTGTGCTCTCAATATTTGACGCTCTTAATATCCACCATTTTTCTTAAATTAGTAGTTTGGAAACTAGATTTCAAGCACTAGTATTCTTGTTATGATCCCATCATCAAATTTTGAGTATAGGTATGCGAAGTTACTCATTGAAGTTCAACTTTTATTGATTTTAGAAAAAAGTGGCTACTTTTGACCCCCCCTTTTTGGGCCCTCATTTCCATGCAGTTACCCTACCCTCACATAAGATGTTATATTGACTCATCATATGTCATGTGTCTCATTAAGTTTTTAGTTGTACACATTACTTGACTATGTAAGAAGTATGTGTAAATATAGGTATAATAAATGTAGGGTATATATTACTATATTAGAGTATGTGCATACAAGGATAAGGTAGGTGCTAAATATATGGGAATGAGTGTGTATAGGCATATACTAAGGCTAGGGGAATGAGCCCAACTTCACACAAGATTGTGTCATTTGTCACTGTGTACATGCATCATGACATTTCCTCAAAATCAACACAAAATAAAATGGAAAATGGCATGGGTATGTCATTTTACCATTAAGGTGGACACAATGATAACCAATTTAACATAATTATATAATAATAGCATCATGCAAATAAATAACAATTTCATGTAGTTCTATTTTATAAATAAATATATTGCTTATATATGTAGAGGAGAAAAGTGCATACTTCACTCTTTTACTATCTTATTTTACACTCAGTTTAAAGCCATTTCTTAAATATTCTATCTTATTATTCAAATTTATTTATTTTGTGCACCAATTGAACCCTCCATTAGCATGTACATCATAGCTCTTTATATCTAGTGCTACACCTTAGATTGTATTCCAAGTGTGATTTATCCCTTGGAAGGAATCATGCTCGAGACATATTACCCAAATTCAAATATCACTCCCACTTATTTGAAGTTAACTCTTTAACCTCATTTGGTCATTCCTTGCTCATTAGATTGCTTTTTAAAAATTCAAATTGAGTGCATATGATCATTTATTTTAGGACAATATTAGATATATCATGAGTTATCATTAAAATACTACCCAAAAATACACTGTCAATTAGTTATATCAAACACCACATCAATCATTAATAGATACTACAACTTTTAGGCATTTGCATTGTCTTTCATATCTTGTATCTTGTAAAACTAGCACAGTGTTCTAACTCTTAGCTAAGGAAGTTTCATAATTCAACCCTCTCATAGTAGATTCTCAAAGGTATGTTTGTTAATATCACATTGGTCCTCAAAGTAGGTATAAGGAAGGAAGCATCAATTCCAGATATCCATAGACATAAAAGATGTGATTGATCATGCTTGTAGGACACAATCATGACAACTAAGATAGATTGTATATAATGATTTTTAATATTATAGTTACCTAAGGATCAATCCATTTCTATAATTTATTTAATATTCTAGTATCATATTTGAAATCTAGTTACCTTAGTCACATTACATAAATCAATTTGAAAGGACAAAATAATAAGACACATTGAAATAGCTAAGCATACTCTACCCTCTCCTAGTTTTAGTTAGTAGTTATATTTTTCCAATCTTAGTTCATTAAATTATCTAGGGTCTAATTGTATTATCTAGTTTATCATATATTAATCTTAGATTTTGTAGACCTAGGGTTAGAGCCCTCTAGTGGTTTACATATTAGTAATACCTCGTTGTGTTCTTGTTAATTGCTAGTCCTTTGTTACATGGATGTATTTTTCTCCATCTTAAATAAAGGGTACATGTGTACTAAGATGGGGGACAAAAAAAAGTGGTCAAACATGTAATTTAAAAAATATAATGTGTATGTCTCTAAAAAGTGTGTATGAGCCATAAAATGATTGCATTATAGTGGTTCTTATATTATAACAAGCCCCTATCAAACATCACATTCAACATGCAAGAAAATTTATCCCCAATTGGTTAGGAATTGCAATCAATCAATGCTAGATTCTTCCAATTTCATGTAGGAAAAACTATAAAAAGACTAAGCTAAAGTGACTCAAATGACTCATCTTACATTTAAGCAATTGAAAGGTCAACTCTTTAAAATCATTAGTCCTATTATTATTAGCAAGTTAAATACTAAAATTTCTTTACATAGTTCAAAAATACTATAAAAATATTTATTTAAGGTTGAAGTAAAGAACAAATTAATTTAAAATAAAGTTATTATTTATCATTCTTGGATAGATAGACTTGCGTCTAAGTAAATTATTTGAGATCAAAACAAAAATTTAATCATTAATAGTTTTCTCAAAGTCAAAGGATGTTCGGTAAGAGATCCTTGAATCACAGGTCATGGAAGTTTAGAAATCTACGCAAACTTACAAAACACGCAGGATTGCATTTTTTCAATGGCTGAGGTTCCATTGGGTCCATTCTAACATCTGTATTGCAATTTCTTTCTAGTCAGACAAGAAATTTTGACAATGTCCATGACGCATTGCAAATAAATGCTATAAGTTTCTTTTTAACATTCACACTGAAGTTACATTGCCTAGGATTCCTGAATATTTACCACCTATTTTTTTTAATATTGTTTTTTTTTTTATATATATATTATTTATATGGAATACTGATAATATTCATTAAAAAAAATTCCAAAAAGAAATTCTTACAAAGGACATTTTACAATTCTTAAGTTGAACTGACAATGGTACTGAAATAGGTATTCTTATAGTTTTTTAATAGTGAATGCATTTGTGAATTTATTTTAAGAATATAAAGAAATGTAAAAATAAATTATTATTTTTAATTAGATTAAAGAAAGAAATTATATAAATTGGATAGTAAATGTTATCAAATATCATTTTTTTATTATTATTAAGATAGTTATTTTGCGTATTAAGGACATGATATTTCCACAGTCCATAATGTAAATTGTAAAGCTTTTGGAAACAACTATGTATAGATCATAATTGTGTAAAGCTTCATCCTCTTTTTGATGATGGATCACAGAGTATGATCTGAAACGCCGATACAAAAAAGATATACACATTTGTCTCTAGAAGTTTTACAATTTATTTTGCATATTGTATATTTTGATGGGGTGGAGTGTATTATTGATGGAAGGGTCTATAAATTCAAGATTGATATTGTATGTAGATGATACTCTTCATGCATTCAAAAGGACATATATGCACTATCATGCATGTATGTGTATTGCTAGTTGTTGAAGGTTGAGAAGATGCATTGATCAACCAAATGCCACACTACAAGAGTATAATTACTCCAAGGTCCTAATTATCAATGCTTTTTATGCTAATTCATGTTCTTTTAAGTGTGACACCTTTGGGATTCATGCATTGTCAAAGTTCACACCATATTTAGTGGGAGTTTGCGGTGATTGCCACAAGCAATTGGGACAATTGACACTAATTATGGGTCATGTAGATCCTAAGGTGTACTCATATAATGTTTGAACTTGATGACAAAAATAGTGGAAGATCTGACAAGTTGCTCTCACTTTTGTACACAACAATGATAACTTTTCATAGTGCTCCATTGACAAGACCTATTACAACCCATAAATTTGAAGCATAACGTGTTGGCTAGTGCATAAGAACACCCTAGCATCTCTAAGCCATTCATATTCAAGATTTAAATAGGATCACCCCTTGTTTATTATGCATTAACAATGTACTTAGCACCCCCAATGATTTTAGCATATGTTTATTATGCAGTGTAACCAAGCCATTTGTTGCAAACAAATGTATAAGGGATTGGAACACAACTTGCTCATCATTGGTGAGGAAATGATTAGAGCATGACATAAGGAGTTCACATTTTGAAATTGTTGGCCATACATTCTTGATATTGGAGAGAAGGCTATGCAATTAAAATTGAGATGGTTTGAATTACCTCATTAACAAAGGATATTGTTCATTAAAGTAACAATCATGTGAAAGCTACACTAAAGTGTTGGCCTATGATGCCCCGTCATGCAACCCTAGAGAGTTAGACTAACAGGTGCTAAAATTACAGAATTTTTTTTTTTTTGAAGCAAGTAAATGCATTAACATTGGATCAAGTTGACACTATTCACAACATTTAAATGAAATGAACAACTAACATTTCTAGGGAACATAACTACATTAGATAAACATAAATTCATAACAATACAAGTAATATGCATTATGATACAACAGAAGAAGATTACATCATTCATTTGCAAATATGAATAGTTGCAAAAGTTCAAATACAAGATTACATGATTACAAGATTCCTAATTGATAACATCAGTTTACAATATACAACAAGATTAGATAATTTTGAAGGTATAATACAGCTTTGAGGATGCGGTACCAATCTGGAAGAGGAAACACATCTGCATTGATCACAAACCAGGACGACCAAGAATAACCAATGGATTAAGCTCTTCCACCCAACCATGTGGAACCTTGAGGTCCACCCCCCGAGCTAGGAGATAACAATGAGGTTCCACCAAGTCAAAGGATACAAGCAGACGGATATAGACTTGACACAGACAACTCAGCTCATCAAGATTGCATAAATCATAAAGATAAGACAGGACTCCAAAGGCATCAACAAAAGATAAAAAGGAAGCAACTAGACTGCAGTAGGGAGAGTGTCATCGCATGGTCCTAGTATGGGTTATCCAGGCTATCTCTCTCTAGAAACTGACCCCCATCTATAGTTACCCTGGCAGCCTCTCACTAGGTACCGGCCCCATAGGGTGACACATGCGGATCCGACACATCCTCTCATGGGACAAGGAGGTTGACCTTGCCAACCAAGCCTTCTCATCCCATCCTTAGCCTGTGAGAGCACTCAAGGCATGGGTGAGACATCATACTTATCTTGTTATGTGAATTACTACCCAACCCACCTAAATAAATTATTAAGTTATCACTTGATTACAACTTCCATGGGGTTATCCAGGCAGCCACTTGGGGCACTGGCCCTACCATGAAAGCCACTCTCCTACATGCAACTAGCAACCCCTAACCAACATCCAGAAACTAATAACATGCATGGACAATGGACTGTAAGGCATCTTCCTTTTGCAAACCAGTACATAGAAAATTTTAAATCCAAGACCTAAAATCACCAAACTTTCCCCTTTCCACTTCAAAATCCCAAATCAAATAAAACATTTAAACAACATGACACAATGTTAGACTGGAACTCAAGTAGCCTAGCCTCTGGAGTCAGGTAAATTGAAACACAATACATAACCATTTCCCAATATGGCCATCAAGATTTAAACAACTTGACACTTAATGACCATGACATCCCACTAGAACTCAAATAACTACATGACTTAGAACAAGAGAAAATATAATAACTCAATGTTATCATAACACATTGCATAAGATCAAAATACTCAAAGCCTCTAGAGCAAAATGACTCGGAACCAAGGAAAACCAAGGCACCAAAAGGCATAACAAACCTTTAGACTCAAAATCAACCAAATCTAACTAACTTTTCTCCTGTCCATAGGATAGTTCTTCCTGACAAAAGTGAACTACTAAGAAAATAATTTACATTAAATATTGCTTGTAATAAAACCCAACCCAAACGATCTAGATTTAAATTTAAACTATCATAACTCAGTGATATAGACAACACAACTTTATTAAATCAAAATACTACAACTCTGAAGCCATAAGATCCAATTACCTATATTTTAATAGCTTAAACTACCAATCTTATCCAAATACTATTAGTGCAATCTTTGATTAAAAAGAATAGATAATTATTCTAGGACAAAATACCAATATAGGAATCTTATTCTAATATGATTTTATTACCTAACTTCTAAGATGAAATAATTAGTAATATTGTCTATATTTATAATGTTTTCAAGAAGTGGCACCGATTACATCTCCTATAGATATGATTACAATGTAATGATCTAGAACGAATAGAAGTGTATTCATGCCTTATAGAATATTACATACAAATAATGTTTGGAAAAGAATGTTGCTAATTATGAATATCGTCTACCAAAGTCCTTTCTCTGCAAATTTATTTTTTTGACTAAGACTTATCTCTCCTATACTGGCAGCGATCTAAAGTGAAACAAAGAGATTTCTAGCAAGAATTAATAAAAAACTATTAGATTTAAAAGTCATGCGAATGATTCAAAGTCATTTGATTGAAGGTAAACGATTTAGTTATCACAAGATACAATATTCTGGAAAATCGTCCTCACCAAGGCATCATAAGAAAAATTCGGGTAACAATACCCTTAGAGTCAACGACTTCTACAAACAGATTTTTACAACATTAAAATAAGAGATCAGGGAGGTCGTACGATGGCGCCTTAGATAGAGAAGAAGGTTGCAATAGTTTATATTAGCCAAGACGACCCATTGGAATGAACTCACATTATTAAATCTTGAAAGAACATAGAAAATGAAGGGTAGAGGAGGGCCATACATCAACACAATATACAGAGATTCAAATTTGGTAAAATTCTCATTGAATATCCATTCCAAAAGCATAGTTTTAAAAACTTCATTATGCTGGCAAAAGTTTGAGAGATTAATAGTTGAATCAAACCGTATGGCGGCCATCATCATGCTCACAAGAATTAATAAAAATTTGAAGGAAGATTTTAACCAAGATTGGGGTAGGAAGCTGACAGCACTCTACTAACAATTCACAACCTAGAGCTTCCTGCACTAAGGTAAATTTTACAAGATTCTACTAGAGCCAAGAGATTTGGTTTTCATTAAAATTTCCTATTTAAGTTTAGTAAGTTACTTCAAAGGAGCACCCGAAAAAAATTGAGAACCCAAGGCATAAATTTGTTTGATCTAAAACTATGGTATAGAATACAATTTACTGGTGCACATGAATCAAATGATGATAGAAAGACAATGGTTCCTACAAGAATCGCTTGGCATCAACCCATGCCTATCGACTACCAAAATAGAAAATTGTACTAAAAACCATTCGTTGGTAGTTTAATAAAAAAGGTAACAGGAAAGTTACAAATCGAGGAAGCTATAACATCATATCAATGTGATTCAAGATGCAAGGAAAACAAAATAGAATTTTTTAGTTCAAGAAGTTGAATAAACTCTAGAAGGCAAGCATGCCCGGTGCACCAAAAGACACGACATTTTAGGAAGCAAAATACAATCAAACACACCCAGAATACAGAGAGCAATCATGCTACAAGGGAAAATCTAAATTTTAGAACAAGCAAGAATTCCATAAATACAAAATCTCACACACAGAGATCAAAATAACGATACCTGGATTATTGTCTTCAAACCTCAGAATCCTCTCCCATTAAAATCTCTCTTCTCCTTTTCTTCCTTGAAATCTTCCTATAAGAAAAATATCTCTCCCAAAATTCCAGAACCACCCTCTTCAAATAAATCCCATCATGCAAAAATAGACCAACCCCTTTAATTCCCACTTACACCAAAAATCTATTACAGAATCCCACTACTCTCTATAAACAGAAAACAATTAAATTTACTTTCCAGAGAGATTCTCCAAGTCAGAATCTCATACGACAACTCACATGTAATAAATTATTAACTAAAATTATTTTTCAAATTACCATATACTATTTTTAATAATAAAGCAATATTAAATACTTATGATACAAATTTTATTAAAATCATTAAAATAATTAATTTAATCTTTATTAAAATTTACTTAAATAATATACCAATCTCATTAATAATTTACAACTAAGAAAATACCATTATATTTGACTTAAAAATAACATTATTAATGTAATAATAAATTCATTAATGCATTTCCAAAATACTCCTTGGTTTTATAGTCAAAACTTGACACTAACTCTACAAACCATATGACGACCAAATCCGAGGCAAGAATCCTAGGGTGACATCAAGACCCACAACCATAACTAAAAACAGAGGTTGACCTAGGGAAACCCCATGTTATATCCCATCAACATGATCCATTGGTGTAAGGGAAAGCTCAAACCTGCTAAGTCAGGTAGAGTCGATGCCCGGTACCTGTAACCTGCATCAAAACGATAGGTTGTATATGAACATATGCAAATATATCAGACACATGGAGTCAGGGAATCGCAAGGTAGTAGGGTGCTCGAAATGAGCAATACTACACCGTCCCTGCTTTCAAGCATATAAATAAACATAAACATTTCTAGCTAACAATCAAATAACATTCAATGCAAAAAGCATAGTAACATTTTTCTGCAAATCAATTATCCATCAACTAAACATGTCAAAATACAACATAAGCTGCAATATCAATAACGTCATCATACTACTCATAATACATGTCAATAACCACATCAGTCAAACATAGTCCATCATGACCATAATAAGCATAAACCATAAGTCTAACAACTCAAATGTCTCAAAACTGCCTAAATGCAATAGTAAACTATCAACTGCCACAAGCCAAAAATGAGGGGCATTACATCCTTCCCCCCAAGAATTAGGCTTACTCCTGGAAGCTTGCAAATAAGTAAGGGTATAACTCTCGCATCTTGGGAGCATCCTCCTCGGTAGCAAAAATCTCACCACTAGGATCCCACTAGACCCTAACCTACTCCACGTCTCTGCCCTTGGGAGTCTACTCTTGATACTGCAGTACGCGCATGATCTCTAAAGAAAGATGCTCGTCCCCTACCTGCAACCTCCAAGACTGTCCCCTGATGCTCTGCTTGGTGATGCTCAATCACTGTGAACACTCTATGAGACCTCCCTGCATCACCTACGATCAGCTCTGAAGCTACCGGCCTCTTACCAAAACCTAAAGGGTTCCTTTGTGGCCTTGTTGTCCACAAGAGAAACATCATGTGCCTCTACTGGAACCTCCACCACCCGAGACAACATTGGACTGTTGAAAATTATCTCTACTAACAGTAGGTTGCGAACTTTGAGCTAGCTGATCGAAATGATTGTGCTTATTACACTGCCAAGACTGATCCTTCCTATTTTGAGATCTATTACCCTGTTGAGGCTGAGAATTCTTTAGTTGTGACTAAGAACACTACTGTTATTGTTGCTTGCCTTTATCAGGTGCATGATGGTCTCTTGAAGAGCTAGCTGCGTGAGACTGACCACCAACACCTACAAAAGGTACACTACCAATTTGTACACCTGAATGACCTCCAAGTGCCATCTCCAGATTCTCTTCTACTAATCGAGCTTTTTCCACTGCTATCTCCATAGTCTTAGGTTCGAAGACACAAACCCCTCCACTAATTTGGGCATTCAAGCCCCTAATAAAATGTTGCACTAACATAGCATCATCATCTCTGATGCCTACATACTGCTTGAGTTCATAAAATCTATGCTCATACTACTCAACAGACATGGCCATCTGCCTCAACTCATGAAACTCATCTGCGCGATGCTGCCTCCAATGATCAAATAGGAAACGGGCTCTGAATCTCTCTAAGAACAACTCCCAAGATACCATACTAATGTCCAAAAGCAACTTCTACTCCTCTACATGCCACCAAGTAGAAGCAAACCCTCTGAGATGCAGAATAGCACATCTGGCCTTGGTGTTGCTACCATATGGATGCATGGTGAAACACCTACCTAAGTCAAGTATCCAGGTCTCAGCCTCTAAACCACTACCAGCTCCATTAAAGATGGGAGGGCGTGCCCTAAGAAGATCTCTCATATGACTAGCTAAAGTGGCCTCCTGCTCAGTTGTCAAATCTCTCTGCCTAGGTGATCTCTCTCTTTCCCTAGGTTCTAGCTAATCTAACTCATGTCCCCCTCTAGGCTACTCTACCTCCTGTCTAGGGCCTAAACGGGCAAGGGCCTCCTCAAGTAACTAACGTAGTTGAGCTCCCTCAGACTGACCCTGACCTTCCATTTTCTGACCCTCGCCTTCATGGGCAGTCTCATGAGGAGAACTAGGAGGAGGTGTACCACCACCACCTCTGCCACGACCCCTACCTCTTCCATGACCTCAACCTCTACCTCTAGGCATCTACCTACAACACCAAAGGATAATTTATTACACACAGAGGGGAAACAATAGGGATGAAAGTTAATCTATAGAATTTAAGCACTAGGTCAATTAATGGGCTCAGTTATAACCAGAGTACCTAGTGTTTAAACTTGGCTCTGATACCAAATATGATGCCCTGTCATGCAACCCTAGAGAGTTAGACTAACAGATGCTAAAATTACAGAAATATTTTTTTTGAAGCAAGTAAATGCATTAACATTAGATCAAGTTGACACTATTCACAACATTTAAATGAAATGAACAACTAACATCTCTAGGGAACACAACTACATCAAACAAACATAAATTCATAACAATACAAGTAATATGCATTATGATACAACAGAAGAGGATTACATCATTCATTTGCAAGTATGAATAGTTATAAAAGTTTGAATACAAGATTACATGATTACAAGATTCCTAATTGATAACATCAGTTTACAATATACAACAAGATTATACAATTCTTAAGGTATAATACAGCTTTGAGGATGCAGTATAAATTTGGAACAAGAAACACATCTGCATTGATCATGAACTAGGACGACCAAGAATAACCAATGGATTAAGCTCTTTCACCCAACCATGTGGAACCTTGAGGTCCACCCCCTGAGCTAGGAGATAACAATGAGGTTCCACTAAGTCAAAGGATACAAGAAAACAAATACAGACTTGACACAGACAACTCAGCTCATCAAGATTGCACAAATCATAAAGATAAGACAAGACTCCAAAGGCATCAACAAAAGATAAAAAGGAAGTAACTAGACTGCAATAGGGAGAGTGTCATCACATGGTCCTAGCATGGGTTATCCAGGCTATCTCTCTCTAGAAACTGGCCCCCATCTATGGTTACCCTGGCAGCCTCTCACTAGGCACTGGCTCCATAGGGTGACACATGCGGAGCTGACACATCCTCTCATGGTGACAAGGAGGTTGACCTTGCCAACCAGGCCTTCTCATCCCATCCTTAGCCTGTGAGAGCACTCAAGGCATGGGTGGGGCATCATACTTATCTTGTTATCTGCATTACTACCCAACCCACCTAAATAAATTATTAAGTTATCACTTGATTACAAATTCCATGGGGTTATCCAGGTAGCCACTTTGGGCACCGGCCCCACCATGAAAGCCACTCTCCTACATGCAACTAGCAACCCCTAACCAACATCCAAAAACCAGTAACATGCATGGATAATGGACTGTAAGGCATCTTCCTTTTGCAAACCAATACATAGAAAATTTTAAATCCAAGACCTCAAATCACCAAACTTTCCCCTTTCCACTTCAAAATCCCAAATCAAATAAAACATTTAAACAACATGGCACAATATTAGACTAGAACTCAAGTAGCCTAACCTTTGGAGTCAAGTAAATTGAAACATAATACATAACCATTTCCCAATATGGCCATTAAGGTTTAAACAACTTGACACTTAATGACCATGACATCCCACTAGAACTAAAATAACTACATCACTTCAAACCAGAGAAAATATAATAACTCAATGTTATCATAACACATTGCATAAGATCAAAATACTCAAAGCCTCTGGAGCAAAATGACTCAGAACCAAGGAAAACCAAGGGACCAAAAGGCATAACAAACCTTTAGACTCAAAATCAACCAAATCTAACTAAATTTTCTCCTGTCCCTAGGATAGTTCTTCTCGACAAAAGTGAACTACTAAGAAAACAATTTACATTAAATATTGCTTGTAATAAAACCCAACCCAAATGATCTAGATTTAAATTTAAACTATCATAACTCAGTGATGTAGACAACACAACTTTATTAAATTAAAATACTACGACCCTGAAGCCATAAGATCTAATTCCTATATTTTAATAACTTAAACTACCAATCTTATCCAAATACTATTAGTGCAATCTTTGATTAAAAAGAATAGATAATTATTCTAGGACAAAATACCAATATAGGAATCTTATTGTAATATGATTTTATTACCTAGCTTCTAAGATGAAATAATTAGTAATATTGTCTATATTTATAATGTTTTCAAGAAGTGGCACAGATTTCATCTCCTATAGATATGATTACAATCTAATGATCTAGAACGAAAAAAAGTGTATTCATGCCTTATATAATATTGCATACAGATAATGCTTGAAAAAGGATGTTGCTAATTATGAATATCTTCTACTAAATTCCTTTCTCTACAAAGTTCTTTTTTTGACTAAGACTTATCTCTCCTATACTGGCAGTGATCTAAAGCAAAACAAAGAGATTTCTAGCAAGAATTAATAAAAAACTATAAGATTTAAAAGTCACTCAAATGATGCAGAGTTGTATGATTGAAGGTAAACGATTTAGTTATCACAAGATATAGTATTCTAGAAAATCCTCCTCACCAAGGCATCATAAGAAAATTTTTGGCAACAATACCCTCAGAGTCAACAACTTCTACAAACAGATTTTTACAGTATTAAAATAAGAGATGAGGGAGGCCGTACGACGGTGTCTAAAGGAGGACATTGCTGAAGTTAAATTTTGACAAAAATGATCCATGATACAAATGAATTCTGGAAGAAATCATAATGTTGGGGCTGAAACAAGGGTTGTATAGCGGCACCTTAGATAGAGAAGAAGGTTGCAATAGTTTATATTAGCCAAGACGACCCATTGGACCGAACTCACATTATTAAATCTTGGCAGAACATAGAAAATGAAGGGTAAAGGAGGGTCATACATCGGCACAATATACAGAGATTCAAATTTGGTAAAATTCTCATTGAATATCCATTCCAAAAGCATAGTTTTAAAAACTTTTTTCTACTGGAAAAAGTTTGAGAGATTAATAGTTGAATCAAACTGTACGGTGGCCATCATCATGCTCATGAAAATTAATAAAAATTTGAAGGAAGATTTGAACTAGGTTTGGGGTAGGAAGCTGATAGCACTCTACTAACAATTCACAACCTAGAGTTTCCTACACTAAGGTAAATTTTACAAGATTCTACCAGAGCCAAGGGATTTGGTTTTCATTAAAATTTCCTATTTAAGTTTAGTAAGTTACTACAAAGGAGCACCAGAAAAAATTGGAGAACCCAAGGCATAAATTTGTTTGATCTAAAACTATGGTATAGAATACAATTTGCTGGTGCACAGGAATCAAATGATGACAGGAAGACAATGGTTCCTACAAGAATCACTTTGCATCAACCCATGTCTATTGACTACCAAAATAGAAAATCATACAAAAAGCCATTCGTTGGCAATTTAATCAAAAAGGTAACAGGAAAGTTGTAAATTGAGGAAGCTATAACATCATATCAATGTGATTCAAGATGCAAGGAAAACAAAATAGAATTTGTCAATTCAAGAAGTTGAATAAACTCCAGAAGGTAAGCATGTCCGGTGCACCAAAAGACATGACATTTCAGGGAGAAAAATATAATCAAACACACCCAGAATACATAGAGCAATCATGCTACAAGGGAAAATCTAAATTCCAGAACAAGCAAGAATTCCAGAAATATAAAATCTCACACACAGAGATCAAAATAACCATACCCGGATTACTGTCTTTAATCCTTAGAATCCTCTCCCTTTAAAATCTCTCTTCTCCTTTTCTTCCCCAAAATCTTCCTGTAAGAAAAATATCTCTCCCAAAATTCCAAAAGCACCCTCTTCAAATAACCCTCAACATGTAAAAATAGACTAAGCCATTAATTCCCACTTACACCAAAAATCCGTTACAAAATCCCACTACTCTCCATAAACATAAAACAATTAAATTTACTTTCCAGAGAGATTCTCCAGGTCAGAATCTCATACGACAACTCACGTGTAATAAATTATTAACTAAAATTATTTTTCAAATTACCATATGTTGTTTTTAATAATAAAGCAATATTAAATACTTATGACACAAATTTTATTAAAATCATTAAAATAATTAATTTAATCTTTATTAAAATTTACTTAAATAATATACCAAATCTCATTAATAATTTATGACTAAGAAAATACCATTATATTTGACTTAAAAATAACATTATTATTATTATAATAAATTCATTAATGTATTTCCAAGATACACCTTGGTTTTATAATCAAAACTCGACACTAACTCTACAAACCATATGATGACCAAATCCGAGGCAAGAATCCCAGGGTGACATCAAGACCCACAACTATAACTGAAAATAGAGGCTGACCTAGGGAAACCCCATGTTATCTCCCATCAACATGATCCATTGGTGTAAGGGCATGCTCAGACCTTCTAAGTCAGGTGGAGTCGATGCCCGGTACCTGCAACATGCATCAAAATGATAGGTTGTATACAAACATATGCAAATATATCAGACACACGAAGTCAGGGAATCGCAACGTAGTAGGGTGCTCGAAACGAGCAATACTACACCATCCCTACTATCAAGCATAGAAATAAACATAAACATTTCTAGCTAACAATTAGATAACATTCAATCCAAAAAGCATAGTAACATTTTTTTGCAAATCAATTAACCATCAACTAACCATGTCAACATACAACATAAGCTGCAATATCAATAATGTCATCATACTTCTCATAACACATGTCAATAACTACATCGGTCAAACATAGTCCATCATGATCATAATAAGCATAAACCATAAGTCTAACAACTCAAATGTCTCAAAACTGTCTAAATGCAATTGAAAATTATCAACTGCCACAAGCCAAAAATGAGGGGCATTGCATGGCCCATGCCATGCCCCATCATATATATGAGTCTTATCATTTATAAGTGCCATCTAACCCAAATCACTAATGAGAATTATTAGGTAAGTATCAAAAGGAACTTGATTGTGAATGGGAAAGGCTTCATTCAAGCATCTATCAATGTGTGCCAACAACCTAGGTGCCCAATGGAACTCATCTTCATCAATTAGAATGTACCAAATGAAATACACACTCTCTTGAAATGTTGTAAGTGGTTTCCCCTTAAGACAATTCATTTGTCAATGGAATGCAGAGGGCAACATAGATTGTGGATACATTGATGTTGACTATTACATATATTTTCATTTAGACAAAGTAACAATAACGGTGATTTAGATGGAGGAATGACTATTGAAAGCGCATGTCTAATTCTATGAATAAATTGTTCATGCCAATTCCTTCTATTTCCGTGTATTAGAAACCATAATCAACTAAGCATGAACTAATTACAAAATGGAGTGAAAGCAATTGTGAATTGCAATGCATAAACAATGCATAAGATGTGTACATATAGTGTTAAGGGTTTGAGTCACTTTAAGAGTCGACTCAAATACTTAAGGAGTGGTGGCAAATGAGTGTCAACAAGTGGCTTAGAAATTTGTATTAGACTCTCCAAATAGACACCTAACCACCTAAGGTGGCTTAAAGCCATGTGGGGAATATACACAAAATTACTTAATTAAATAATAAGTAATAGTGTTAATATTCTGACACTAACACCCCCCCTTAGGTATAGCTTAGGTGGGCACAAAAGAGATCGATCTTGGATACAAGTCCTGGTTAGGTACCCATGTATAGTAAAGAAAACTAAGTCCTAGCTACTAGCCTGATGAGGTACCCATTTACAAAGAAATCTTTCAAAAAATGGAGTAAGATAGAAAATCCAGTGGGGAAACACTATCCTGCAAAAAGAGAAAAGATGCATGAATTTGGAAGCTACTTGTGTACCGATGTCGATGCTGAACTGCGACTGATGACTCCATAGATGCTAGTATCATGAGTATTCAGGAACATTAACCAAATTTGAGATGTGATCCGATGCAATATTCAGGTTCATTTACCATAGGCTCTTGATGTGAGATATGAACTAATGAGAATCTATTGCAAGATTATAGATCATTTACCATAGGCTCTCAAAAAATATTTGAAGGATCATTCGATCCACCTGTTTCTCAATGAAGGACCATTCAATCCACTTATATTGTTCATTGCAATTCCTTCTATTTCCCTGTATTAGAAACCATAATCGACTAAGCATGAACTGATTATGAAATGGAGTGAAAGCAATTATGAATTGCAATGCATAAACAATGCATAAGATGTGTTGGTGCCTGAATTGACTGTCAATTTTTGAGCAATTTTTCATGCAGGCACCTTCCCAAAAAATCCAAAAAATTTCTAAGTTTTGGGGACCCTCAGTGTTTTTCAGCATCAGCATTATATTTCTTTAGGAGGGGGTCATCATGATCTGCCATCGGGGTGACTTCTCGCATCGGCACAGCTGGGAGATCTTCTTCTGATGCCTTGTGTTTGGCCGATGATCCTTCATCGGTGTGACTTTTCTTATTGGGCGAGCTGGAGGGAGGTCTACCAATGGTTGATTTTTGGCCGACAGTGTGTCCATCGGCATGATGAGGACTATCGAGCGAGCCGGTGAGGGGTTCGCCGATGGGGGAGGTTACGCCGATGGATGGTGGTATCGGAGGGACATTGCCTATCGGCCAGGCAGGTGAATGGTTTGCCGATAGCGTGGGTCTTGCTGACGAAGGCAGTTTGGGTGTGCTATCAGGGTGACCTAAGATGTCGACGAGGGAGTTTTTGGTCATCCTAATGGTAGTAGTCTGGCCGACAGGGTGTGTTTTAGTGGTCATCGGGGTGACTTGTGATATTGGCAGGGAAGCTTTTTGTTTGGCTGATGGGGTTGGTCTCACCGAAGGAAGTGGGCTATCGGTAGGAGTTAGGCTGATGAGCTATTGGTGAATGGTTCATGGGTCGAGCGAGGCAAAAGCGCTCGACACTTAGTTTCCTCATGGCCACGCTTATAAGATGTTAGAATGGGTTCCGTGAGGTGCATGTGGGACTAATATTTCCTTTGTTTTTGAATACTTGGATGCTACGTTTTGGCGGGAATTTTCCATAGGAGCGGTGTGACGATTTCCAAGGAAGCTGCGGGTTTGGCATGACATTAATGGCATGAAGCTACAGAGGTATGGCCTGAATGACTGGCTAGCTACTTGACTAAAGATGGATGTCCTTGAACGGCAGTGGGGACCCTGTTTCCATCTACTCCATCCTCTCTATCTCCCCCATAGCATTGAATTTTTCTGAGCACCTTTCCTCATGCTTTGAGTCTGGAAAATTTTTAATTTGCTTTGTAATTAATTTTTGGCTAAGTACACGGTTCTATATAAAAGGTCAAACTGTGTTACTTTTTAGAGGTTGGAGGATTTTGGGCTTTCTGCTCTGACTCTAAACATAAGTTGTTCACATTTTGAAAGGCATTTTTGCTACAGATTCGGTCCTTGCTCTGGTGTACCAGTCTATCTTGGCTTGTAAATGATAATTTTCTGTATGATGATTTTCTATGCAGATTGATTTTAAATGAAAAACACCTGGTGTGTGTATTGTTTCTAATTGTCTCTTGTATGTCATTTGTCTTCCTTTCAAACAAGGTTGTCAAAGACTTCCAAGTTTTTCAGTGTATGCATACTATGTGTCTGATTTATTGCATCTACTCACGGAGTGGTTAAATAGGCTTTTGATTAGATACAAAGGAAAATAGATTGCATCATAGGATCTGTTAAGTATGATCATAAGTAATACTCTTTCTTGGACATGTTGCTATTAGGCAATAGCATTCTTCTCAAGTCCTCTGGATATGAATTCATGTTTTCAATGGGAGACATTTACATTCTTAGATTTGACTCTGCTACCCAGATAAGGCACTGGTTTGGGAATTTGTCTGTTCAATGGGTCTAGGAAAGTCCCATAACTCCAAACATCAAATCAAACCATCTCATCCTTCCACCTATTAGTTGTAGGAGTAGGAGTAGGAAACCCCTGCATGCTCTCATCCCTAGCCAGACACATATGTCCAAGAATGTTGCCAACCTTGTGATTTATTACACAAATCTTGGTCCATACATGAGAGTATTCTGCCTGATGATGTCAAGTTAAATCCTTATGTCATTGAGCTAGTCAAGGTTATATCTTTATCAAATAGGGACACCCCCCTTGGTGTGGCAGAACTAGAAGTGAAGGGGAGGAGCTCACGCAACCTCCTGTATTTAGTTGGCTGAATCTGCCTATGCATTAGACCTGGCAAACCCTGATGCTAATTCAAAAGAAAAAACCAACAAATTGCGACTCTACTGGGGAGTCTTTCATGTGAATGATGATGCTCTGCTGGTGGAATGAACTCAAAAACATATTTGATTAGCTTTCAGCTGCTGTAAATTTTTATCCTCTCTAGAGAGGTGGTGACTCTGCAAGAAAGATTCAAGTGCACATGAAAGTTGATGTGTGTGTTGTGACAAAAAAATGTGCTATTCAGACTTCAACATCTGGATGAGAAAAGGTACCTTGTTTCTTCCCACTTATATTTGTTGCTTTACTGCATAAGTTAGATGTGGGGGGAAACCTTAGGTCTTAGGAATATATAAGATGTCTGAAAATGGGACTTATATGAATCCAACTATGTGTACACCCGTGCTCAACCAAGAGGGAGATGCAATGTTATGTGACAGAATAGAAGAGATAAGAAATAGGTTGATATTCTTAGAGGCTAGGAAGGCTCAGTTGAATAGTGATAACCCTGTTGTGTCTGCCAGTCAAAAAGCTAAACCTCTTGTTAGCCCTTTTGATCCCTTGTATGACCAACTGGATTTGTCATGGGTTGATTATAAAGTAGAAAGTATGCCTGCTAGGATATACTGTCAGATGCCTAGATTTAGTGGTTACAGTGTATGTGATGGGGATGCACATATCCAAAATTTTCATGAGTTCATGGGAAAACATTCATTTAGAGATGAGGATATGTGGATGAGGTTTTTTGTTAGATCCTTTGATGCAAAAGCAAAGGACTGGTATTTGAGCATTCCAAAGAGATCCTTTGCCTATTGGGATGAGCCTGTTGGCTGTTTCAAAAAGGAATTTGCAAAAGAACCGGCTGATCTTGTTGTAGAATTAATGAAAATCAGAAAATAAGATGAAGAGCCATGTATTGATTTTAGTCATAGGTTTGCACTAGCCCTTTCACAGGTCCCAGAAGTCTTCAGACTTGATATTTCAGCCTGTGTGGGCATATATTTTGAGGCTTTTGAGGAAGGTTCTAGTGCAATAATGAGGGAATTCAAGGTGACAAGTATGCAGATGGCATACAATTTCGTAGAAAATATAGAAAAAATCAGAAATGAGCATATGCAAAATTCCCTATCCGCAGGCCTTGGTGTGAGAAATAGTTGTGAAGCTGCAAATGACCAAATGATTAAGGCATCATGTGAAGATGAAAAGATGAATACTGAGGATGCCAGTGAAAGGACTAATGAGGACTACCATTGTAATGTTGAGGCAACTGGCCATGAAAGCAATAATGAGGTTGTGGATAGCAATGAGCAACTTTTTGAATGGATTTGTGGAGATAATTGTGAGTATTGTACTCAAGATAGAGAAAATATAAGCAAACAAAGATGCGGTCCCATGTGTGAACCATTGCCTTCTTTTCAAACACATGGAGATCATGAAGAGCAGTCAAAGATTGAAACAAGTGCTAGTACAGAGCATGATTGTTTTTCATTTGATGATTGTTTTGCTTATGACACACAGGCTGATACTCCTCCATAAAGGGAATCCATTGGTGATGAAAATGCATGCTCTGTTGCCCATGAACAAATGGCATATTAGGATCAAGCTGATGTACCTGGATCACCCATTTTTGACACATATGGTGGTGAGGATCTATTTGAGTATGGTGAAGGTTTGAGCATTGTTTTTGACTTGGATTCTATTTCTCATACTGATGGAGGAACCAACATACATTAGGTAAGTGACTGTAAAAATGTGCCTGATTTGAAAGAGGTGCCAGAGCCTAATCTTTTCTAGTTTGGTGCTACTGTTGGTTGTGTGCATGATGTGCACGGTTATGAATTTGAAAGCTTTTCTTTTGATAGGCCAGCTGATGAAATGAGCCTTGGTGTTCCTAGTTGCATGGTGGACTTTGAGTGCTTTCAATTTTCAGTCCAGCTAGGAAATCATTTTGCAATGCATAGTGATGATAACCTGTGTTCTATGCCATTTGAATATGCATTGCTTGATAAATACTACAACCACTTGTTGCCTGATGCTGAGGGTTGCTTGCATAGGGTTGACAATGACAAGCTAAATCAGAGGGTTGAATATGCAAATAACCAAAGTTGCTTATGGACAGATCATGGCAGCATTCTCAGGCTTGACCCAGTGTATGCAGATGAGAACAAGGTGTTTGATAAGGGGAAATATTGGTTTTTCTTTTCTTCGTGGCCTCAAGCCATCAATTGTGTTTGGTGATGTAGATTTGTAGCTTTATGACTCTGTGCCCAATAGATAAGGGACTGGTCTGCATCCCAGAGTTCTGTGGTTCTTGCCATGCCTGCAAGAGGCATGCATCCCTAGAGAGAGCCACTGTTGGTGCCTGAATTGACTGTCAGTTTTTGAGCAATTTTTCATGGAGGCACCTTCCCAAAAAATCCAAAAAATTTCTAAGTTTTGGGGCCCCTCAGTGTTTTTCAGCATCAGGATCATATTTCTTTAGGAGAGGGTCATCATGATCTGCCATCAAGGTGACTTCTTGCATTAGCGCAGCCGGGAGATCTTCTTGCGATGCCTTGTGTTTGGCTGATGATCCTTCATCAGTGTGACTTTGCTTATCGGGCGAGCTGGAGGGAGGTCTACCGATGGTTGATTTTTGGCCAACAGTGTGTCCATCGGCATGATGAGGACTATCGGGCGAGCCGGTGAGGGGTTCGCCGATGGGGGAGGTTACGCCGATGGATGGTGGTATCAGAGAGACATTGCCTATTGGCCAGGCAAGTGAATGGTTTGCCGACGGCATGGGTCTCGCTGACGAAGGTAGTTTGGGTGTGCTATCAGGTTGACCTAAGATGTCGACGAGGGAGTTTTTGGTCATCCCGATGGTAGTAGTCTAGCTGACGGGGTGTGTTTTAGTGGTCATCAGGGTGACTTGTGATATCGGTGGGGAAGCTTTTTGTTTGGCCGATGGGGTTGTTCTCACCAAAGGAAGTGGGCTATCGGTAGGAGTTAGGTCGATGAGCTATTGGTGGATGGTTCGTGGGTCGAGTGGGGGAAAAGTGCTCGACACTTAGTTTCCTCATGGCCACGCTTATAAGGTGTTAGAATGGGTTCCGCGGGGTGCATGTGCGACTAATATTTCCTTTGTTTTTGAATACTTGGATGCTATGTTTTGGTGGAAATTTTCCATAGGAGCGGTGTGACAGTTTCCAAGGAAGCTGCGGGTTTGGCACGACATTAATGGCATGAAGCTGTAGAGGTATGGCTTGAATGACTGGCTAGCTACCCGACTAAAGATGGATGTCCTTGAACGGCGGTGGGGACCCTATTTCCATCTACTCCATCCTCTCTGTCTCCCCCATAGCATTGAATTTTTTTGAGCACCTTTCCTCATGCTTTGAGTCTGGCAAATTTTCAATTTTCTTTGTAATTAATTTTTGGCTAAGTACACGGTTCTGTATAAAAGGTCGAACTATGTTACTTTTTAGAGGTTGGAGGTTTTTAGGCTTTTTGCTCTGACTCTGAACATAAGGTGTTCACATTTTGAAAGGCATTTTTGCTACAGATTCGGTCCTTGGTCTGGTGTACTAGTCTATCTTGGCTTGTAAATGATAATTTTCTGTATGATAATTTTCTATGCAGATTGATTTTAAATGAAAAACACCTGGTGTGTGTATTGTTTTTGATTGTCTCCTATATGTCATTTGTTTTCCTTTCAAACAAGGTTGTCAAGGACTTCCAAGTTTTTCTGTGTATGCGTATTGTGTGTCTGATTTATTTTATCTACTCAAGGAATGGTTATATCTACTCAAGGAGTGGTTAAATAGGCTTTTGATCAGATACAAAGGAAAATAGATTACATCATAGGATCTGTTAAGTATGATCATAAGTAATACTCTTTCTTGGACATGTTGCTGTTAGGTAGTAGCATTCTTCTCAAGTCCTCTGGATATGAATTCATGTTGTCATAGGGAGACATTTACATTCTTAGATTTAACTCTGCTACCCAGATAAGGCACTGGTTTGGGAATCTATCTGTTCAATGGGTCTAGGAAAGTCCCATAACTCCAAACATCAAATCAAACCATTTCATCCTTCCACCTGTTAGTTGTAGGAGTAGGAGTAGGAAACCCCTGCATGCTCTCATCCCTAACCAGACACATATGTCCAAGAATGTTGCCAACCTTTTGATTTATTACACAAATCTTGGTCCATACATGAGAGTATTCTACCTGATGATGTCAAGTTAAATCCTTATGTCATTGAGCTAGTCAAGGTTATATCTTTATCAAATAGGGACACCCCCCTTGGTGCGGCAGAACTAGAAGTGAAGGGGAGGAGCTCATGCAACCTCCTGTATTTAGTTGGTTGAATCTGCTTGTGCATTAGAACTGGCAAACCCTGATGCTAATTCAGAAGAAAAAACCAACAAGATGTGTACATAGAGTATTGAGAATTTGAGTCACTATAGGAGTCAACTCAAACACTCAAGGAGTGGTGGCAAATGAGTGTCAACAAGTGTCTTGGAGAGTTGTATTGGACTCTCCAAATAGACACCTAACCACCTAAGGTGGCTTAAAGCCATGTGGGGAATATACACATAATTACTTAATTAAATAATAAGTAATACTATTAATATTCCTACACTAACACCCCCCTTAAGCATAGCTTAGGTGGGCACAAAAGAGATGGGTCCTAGATACAAGTCCTGGTGAGGTACCCATATACACTAAATAAAAATAGGTCCCAGTTACTATCCTGGTGAGGTACCCATTTATAAAGAAATCTGTCAAAAGCGAAGTAAGATAGAAAACCCAATGCGAAAAAACTATCCTCCAAAAAGAGAGAAAAGATGCATGAATCTAGATGCTGCTTGTGTACCGATGTCGATGCTAAACTATGACTGATGACTCCATAGATGCTAGTATCATGAGTATTTAGGAACATTAACCAAAATTGAGATGTGATCCAATCCAAGATTCAGGTTCATTTACCATAGGCTCTCAATGTGAGATATGAACTAGTAAGAATTTGTTACAAGATTATAGATCATTTACCATCGGCTCTCAAAAAATGTTTGAAGGATCATTCGATCCACCTATTTCTCAATGAAGGATCATTCGATCCACTTATTTCTCAACCAAGGATCATTCAATCCACCTTCTTTTAGTTGCAACCTCATTAAATTAATTTAGGTGACATAATCCTCTATAGTATTTTGTGTTATACTTATAAGGTGACTTCTTTTATTCGATAACCTTCCCTTGGGTGTTTTTAAGGTCACAATGTGAACAAGATTCTTGTTGAAGTCGATCACCTATATAAAACTATGTAGATGAGTTTTAATTGCAAACTTAGAAGTACAGAAAGAGAAAATATAGAAACTAACGTGATGATACCCCTTCTTTGCGGCACTTTATAATTTAGTGCATATACATGGAATAATCCAATTTTGGAACCAAAAAATGTAATTTACAAAGTTCAAAGGAACCTTAAATTTCTCCAAAACAATTTTGCACCTACTGTAAATTACCCCCCATTTTGTAGTTTATATTGTTTAGTGCCTTCAGACAAAAAATGACTAGCACTATAAAAGCATAATTTTAAATGCTTTGCAAAAAAAATAAAAAATAAAATGTTAGCCCAAATAATACAAAGCCCAAGTTAGGGAAAAATGGGAGCCCATGTTGAGGGGCAAATTAGGGAAAAAAAAGGCCAAAATGAAGAAAAAAAAATAGGGTAAGATTACAGGTTGTCTCTTTGTGCTCTCTTCATGCCTCTGTGTGAGGCTTGTTGCAGGGGATCTAAGTGGCTTCCTCTGGCTTCGTCTTGATGCTGGGCAATTAGATACTTGGCCTCCATTTGGATGCCTTTCATAGGTTGAATCTACCTTTCACAGTGCCAAACAGGTGCAAGTTCACCTTTGAAACCCTTCATAGAGCTTGTTCTACCTTTCACAGTGCCTTTATTAACAAACAAAGGTGTCTGTGGCCATCCTGCGCGCTGTCAGCTACCTTCACACCTTTTTCTAAGCATTTGACCTCACTGGGTCAAGGGTGACCACACAGGAATGGGCTTTTTATGTTGGGCATCTCATAGTGAAGGGCAAAAACTTGCCCTTTTGCCAAAACCATGACCTGTGAAAATGTGCAAGGCAAGAACAAAGAAGTTGCCACACTCTTGCAGAGTTGCCTTTGAATTTGTAAAAAAATGGAAGGTCAAAGGCTATGATGCCCTTCCTCCTCTACTTGTGCCCTTCTTCCTCTATGTGCTCAAAGATCGAATGGATAATCAGGAGCTTTCAAAGAAAAATCTCAATCAAATGAAACCATTTCTAGATCAACACAGTAACTAGAGGAATTCAAACAAGCCTCAAATCCAATGTCCTTCGTGAAGGTGTAGGCACTAATACCTGGGTGGAAACACCTCTTCTCACAAGCGGAAAATAGGCCTGCATCTTGACTTTGAGGCTCACGACCTTGCAATGCAGAAAACCTTTGATGTCTGTTGAACACAAACCTTGATCATGGATGGAAACCGCCTCAACAAATGTAGATCTGCAAAAGACCAAAAAATCCACCTGAAGCAGGGGTCTCCTTCTAGTCTAAGCCAAGTTTGTGCAGGCCGTGTTATATGCACATAGTGATCATAGAGGAGCTCTGAACGACCTTGAAAGGAAGAGGCTGACCTGCGGATTAAGTATCAAGTTCCCAAAGTTGTACCTTCGATCCTCCTTCATGTTGCCCTTGTATTGCCACAATGACTGCTTCATTCCTAGCCAATCTGCTTCCAATCAATAGGCCATTCGGCCTTCAATACAAGATGTAGAGAATATCAACACACAGAACAAAACAATAGCAACACTCGAACCAGATTAATGATGGAAACCTCCAATTTGAACAAGCAATGCATTAGCATGGCTCTGATACCATATTAGAAACCATGATCAACTAAGTGAAATGTTGATTACAACATGGAGTGAAAGCAATTGCGAATTGCAATGCATAAACAATGCATAAGATGTGTACATATAGTGTTGAGAGTTTAAGTCACTTTAGGAGTTGCTCAAACACTCAAGGAGTGGTGGCAAATGAGTGTCGACAAGTGGCTTGGAGAGTTGTATTGGACTCTCCAAGTGGACAGCTAACCACTTAAGGTGGCTTAAATCCATGTGGGGAATATACACATAATTACTTAATTAAATAATAAGTAATAGTGTTAATATTCTTACACTAACACCCTAAGATCTTTCATGCATTCAACCCACCTAAGTCAAAATATCAGAGAATTTCTAATGAATATAATAACATAAATCAAGTAGAAGATGAAGTGGGACATTGGGAGTGGTCTTGTAAACTAGTTATTAGTCAAAAAATCTATGGTTAAACATAAATGTTAAATGTGTGTATAATGTATTTAGGTTTCATAAATGTTTGGTGTTGGAACTTTTGTACCTCAAGTCAAGTTATACACATGTAATTATTAACTACTCCATTGAGAATAATTAAATACCCCGATTATCCTAAGTAACCTTATTAAATAGTTGCAATATAATACTTAGGATATAATATATCCAAGGTAAATAAAATATGACCCAGAAACCCCCCATAAGCATAATTTAGGAGAAATGAGAAATGAGTGCTAGTAACAAGGCCATGTTAGGTACTCATGTACAAAGTGATCCCCTCAAAAAGAAGAGAAAGATAAACCATGTAGGATAAAACTCCCCCAAGAGAAGATGAAGAGTGAAGGTCTATGTGACCCCCATTGAAAAACTGAGAAGGATAAAACCCCATGTGAGGAAAAACTCCCTCCCAAAATAGAGAGAAGAAAAGAGACCATGGAGGCCATCCTCAATGTGTAGTTTCATATGCTAATGGTATATCCTCGATATTGAATGTTGAAGATGATCTAGGATTTTCAAATAAAATTCTTTCCCTTCCAAGAAGAAGCAAGGTCAAGGAAAATGTAAGATGTCTTCCCATTCTTGAAAGGAATATATGGAAAGAAAATTTAAAATATATGATGTCTCTAGAAGCTACTCAAGTGTTGTTGTGTTAGTATTGAGATGTGCCACAATCAAATCAGGAGTCCCACGCCTAACTAGAGAATGTGACAATATAGAACCTAGTGGAAAAGAATGTAGAACAAGATCCAAAGATGAAGATGAATCCTCTAAATGTTACTCAAGGATCTCCAGGATAGTGCCAAATTGTTACAAATACTGGTAAGATTAATTAGGTACCATAAAAGATTTAGGTACAATAACTATTGTCACATGAAATTACACCTTGCCTAAACTAGGTTCAAACATTCCAATGACACAATGGGAATGATCTCAAGTGTGGGACACTACAAATGAGATCAGACCTCTAGAGAAGGTTGGTTCCTCTTTTTGAGCTTCAGGCTTAGAGAATACTTCAACTAAACCTATGCTAACAACATTAAGGAAAAGGGAGATTGAGGATGAAAGAAATAGAAAGAGGGTGATGCACCAAATTTAGTGTGTTTGATTAGAACTGACATAACACAACAATGATCTCAAAGATTGGAATAACTCACATAGACCCATAGAGACTATGACATAGGCTAGGGAAGAAAATTGAAAGCTACAAAAGGGACCATTTTCCCACAAGATAAGCATACAATCTTTAGATAAACACAATGTAAAGTCTTAGAGAGAGGCAAAAACTAGTTGCTTGTATTAATCATGAAGGCTAAATAACCATTATTAGAAAAGAGTACAAAATGATAGCTTTCCTTTCATTGTTGAACTAAAAATGAAGACAAGAGAGGTTCAAAAAAGACATAGTCCATGAAATTCATACAGTTCTAGGAAATTCCACAAGGCCAAGATCAAACATTGAATCCTTCTCCCTGGATAATGACCCAGCAAACAAACAACTAAAATACATCTTTAAAATATGCATATATAGCATTACAAATCAAACTATAGCAGCAATAGACAAGTGATAGAAGAGTCAACATGCTTTGCCAGTCACCCATGCCCACTAGATCATGCCCACATGGGCTATTTTAGGAAATCTACAAAAATGGAGTGTTCACCCATGCTGGAGTACAAGAATGTACTAAATGATGGATTTACAGTAGCATGGGAGGAAAAAACTCATCAAAGCACTCCACTGATTTCTTAAAATGGCATTAATGGTGACCAAGAGGGTCATTGAGAAGTCTCATTATGAGTTGCAGTGCTGGTGAATAGGGAAGGCAAATTTGTTAGGCCTTAATAAATCGGGCCTCCATCTTGACCGTAGTTCATTTTTGTCTTTGATGTTTGGAGGATGATTTAATATATTCTATATGTTTGTTCTTCTCAGATTCTAGGTGTTGCAGTGCATTGCAAGTTGGTTTTTCAATGCTCTATCTCAAGACTATGTGTTCAACATTTGTAAGTGATGTCAGGCTCAGTTTCTGCTTGTTTGTCCTGAAATAAAAACATATATTTTAGTGGAAGGACTATTTGAGAAGGTTTGTATAAGTCTTATACTTCTTGAGTGATGATCCACATGATGTTAATTGGTCCCTCTGGTATTTTCTAGGATGAATTCAAGTGTTATCATGATCCTGTCAGATGTTTTGAAGTGTGTGCTAGCTTAGAAGAATGTGTTATGGAAAGACTAGGTCCTAGTTATCATTTAGCTTGAACCACATTATATTTCTACATCTTTTGGATGCTAACTTGGTGTGGCTATTACACATTTCATCTTGGCCGATGTGGAAAAATATTTTGTAATTTGTGAAAGGTATAAATAAAAGATCTTGTTTGGTACATGAAAAGGAAGAGTGTGTGAGTGTGTGCGAGGATGTGTGTGTGAAGGTGAAAGTGAGTGAGTGTGTATGTGAAGGTGTGTTGAAGGTAGCAGTGTTGTACAGAAGAAGTGAAGATTTGAGTCAAAGTGAAGTGTGTGGATGTTGCAGATGTGTCTGATTGGTGGGATCAGTTGAAGGTGATGTTTAGAGGTTGTCACTTCATTCTGTAAGTGCTTTAGTATTGTATTTTAGGGATTTGCAACTTCCTTTGGGTTGTAGCCTATAAATAATATTACAATCTTGTTTTTATTTGTGAGGCTGGATTCAGATAGTAGATCCAAGTAGCTTGCTCACTGTGGTTTTTCCCTTCTAGGATTTTTCACATAAATGTAGTGTTGTGGTTGTGTGCTCATGTGTTGTGCTTTGATTTGCTTAATTTTCTTTATCATTTGTTTAAGTGACTAAGAAGATTTGGTTGATAAATTTAATTTGGAATAAAGTTTTGGTATATATTGATTCACCCCCACCCCCTCTCAATATATCATTGTCTTCTAACAAGGTCATCGAACGAAGAAAGGGCAATAGCCCACTTAAATTTTTTAATGACCTTAGAGATGGGGTTGTGGGGAAGGACTTTGTAGCTCCTACTATTGGTCAGTTGGTCAAGCATCTTAGTAATGTAGTCATGCTTCTTAAGGATGACAGTCACATTCCCTTTATCATCTTTGGCAATGACAATATCATTATTCCTCATGAGTTTTTTAAAGGCACAAAAATCATCTTTGGGAACATTCCATAAGGGGTGTTTTGCATGCCTTAGTACCACTGCACAATCCTACTTGATCTCGTTAGCTATGGTAACAAGTAGAGACTGGATGACATTTTCAATTTTGATCAAAAAGTCTACTTTAGGGATGGATGATGGGGTAAAAACAAAGCCCAAGCCTCTTTTTAGAAAGTTGAGGGCAAGAGTGTCAATGTGAAGATTAGAAAGGTGTAGGATGAGCTTGTCCTCCCAATTTTTAATGATATAGGGGAATATAACCTTGGCACTAATCTTGGAAGAACTAGCACATCCATCATTGTTGTTGATGGTTGAAAAGGGTAAAGAGGAACGGACTATGGTAGAGGGGTGAGCAACTCAAAAAGGAGGTTCAATGGTTAATGGTGATAATATTGAGATGGCGGAGAGAGGGGTAGAAGGATCGACATGGAAGGGGCATGTTGCATGGGAGAGATTAGGAGAGGTGGATGGCGAAGACGCATTGTCCAAATGTTCTATAGTTGCAGTGTGAGAGGAGTCAATTGAAAGTAGTAGGAGGAGAGTAAGATTAGATAGGTTTGGAGGTAGCATAGGGAGTGAGGAGGGTTTTGGAGTGGGCAGAAAAGGAGAAGGCATGCAGGGAAAGGAAGACGAAGGGTATACATTTGATGAAGAAGTCAAATCAACATTAATGAAAGAGACATTTGGAGAAATGGTAACAATGGACTCACCTATTATGTGTGTAGTAGCGAGACTGGTAGAATGTGGTGGATGGTTTGAACCTAAGATTGCTAAATGAGGATTCCCACCAATTGAAGCGTCCTACTAGATAGAGGGTGAAAAATGTTCTACCTATTTCTAGCTCCTGGGAGAGTAGTGAGTTGGTAGGAAGTGAGGAGAACGTCATGAATTTGTCTGCTTGTGCTAGCACAAGTCACTTTATTTTTCATATTTCAATTTCATGTTTCAAAGTACTTTTCCAAAATAGGCATTGATGCCTAGAAATTTGTGCCACTTTATAATGTACTTTTATAATTTAATGTTGTTGTATAAGGCCAACTTAGCCTTGAAATTTATACCTTTTTCTAAGCACTTGATCTTGTGTAGTTAGTGATGAACAATAAAGATTGTTTTGTCTCCAAAAAATTAATGCTTTGTAAAAATCTAAGCCCTTGATTGTAAAATAATCTTAGCCATTCATTTTGTACTAAGTGTGTTTCCTTCCCTATAAAAGGAAGTGGGTTGGAAGTTGTTGATACTAGTCAAACTTTTATAATTAATACGAAGTTCGTTTCATGGTTTCTAATCAACTGAACAAATTTTCTATTATATATGCATGAAATGCAATAAGTATTTAATGGATCTAGTGTTCATACTACTGGTTACTTGCTAATTGTAATTCACTTTGTGTAGTTAGCTTGAACATTTCATTTATTATTTCTCATTATGAAAATCTTGTTAAGTTGCACTAGAAATTGAGTGTTTGATATAGATTATTTCATGATTTAAAATCCTTTTCATTGAAGATTGCATTGTCTTTGTAACACTGTGAGTTATCCGGTTAAGAAAAGATTGGTTTCTTTTTAGATATATCTAGTTATACATAATGTCAAGGCATTAGAAGTTCATAGTTAGAATTTTCTAGAACCTTTTCCCTTCTTACCCTATCTTTTGATATTTTTAATATCAAGTGGTCAGTTTAGGATTAGATTTAGGAAAAGCATAATAAGCATTAAAAATTAGATGATTAAATATTATTTCCATCCATAGTTCATTTTCAGACCCATAGATTAGGAAACGTGTCTAGGTTAGTGTTTACCTATAAAAATTATCCTTCAAATTTAACCCTATTGTCAGATTCTAGTAGAATATTTTATGTAAGTCCCCTTGCTAAAAGAACAAAATAAATCAAACTACTAAGTTATTTTGTAAGGCCAAGACTTGGTAGGGAGAGACGTTGGGGTAGTCATTTTCCATTTTGGGATTTGACTCCTTTTAGGAGAGGTAAGATACCGAGTATCTTATCTAAGTTGAGCAGTGTGCTAAAACACCCATCAACACTTGGTAGTGAAATGGTACAAGTGGTAGGTGTGGAAACTTTCCTTACCCACTAGGGGACCCTCCACACCATTGAGAGGGTGCAATAGGGTGACAAGCAAGTGGCAACCATCCATCTTGGGGTAAGTAGGAAACACCCAAATAGAAGGTTGCATGGTGAGTAGGAGAGAAGAATCTTTTTAATAAATATGAGAACAATGTCAAGAGGACTCTAAATGACCACATCATTGCTCTTGCGAGAGGATCTATCAAGAGGAGGCAAAGAGGGTAGAACCCTAGCAACAATGCAAGGGGCACTCCCCAAATTATCAAGTGAGGTTTGAAGATGTTGAACTTCAAGGGCCACTTTATTGGCCTAAACATGTATCTACATGAACAAATTAAAACCATTAGTGATTTGAATTGAGTAGCAAAATTAAAATCCACACAAAAATTAGCAAATATAGTAGAATTCTTATCTTTCTACATGTAAACAAAAATCTCCAACTTGAAAACATGTTATAGTTGGGAGAACTCGATGGGAAACTTAGCCCCATCACCCAAAAAACATTCTGCCAACTAAAAGGATCTATTGTTAGATGCTAGAAAAACTCATGAATCCATTGCCAAGTCATTTCCACACAACTGTAAAACCAAAATAAATATAAGAGTTTCAATTTTCCCACAAAATGGGCATCTTGGATTATCAACACTATGACATATTAAAAATTTTCAAGTAGGAATGCATTGACAAAGCAAACACTAGGCAAAATGAGCAACCTTTGGCTCCACAATCATTTTCCAAACCATTTTAAAGTGTTTGTCCTATATAAAAGATGGGAACTAAAATGACCATCTAGAATTTAGTTTTTGAGCCATACAAAAATGCAGTAATCTAAGCCATCTGTATCCTTTTATGGAGGTATAATTATGAAAGGGAGTACCTATATACCACCTTTATTCCCTACATCAATGCTTACTAGAATGCATAGAAATTTTGTGCAAGTGTTGTAAAGGCGTGACCTTAACTATTGTTTGGATGATTTCTTTCTCTACAAGATTCAAATTGAACTTAGCCCCAACGTATGAACAAGAGAACCAAATAAAATTGAACTCAAGGACCATAAATCTTGGAGATGCCAAACCCTTCTTACAAAAACATTAGGGAGTGCATGAAAGAAATATCTTCGAATGGCTTATCTTAAAAAATAATAGTGAGAGAGCACTATAAGAATTGTTATTTGATGGATAAACAATATCAAATCTATCTCCATTCCAATGATCCATAGGTTGATGGCTTCTGAGACCTTCCATGTACTTATGGCAACAAACATGCCAACAAATTTTAATGAGAACATGTAAGATCACACATGAATGGAAACCAAATTCATTCCCAAGCATTTCTTCATATGAATAGAAACTAAGATCATTGGAGAAAGTTCTCCCATATAAAGAACCAAATACAATACAATTGGATAGCAATATTCAAGATTCATTGCCATCACAAGCTCTAACAATCTATTGACAATCTGAACCATAATACCCTATTTATTCACATAAATTAGCCCTAAACTTATAGAGTCAACCGATATCCCATATAGTCTCTCAAAAGGCAATAAATTTAATTTTGATTGAAATGAATAAAAGTAAACTTTATATTAATCTTCCGTATAAATTTCTGCTGATTCCTCCATTGAACATATCTGTCAGCCTATTACTTTAAAAGATTGTGATTTATTATCCCATTAAGCTATTTTATGTGTCACAAATGCCCACAGCAGGCGTCAAGTCTCAGCTTAGCGGCACCCATGAGACAACAGAATGAAAAAGATTAGGGAATGGGACAGAGCAGTTTCCGATGCTAGGCAAGTATGCAACTTAAATAAACTTTATCTGTTACAAACACTGAATAAGAACTATGCTTGAATGGCCGCTATAATAAAACGAAAAAAATTAACTGTTTTACCCTTTTCAGCAGCCTCTAAGTAGCATTCTGATTACATTGAGATGGTTATATATACCCAAGGCATAGCATGATATTGATGCCTATCTTCAATATGGAGCACCAAAGCCATAAATTTGTTTTATGTAGAAATTGAAATACTCAAAGATCCTAGCGGTGGGAGCACTGGCGGTTGGGAAACTGGAGGTGGGGGCACTGCGATCTCAACCTTCCCTTCCATCATCTGAACAACGGTGTTGATAGATGGCCTTAGATGTGGGAGTTCGTCAATGCACCATAGACCCACCAACACCATTCTCTCCAACTGCCTTAACTCAATTGTGACACCTTCAACTTGCTGCTGCGCCACCAGCTCAACAAGACTGCCATGTTCCAAGCACTCATAGATCCAGTTGACCAGAATGATTTGATTTTCTGGGGCATCTAACTTCACAGTTTTCCTGCAACAAATGATTTCCAGTAGCATCATACCAAAGCTATAAACATCTACTTTTACAGTAACGGGCGTACTATCAATCCACTCAGGTGCTATGTAACCCCTGGTGCCCCGAGCTGCAGTGAATGTTCGCCGAAGACAGAAATTTTAGGATTATAGTTTTGATCCAGCAGAATGTTTTGGGGTTTTATGTCACAATGCAGGATCTGGGTCCTGCACTCTTCATGCAAATAGAGGAGCCCTCTAGCTATGCCCATTGCGATCTGAACACGTATCCTCCATTCAAGAAACCCACTATCTACGAATAGAGCAGTGTCCAAAGATCCATTGCTCATGTACTCATAAACCAGTAGCCGGTGGGAGCCTTCGTCGCACAAACCGTACAGCTGAACCAGATTTTTATGATGGCTTGTACCAATCACGCTCATCTCTGTTCTGAACTCCCTCTCTCCATGTTCTTCCAGCCTCACTTTATCCAGAAGGATTTTCACAGCAATTGCTCTCCCATCCGGTAATTCACCTTTGTAAACTTTGCCGAAGGCACCCCTTCCTAATTCTTGTCTGAAACCAGTTGCAGCAGCCTCTATTTCTCTGCAAGAGAAGGCCTTCAACCCCTCCACAGCCTTATGCTGCTGTGTAATTTTTCTGTTCCAGTGGAGCTTGCTGCCACATAACCACGTCCCTAAGAAGGCCGCTGCAAGAAGAGATGAGGAGCAAGCAAGGAAGGTTATGCCAATCACTACAAGCGTCTTTCCCTCTCTTTGCTCTGGGAAGGGAGACTCTTCGTTGAAATCGTCAGATACTTTCACATAAGCTCTACTACGAACTTCTAAAGCTTGGCGGCCGTCGAACATAGGCAACCGTTTCTTCCTGCAAACTGTGTTGTCATATGTGACCACGACATAGATGCAATCGTTTAAGCAGGCCTGCTGGCACTCACTTTCACTAAGATCGGGCAATACAGAATAATCGCTGTCGCTCTCAATGCCGCGCATCCAGGCCGTGTTGTCAAGCGGCGACATGGTACTACTTGTACTGCAACTCTGCCCTGCCGAGGAGCTTCGCACGCATCCCTTAAAAAGGTCTTGCCTGTCGATAAAATTGAATTGAGGAGGACAAATGCAGTCGAGCTTGTTCTCGACAGTTAGTCGACAAATGCCGTTGTTTCCACACTGACCCTTAACGTCTTTACATGGGTCACTCACTGGCTGCCATACAGATGACCAAGAAGAATCTGTAATGTCCCTTACCTGACTTGCCCTAGAATTCGTTTGTGAATTAGATTTAGGATTTCTTCTCTTTTAAAGGGGCAACCTTGGGTTGAATAGATCACACATTATTTTGAATTAGTACCTGCAGCATCATGTATATTCAAGTCCATATTGCTGCATGTTAGTTTTAATATCTAGTATTCATCAGTCCAACATAAACACACTTGCAATTTGAAACACATAGGTAAAAGAAAAACATTCATGCTGCCGGGGTAGGTAAACACATAAGCCTTTAGTAGCCAAAGGCCTACCACAATCCTATTGCCCAATCCTTTGACTCGGGCCTATGGTGGCTGGTCCTTTTGCCGAATCCCTCGTCTCGGGCCTAAGGGGCATGTTACAATGTGGGACCCCCATCCCTCTATGATCCAATCCCTTGACTCAGGCCAAAGGGGCATAACGCCCAATCCTGGTCTCGGGCCTATGGGGACGGAACCTAGATGGGGTTTTTAGGCAATCTACTAAGGTCTATGCATTCCCTCTCCTAGTTGAATTTATAAAATGCAATACATGCAGTTTCCACACACATTTCAAAACATACAATTTGCCTTTATTATTATAGCGTCCCTTTTTGTCTGTTGTGACTCTTCTTGAGTCAGTCTCATGTCTATTCTTTAATATTTATATATTATAGTATTTGTTATAATATTAATAATATCTCTATATTATATTATTATATATGTTATTAATAATATATATATTTGATTGCTCGCCAGCACTTGAATTTTATTGTTATTTTATTATTAACATAACTATTTAATATATTATTTATTCATTATCATTATAATATTACAATTATATATATATATATATATATATATATATATATATATATATATATATATATATATATTATCGTAGCATTATTATTATATTTTTATCATGAATATAATTTTTAATAATGTTTAATCGTACCGATCTCTATCAGGCCATCACATCCTTTATCTACTATATATATTATATTTATTTATTTATTTTTTACTAGAATCATTCTTCTCATTTGTTGCTGATGTAGATATCTCTATATATTAATTTATGTTGTCTTTCCTTTTATATTTTCTTCCCATGATGTTTTCCTTCTATCTCACAACCTTTATTTATTTCCTTTTCGAGATATGTTCGAAGAGGCACGTCTCTTATTATGCTTGGCGTTAAAAGACATACTTACCCTCTTATAATTTTTATTACTTTATATTAATTCCCTTTTGTGGTAAAACTAGTTCTAACCATACGTAACTCTGTTATCATAAAAGGATAGGTTAAAAGATGTTTATTTATTTTATTTATATTTATATTATATCATTTATATTATAATAAATGATATATTATATATTTTATATTATTTATACTATATCATTTATATCATAATAAATGATATATGATTTATTTTATACTATTTGTTTTTATATTATAAAGTAAGATAATTATAAGTATATTTGTATTTATATTATTATAATGTATGTAATTATTTCTATCATCCAAAATAATATTTTAGAAACCATTTTTATTATGTTCAAATCTGTACTTTAACAGTGTCTGATATGGGGACATAACAGAATCAATGGCGTCCATGTTCCACACATACTGTGCAAAAGTTCCGTCAAACTCGAGCGTCACTCGGCGAAGAAACTGCCCGTCTCCGGCCTTGCCCTCTGTGAGCTTGAAAACTGTCGTGTTGGTGCTGTTAACGAAATACAAGAGCCCGCTCGGATCAAATGTAAAACTTAATCCGTTTTGGATTAGTTCAGTATTACTGGCCCAGTACACTCCTTGAGGGTCGCCCCTCCGTTCCACAGCATAAAGGACCAAATTGCCGTCCCCTTGCATGGAAAGTTCAAATCGGCCTGCTGAGAGATTTGTAGGTGAAGCCTTAGAAAACATGTTAGAGTCGGACTTGAGCGTCTGACCCGGCATGAGGGTGTCCGTGGGATTGTCGAAGCTCTGCCAGATGGGTTCAGATCGTGCATTTAGGAGCACAAAGTTGCCATTGTCGAGCATTGCAGCCGCGGCTACCTTGTCAGAGATGTCAGATGACCATACTAGATTTTTTCGATCGTCATACAGCTGGAGGCCGCGGCCTGTAAGCTGCAAACTAGACTTCTTTTCAACAGGAATATCCTTCTTATCCTTTACAACCGTCCAGGCTAGAGTTTTAGGAGTTATACTGTCAAACCAAACGCCTACCACGTAAAGAGTTGGAGTCAGCCGATAGAATCCAAAAGCAAAGTGCCCATTTGGTGAAACCCATTTGGGATTTTGTGAAGGATTAAGAGTGGAGTCAAGCGTGATATGCTGCTGCCTCTGAGCCGAAGCGCAGAAGAGAATCTGAATTAAAATGAGACAGAGTATGGGAATAGCAGCCATGGATGGAAGGGGGTAAAGAAACTACTAAATTTGATGGAAGATCTTAACGATGTAGTACCCATATTATAAACAGGCCTATCAAGCATCGTATTCAACACGCAAGAAATTTTTGCCCTAGCTAGATAGGAATTGCAGTCAATCAATGCTGGATTCTTCCGATTGCGCGGGGAAAAAATGGAAGACTACTGGTCTAAAGAGGCTTACATGACTGGCGTTGCATTTCACTCTTCCGAATCATTAGTATCTTAAATTTTTGTATTAATATGGTTAGCAACTTACATACTGAAATTCGTTTACTTATTTCAAAATTACTGTAAGAATATTCTTATGTAATTAGGGTTAAAGTAAAGAGAACAAATTATTTTAAAATAATATTATTATTTATTATTTTTATGTGAAATGAATTGATATTTGGACCGGCGTCTCAGCAAATTATTTGAGTTCAAAACAAAAATTTATCATTAATACTCTTATCACAGTCAAAATATGCTCGGTAAGACATCCCTGAAGTTCAGAAGTCTACGCAAACTTACGAAACATGCAGGATTGCGAACTCCGAACAGCTGTAATGCAATTTCCTTCTAGTCAGACAAGAAATTTTGGCAATGCCAATGCCGCGTTGCGTTAAATGCAGTACAATTTCTTTGAACATTCACGTTGAACTTAAATTAGGATTCGTACATAGGAACTTTTACAATTCTTCTGTGACATTTCAATGGCTGAAGTTCCATTGGGTCCATTCTAACAGCTGTAATGCAATTTCCTTCTAGTCAGACAAGAAATTTTGCCAATGCCAATGCCGCGTTGCATTAAATGCAGTACAATTTCTTTGAACATTCACGTTGAACTTAAATTAGGTTTCGTACAAAGGAACTTTTACAATTCTTCTGTGACATTTCAATGGCTGAAGTTCCATTGGGTCCATTGTAATAGCTGTATTGCAATTTCCTTCTAGTCAGACAAGAAATTTTGCCAATGCTAATGCCGCGTTGCATTAAATGCAGTACAATTTCTTTGAACATTCACATTGAACTTAGGATTCGTACAAAGGAACTTTTACAATTCTTCTAAAACATTTCAATGGCTGAAGTTCCATTGGGTCCATTCTAACAGCTGTATTACAATTTCCTTCTAGTCAGACAGGAAATTTTACCAATGCCGTGTCGCCGTTAAATGCAGTACAGTTTCTTTAAACATTCACTGAACTTGAATTAGAATTCATATGGAGGACCTTCTACATTTGTGTGACAGTCTCGCGGAGAATTTTCAATGGCTGAGAATAGATTACATTGGGTCCATTCTAACAGCTGTAGGTATTGCAATTTCCTTCTAGCCAGAAATTTTGACAATGTACATGCCGCGTTGCCGTTACATGCGGTATAGTTTCTTTTAAGATTCGTACAAAGGACCTTTTCCAATTCTTAAATGACACCAGAAGTGGTACTTAACGTGCAATGGTTAGGTATTTTTATAGGTTTTGTACTTGTGAATTATTTGTAAGAATATAAAGAAATGTAAAAATAAATATTTTTAAAAATTGGATTAAATTTTTAAAGAGATTATTAGCCGATGGGGTTTTATATGTGAGCATTATAGTGCTCAGAAAATTGATAAAAGCCTTATAGTGCTCGGAAAATTGTCTCACACCATAAAAATAATCATATGAGATTACATAGAGTTAAGAACATGAAGAGGCACAAATCAACTGTTGTATTGATTGAAGAGGCAAAATGTCACAATCGATACAAAGTCATGGCTATCAAAAACCAACAATCGAGAATTAAAGATTTGTCAAAAGAAAAGACTTATTGAAAAAAGTGAAAGGGCGTTCTCTTGTTTTGTGAAGGTTCCTGCTAACCCTAGTTGTAAAACTTCAGGTTTTGTTAGATCGGGAATCCAATGCGTTTGAAGACTGCGGCAAGGTAGTCTGGTGTTGTTTTAGCTGGTCCAGAGATGAACGAGAGTGAAAAAGAAGATGCTCAGGATATGGAGGCCGTTGGTAATTCACAGCATATGAAGATGTCAAGTGATTTGGTGACTACAAAAACATACAAAACTGACTCTGAGGCGAACATGGAGTGTGTTGATAAATCTAAGAAGGCAGCTGACAAGGTTTCAGTGGAAGAAGCCAATGATGATTCTGTACTTAAAGAGGCTAGCAACGTTGAAACAGGCAGAACCCTAGAATTTCTGCTTCCGGATGAAGTTGTAGAAGTCATTGTTGAATGTCAAAATCGTACTGTCATTTTTTTTTTAAGGGGGATTCCATCTAAGTTTGATTTCTGTAAGTGGGCAAGGTTGAACTGGGAAAGTAGGGGGTGGGAAATTGAATCTCTAAGGGGGTTAGGAAAAGGATATGTTTCATGCACCTTTAAATCAGCTGAGCATGCTCAAGTCGTACTCCAGTATGGAACTTGGGTCATCTGCAGGCAAATTTGTTATTTACAAGCTTGGAGTTTTGATTTTCATTCAGAAGGGCCTTCTAGATCCCGCTATCCTATGTGGATTGAGTTACCTTATCTTAACTTGGCCTTTAGACCTTTTTTAAAGGATATCATGGCGTAGCTTGAAAACGTAATTTGGTGTAAGCTAAACATTGATAAGTTCTCTAGCCTCCGAGTGCACCCTAGGGTTTTTGTGGAGGTTGACCTTAACAAATAGCTAGTAGAGTTTATTAAGTTAATTGGTCTAGGGTTTGAATTCAAACAGCCTCTAGTTTATCTGAATAAACCCAATGCATGTTTTTACTGTCGAACTAAAGGTCATCTAATAAGAGAATTGTTGGCTTAAACTAGTTCTTGGGTTAGAGTTAGTGGATTAACCATTAGTGGTCTTTAGCACATGGTTTTGTGCTAGTTGTATTGGTCCATGGTTTTGGAGCTCATGGTTTTGAGCCCATGGTTTTGCATGTATGGAAGTCTATATAATGGCTTGGTGACTCCATTGTATGGGTGGCTAGTTGAAGCCTCCAGGCTCAGCCTGGTTGGGGCTGAGGGTTAATATGAAGATCTTCATTGCTGGTTTTTCCCTGGTTTGGGCTTTTCTAGGGTAAATCACTGTGTTGTGATTGTATTCTTGTTCCATGCTTGATTTGAGTTTCTGCTGTGCATTCTGATTTCTTAGCTGTGTATGTTTCTAACAAGATTGTTGTGTCAAGAAAAATAGAAATACACAACAATCCCTGTCTTCTGCCACTGTCATTCAAAATGCCCCTTCTTTATCGAAACCATCATTTAGCCATCAAAATCCTATTTACCCCTCTAAACCAAACTTGCCTTCTTTGGCTTCTTGTTCTGATAAGTCTCTTGCCGAGCCATCTCCTGATGTGGCATCACCCTACAAAGATGTTGCCATGTCTGATGGGTGGCGGATGGTTAAGAAAAGGAAAGAACCATATGGTTTTGTCGCTCCTCGGATCTCTCAATCTTCATCTCATGCTAGACTCCCATTTCCTACTCCGAACCCACCGATGCATACTACACGCAAATCCCCCTCTCCTCTACCTTCCTCCTATCGAAGGTCAAGATCCCCTTCCTTAACCTCTAAAGACATTATTATTGGAGAACATTTAATATCTATTGCCAATTAGTTTGATATTCTACCACAAGAGGACGACTCCATTAACTCATCTCAATCATGAAGTGCAATATCTTATATTGGAATGTAAGGGGGATTTCACTCCCTCATTAGAAATTCAAAGTTAAAGATGTAGTTATTAGATGGAAGCCTAATATTCTTTTTCTATAAGAAGTTAAAATAAGTGATAATAGACTTGATGTGTCTCTATTCCATGTATGGAGAGAAGTTGTTTTCTTTCATACGTCTCATACAGATGGAAAAGGAGGTGCTATCATTGGTATTGCATCATGGGTTGCTAAACATATAATTGATAAAGGGGGGGATCCATCACACAGTTGTGTATGGGTTCACACTTTTATTAATGGTCGACCCATTGGGTTTTTCTCAGTTTATGCTCCTAATAATGCTAAAGATCGGATTGTATTATGGGATTGGATGTCTAAGCATTTAGCAATTGTTGATTAGATGATTGGTGCTGATTTTAATATGGTTAAACATCACACAAATCTCAGTTGGTTTAGCCATTATAAACTCAGCGATGAAGAATTTGATAGATGGTTGCTATGTCGTAATTCACTTGGAATTGTGGATCCCATTCATAATAAGTTATCTAGCCATGCTAATTATTGGTATACGTGGTCTAATTGTAGATTAGGGGGTGAGAGAAAACTTAGTAGACTTGACAAGTTCTATCTATCCTCTAATCTCCAATTGGTCCACAATGCTTTAGGTATTTGTGTGCAAGTTGACTATTCTACTACTCTTTCAGATCATTTTCCCATATTTTGCACTTTTTCTATTTCAAAAGTTGTTAATACTATTCATTCCTTTCCATTTAAACTCAATATCTCTCATCTTAAAAATATTGATTGCATGGCTGCTTTGGAAGGACTTTGGAACTCTATTCCAAAACCACAAGATGGGGAATCATGGATCGAGTGGTGGTGTTCATCCATTTCGCAATGCATTATCTTTTTATGTTCTTTTGGTAAGAGAATGGAGCTTGGAAATGTAGATGTAAAGATAAATCCTTAAAGGGGAAGTTGGAGCATTTAAGAAAGCAACTTGATGTTGATCTAGGTAATATTTCAATTCAAACTAATATTGTTGATATTGAGGTTTAGCTGCGTAAGATTGACAATTATAGAGGTATTGGGGTCAAAATCAGAGCCCGATTGCATTATCTTCATGAGGGCAATAAAGGTTCTAAATTATTTTTTAATTATCTAAATTATAAACATAAAAAAGAGAAAATTAGTGTTATTAAATATGAGCTTGGTGCAATACATTTTGAACCTAATGAGATTATCATGATATTTCAGAAGTTTTATGAAAATCTTTTCAGCGAGAATCATTGCTAGAATGATATTCAGAATACTTTGGAAGCTATCATTAAAGAGTGTGTTCCAAAACAAATTTATTCTAGTTACAGTAAGTTCTTGGATCATAGGTTATCTGCGAAAGACTTAGAGCATGCTCTTTTTTCAATGGCCCATAACAAGAGTCTAGGTTCTGATGGGCTTCCTATAGAATTTTATCAAGCTATGTAGCCTCATATAAAAGATGATTTTTATTTTCTTTATTTAGAGGCTTTTGAAAAAGGCTCCTTGGGTCCCAATATTAACAAAGGTTTAATTAAGCTATTGCCTAAGGGGAAGAATGAAGATTCTATTTTTGGTTCGTGGCCAATAACTTTATTAAATACCTCTTATAAAATTATAGCCAAGGCTTTGGCCATCCGAATCAAACCGGTGGTTCAAGGCATAGTTAGATCTGAACAAACAGGTTTTTTGGGTGGCAGATTTATACTTGATAATTTAATTTTGGCTTAGGAAGTGAGTGAGTGAGCTCAACAAACGAGTCAAAATGCCTTAGTGGTTAAACTAGACTTTGATAAATCCTATGATAGAATGCGATGGAGATTTATCCTTAGTATGTTACAATGGCTTGGGTTTGGACCCAAAATATGTGATCATGTCCAAATGCTTTTTAAAGATGCTAATGCACATCTAATTGTTAATGGTCAGATATCAGATTCTTTTCCACTTCAACATTCGATTAGACAAGGCTGCCCTTTAGCTCCCTTCCTCTATGTGTTAATGGTTGATGCCTTGGAATATCTTTTACAAAGAGCAAATCAGTTGAATCTAATTTCAAGCATTTCTATTCCTCAAAACAGTGTTGTTATTAACTCTCACTTTGCTAATGACACCATGTTTTTTTTTTAAAAAAAACTCTGAAATAGAAATTATTAATACTCTTAAGATATTAAATTTGTACTATTCAGTGTCTAGTTCACAGCTTGCTCATGGCAAAACTGAATTTCTTATGGTCCAATCTGGTCCTATCCCACAATGGATCCCTAAGGAATGGAAGCAAATAAAGCATGGAGAAATTACTAGATACCTTGGTATTCCTTTTGGTTTGGGAGTTCCCTCTCTGAAATGTGGAATTGGTATCTATCTAGGCTCAAAAATAAACTCTTCAATTGGGGCAATAAATTTCTTTCGTTGGCAGGCAGAATACAAGTTGCTAATAAAATCTTTCTTGCTTCACATGTATATTATTCTTCATGTTGGATGCCTTCCAACAAAGGCTATGAGGATTTAAACAAGCTCATTCACCAGTTCTTATGGACTAATTGGGATGGCAACTCCAACTTTAGATATGCTTCATGGGCATATTGCATTCAACCCAGAAGGAAAGGCGGACTGGGAGTGATAGATCCTAAGACTCAAGGGATCTGCTTAGCTGCTAAATGGATAGTTAGAATTGCTGATGGTGAAGAACCATGGAAGATCTTAGTACAACACATAATCATATGTACTGCTGTTAAGGATCAATGGTAGGAGCTGAGTTGGTTTGATAAGCTTCTTCTTGCCCCTTTTTTTCGAATCAAAGCATTTCCTTCCTTAACAATCAATCTGGAAATCTTGGTAGAAGGTTTGTCATTTTTTAAAGTGGAAGGATTCCTCACTGCAGCATGGCTTTAGTTTTGTCTCATCATCAATCTAGTGGATCAAGAATGTTCAATAGATCAAGGTCAGCCTTTAGCAATTAGTTTTCCTAAACAGGCTTACATGTTATTTAAAAAGGGTGTACGACAATTTGGAGATATTTGGGATTTCAATTCTTTGAGTTGGTATCCTTGGTATATGATTATGGAACACTTTGGGTTGAATAATAGATATAAAAGTTTTTTTATATTTTTGCAATCATTAGTCTTAGATGAACTTACAATGAAGCTATGTATGCCTATTCGCTGCAATTTTTTCAAGGACTGGAAGTGGTTATCCACCATTCATTTTAGTCAATTCCCTCTTAAAAAATTTATCTGCTCCTGTTGCCCCACATGAAAATTAATCCTCGGTTGATAAAAAATGGAAATATAAGTTTAAAGAAAAGTATTGGATCAAACTAAGTTCTCAGATTTGGAAATCTAAAGCAGATGAGGATGCTAAGGTTTTGTCTTGGAAGATTTTACATTGGAAGCTCCCTGTTGGCGATAGGTTGAAGTTTATTTCTATTTAGCCTATGAAGTGTCCTTTTGTCATTATAGCTCGAGACTATGAAACATATTTTCTGGGACTGCACATTCATCAAAAGATAATAGTCTGCTATTTTTAAATTTCTGCCTGCTATCTTTGATCACCGTTTGAATTGAAAAGAGGCTTTATTCGGTCATGGCCTTCATAATAATCTAATTGCTGATTCTATTAGACAAGGAATTTTATTTCATTTATGTAAGACTAGATGTTTAGCAGTATTTTCTAGTAACTTTCATTCAAAATCAGTAAGTCTAAGGTTTTACTCTGACATCTTGTTCCGGATTTCTTCTTTGTTCTTGCAGCTTCTAGGTTTATCAAAGAAAAATGAAAAGATCGCCTTTCAGCTCAATCAAAGCAAGTTGCAATTTGCTTCAATTCCAAATACTCAACTCTTGAGTTCTGTACAAATTAAACGAGTGATGGGATGGTTAGATGGTTTGAGTATTGGCATTGGATGATTTCTTTTTGTGTGACAGATTGTATTACAAGGCAGGGTTTATTTATTGTTCCAGTTGAAGATACAAGAGAATGTTACAATAAAGCTTGAACAAGACTTACATCAATTTCTTTCCTTCGAGTATGGGGGCAGTGATCATGTTGCCCTGTTTATTGAGTTTTTTCTATTGTATCCTTTGTGTATGATCTATTAGGCCTTTCACGGGCTTATGATAGCTGTTGTAGGTTTATATTTTGCATCTGGTTTTATGTTGCCATTATATGGCTGCTCTTTCTTATGGTGTAGTTGTCTGTTGTATGCTGGTTTTTTATGTCAGATGTTTTGTTGTATCTTTGTAGGTTTATTTTGTATTAGTGTCATTATCTGGTTCCTTCTGGTGTTGCATTTGTTGCTGGTTCTTTCTGGCAGTCCCTATTGACTGCTCTATTCTTTGTAAATATTTTCTTTGATCAATATAAAAAAAAACCAGCAACCCTCATTACATTTCTTTTACAAGTATATATAGCATTTTTTTTAAACACTGTTACAGTCCTAGGCATGGGAAAAGTCAGTCAACAATAAATCCAAATTACCCATGCTGTAATAAATCTACCCCAATCGCTCTGTTAGAGAAAAACTTGCAGAAGAAAGTTCACCCATGTCTGATCTATAAAACATTAATGTGGAGATGACCCTTGACCAAATCCACTTGCTACAAAATGTCTATCTCAACCACTTCATAAATTCGGCTACCAACAACAATAAATTCATGCCACCATTCTTAAGGCACAACAAGCATCTTTAGGGAAAACTACGAAAAAATGTGTCTCCCGTGTTTTTACAGTACTTTAAAATTGTTTTAAAACTTACTTCTGTGCCCTTTTTCGACTTTATAAACCCTCATGTCTTAGCTGACTTTAATCTTTCCTTTGCGCCATCAGGCTTCTCTTTGTGATGGTTAGCACATGGGCAAAACCTCCAACCTAGCGCCCTTACCCAAGCTGCATTGGCGCGTTGTAGGATGCTTAGCACATGAGTACAACTTTGGCACCCAACAGCTTTATCAAATCTGCGGTGATGTGCTGGAACCTGTGGCAAGCACAACGACACAACCTCGAAACCCAACACTATCTTCAAAGTTGCACTAGAGTGTTGAAGTTGCCTTAGCACCTCAACGCAACTTCCAAACACTTCTACTTTTATCAAAGTTGCATCAATGCACTGGATTCTCGCTTAGCGTGCGAGAACAGCCTCACTGTCTAGTACCTTAATTAAGGTTGTACTAGCGCGCTGCAAACACCTTAGTGCACGGGCATAACTTCGAATCCCTGTCACCTTGACAAAGATACATTGGTGTGTTGCTTACCTATTTAGTGCCATAGCGCAACTTCAAATCCCTAAGCCTTTGCCAAAGCTGCACTGGCGCGCTGCAAACACCTTAACACACAGGCACAACTTCGAAGCCCTGTCACCTTGCCAAGTTGCGCTGGAACGTTGCTTACCTGTTTAGTGCCATAACGTAACTTCAAAGCCCTAAGCCTTTTCCAAGGCTGCATTGGTGCGTTGAAGGCTATTTTTAAGCAATTTTCTTCCAGTTTAAGGAAAAAACACTTGAAAAAAAGGATAACACAATTTTTTTAGACTTATGATTTTTTAGGAATTTTTGAGGAAGATCTAAGGCAAAAAATTTAAAATCATAAGGGATTTGAATGTGGATTCACAACTTTTGTAGCTTTTGGTCCAAGATGAAGTATTTGCCCCGGGGGCGAAAATAGGTCAACATGACACATATGCACTATCTTGCATGCATGTGTGTTTCTAGTAGTTGAAGGTTGAGAAGATGCATTGAACAACTAATCGCCAAACACATAAGAGTACAATGAATGTAAAGCCCTAATGATCAATGATGTTTATGCTAATTGATGCTCTTTCAAGTGTTGGACCCTTGAGATTTATGGATTGTTAAAGTCCACACCATCTTTAGGTGGAATTGGTAGTGATTGCCATAAGTAATTGAAATGATTAGCACTAGTTTCGGGGTCAAGTAGACCCCAAGGTGTATCCACATAATGTTCGAACTTGACAACGAAAAAGAGTGGAAGATCTAGCAAGTTGCTCTCAATTTTCTACACAACCGCAATAAATTTTTTTAGTGCTCCATTGACAAGACCTATTATAACCCATAAATTTGAAGTGAGCATAACTTGTTGGACAATGCATAAGAGCACCTTGGCATCTAGGCATTCATCATCAAGATATGAATAGGAACACCCCTTTGTTTTTTATGCATTACACCGTGTACTTAGCACCCCTAATGATTTTAACATATATTCATTATGTAGTGCAACCAGCCATTCTTTCCAAACAAATATATAAGGGATTGAAACATAACTTGCTCATCTTTTGTGAGGAAATTATTAGAGCATAAGGAGTTCATAGTTTGAAATTGTTGGCTCTACATTCATGATATTGGAGGGAAGGCTATGAAATGCAAGTTGAGATCTAGCTTGAATTACCTTGTTGACAAAATATTTTGTTTAATGTAACAATTACTTGAAAGCTACACGAAAGTGTTGGCCCATCTAATGCCCCAACATATATAGGAATGTTTTTTTACAAGTGCAAGATAACTCAAATCACCAATGAGAATTATGGAGTGAGCATTAAAAAAGGAACTTGATAATGAATGGGAAAGGCTTCGTGCAAGCACCTATTAATGTGAGCCAAAAACCTAGGCCCAATGAAACTCATCTCATCAATTAGAATGTACCAAATGAAATACATGCTCTCCTAAATGTTGTAAGTGACTACCCCTCAAGACGATTCATCTGTATTAATAGAATGCATAGGGAAACATAGATTCTAGATACGTTGAAGCTAATTGTTGTATGTATTTCCATTTAAAGCAAGTAGTAATAATGGTGATTAGGATGGAGGAATTACTACTGAAATTGTATGTCTAATTCTATGAATAAATCATGCATACCAATTCCTTCTATTTTCTCTAGATCTTATATGCATTCCACTTGCCTAAGTCAATATATAAGAGAATTTGTAATGAATATAATAACATTAATCAAGTAGATGTTGAAGTGGGACACTGGGAATGGTATTGTAAACTAGTTATTAATCAAAATTTAGGGTTGAACATAAATGTTCAAGGTTTGTACAAGGTGTTTAGGTTTTATAAATGTATAGGGTTTAACATTAAATTTTCATTATTCATTGTTAATAGTCAAAATATGTTACATATATTATGGACATAATAGAATTTTTCTTTTCTATTGCATACTTCATTTATTTCTCTAAATGTAGCTCACAATTGTTTCCTCAACTTCAACTTAGATAATCCTATTCTTGGCACTTCTTATCTACCACATAGGTAGCACTGAATTCCCAACATGGCACATGAGCCTCCCCTCCAACTCCAATAAATAGATATTTTATCAGTTTTCTTCCCGCATAACATCCATGTCAATCAAAAATAACAAACCATCTATTGATGTCAAGGAAAAGACTCGCCATGATCAAGATTGTTAGCATTATTCAAAGCACTAACTACTAAATTAAATTTAATTGTGGCTACCCACGGCTAGTTAACTAATTATCACCACTCATGATTACTTCCCACTGACTACCATTTAACTTTATTAAACTTCTATCTATGAACACATTTTAAAAAAGACAAGATTGAACAAATCATTGATGTAGGAATTTAACATTGTCTAAAAAATAACTTGAATCCTCATAATGCTTGACAAGAAGCATTTAAGAATATTGTCATATGCAGTGACTACAAAAAAATCCTAGCACATTGTGTCAATTTGGGATGTTAGCAAGAGGACATCAGTGAGGGAGGGACAAAAACTTATATCCTAAAAGGTAGGATCTAACAACTTTTGTAATTCTTGATTGTATTTTAATTCTGGTTATATTTGTAGGTTAATTTCATTTATGATCCTAGGGTTAATGTTATTAAGAATACCATTGAACTCATTTAATATTATGTCAAATCTTGAATTACTTGTGAATGTTGAAAGTAGAAAAAAGTGTTCTAATTATCTATATAGATCAAGAAGATCTAATCCTCAGGTAATGAGTTAATAGTCTGAAATAAAAAAGAATTCAAGAACTTTGACAACTTACACTTATCCATGAACTTTAGAAGATAAGGTACAACTATGTACAGATGATACTAATCCCTTATGTCTTTTATCATCACTGCTCCTCTAATCATCACTCCTTTGACAACATATACAATAGTATGCCTTCCACATCACAACTCTTTGATCACTACTCCTTTGACATCAATGATTACCACTCTTTTGACATCAATGAAAACATATGCAATAGATATATGCCCCCACCTTAAAGTGATTGCTAACTCCATCAAGGAGTAATTGACTTTATGGTAGAGTGATGAAAAATAAAATGGGCACGAGAGCTTTCAAAAAGCACATGCCCAAATGAGATATGTTTACAAAAGCTACATCATAACAAGGGGTTGCCCCCAAGATGAGAAAACCAAGGTGATGCTTACAGGCATTATACACAATGGCTTGTGTAGTCATGGTACGACGTCAAGCATTGCTACAAGATGCCACATAGGCAAAAGAAAGATCACATACACATAAATTGAAGCAACATGAAAGGGTGCGAAATCATCCAAGAAAAATAATGAGAATTACACATCACGAGATATAGAAGAATAAAGATACATATAGAGGAATGACACAACTCATTCTTACTCCTTGTACCTTTGTTCTAACAAGGGTACCAAGGGAGAACAAATCATCACAATACAAGGATAACAATACATATAAACAGACATGAATAAGAAGAAGGGATCACTCTTGCGAGTCGGTAGGTATAATAAATTATCCTCCCCCAACTTGATTATAAAATGGATGGAGGACAAGTTGTTCTAGGAACTACATTGAAAGCTTAGGGGTAAGTGCAATAAGATGGGGGGCCAAAAAGGGGCCTTAAGTGGCCACTTTTTTTTTGAAATCAAGAAATACTGGCCTTGGATGAGAAATTGAGCATAGTTACACTCAAAATTTGGAGATGCAACCAAAACAATGTTCGTAGTACTCCAAGTCTACTTTCTAAACTACTATTTTTTTTTTTTGAAAATGGCATAGATTAAGGGGTTCAAAAGAGGGAGCCACAGAAATTGATGTTGTTTCTGTCAAAAAAACATAAGATAGCATGTTTTGTGGCTCCCTCAAAAGGTCAACTTTTTTTTGGTATTTTTAAAATCAGCTAATAGCATGTAGTTTATGCCTGATTTTTCTGATAATTTTTTGATGAATATTTGATTTTTTACTAATTTTCAAAGTGGACACATCCTAAAAAATAGAATTTTGGCCGTGCTACCCCTATAAATTTTGAAAACTAATTGAAAATTTTTTTTTCTTTTTTTAATATTTGTAGAATGGAGTCTAGTTTCTAAATATGTAATTTTTTTGAAATTTGAATGAATAGTTAATTTACAATGAAAAAAAGACCAAACAGTGGTTTTACCCAAAAACGGACACACAAAAAAAAAGAAATTAAAGATGAAAGGCTTAACATTGTTAAAATGTGAAAAAAATCACATCGTCAAATAGCTAAGAGAAAGCCTAACATTGCCCAGGTGTTCAATTTGTTTGATCTTCAAACACGTGCAAATCTGAGGGTTAGCACGAACAAAATTATGTGAAGTCTTGAAGAATATGGAAAAACACATCTGTGACTATTCATAAGGCACTCCAAGCCTTTGGGTTGCAAATCCAAAGCAAATCCCAAGCCCAAGGCTTGGTATTCCCAAAGCAAGACATAACGCGAGCACGTTATAACGCACTCACGTTATGTCTTGCTTTGCATTTTTCCTTTCCCGCAAGTCTGTTGTTTGTCATGTTTGACATAACGCGAACGCGTTATAACGCGCTCGCGTTATGCTACCCCTTAAATTTTTTATGTTCAAGGCTATTAATCATGAGGGTTAATGGATAAGGGATAGGGTTGGATGGTTTAAGGATAAGGATTAGAGTTTAAGGTATAGTATTGAGCCCGTTGAGGGTCTAAGAATAGGGATAGCGTTTAGGGTTTAGGGATGAGGGATTAGAGCTGAGGGATGACGGATCATGATGGATTAGGGTTGAGGGTTGAGGGATTAGGGTTTAGGGATAAGTTTTAGGGTTTAGGGATAGGGTTTAGGGTTGAGGGATTGGAATGAAAGGTTGATGGATTAGGATTTGACGTTAAGGGTTGAGGGTTTAGGGATAGGGTTAAGGGTCGAGGGATCAAAGTTAAGGGTTGAGGGATTAGGGTTTGACATTGAGGGTTGAGGGTTGAGGTTCGAGGGTCAAGGGTTTAGGGATAGGGTTGAGGGTCAAGGGGATTAGGGTTAAAGTAGAGTGTGGAGGGTATAAGGATTACGGATAGGGTTGGAGGGTTTAGGGATAAGGGATTAGGGTTTAAGGTATAGTATCGAGTCTATTGAGGGTTTAGGAATAGGGATAGCATTTAGGGTTTAGGGATGAGGGATTAGAGTTGAGGGATGACGGATTAGGGTTGAGGGTTGAGGGATTAGGGTTTAGGGTTGAGGGCTGAGGGATTAGGGTTTAAGGTATAGTGTTGAGGGTTTAGGGATAGGGTTTAGGGGTTGAGGGATTAGAGTGAAGGGTTAAGGGATTAGGATTTGACGTTGAGGGTTGAGGGTTTAGGGATAGGGTTGACGGTCGAGGGATTAGAGTTAAGGGGTTCAGGGATTAGGGTTTGACGTTGAGGGCTGAGGTTCGAGGGTCAAGTGTTTAGGGATAGGGTTGAGGGTCGAGGGATTAGGGTTAAAGTAGAGTGTGGAGGGTATAAGGATTAGGGACAAGGTTGGAGGGTTTAGGGATAAGGGATTAGGGTTTAAGGTATAGTATCGAGTCTGTTGAGGGTTTAGGAATAGGGATAGCATTTAGGGTTAGGGATGAGGGATTAGAGTTGAGGGATGACAGATTAGGGTTGAGGGTTAAGGGATTAGGGTTTAGGGATAAGGTTTAGGGTTGAGGGCTGAGGGATTAGGGTTTAAGGTATGGTTTTGAGGGTTTAGGGATAGGGTTTAGGGTTGAGGGATTAGAGTGAAGGGTTGAGGAATTAGTATTTGATGTTAAGGGTTGAGGGTTTAGGGTTTAGGGTTTAGGGATAGGGTTGAGGGTCGAGGGATCAGAGTTAAGCGTTGAGGGATTAGGGTTTGACGTTGAGGGTTGAGGGTTGAGGATTGAGGGTTGAGGTTCGAGGGTCAAGGTTTTAGGGATAGGGTTGAGGGTTGAGGGATTAGGGTTAAAGTAGAGTGTGGAGGGTATAAGGATTAGGGATAGGGTGGGAGGGTTTAGGATAAGGGATTAGGGTTTAATGTATAGTATCAAGTCTGTTGAGGGTTTAGGAATAGGGATAGCAGTTAGGGTTTAGGAATGAGGGATTAGAGTTGAGGGATGACAAATTAGGGTTGAGGGTTGAGGGATTAGGTTTTAGGGATAAGGTTTAGGGTTGAGGGCTAAGGGATTAGGGTTTAAGATATGGTGTTGAGGGTTTAGGGATAGGGTTTAGGGTTGAGGGATTAGAGTGAAGGGTTGAGGGATTAGGATTTGACATTAAGGGTTGAGGGTTTAGGGTTTAGGGATAGGGTTGAGGGTCGAGGGATCAGAGTTAAGGGTTGAGGGATTAGGGTTTGACGTTGAGGGTTGAGGGTTGAGGTTCGAGGGTCAAGGGTTTAGGGATAGAGTTAAGGGTCGAGGGATTAGGGTTTAAAGTAGAGTGTGGAGGGTATAAGGATTAGGGATAGGGTTGGAGGGTTTAGGGATAAGGGATTAAGGTTTAAGGTATAGTATCGAGTCTGTTGAGGGTTTAGGAATAGGGATAGCATTTAGGGTTTAGGGATGAGGGATTAGAGTTGAGGGATGACGGATTATGGTTGAGGGTTGAGGGATTAGGGTATAGGGATAAGGTTTAGGGTTGATGGATGAGGGATTAGGGGTTTAAGGTATGGTGTTGAGGGTTTAGGGATAGGGTTTAGGGTTAAGGGATTAGAGTGAAGGGTTGAGGGATTAGGATTTGACGTGAGGGTTGAGGGTTTAGGGTTTAGCGATAGGGTTGAGGGTCGAGGGATCAGAGTTAAGGGTTGAGGGATTAGGGTTTGACATTGAGGGTTGAGGTTTGAGGGTCAAGGGTTTAGGGTCGAAGGATTAGGGTTAAAGTAGAGTGTGGAGGGTATAAGGATTAGGGATAGGGTTGGAGGGTTTAGGGATAGGGTTTAGGGTTGAGGGATTAGAGTGAAGGGTTGAGGGATTAGGATTTGATGTTGAGGGTTTAGGGTTTAGGGTTTAGGGTTTAGGCATAGGGTTGAGGGTCGAGGGATCAGAGTTAAGGGTTGAGGGATTAGGGTTTGATGTTGAGGGTTGAGGTTCAAGGGTCAAGGGTTTAGGGATATGGTTGAGGGTTGAGGGATTAGGGTTAAAGTACAGTGTGGAGGGTGTAAGGATTAGGGATAGGGTTGGAGGGTTTAGGGATAAGGGATTAGAGTTTAAGGTATAGTATCAAGTCTGTTGAGGGTTTAGGAATAGGGATAGCATTTAGGGTTTAGGGATGAGGGATTAGAGTTGAGGGATGATGGATTAGGGTTGAGGGATTAGGGTTTAGGGATAAGGTTTAGGGTTGAGGTTTGAGGGATTAGGGTTTAAGGTATAGTGTTGAGGGTTTCTGTCATCAAATGTAGATTTATGGGTTTGATTATATTGATTGCCTCTCCAGTTTTGGGGTGTGGATGTTTTGGAATCAATCAGGAAGTCTTCAGGAGACTTTGTGGAAGTGGATTGGAAATCGCTTGACAGAACCCCTGCTATTTATGCTTGGATAAGGATTTGTCACAAACTAGAACTTCTGCTTCCAAAGAAGATCTGTCCTTTCTTCCTTGATGGGCATTTTCTATCAAGAACTTGATTGTGAGGGCTTGCCCCTTCATTGTTATGTCTATCATATGGCGGGGGCATCTGGCAAGCTCTTGCAGGAAACAGGAAAAGTTCTCCCTCAAAAACCTTGTGGTCATTCAACTCTAAAGGGAAGGTTTGGAAAGAGATGTGATCAATGCAAAGGATGTGAACATATGGAAAGAACACATGCGGTTGGAAACAAACTAGTAGAGTTTGGCAAGTATAAAACAGTGGCATACAATACAAAAGATGGTAAAGACGCAAAGAGGTGTGAATTGGTTATTGAAAAGATTCTAGTGTATCAGTTTATGCCTATATTTCGTGATAGCATATTGTATGAGTATGCAAGACAAGCCCATAGAGCTTGATGGTTGGACTTGCAATTCAAGTTATGCAAGGACACATTTCCAGTTGGTAGCATTGTTTCAGTCGTCGACTTTGCAGAGAACTACAGTCTACAGCCACAGCGTGAAGTGCAATCACAATATTACAACTCCACATAGGTTTCTATATTTGTGCACATCGCATTCATTCATGCGAATGATAGTATAGAGGATGACAGAAAGATCATAAGGGAGTATAATTTCTATATTAGTGATAATCGCACACATTCTACGGAGTTCATGCAAGGTTGCTTTCAGGTGTTCTACAATGATTTGGCTAGAAGGGGCATATCATTCAGTCAACATATCATATGGTCAGATAATTGTGCGTCACAATTCGAGAACTCGCAGAATTTCTATTAGCTGAGTAGGAGGCATAATTTTACAGGTATTCAACATATGTGGAACTTTTGTGAGGCTGGGCATGGAAAGGGGGAGCATGATGGTTCAGGAGCATGTATCAAAAGAGCCATAGCACAAGAAGAGTTAAAGTATAAAGACAATGAAAAGTTGACAGATGCAAAATTGATTGTCGAGTGGTGTAATGCTTCTATGGGTCCAGGTAATGAAGGTAAGTCTTCAATTCGTAGATTTTTCTGGTTGATAGATGATACTAACATTGCACCATATGAGGACTATTGTACACTGACAGGATCAAATGAGATGCACTCTTTCAGAAGCTCAACTGCAGGTTCAGGGAGTATCCATACACGAAAGATGTCATGCTTTTGTTCCTCCTGTACAATTCAAGTCTGGGATGAGTACGAGTCAAAGGAGTGGGTTGACGAATGGCAGTTAAGTTATCTTAGCCCACTTGACATGTATCGACCCCCGACAGCACTGGAACTAACACAGATGGAATCATCAGTTGACTTTGACCACATATTAGATTTAGTTCAACCAAGTAATATAGGGCACGTATATGTATCTAATTTCATCTAGTTCAACCAGGTAATGTCATCTTACTTTGTAGTGTTTTTGTAATGTTAACTAATTTTATCTAATTTGCTACACATATCAATGTAGGGCACGTATATGCAGTTATTGCAGATGAAGATAATGAAGAGGGAACAGATTATTACTTATGTCATTGTGTTGAGGCCAAAAAGAAATTAGAGGCCCCTGTTACAGATGGAGAAAACATCGAATACCCTACAGGCTCAATGGTTATTACTGGAACATGGCTTAGAAGGTACCCACATAAGAGTGTTAATATTTGGCTATTTCAGGACTTTGACACGCATTAGAAGATTCTTCATTACTTAAACCTTGTTGTGGCATCCAATGTTCATTTGATAAAGTATCGGGGTAGACCTTTGAACAAAATCTTGTGGAAGGTGCGTGAGTCTGACCATGAAGTAATACTTGACACAATAAAGAGTAGAGCAGACCCGGATGGTTCATTGGATTAATTTGTAAGTATTCACATTGATTTGTAAAGTCATGTTACATTGAGTTGTAAGTATGCACATTAATTTGTAAGGTTTGTCTTTTTTTTAATTTTCTCCTATATTTTTACACATTTACACATTTTTACATCATCATGTTATGCATTTTTGGTGTCCTGCTCCTAATGCGACCAAACTCATAACTCACCCTACTTCCTCTAGACACCATTTGATGATCTCTCCAACACTCTAGATCCAGGGCGCACAATCATGATGATGACCTATATACCATTCTCCCAAGGTGCTCATAATGAATGAAAAGAAGACCAAGGGTGTCCAAGCTTAATAGACTTATTTCTCTCAATTTTGATGATCCAAACTCTTGCAAAATGACATCCACTTTCATGCCTTTAGATCTTCCTTCACATACAGGGCACCAAATCAAGTTAAAAAATCTACATAAGGGTGCCAAAATGGATGAAAAGAGACATGAAATGCACCTTAGGACCCCATGCTAAGGATTGAGCCATTAAAGTCTCTTGATATTAGGCGCTCATGATGATGAAACTTAGAGCTTTTTCCTTTCCTATGTGCTCATCTAAGATGTTTGAATGATAAGGAGCACCTCGAACTCTATACATGTACATTGGGCACCAAAATCAAGATGATTTTAAGTCACTTTGAGTCATTTGTGGTCAGTTTGAGTCTTTGAGTCATGTTGCAAAAAAGTGTCAATGTTGTCAAGCTGCACAAAGCAACTTTTGCATTTTTGGTGTCCTGCTCGTGATGCGACCAAAATGACTATTCCAACATGTCCGGATGGATACATTTATGCTAGGCATGGTCCTGTTTTTCACCCAAACATGTCAAAACAGTCCGAGCTACATTGTACCGACGATATCCCTAAAGAGTCCAAAGTGCAAAAAGGTAGCAATCTTTGACAAGATGTTACTTGAAAACCGTGTCACTTAGAAACATTCTGTCTAAGGCAACATGATCACATAGAGTGCCTCTACAATAACCTCTCTCAGTTTTTTATATCTCTGAGGCATTTGCCTGTGGTAAAAAAAATTTTGCTGCCCTGAAAAATGTCAAGAGGCAATGTAAAGTTGAAAAGGGGTGTAACTTTTGTCCTACTCATGATGTGACCAAACTGACTATTCCAACACGTCTGGATGGGTACATTTACGATAGGCATGGTCCTGTTTTTCACCCAAACATGTTGAAACAGTCTGAGCTACATTGTACCGACGATATCCCTGAAGAGTCCAAAGTTTAAAAAGGCAGCAATCTTTGACGAAATGTTACTCAAAAATTGTCTCACATAGAAACATTCTGTCTAAGGAAACACGATCACGTAGAGTGCCTCTACAATAACCTCTCTCAATTTTTTATATCTCTAAGACATTTGCCCGTGGTGAAAGGTTTTCTGCTGCCCCAAAAATCGTCAGAAGGAGGCAGTGTAAAGTTGCAAAGGGGTGTAACTTTCATCCTACTCATGATGCAACCAAACTGACTATTCCAACGCATTCGTATGGGTACATTTACTCTAAACATGGTCCCTATTTTTCTCCCAAACATGTCAAAACAGTCCGAGCTACATTGTACCGATGATATCCCTAAAGAGTCTAAATTCCAAAAAGGTAGCAATCTTTGACAAGATGTTACTCGAAAATTATGTCACTTAGAAACATTCCATCTGAGGCAACGTGATCACATAGAGTGCCTCTACAATAACCTCTCTCAGTTTTTATATCTCTGAGGCATTTACCTGTGGTGAAAGGTTTTCTGCTACCCCAAAAATCATTAGAAGGAGGCAGTGTAAAGTTGCAAAGGGGTGTAACTTTCATCCTACTCGTGATGCGACCAAATTGACTATTCTAATGTGTCCGGATGGGTACATTTACACTAGGCATGGTCCTGTTTTTCACCCAAACATGTCGAAACAGTTCGAGCTACATTGTACCGATGATATCCCTAAAGAGTCCAAAGTGCAAAAAGGTAGCAATCTTTGACGAGATGTTACTTGAAAACTGTGTCACTTAGAAACATTCCATCTAAGACAACACGATCATGTAGAGTGCCTCTACAATAACCTCTCTCAGTTTTTTATATCTCTGAGACATTTGCCCGTGGTGAAAGGTTTTTTGTTGCCCCAAAAATCGTCAAAAGGAGGCAGTGTAAAGTTGCAAAGGGGTGTAACTTTCGTCCTGCTCATGATGCAACCAAACTAACTATTCCAATATGTCTAGATGGGTACATTTACTCTAGGCATGGTCCTATTTTTCACCCAAACATGTCGAAACAGTCCGAGCTACATTATATTGACGATATCCTTGAAGAGTCCAAAGTGCAAAAAGGCAGCAATCTTTGACGAGATGTTACTCAAAATTATGTCACTTAGAAACACTCTATCTAAGGTAACATGATCATGTAGAGTGCCTCTACAATAACCTCTCTCAGTTTTTTATATCTCTGAGGCATTGCCTGTGGTGAAAAGTTTTCTGCTGCCCCAAAAATCGTCAGAAGGAGGTAGTGTAAAGTTGCAAAGGGGTGTAACTTTCGTCCTGCTTATGATGCGACCAAACTGATTGTTCCAATGTGTCTGGATGGGTACATTTACACTAGGCATGCTCCTGTTTTTCATCCAAACATGTCGAAACAGTCTGAGCTACATTGTATCAACGATATCCCTGAAGAGTCCAAAGTGCAAAAAGGCAGCAATCTTTGATGAGATGTTACTCCAAAAATGTGTCACTTAGAAACATTCTGTCTGAGGCAAGGTGATCACATAGAGTGCCTCTACAATAACCTCTCTTGATTTTTTATATCTTTGAGACATTTGCCCATGGTGAAAGGTTTTCTGCTGCCCCAAAAATCGTTAGAAGGAGGTAGTGTATTAAGTCAGGATGAAAGCCTATTCACTCTAGGCACCAATCTCAAGTTGCACAATCATGAATGGGTCCTTAGAGCAATAAGGCGCTACATCATGGTTCTAGGACCTTGAAATGGCACCCAAGCATGTAGGAGGAATTTTTAAGGAGCCAGAATGTTTTTGAAACTCTAAGGAACTAGTCCAAAAACTCTATGGCGCCATCTTGATACCATTGAGTCAACTTTGGAACTCAAACATATTGAAACAAGGTCTAGGAAGCTAGGCGCCATCTCTTGCCAGTTCAACCTCTCAAATGCGCCAACATTGGAAAGACTCTTAATGAGCGCCTAAGTTTGAATTGATCTTGTGATTGAAAGTTTGGGTGATGTATTGGTGCAAGATGATCTTCAATTGACACAATCTAAGTTCCAGGAAGGGTTTAGAAGTTATCAACCTCTTCACTAAGTTAGGTGCACTTTACAAGCTTTCTTACCCAAGAGTTGCACCTCATTAAGACAAGGTGCATCTTAACCTCCGGGACTTTTCCAAAGAAGTGCTTCAGTTTATTAGCACCTTTGGACCTTGTTTTGCATTCTGAAAGAGAAGGCACACTTTGGAGGCATTTCTAACCTAGATTGAGGCCTAGGTATAGTCATCTCTCTGGAGCATTACAATGTGTTTTAAAATGAAGGAGGACATTTCATAAGTTGGGGAATTGATCACTAAAGACCTTGGAGTGTTTGAATTACTCTAAGCAAGAAGGTGCATTTCCATGAAGTAGCATACTCTAGATAGCGCCTAATGCCATCAAGGTGCAATTCCACCCACACTTTGGTGTCTATCATCAAGAAGGGGCATTGGGCATTCCTTGAATAGTTCTAAGCATTTGAAGTTCATGAAATCACCAAGGAATGTTGGGCGCCATGTGTATCCTCAACAAGCTTGAGTTTGCGCCTAAACAAGTTGGTGCTTATTCATGTTTTAACTTCCCTCTTGAAGCACCTAACTTGGGAAAAAGTTATCTTGTTGTTAGTCAAGTGTTTGATGTGTTTTGGAGACTCCAAAAGACTTCCTCTTGCTAGGTGCTCTTCTTGGAAACTACAACCTTCAACTGGTGCCTAGATCCTGAAGAAAAACACTTGCAAGTGTGGGTGTACTTTCCTTGTGATGGAGCATCAAACTGGCACCTAGAAATCATAATGCATGAAGTGAGTGCCTAGGATCCTATTGGTCCAATAGGTGGTTTTGGGATCCATGTCAAGTCATTGGATTAGGTTGCCAACTCAGAATGATTTTCATGCACTTAGACTTCAAGGCGCCAAAACTAGTAGGAAAATATTTGGTGGGAAACCACGCTGATAAAAGTTGGGTAAATTTAACCTTCGAGTCTAATTAGGCTCCATATAACAACAATATTTATATCATGTCCCTTTGCTTTATGAAACAAGCAGTATGTGTCAAGTTATACGGATAACACTATGGTCCTTAGAAATTTCTCTATGACTTTTGATAAGATTATCTACTATTATGTGGATGCTTGATAGTATTATCCTGATCCATTGGACTAGTGTGGCTATGAGGTTGGAAAGTGTTGCAACCTCCATCCTTTAAACTTCTCCACCTTGTTATGGGTTCTTTTGAGTATTTTCACTTGCTTTCTCTTCAAGAATATTTTCTAATGATACATGATTTGTCATAGATCATTTAACTTGATAAACAACATGGAGGGATTCTCATGCCTCCTATACTTCTTGCAAGTTTCTTTATAGATAGCTCACATCATTGTCCATCTAAGTGGTCATTTCCCTAAATATTATGATAAGATAATCATGTTAATGAACTTTGGATTGAATGAGAATCAACATGCTTTGTCTTGACTAGAATAGTTGGGATGGACAAAAATCTATTGATTCTAGGTTGGGTTGTTAAAGGTCAAGAAGTTTTGGCGTCTAATGCCCTCTAAATCTAAATATTCAAAATCATAGTGGTTCAATAAGTTACAACAAACAGTCAGGTAGACAATAGACTATAAGGAATAAGGACTACACATGAATCCAAAACAACACCAGTTAATAAGGACATCACAAGTAACTCAACATTACTTCTAGAGGCGTTCACAAAAATAAAGGGGAGAACACAACTAGAGAATGCTAGACTGTAGTAGGGATGAGTGTCTGATGCAGAGCACATAATGGAAGCATAGAATTATCAACTTTTGAACCTTCAAACTCACTATTGGTGGGACAACATACCATTGGAAAGCTTAAGATTTCATCGGCCAATAGGCCGATGCCACCATGACTCCATTTGATTTCACTTCTGACAAACATCCCATCATTGCCTCTTATCGATCAGATAAACTGCTATCAGTGACTTTATATCCTTTCACACTAATGTCTTTGTCACTCTGATACGAGACTCTAAGTCCCTCGCCTATCAGTAGGACTTAATACCATCGACACACTCAAAAACTCTTTTGCCGACACACCGATCTCACCAATGACAACCTTCAGACCACACCCATTGGTGAGACTCCAAACATCAGTGAACTCTAATCTCGTTGGGCTGATACATCAATGGATTTTGACTGTCAGTGTCACCCCTTCATCGGTGAATCTCTCAACTACTCTTCCGATGTGCCGATGGGATTATCTTCTGATACACCAATGTCTTTGACTTCGAACCACACTTGTCGGTAAGATAGACCACTATCAGCAAAGCCTAACCAAGGTCCGCTGATATGACCAACTCTTGACGTCGATACAAGGTTCTTTTGAAGGCAAAGGGTGCCTAGGATTATGGGGCTCAATTTGATGTATTTATTGAAAGCTCAAGGTGAATTGATGCTTATTGAAAATGCCACTTAGTCCTTCATTTGCATTCTAGGCACCATTTCCTATTGACTTATTTACTCCTCCTCATGCTAGGGTGCCATAATGAAGTGGTTTAGACAATAGGTGCGCTTCACTTACTAGAGGCTTGTTCTCCTTTTATGGTGGAATAGATGTCAATGGGTGCCTTGTCTTAAATGAATGCTCTCTCTAAGTTGGGTGTCCTTTTGAGGCTTTATGATTTGTAAATTGCACCTTAACCCTTCATGCTTGTTGCTCAATGTTTGAATGTTTAAGAAAGTCTCCTTTAGGTGCTCATCTTAATGACTTTTTCTCAAGGCGCAATCATCCTAATGACTTGGATATTCATCCTAGTGTTTCAGGATATCAGGCTACCAGACTTAGTCATTTTCAGGATCTCAAACATAAAGAATAACATGATGATTCATTTTTTTGTATTGCATATAGTTGACATTGTATGCTACTCATAAAGAATATTAATATTTTCTGTTCAACATGATGATTCATTTTTTTTTAAAATACAACTTTTATCTTTTAGTTCCAAAATGAGGTTTAGGTGATACTTGAATAACAATAGCTTGCTTATTGGATCAACAAACATCTTATGCAATACAATTGGACTTTAAATATTTGAAGTAGCCATCTACAAATATCCATTCAAATGTGGATTTATAATGCAAGTATGGATGCCATCAATAAAAAAGATTTGTATTAACCAAATATCTATATAGGCATACATCAATATCTGTCAATATAAGTATAACATATATATAAAATAGCCATATAGGCTTACAAGAATGCCATCTAGGCATACAATGTCAACTATATACAATACAAAATATATGTCCACAAATGCCATATAGGCATACAACAAAGGAACACAATAAAAAGTCATTCCCCTCTGGCTGGTGAAGAGAATAGATCACGGGCAGCCTTTGATCTTCTAGGGGATGGAGACACACATGTGGGTGGTCTACTACAAACCCGAGGGCTACTCCTATTTAGTCTTCCTGCATCTTTAGCTGTTACAATAAAAAGTATAGACATTAATATATAGAAATTACATGTTATAAAAAATGAAACATTTAACAAAATAATCACTTACCGCTAACATATAATCTATCTCCTCACTTGTCTTAGTAGCAGGAATAGGCCCTGGTGATGTCATGTCGTATAGAAACCATCCAGATAGAAATTAAACTTCAAATCAATAATCTTTTGATTTTTCAAAAATAGACAACTATAACAATGAATGTAAATTGAAATTTACTAATCTGCCTCATACCCTTGTCAATGCCATGGAGCTATGAATCGCAGAGGCCACACCCTGCTCCATTGTCCTATGAACATGGGGAGGTGTCTCTGTAGCCTGCATCATCTGGAAATAAAACAACATTATTCAATTACAAAAACTATAATAGTGATGCAAATCATGGCTCCTAACATACACACACATTCATCTAAACATGGAAGTACACACAATAAAGCACACAAGTCACATACAAAAATCTAGTAAGTACAATCCATTCATTAAACTATTTATTTTATTAACTCCATAAAGCTTTGAAGTCCACCACCGCTGGCAGGTGTTGCCGTGAAATCTATAGTATTAACCTATTCAACATCCAAAATTAGATATTAAAATACCATTCATATAACGATGCTATTCACATGTAATATTTATAATTGTTTACTAGTTACATACCCCAACAGTAGATGATCTAGTGTAAAATGCAGGTGGAGAACCACGGAAAACTGCATCGACGCTATGACCCTGATATTTCATTAAAATCATCAATTTAAATTAGTTAATCTTGCACTTCAAAAATAAAATTTAATAAATTAAATTCAATAAACTTGCTAATATTTACCTGAGTATCAAGGCTAAAAGTCTCACTCAGGAGGGTATCTGTCATCACCATCTGCTCAGCTACAGATGTAGCATGTGCACCTGTGTCCTGACTATCCATGGGATCATAACCACAGGCTGACCCGCAAGCCTGACAAGCATGGGGTGGGACCCTACTCCTCGCACTATCTCCCAACCCACTCTGTGCTGCAAGACTGGCATGCTCTATGATGCTCTGGGTCAAGGCACTAATGGATTGAAGTGTATCGACCTCAACACTCTCCTTCACAATGGAAGGGATAGAAACATGCTCATGGGCTGGTCTGCTGATTACTCGTCTCACTACCCGCTGTGGGTCAAGATGTGCCCCTGGTCTATCTTGTACTGACCCCCCACCTCTACCCTAGAAGTCCCACATATCAAAATAGTTTGGCACTTTATTGAGGACAAACTCACAGTAGAGTTTCCTCAAAAAGTATTGCGGGACCTCATTAGTATTGCATGGAGGATGGTCAAAAACCATCCACCACCTCTGCCCAAAATTGTCCCTTATCGCTTGGTTGTTACACCAATGGATAGGGAACCTCTTGCATGTAATGGGTGGAGGTTGATTTATTTGTGGGTTTGTGAAAATGGAACACAAGTCTAATTTTGTGATTTGTAATTTTTTCACATCTTGGTATGACAACTTGTCTGCATAATAATCTCTGAACTCTCTCCTCTTATCCATCCAACTAGTTATTTGCTTGCTAATTGAATCTACATTTGATAACATAGATTCAAGAGATTCAGCAAGCGTGGACCTATGCAAGGTTGAAGTGGAAGGATCTTTCAACCTTGCAATTATATCTTCAATTTCTTTTTTGTTGTTTTCAATTTGCCCCATTATATTTTCTTGTGTTCCAGGGGCATGTCAAGGAATGGATGGAGGAGGTTGTTGTTCTGCAGGTATTTCCTCCTCAGGATTTTGTGGATTTTGAGGAGGAGGAGGAGGTGTATTAACATTTCCTGACAATTAACAAAATATACATAAAAATCAACTCAAACCTACCTATTTAGAAACAAATTCAAACAAAAAAACAAATATAACTCACTCCTTTGGTGTGCTCGACGTCGTGGCGGCATTTTGGCGACGAATCGATAAGGTTTTTGTGTTGAATGGAGCTTTACAAAACATGAGCGCACTTTCTAGGGTTTGCAGGCTGCAGGCATAGAGGAGAAGAAAGAAATGAAATGAGATAGAAACCTTTTTTTTTATTTATAGCAAGTCAAAACGTGAGCGCGTTATAACACGCTCGAGTTATGGCTTGGTTTTGACAAGCCTTAGGCTCGTCATTACCAAGCCATAACATGAGCGCATTTTGTATTAATTTTTTTTTAAAATAATTTGGCCACTTTTTGGTCCCCCATCTTTTTGCACTTACCCAAATCTCCCACTACAACTAAAAAACCTTCACACTATCACCCAAGAATGAAAACTAGCCAAGCTTTGATATGAAATGTTAGAAATGAAGGTACAAACCACACAACGTAAATATGATTTTAACCTTATTTATGTCCTCTAAACAATGTAGAATCAATAGAGATTACAACAGAAATAAAACCCACTACACAAAAATAACATGCATGAAGAAAAATAATAACATGCTCTCTTTTTCTCTTGATGATGGTTCACTGAGTGTGACCCAAAACGTTGAGGAAAAACAATCACACAGTCAAATCCAGAAGCATTACTACAACATCATGGACTGTGGAAAATTAATGAACACAATGCATGAAGAAATTGAACACATAACACAGTATGTAACATGGAAAAAAACCCTTTCAGGTAAAAAACTCTACCAGGAAAAGAGACTTCAAGTTGTATTATCTTCAAATATGAGATCACAATACATGCACTTCATCTTCTTCTTTAGTCCTTAAATCTGGTAGAACCTGGGTACCTGTAAACATGTATATCATATCATCTACTATGCCATGGTTATATAGAACAAGCCACACCTCCAAGATGGGTGTGCAAGATTCCCCATCTTTGAGACTCCATCATGCAGAAATAAATGTTGTCATACATGAAACCAACACTTGTACAAAGATATCCATGCAACCTTGGGCGCCCGTGGAGAAGAATATCAACTTACAACATCTTATGACATGTCATAAGATGTCATAAATTTCATAGATTTTTATGACAACTTACAATTTTCATAGAATCTCTTACACCTTCTTATAGCATCTATGACGCATGTCATAACCCAAAAATAGGTGATTCTTCCAAGTGAGCCACCCAACATTGACCAATTACAATTATCATAAGTAAATGACATCTTGTAACTACCGTCGGTAACTTTGGAACTTACCAATGCAATAACTTTGTAATTACCGTGGATAGTAAATGATTTTTATCACTGCTAGTGAAACTTTTACATCCCTTATGGGTGATTTACAAATAATAATAAGATTAATAAATACAAGGATTTACAACCTTGGTTGATGGCACCTGAATCATAACAGGAAGACGAGGTGCTTGAGGTAGGAAAGGTTGAGAAACTGGAAGAGAGATGGGCACACACAGTGCTTGCTTACTTTGTTTGTTCTTACGGGTGTTGTATGTGTGAGAAACCACATCATAATGATATTACTATGACACACTTTGAACACCTTTATTTCTTTTAGTAATTTTCTTTGCATAATTGAGGATGTAACCTAGGGGTCAAGGTGGTGTTGGATCACCTTAAACCAAAATCACTGGTTTGAAGCGAGGAGGCATATTAGTTTCCTCATGCACAATTATTTTAGCAACATTAGTATACTTATCCACTATCCCCTTAGAGGGTGGAATAAGTCTATTAATGATGATTGAATTGATATTGTTTTCATTTTGAGTAAGATCAACATCCATGCTCGAGGGATTTAATGTGAGAGACCTCTCTTCATCCACTAATGCTTCAACTTTTGAATGGAGAGAATTGGAATGAAGGGAGGGTAAATTGTTGTTAAGAATATTGTTGGTGATGTTATCCTTAGTGATGTCCAAGGGACTTGAACATGCAACCAAAGGTGAAATATCCAAGGTACTTGAACATTCAACCAAAGGAAGAAGATCAAAGGTCTTCACTTCCTTAGTGATATCCAAAGTATTTGAACATTCAATAAAAGGAAGAAGATCAATAGGATGAGCCATAGAATTATCATGTGCTATGGTAGAAGTAGAAATAGTATGTTCGACTTTATCAATGATCTCAGCCTCTTGCACCAAAATATCTTCATCTTTGGGAGAGGGATCCGAAGCATAGGGTGAAGTAGGCAAAGCTAAGTCACCATCACATGCTTTGTAGTATTAGAAGAAAATTTTTCATCATCATGAGATATAACGTACATAATAGCTATGTCCTCTAACATGTGAGGATGCCTATTAAAAATTTCAAAATCTATGATATGTTCATGCAAAGATTTCAAACAAGAAGAATCCATAATGAAATGCCTTTTCTACTATATTAAAATATTATATATAACAACAATGCACAATTTACTAACCAAGTACAACCAATTTCCCCATAAGATTGCAATCAAAGACCTACAAGTGCAAGAGAAGCGGGGTCTTCGAAAAATGTGATATTTTTGGTAACCACAACAACTAAGTCTTGCAAATGTAGGATGTGAAGTATATGAAAAAGAAGTGCCTAAATTATTTATCCACTTAAATACAAAAAAGATTTACAAGACCTTGCTTTGATAAAGATGCACTAAATGCAAGACTAGCTAGGGTTTATTATAAAAACCCTAAATTTTAAATGATTACTTTCTAAACCACAAGTTTTCAATGCAAGAACTATTTTTCAACACAAATGATATTTATGACATGATACAACAATGTAAGATCATATTTGCAATGTAAATGATAGTAGCAACATATGAAACAAGATCTTGATTACAAACCCTAGGTTTGAATTTGACTAGGTTTTCAAAGATGTAACTTTTTGAGCAAACCCTAGCAAATGAGAGTTTTAAATGCAAGATGCAACAATATGAAATGATTATTTACAAAAATATCAATCATATATGATGCAAAAAATAGACATTTAAATCTTTCTATGATGATCTACAACATATGTAGTGAAAACAATGCACAAATATGCCCTTTTTGTAAGCCTAAAATGCTTGATTTGCTCACTTTTTTTAATACAAATATGCAAGAATGTCCTAGAACAACAAGGATGATAAGGTACAAAAATTAAATCCATTTAATCAATCCAATAATGCAACAAGATCTGAAACAACACCCTAATCTACAAACCCTAAGTTGAAGATTAGCTAGATTTCTAAGAAATGCAAGGTTTTTTCAAATCCTAACAATGAAATCACACAAAATTAAGCTATATAACTATGAAAAATGTTGAATGAATGTAATATAATCATATCTAAGGTAGAAAATATCTCATATTTGATGCAAGAAGGATGCCAAAATGCAAGAAACAACAGGTTCACCAAAATACATGTTTAGTAGAAAAGTGAGACTAGCTCAATAGATCAAATTAGGCCAAACCCTCTTCTACAAAACATTAGGGCACAAACTGAGTTTGGATTCTACCCAAGAAGGAGATATAAACTATAGGGGTTCTTTCATTTTGTTATATATAAGGAATTAATCAAATCAAATCAAATCAAACTAGGGCACAACAAGAGAGCCTAATTGATGAAGATCAGAGCATAACAGAAAATAAAAAATAGATACGGACAATTTGAAAGAACCATAGAGACTAGGGATCACAGGAGAACATGGATTTGAGGACAAAGGCACTTGGGCACCCTAGACCCTAATTATAGTTAGTAGAAACTGATATCTTTGGCAGGTCTATACCTGCAGGCTATGTCTTCTTCCTGGAAATCAGCTCATGAAACATGTTCTTCTTGTTGGTAATCATTTATGTTTAGGGTTTTAAGTTTGAACTTTTGCAGATTTTCCCATTTAAATCCTAAACTTTCTAAGTCATGGTGTCTTGCATTGTTCTGCCTTTTCTAATGTTGGCCTTCTGTGGTGGGTTCCTGGTTATTAAGTCTCATCCTGATGCCTTAGTGTTCAAAGGTTGACCACCCCCCACGCAATGTTTTACCATTTGTCCCTGTCGCACTTCATAGAAAATGTTAAGTTTTTGTATATGCAAGTGCAAATGTATGTTGGGTTGCTTGAAAATCTCAATCGGCTTCCGAAAATGGTGAAAAAATTGAGTTATATGCATTTAAGATGCATATCGGGTAGCATATACAAAGAGGGAATCTTTCGCAGATTCCCAAGAATATTCTACAGTTGTAGGCATTTCCTAATGAATATCAGGTTCAAAAGGATGCATGTACATTGGGGGAATCTTTTGCAAGATTCCAGGAATATGCCGTTGTTGTATATCAGGTTCGCTTGTATGTGTTTTGTTGTACATCCTAATATACATTGGCTGCATGCATTTGAAAAATACAAAGAAAAATATACAAAGGTGGAATATTCCTTGAAGATTCCTTGCTTGTATATAAGGGGTTTGTATGTTTGTGTTTGTATATTCGACATACAAAGGAAATGCACATTGAAGAATATACAAGAGGGTGCACATACATGTGCTACAGTGCAACGAATAGGTGATCTTGTATGTTCACCAAACATACAAGGAAAAAAGATATGCATGTGGTGGGGCCTAGGGATATACAAGTGAGAATATATGTGCAAATATACATTCAAGCATACAAAGGTGGTCGCAGGGTCAAATGTATATTGAGTTTGTATATCCAAATATACAATGAAAAGATATAAGAGAAAATGTACATTCGGCAATATACAATGGGAAAGTGCAAATGGTCTTGCATGTTCGGTTATATACAAAGCAGCAGGAGATGCATTTGGTGGGGTCCACCTCGCATACAAAGGGCTTTGTATCTCATATACAAAGGAGAATGTATATGTGATATACATTCGAAAATGTGCAAAGAAAGAAATACATTTCAGACCTGAAGGAAAAAATAAAATTTGGGGTCCGTTGCTTGTATGTTTGGTTTGTATGTTTGCTTGTATGTGCGACATACAAGCAAATATACAAAGGGGCAATGTACAAGCCGGATCTGATGCGAGGATCAAATTCAGTGAACTTAGGGTTGGCATCCGTGGCTTGTATGTCAGGATGCTTGTATATGTGCTAATATACAAATGAAATATACATTGGAGCAGATGCAAGCCAGATTCCAAGGAATGTTCCAATCTAGCAGATAAAGTGTGGAGTCTGCGGCTTGTATATAACAGTTGTATGTATATGCACATATATACACATTTGGGGTCTGCCTTGTATATTAAATTGTTGCATGTATATGCATTTTTCATATACAAGGGATTTTGAAAGGCGAACAGTGGCTTTTGTATATGCATATGTTTTCGCATATACAGAGGCGGTAAAGGCAAAATAAAAGGAGAAAAGGCCAGCGATAGAATCATGGGGTGCCTACGTGGCACGTTTTCACTGGCCGACAACTAGTCAGTATGATTTTGAGCCGTGGATCTCAGCAATAGGAGTGGATCGACGACCTTGTTTTGAACCTACGGCGATGGTTTTTCTTGAGTGTGTGCGACAATTTTTGAGCAGGAAAATCTCCAGATGTATCTGCTGTTGCATCCCGCGAGTAGTTGAGGCTTTAATGGCAATCCTACAGAGGTGTGATGGATTGAGTGACAGGCCAACTACTAGTTTTATGAGGAATGTCCCCAAGTGGCGGCATGGGGCTCGAGTCCAGCTCCTCCTCGCCATTCCTTTTGCTTACTGCCTTCCGTATTTTGGGTGCCATTTTGTAATGCATGGTCTTGCAGAATTTTTGATGTGCCATGTAATTAATTTGTCGAGTACACTTTCTTGCTATATTAAGTAGACTATGTCACTCATTTGTTGTTGTTGAAAACTGGACATTTTTGGTGCTGTGATACAATACATCTTCATTGGTGGCCCTGTTCTGGATGTCTTGTGAGTTTATGAGTCTCATGTTGCATGTTTTGTGCATAAATTCACTGGTTTCATGTTGTTTTATATGAGAAATGCTCTATTGCATGTGTTTAATCATTTGTCTCCAAGTCGTGGGTATGTTTTCTCTTGAATCAACATAGCTAAGGGTTGTTTAAGATTCAGTAATATAGTTTTTCTATATTGAATGTTTAATCTCTCACCTCTGTTCAAGGAACAGATTAAATGTTTTAGGTTAATCATTGAGAAGATATGTTGCAGCAGGGATATCATTAAGTATGAATGATTAAATACTTAGTTTTTGGGAGGTATCTGTACGGCAGATGCTAAACAAACCCCCTTGAAATTTAGTCTTTAGTATATGTTTATGCTGGCCATTCACATGTGTATGTCTATTGACTCCGAGCCCTGGATAGGCACCGATCCAGTCTTGTATTGAGGTTATAGCCCAAGGTCCTAGTTTTGCATCCAAATACAAATTAAACTCAAACTTCATATACAAACCTTTTAGGACATTAGAAGTAGTTTAGGACCAAAATCCTCTGTCTACAACTGAATATAGGCCCAAAGCTAACCCCTTTGCACTTATCTCACAGTTTTGGTCTGCATAAGAGAGGATTTATCTGCTTTGTGTCAACATCACAACTAATATATAGATGCATTTCATGGATGTTGAATAGGTAATACCCCCTTGGTTCTGCAGAGCCTAAAGAAGAAGAGGAGATATTTATAGAGTTTATCTCCTATACTGTTGGCCCCTGGCCTGAGAATCCTATTGATCAATGATGGCTATTTTGTAGGGATTACTGGGAATAAGCATCCAACTAGAAAAATAACCAATAGAAATTGGCGACTCCGCTGGGGAAGCAAAGTGAAAGTGTTATCTTTTCAATCCCTAGTGAATTTGTGCCCATCTGAGTCGGCAACAGAAATTGGCGACTCCGCTAGGGAATTTGTGAAAGAACCCTGATTTTAAAAGAAAACAATTCCTAATTATAGGTGGCAACTCTGAACTAATCTCCTAACTGGTAAAGAGAAAATTTATATGCTAGGGAGAAGATCCCTGCATAATTCTCTGTTTGAAGAATTACCCAGAAAAATGATGTACAGAAAAAAGGGGACTGCTCAAGCCAGTCAAGAGGGTTCTCCCAGAAGTTATAATGTTCAAGACAATCCTTGATCTTCAGAGTGAACAATACCTTATTTTTCAAACATTGAGGCTGAAATCCAGAACGTATATGAAAGATAGTAGGGTGGTGCTTTGAGAATGAGGTCAGAGGTTTTTTAAGAACACCCTTTCTTGGATCCCAGTGATAGATTTGAAGAGGCTGAGTCTCCAAGGGATGATGATGATGATCAGAATGGAATGGGACCATCCTCCTCTATGCCCAAAGAGGAACAATTAGCTGAAGAAATCAAAAGCTTAAGAGCAAAATTATAATATTTACAAGCCATGAAAATTAGAGATGACATGAGACCGAAAGTGTAAGCTCTGAGAGTTGCTCAGAATGATTCAATTCCTACCCTTGAAAATACAAATATGCAGAGAAATCAATATAGGAATGAAGTGCAGGATCAGCATGATGATCAGAGACAGAACGTAAATAATGCTAGAGTACCATTAAACAATGTAAGAAATCAGAATGCAAACAGAAATGCCAATGTTAATCAGTTTGGTAGATAGCCTATGCAGCTAGATAGATTCAGGTAGTTAGTTTTTGATGGCATTCCTGGTTATCCAAATCCTATTGATAAACATATGAGGTCACAGGTGCCTAAATTTTTAGGAAATAATACTGTGTCAGGAGAATACCACTTAAAAACTTTTCAGAATGTCATGGACAACTTTGAGGTTGAGCATGAGGATGTTTTCATGAAATTATTTATGTAATCCTTAGTTGATGAGGCCAGGGAATGGTACAAGGGTTTGCCTGACAGAAGTATTTCATCATGGGAGGACTTCAGAAGAATATTCAAAGAACAGTATGGTGACAAAACTGATCCTAGTTTCTTTATTAATGAATTCACTAGTATTACCAAAGGATCAAATGAACAGGTTGTTGATTTCAATGCTAGATTTACTAAGGTGTTGAACAAACTGCCATATCACCTGAGGCCTAATGAACCTATGTGTATAGTGTTATACATAAATGCTTTTGATGCCAAAATTGCTTATGGATTAAGAGACAAGGGTCCTCACAACCTTAGAGATGCCTTCAAAATTGCAACTAATATTGAAAATAACAAAAAAGTATCTGGTAAGACAAATAGAAGAGATGATGTAAAAATTATGCAAAATCCAAACAACAAATCTCAGAGTGTTCAAGGCAATGCATACTTCTGTGGATAAATTAGAGAAGTTGACAACTATTGTCAAAGACCATAGTTATAGAATGGCTAAAAATGAAAAGGGGATAGGTCCTGACAGACAGGTTTACCAAAGGCAAGAAAGAAGACCATCATTACACAACATGCCATATAATACTAATTGGCATAATGGTAAACCCATCCTTCCACACAACAATACAAATCAAAGAGCTCAAAATGTAAAGGAAACACCTGACCTTTTGAAGAAGGCTATTAATATTGTTAATGACACCCCATGGTGTATAATATGCCAGATGCCTCACTCACAGTCACAATGTATGATTGCTTAGTCTCTATATAACAATTTTGTGGCCTGTGATGAATGCAATGAGCCGTATTGCATGGAAGATGACAATGTCAATATGCTATCTACAAATAGAGAATATCCTCCCCATGATGCTGGTGCAAGCATAAATAATGAGGTTCAGATCTGCCAGCAGTTTCCCTATGATGAAGATGATGAAGACAACTACGCCTATGCTTAGGACTCACACAATTTTTTGAATAATTTGAGGAGGCCTTCTGATGAAGAAATTAGAGCCTTCACAGCTGCAGCAATGGCTCAAGTCAAAAGCAACTACAACATAAGAGGTAAAGCTCAGGTAAGTAATTCACACCAACTAGAGAATACTTTTGTGAACCAGCCAGTGCATAGTCATAAAGGGACTGAAACACAAAAGAAGTAATGGAGCAATAATTGGCAAAACTTTAAGCAAAAAATAGGTTATGATCCTTAAGGACCAGAAAATAGAGTTCCCCAGGTTGAGGATCAAAATAAGAATTTTCAGAACAAGGATGACAGTTAGAGAGCCACAAAAACCAAAGCTGGATCATCCCAAGATAAAAGTAAAAATGCGGATCAGGCTACAACTGTTATACAAAATTATGCTCCATTCGACATTTCTCAAGTCTTGTCCCAAGTAAAGATCTCTGTTCCATTGATGGAGTTGATGAAAATTGAAGAATGCAGAAATAAAGCAACATCCTTGATTTCAGGAATATTCTGTCAAGCCAAGCAGAATGATGAATCTCAGGATAAGAAACAAGCCCTGTGTATCAATGAAGATGAGGTTCCTGAAGTATATCTGGGGGTGACCATGACAAAATGCCCTTCACAGGTTGAACCGTTTTATGTCTCCCTGGTTATCAATGGAAAAGTGATTAGAAATTGTATGCTCAACTCAGGAGCATCAATAAATATCATGCCTTTAGCTATCATGCAGCAAGCTGGGTTAAAGATAGATTAGGCATGTGGAAAATTCTATGCCATGGATGCTAAAGAAGTACCAGTCATCAGAATTATGAAAGATATAGATTTTAGACTGGCAACATATCTAGAAAAGACCTATAGAATGAATATAATAGTTGTTGATATCAAGCCACAGTATGGCATGTTGTCGTCAAGAAGATGGGCAGCATTGATTGGTGGGAGTATGCAATTAGATATGTCATATGCTATGATCCCAATGAATGGCAAGGATGTAAAATTGATCAGAGAAGAAAGGTCATCAAATACAGTTGAAGATCAAGAATCAGAGGAGCATATATGCTTTGCGGATACTGACTGTGATAATTTCAGAGTTGTCTCAGATGATAAAGAAAGGAAGGAGGGAGATGTGTGCATTCAAGAGCTTGACCAACAGGGTCTATGGACCATGTATTTTGATGGAGCTTGTTCGAAGGAAGGCTCTGGTGCTGGAATTATTTTTCTGTCTCCAACTGGTAAGCTTCTAAAATTCTCATTCTTGTTGAAGTTTACCTGTACAAATAATATTGCAGAGTATGAAGCTCTGTTGTTAGGATTGAATGTTGCCCTGAAGCATGGAATTAAAATGATACAAGTATTTTGGGATTTAGAGTTAGTTGTTTCCCAAGTCAGAGATAAGTATGCTTCAAAAATAAAAGATTAAAGCAATATAAGCATGCTGTTTGGAATACGATTGAATTGTTTGATGCATTTTCCATAAGCTGGGTGGAGAGATCAAAAAATGTTAGGGCAGATTTTCTAGCTAATGTAGCTATAAGGCTAGGTGATATAACTCTGTCAGATGTTACAAATGTTTAGGTCAAACTTAGACCTGCAATGCTAGATAATGTATGCAGCTGGCAAGTGTTTGATGATGACAAGGATTTACTAAGATTTCTACATTGCATTGATGAATATGAGAACCGAGAAATGGATTTTCAGAACCTTGTAGAGGTTATAGATGGAAAAGAAAATCTCTTAGGAAAGGAGGTAATTCAACTCAAGACAAATAAAATCCGTAGAGGGCTAGTAGCTTTAGAGAGAGCTTTTGACAATAGGGACCAATTTGTTACTAAGGCATCTCCAACAAATAAGAATGATTAAGAGGAGATAAACTTAGGGACATCTCATGCCCCTAAGAAGGTATACATTGGCAAGCAGCTTAAACCACATATCAGAACTATGTTGATTGCACTACTGAAAAAATATAAGCATGTTTTCACCTGGTCGTATGAGGACCTGAAAGCTTATAGGGAAGATTTATTTTAGCATGAAATCCCTTTGAAGCCTGGAGCTAAACCATTTAGACAAAAATAGAGACCTATCAATCCAACTTTAGCTCCTAAAATGCAAGATGAACTCATGAAGCTTAGGGAGGCTTGAATAATTATGCCTATCAGACACTCAACTTGGGTGTCTAACCTTGTCCCAGTCAGAAAGAGAAATGGTGACATTAGACTTTGTGTGGACTTTAGAAATCTAAATGTCTTCTTTGAAAGACAATTATCCATTGCCAAACATGGAAGCCATGTTGCAGAAGGTGACTGGTTGTGAACTTTTATCAATGATGGATGGATTTTCAGAGTACAATTAGGTGAAAGTAAAGGAATCAGAATAGTTCAAGACTATTTTCACCACTCCATGGGGGACCTATGTTTATGTGAGGGTGCCATTTGGACTGACAAATGTAGGTGCCACGTTTCAGAGGGCTATGGATGTTGCTTTTGCAAGGTTAATTGACTCAATCTTGGCTGTGTATCAGGATGATTTGACACCTTATTCAAAAAAGGAAGAGCAGCATTGCATGCACTTAGAACAAATTTTTATTAGAGCATTGGAATATGGCATCTCTCTCAACCCAAAGAAGTGTGCTTTTGGGGTAGTGGAAGGAAAGTTGCTTGGACACATTGTTTCCAAGGATGGAGTCAGGATTAATCCTGAAAGGGTGGCCACAATTGATAAAATTCAGATCCCTAAAACTGTGAAAGGTGTTCAGTCCTTCTTTGGACAAATTAATTTTGTTAGGAGATTTGTTCCTAATTTTGTAGAGACCAAAAAAGATATCTCCAAGATGTTGAAGAAAGGTGCAATTGTCAAACGGGAAGAGGAAGCGACTAAATCATTTCAAAATATAAAAGAGGCTATAAAGATGGCTCCTGTGCTAAAGTCTCCTAATTTTTCTAATCCATTTCAATTGTTCTCATTTGCTTCTTTCCATACTATTGCTGCATGTTTATTGAAGAAAAATGCAGAAGGTTTTGAACAACCTATAGCTTTCTTTAACAGGTCATTGTAGGCTACCGAGTTGAAGTATGACATCATGGAAAAGCAGGCATATGCACCAGTTAGAGCAGTCAAAAGTTTCAGGCCATATTTGGTAGGCTCTCAGATAGTTGCATATGTGCCTCATGTAGCAGTCAAAGATATTTTTACTCAACAGGAGGTAACTAGAAGAAGATGCAGATGGATAAACAAATTGCAAGAGTTCAACATTGAAATACAGATCACAAAATTGGTAAGAGGACAAGGTTTGGCAAAACTAATGATAGTTAAATCTAGAGGTATGCCAAGTGAATGTAGTGCATAATGAAATTATAAATATGTTAGAATCTAAGTGGTATAAAGACAGTACATTATTTACAGAATTTGAACTATCCTTCCCATCTCAATGACAATCAGATGAGAACCTTGAAGCTACATGCTATTAAATACATCATTGTTCAAGGAGAGTTGTATTGGAAAAGTTTTGATAGCGTGCTACTCAGGTGTGTAGATGAGGATCAGGCTAGAGATATTCTAGGTGACATGCACAATGGAGTGTGTGGTGGACACTATACTGCCCATACAACAGCCCACAAAATTCTCAGAGCTGGCTATTGGTGGCCAACTCTTTTCTCAGATGCACAAAGAATGATAAGAAAATGTGATCCTTGCCAAAGGTTCTCAGGAAAGCTGAAGTATGAAGGTGCATTGCCCCTTAGGACTGTAACTGTAGAAGCCCCATTTCAGCAATGGGGAATTAATTTTATAGGGGAAATCTCAGAAAAATCAAGTGGAGGGCATAGTTGGATTCTGGTTGCCATTGATTACTTCACTAAATGGATTGAGGCCATTCCAACTAAAAAAGCTACAAGCAAAGTGGTGATGGATTTTATTCTAGAGAACATTATTATCAGATTTGGAGTACCAGTTAAAGTAGTCACAGACAATGCAATGTGCTTCAGGTCTGGTGAGTTTATTGATTTTTGCAAAACTTATGGAATTGATTTGTCTCATACATCACCATACCATCCACAAGGAAATGGTTAGACTGAGTCAAGCAACAGAAGTCTCATGAAAATCATCAAGAGAGTGATAGATAAAAATAAGAGAGCTTGGGATTCAAAGCTGAAGTTGGCGTTATGGGCTGACAAGGTGACAGTGAAAAGAGCAATTGGAAGGTCACCTTTTGAATTAGTATATGGTGCAGCGGCTAGGTTGCCTGTGAACAATCTCTTACTAGTGTACAGATTCATACAAGAAAATGATGAGGAGATTGAGGACCCAATGACTAAAAGAATAAATCAGTTGGTTGCACTAGATGAAATCAGGAGAGAAGCATATAAAACAAACATCAAGAAATAGCAAAAAGTGAAATATCTGTTTGATAAAAGGGCTACAGAGAGAAGGTTTCAGATAGGTGACTTGGTCCTTATGTGGAATACAAGAAGCCAAGATAAGGGCAAGAATGGTAAATTTGAACCCTTATGGACCGGCCCGTATCAAATTGGCAATGTCTATGAGAACGATTCTTACTTTCTCCAAGTCCTCAATGGTGAACTACTAGAATTGCCAGTGCACAATAAATTCCTTAAAGCTTTTTTCACATAAATGAGTACCTTCTATGCACACTGTAAATTAGGTGTAAGTATTTTGTACATGCCTTGTATAGTCGGTCATGTTTTGTGTTTTGGGTTTTGTCTGGTCTGCCCCGGAGTAATCTGGTCCTTACTGCAGTCTTGCGCCTGCACGTCCCCAATCAGAGCCTGTGTTGGTAATCATTTATGTTTAGGGTTTTAAGTTTGAACTTTTGTGGATTTTCCCATTTAAATCCTAAACTTTCTAAGTCGTGGTGTCTTGCATTGTTCTGCCTTTTCTAATGTTGGCCTTCTATGGTGGGTTCCTGGTTATTAAGTCTCATCCTCATGCCTTAGTGTTCAAAGGTTGACCACCCCCCACGCAGTGTTTTACCATTTGTCCCTATTGCACTTCATAGAAAATGTTAAGTTTTTGTATATGCAAGTGCAAATGTATGTTGGGTTGCTTGAAAATCTCAATCGACTTCCGAAAATGGTGAAAAAACTGAGTTATATGCATATCGAGTAGCATATACAAAGAGGGAATCTTTCATAGATTCCTACGATTATTCTGTAGTTGTATGCATTTCCTAATGCATATCGGGTTCAAAAGGATGCATGTACATTAGGGGAATCTTCCGCAAGATTCCAGGAATATGCCATTGTTGTATATCAGGTTCGCTTGTATGTGTTTTGTTGTACATCCTAATATACATCGGCTGCATGCATTTGAAAAATACAAAGAAAAATATACAAAGGTGGAATATTCTTTGAAGATTCCTTGCTTGTATATAAGGGGTTTGTATGTTTGCGTTTGTATATTTGACATACAAAGGAAATGTACATTGAAGAATATACAAGAGGGCGCACATACATCTGCTACAGTGTAACGAATATGTGATCTTGTATGTTCACCAAACATACAAGGAAAAAAGATATGCATGTGGTGGGGCCCGGGGATATACAAGTGAGAATGTATGTGCAAATATACATTCAAGCATACAAAGGTGGTCGCAGGGTCAAATTTATATTGCGTTTGTATATCCAAATATACAATGAAAAGATACAAGAGAAAATGTACATTCGGCAATATACAATGGGAAAGTGCAAATGGTCTTGTATGTTCGGTTATATACAAAGCAGCAGGAGATGCATTTGGTGGGGTCCGCCTTGCATACAAAGGGCTTTGTATCTCATATACAAAGGAGAATGTATATGTGATATACATTCGAAAATGTGCAAAGAAAGAAATACATTTCGGACCCGAAGGAGAAATCATTTGCAGTGCATAAAATTTGGGGTCCGTTGCTTGTATGTTTGGTTTGTATGTTTGCATTGTACATGCGACATACAAGCAAATATACAAAGGGGCAATGTACAAGCCAGATCCAATGCGAGGATCAAATTCAGTGAATTTAGGGTTGGCATCCGTGGCTTGTATGTCAGGTTGCTTGTATATGTGCCGATATACAAATGAAATATACATTGGAGCATATGCAAGCTGGATTCCAAGGAATGTTCCAATCTAGCAGATAAAGTGTGGAGTCGTGGCTTGTATATAACAGTTGTATTTATATGCACATATACATCAAGATATGCAAGGAAAGGGTGATGCAAGCCAGACCCGAATGAATTTTCAATTTGCTCTATACACATTTGGGGTTCGCCTTGTATATTAAACTGTTGCATGTATATGCATTTTGCATATACAAGGGATTTTGAAAGGCAAACAGTGGCTTTTGTATATGCATATGTTTTCACATATATAGAGGTGGTACAGGCAAAATAAAAGGAGAAAAGGCCAGCGATAGAATCATGGGGTGCCTACGTGGCACGTTTTAACTGGCCGACGACTAGTCAGTGCGATTTTGAGCCATGGATCTCAGCGATAGGAGTGGATTGACGGCCCTTGTTTTGAACCTGTGGCGATGGTTTTTCCTGAGTGTGTGTGACCATTTTTGAGCGGGAAAATCTCTTGATGTATCTTTTGTTGCATCCCGCGAGTAGTTGAGGCTTTAATGGCGATCGTGCAGATGTGCAACAGATTGAGTGATGGGCCAACTACCAGTTTTATGAGGAATGTCCCCAAGTGGCGGCACGGGGCTTGAGTCTAGCTCCTCCTCACCATTCCTTCTGCTTCCTGCCTTTGGTATTTTGGGCGCCATTTTGTAGTGCACGGTCTTGCAAAATTTTTGATGTGCCATGTAATTAATTTGTCAAGTACACTTTCTTGTTGTATTAAGCAGACTGTGTCACTCATTTGTTGTTGTTGAAAACTAGACATTTTTTGGTGTTGTGATACAATACATGTTCATTTGTGGCCCTGTTCTGGATGTCTTGTGAGTTTATGAGTCTCATGTTGCATGTTTTGTGCATAAATTCACTAGTTTCATATTGTTTTATATGAGAAATGCTCTGTTGCATGTGTTTAATCATTTGTCTCCAAGTCATGGGTATGTTTTCTCTTGAATCAACATAGCTAAGGGTTGTTTAAGATTTAGGAATATAGTTTTTATGTATTCAATGTTTAATCTCTCACCTCTGCTCAAGGAACAGATTAAATGTTTTAGGTTAATCATTAAGAAGATATGCTGCAACAGGGATATCATTAAGTATGAATGATTAAATACTTAGTTTTTGGGAGGTATCTGTAAGGCAAATGCTAAACAAACCCCCTTGAAATTTAGTCTTTAGTATATGTTTATGTTGGCCATTCACATGTGTATGTCTATTGACTCCAAGCCCTAGATAGGCACCGATCCAGTCTTGTATTGAGGTTATAGTCCGAGGTCCTAGTTTTGCATCCAAATACAAATTAAACTCAAACTTCATATACAAACCTTTTAGGACATTAGAAGTAGTTTAGGACCAAAATCCTCTATCTACAACTGAATATAGGCCCAAAGCTAGCCCCTTTGCACTTATCTCATAGTTTTGGTCTGCATAAGAGAGGATTTATCTACTTTGTGTCAACATCACAGCTAATATATAGATGCATTTCGTGGATGTTGAATAGGGAATACCCCCCTTGGTTCTACAAAGCCTAAAGAAGAAGAGATATTTATAGAGTCTATCTCCTATACTGTTGGCCCCTAGCCCAAGAATCTTGTTGATCAATGATGGCTATTTTGTAGGGATTACTAGGAATAAGCATACAGCCAGAAAAATAACCAACACTTCTGACCTACACACATACAAGAAGGAAAATGGTTGGGTGTTATTTAGGAGCTTGCCTTATTCAAGCTCCATGAATGGTGTTTCCACCACCACAATAGCAATGATAATTGAAAAGGAGTGTGTGCCCTAGGAGGGCAGAGGCAAATCTGAAGTAGAATGGAGTGAGCTAACACAAAACATGAAGGAAAGAAGTCACCATGAGAATGGTGTTAGTTTCAAGACACACAACTAAGACGGGGGTGAATCAGTTGTGTCAAAAACTTTTCTTTTATTAACCACTTAAATCCTTCTTGCAATTTAGCAGCATAATAATAAATCAACCATGGAAACACAATGCAATAATTCAAGAGCAGAAACACATTAACACATATGACACCAAGATTTTAATGTGGAAAACCCAGTTAAGGGAAAAACCACGGGGTGACTAACCCAAGATTGTATTCTCTGTTAAAAGAATAAGAAGAACAAATGGCACATGCCAATTAGGGCTCACTACTCGAGCACACTACTCACAAGAGGCCCACTATCTACAGGAGACACACTGTCTACAGAATGATAAATATTACATACTTGAACTGAAGAATAGCATCTTCACCATGCTTGAGTCAGTTCTATTTAAGCTTAATACTTCTGCTCTGCCTTTCGCACTTCTCCCTACCACACTCTCATCTTAGCCAAGCTATCTTTGAAATGACTTCACAACTCTTATTTATACAAGACATCGACTTTGGATAATCATCAAAGTCAGAAAACTTTACAGAGCAAATACACAAATACAACTTAATTTATTACAAATGACTTCATGTGAATCACCACACTGTCGGCCACATATATCGGGGACTCAAATCTTCTTTGAGGAACACATCATCCTTCACAGAACATCTTCAAGATCATCTGCAAGATGTGTAAATCATCCGATTGGCCAAGGAGGAAGAACATCATCATCTGAAAGAAATTCTTCAATTATGAGCTCAATATTTAATGCGGACCACCAACACAAACTAGACACAATCCAAAGACCCCCACAAGCTTGCCTGAATCACTAAGAACATCCACACTACTTCTGCTTACTAAAATCATTCTCATCTTCATCCAGAACCTCAAGAACACAGACTCTTATCACTTTCATATTGAAATAGATGCTTGCGGACCTCCAGACCACTGACCAATTGGGTTGTCAATTCACATTGACTTCCTAAACACTCCACCAAATCCGCAGAACAAGATATTGCATTTCTGGATCTCATCGGACCTATTTGTGTCACTCTGTCACTTCTGAACATCTGCCAGAACTAGTTTTACTCATAATGCCATAACTTCTTTAAATCTTCATGCGGACCTCTCAAATCTTTACTGGATCACCTTTAGACACATATTTACAAACCCTTTGATTCGCATCCTCTGATCTTCATCTTAGCTGGGATCTTCACTTCATAGAGCTTCACTGTCTTCACTGTTCTTCTTTGTTTTTGAAAGGACTAATTTTCTCAATATCATCACAACTCATCCAATCCTTGACATCAATGCAACATGAGTATGTTGACATCAATGACAACACCGGTTAGGCCTATACTTAAAACAATCTCCCCCTTTGTCATTGATGGCAACATATGATGTGAAAAATTATTTTAACCATCAAGACAAGAACTTCTTCTTACTGACTGACATAACTCCCCCTATCAACAACAACCATTCACATGTCTTCTCTTCCTTTACTACTCCCCCTTTGATCAACAACCATTTTTTTCACATGTATTCTCTCCCCCTTTGACATCAATGGCAAAGGGCACATACTTGCATCACTGAGAAACATACAGACTACTCCCCCTGAGTAGCAGCTTCCTATCTTCAATTTGGACCACAAGATATGACTGTGAGATCCACCAGACTAATGCACATCAGTGCACCTTAATTCATAACCGGAGGAGTAATAACCCCTAACTTCTCCCTGAGATACTCAAAAGAGTCCTTAGGTAGAGGTTTAGTAAAAATGTCTACAATTTGATCCTTAGAGGACACAAACTCCAATCTGACTTCATTCTTGTTTACCTGCTCTCTCAAAAAATTAAACTTGATGGATATATGTTTTGTCTTTGAATGTAACACTGGATTCTTTGAAATATTTATTGTACTTGAGTTATCACAGAAGATTGTGATAGGTTCCTCATACTCCACTCTGATGTCTCTTAGCATTTGCTTCATCCACAATACTTGAGTGCAACTGCCTGCTACTACAATATATTCTGCTTCTGCAATGGATAAAGATATTGTCTCTTGTTTCTTGCTTACCCAAGAAACCAATCTTTTCCCTAAAAAGAATGCTCCACCACTGGTACTCTTCCGGTCATCCACATCTCCTACCCAATCAGCATCTGTATATGCATGAAGAGAGAAATCATGATCTCTAGGATACCATAAACCATACTCAACTGTACTTTTTAGATATCTGAGAATCCTCTTGATTGCCATGACATGAGATTCTATAGGATCAGCTTGGAATCTGGCAACAAGACCAACAACATTTATAATGTCAGGTATAGTTTGAGTAAGATACAGTAGTCCTCCAATCATTGACCTATACTTTTTCTAATCAGCCTTAGGAGATTCATCATCTTTTCTTAGTTTACATTCAGTTGCCATGGGAGTATTCATTGGTTTTGAGTCTTCCATCCCAAATTTCTTCAACAATTCTTTCACATATTTGGTCTGAGATATGAAGATTCCTTTCTTTGTTTGAGTGATTTGTAGACCCAAGAAGAAATTTATTACCCCAAATATGGACATCTCAAATTCACTTTTTATTTGATTTGCAAAAGTCTTGCACATACTATCTCTTCCTCCAAAAATAATATCATCAACAAATACTTCAACAATTAAGATATTTTCATGTTCAATCTTGAATCACAAGTTACTATCAATAGTACCTTTGTTGAAACCAATCTTCAAAAGATGCTTATCCAGTATTTCATACCAAGCTCTTGGGGCTTGTTTGAGTCCATACAGTGCTTTCTTCAACTTGCAAACCATATCACCATGATCAGACAATTGAAATCCATCCGGTTGCTCAATGTATACTTCTTCTTCCAAGTCACCATTCAAGAAGACAGACTTGACATCCATCTGATATACTTTGAAATCCTTGAAGGCAGCAAAGGCAAGAAATAATCTGACTGCTTTAATTCTTGCCACTAGAGCAAAAGTTTCTTCAAAATCAACTCCTTCTACTTGGGAATAACCCTTGCAGACCAATCTGGCTTTGTTTTTGACTACTTCACCATCTTCATTCAGTTTATTCTGGAAGACCCATTTGGTTTCAATCATATTTTTGTTTCTAGGTTTGGGAACAAGATCCCAAGTGTGATTTTTCTCAATCTGCATCAACTCTTCCTTCATTGCTTTAGTCCAGCTTTCATCATTGCATGCTTCACTTACTATTTTTGGTTCAACTTTTGAAATCAAACAATATGTTTCTGAGTCTTGAGCAATCTTTCTTCTTGTTTGGACGCCTTTGCGTTTATCACCTATGATCTGATCTTTAGAATGATTTAGTCTTACATACTTGGGAGTTTTGGGAATTTCTTGCACTTCTATTTCTTGAACAGGTTCATTCAAACTTATCTCTTCTTCCTGATTCTCCAGATCGGTTTGGATCTGAGTTTCAGAAGGAACTTGAACATCTTGGACCAAAACATTATTCTGATCATCTTCTTCATATTCATAAAACCTTGAGGGTTTTTCAATACCTTCATCAACCTTCAAATTTGTACTTTCTATAATCTTTCGCAATCTCTTGTTATAACACCGATATGCTTTGCTTTGAGTAGAATAACCCAAGAATATTCCTTCATCACTTCTAGCATCAAATTTGCCAAGGTCTTAATCTATTTTAATGTAACATTTGCTACCAAAGACTTTGAAATACTTCACAGTGGGAGTGATGCCAAACCAGAGTTCATAAGAGGTCTTACTAGTATTATTTTTGATTTGTACTCAATTAGGAGTATAGACAGCAGTGCTTACAACTTCTCTCTAGTGGATTTGAGAAACATTTGCTTCCATCATCATGGTTCTAGATTCTTCCTAGATGGTCCGGTTCTTTCTCTCCACTACTCCATTCTGCTGTGGAGTCCTTGGAGCAGATAATTGCCTTTTTATCCCAGGTTTCTCATAGAATTCTATGAACTCTCTGGATGTGAATTCTCCACCTCTATCAGACCTGAGACATTTTATGTTTTATCCGGTTTCATTCTCTACCATAGCTTTGAATATTTTGAATTTCTCAAGAGCCTCAGACTTTTCTTTCAGAAAATTTACCCACATCATCTGGGAGTGGTCATCAATTAATAACATGAAGTATCTATCACCTTGCAAACTCCTGATTCTTGCCAGTCCACATAGATCAGTATGTACTAAGTCCAATAGTTTGGTAGAAGATTGTTCCTTACTTTTGAATGTGACTCTGCTCTACTTACCCAACTGACATTCTTTGCACAAACTATTAGTAGGTTTCACCAGTCTTGGAAGATCTCTTACAGCTTGAGTGTTGCTTATCTTGATGATATTATCAAAATTCACATGACACATTCTCCTATGCCACAACCAACTCTAATCAATTTGAACAAATAAACAACTTTTGCCAGTGCCAACCAAGTGGAAGATGTTACCTTTTGTTTGAGTACCGGATGCAATCTCTATTCTAGAACTTTCAAAGATCTTAGATTTTCCATTTTTGAATCAGAGATCATAGCCTTTGTCCACCAACTATCCAACACTGAGAAGATTGTGTTTTAGACCTTCAACATACAACACATCACTAGTTTTGTTCTTTCCATCGAAAGAAATAGTTCCTCTACCTCTGATTCTGCCAGTAGAATTATCACCAAAATTTACAACTGCTCCTTCATACCTTTCCAAATCTATGAACTTATTTTTGTCACCTATCATATGGTGGGAGCATCCACTGTCAATGACCCAATCATCTTTTTCTTCAACTTGGGCAGCTCGAGCTCTTTCTATCATTTTATGATTGACAGATTCAGAGGGCATTGGATCTTCTTCCTTGATGGCAATAAACACCCAGTCACTTCTGGATTTGTTACATGTCTCTGATTCATCATCTGTTACTCCTTCATCATCACCATCTTCATGAACATAGTAACACTTCTTTTGAAATCTTGATCTATTGGGGTTTGGCCTAGAAAATCTTTCCGGACACCTTGAGGCAAAATAACCAATCTTGTTGTAGTTAAAACATTTGAAAGGCAATTTTCCTTCATACTTACCTGATCCTCTTGGCAGTCTCTTTGCAATGAGGGCATCAAGTTGTTCAGCTTCTAGTTCATCTTCTTCCATATCTTTTCTTGATTTCTCATACCAAGATGATTTTCTTGAGGAACTTTCTCTTGGATCATATCTCTATTTTCTTTTTGTAGAGGCACTAGCTTTGAATGTAGATTCAGTCTTGGGAAGTGCATCACCAAATTTAGCTAATTCAAATGCAGATATCTTACCAACCAATTGATCCCTTGTGATAGTTGTTAAGGATCTAATTTCCTCAATAGCATCAACTTTGTGTTTGTAAGCAGGAGGTAAGGATCTGAGAACTTTAGTAACAATTTCATCTTCATCCAGAACTCCACCAGCACATTTGATGCCACAAACAAGCTCATTTACTTTTGTCATGTAAGAAGTGATATTCTCATCTTCACTCATCTTTAAGTTTTCAAACTTTCATTTTAGACTTTGTAGCTTGGCACACTTAACATATTTGTCTCCTTCATATAGATTTTCAAGCTTTGTCCAAATTTCATAGGCAGTCTTCAAACCCATAACGTTTGTCAACTCTGAATCAAACAAGGCACTTAGTAGGGCTTCTTTAGCTCAAAGATTATTCTCTGCATCTCTGATTTCATTTAGAGTTGTAGGGCCATTTGTTGGGGGAACATATTTAATTGAGGTTATGTTCCAATACTGATATCCCATGCATTGTAGGTGACATTCCATGCGGCTTTTCCATGCAGTGAAGTTTGAACCATCAAACCTTGGACTGTCCTTCTTGTAGTTCGACATTTTGGATCTCCTCAAGCAGTTAAGCTTCTTCTAGAGGAACTTAGCTCTAATACCAATTGTTAGTTTCATGACACACAACTAAGAGGGGGGGTGAATCAGTTGTGTCAAAAACTTTTCTTTTATTAACCACTTAAATCCTTCTTGCAATTCAGTAGCATAATAATAAATCAACCATGGAAACACAATGCAATAATTCAAGAATAGAAACACATTAACACATATGACACCAAGATTTTAACGTGGAAAACTCAATTAAGGGAAAAACCAAGGGGTGACTAACCCAAGATAGTATTCTTTGTTAAAAGAATAAGAAGAACAAATGGCACATGCCAATTATGCATTTTTGGTGTCCTGCTCCTGATGCGACCAAACTCATAACTCACCCTACTTCCTCTAGACACCATTTGATGATCTCTCCAACACTCTGGATCTAGGGTGCCCAATCATGATGATGACCTATATACCATTCTCCCAAGGCACTCATAATGAATGAAAAGAAGACCAAGGGCACCCAAGATTAATAGACTTATTCTTTCAATTTTGATGATCCAAACTCTTGCAAAACAACATCCACTTTCATGCCTTTAGATCTTCCTTCACATACAGGGTGCCAAATCAAGTTGGAAAATCTACATAAGGGCACCAAAATGGATGAAAGGAGACATGAAATGTGCCTTAGGACTCCATGCTAAGGTTTGAGCCATTAAAGTCTCTTGATATTAGGCACTCATGATGATGAAACTTAGAGTTTTTTCCTTTCTTAGGCGCTCATCTAAGATGTTTGAATGATAAGGAGTGTCTAGACCTCTATAATGTACATTGGGTGCCAAAATCAAGGTGATTTTAAGTCACTTTGAGTCATTTGGGGTCAGTTTGAGTCTTTGAGTCATGTTGCAAAAAAGTGTCAATATTGTCAAGTTGCACAAAGCAACTTTTGCATTTTTGGTGTCCTGCTCCTGATGCAACCAAATTGACAGTTCCAATGCATTCGGATGGGTACGTTTAGGCTAGGCATGGTTACGTTTTTCACCCAAACATGTTGAAACAGTCTGAGCTACATTGTGCCTATGATATCCCTGAAGAGTCCAAAGTGTAAAAAGGCAGCAATCTTTGACGAGATGTTACTCGAAAACTATGTCACTTAGAAACATTCCATCTAAGGCAACATGATCATGTAGAGTGCCTCTACAATAACCTCTCTCAGTTTTTTATATCCCTAAGGCATTTGCCCGTGGTGAAAGGTTTTTTGCTGCCGCAAAAAACATCAGAAGGAGGCAGTGTAAAGTAGCAAACATGAGTAACTTTCGTCCTGCTCTTGATGCGACCAAACTGACTGTTCCAACACATTCAAATGGGTACATTTACACTAGGCATGGTCCTATTTTTCACCCAAACATGTCAAAACAGTCTGAGCTACATTGTATCGACGATATCCCTGAAGAGTCTAAAGTGCAAAAAGGCAGCAATCTTTGACGAGATGTTAGTTGAAAACTGTGTCACTTAGAAACATTCTGTTTGAGGAAACGTGATCATGTAGAGTACCTCTACAATAACCTCTCTCAGTTTTTTATATCTCTGAGGCATTTACCCGTGGTCAAAGGTTTTCTGCTACCCCAAAAATCGTCAGAAGGAGGCAATGTAAAGTTACAAAGGGGTGTAACTTTCGTCCTGCTCCTAATGCGACCAAAATGACTATTCCAATGCATCTGAATGGGTACATTTACGCTAGGCATGCTCCTATTTTTCACCCAAACATGTCGAAACAGTCTAAGCTACATTGTACCGACGATATCCCTGAAGAGTCCAAAGTGCAAAAAGGTAGCAATTTTTGATGAGATGTTACTCAAAAATTGTGTCACTTAGAAACATTCTGTCTAAGGCAACGTGATCATGTAGAGTGCCTCTACAATAACCTCTCTCATTTTTTTATATCTCTGAGCTATTTGCCCGTGGTGAAATGTTTTCTGCTGCCCCAAAAATCGTCAGAAGGAGGTAGTGTAAAGTTGCAAAGGGGTGTAACTTTCGTCCTGCTCCTGATGCGACCAAAATGAATGTTCCAATGCATCCGGATGGGTACATTTATGCTAGGCATGGTCATTTTTTTCACCCAAACATGTCGAAACAGTCCGAGCTACATTGTACCGATGATATCCCTGAAGAGTCCAAAGTGCAAAAAGGTAGCAATCTTTGACGAGATGTTACTCAAAAATTGTATCACTTAGAAACATTCCGTCTAAGGCAATGCGATCACGTAGAGTGCCTCTACAATAACCTCTCTCAGTTTTTTATATCTCTGAGGTGTTTGCTCGTGGTGAAAGGTTTTCTACTACCCCAAAAATCGTCAAAAGGAGGCAGTGTAAAGTTGCAAAGCATTGTTAAGAAATCCTCAATACTCAAACACTCCAATGAACTGAAGCAACTTCTTCTTAGGCGCAAATGTAAGGTTACACAAGGGGAAAATGGCACCTAGATGACTTAGTGCATTTCTATGACTTCATTCACATGTTTAAATGTTTGAGAAACTCTCCTTTACCAAGTGCTTGTCCTCATGTCAATGTTAAGCTTTATACCTCCTAGGCGCTGAATTAGGTGATGTCATTAGATACAACTTACCCTTAGGCGCCAATGTAGCTTCTTCAATCCATCACACTTCTAGGCACTCAAATTTGAGGTCTTGGACTTGTATCTTATTCCTAGGCGCAATTGGATGATCTTCCTAGATCTAGGTACTCATGATGGTGGGAAATAACATGAAGGGGTGCCTAAGTCCAATTTGACTTTGTATTTGATATTTTATGACTCCAATTGACTAGGAATGGCTCAATTTCTAAAGTGCTAACTCAATAATGTAATTTTAAGGTCTTTTCCTCCTAAGCACCAATTAATGAGTTCACTAGATGCAATTTCTCCTGGACTTGAAGATTGTGAAAGAACTTGAAGCTTGGATGGATGTCTTTGAATGTTTGATGAAGAAGTGTTCCAACTTGAAAGGTCCTTTGAAGTGTAGATATTGATGATAACACTTTCCCTTATATGTGAAGTAGATGACTTCTCAAGGAGGCTTGAATGTATCAGAGGGACTTGAAATTGAATGGATGTCTTTGGAATGCTTTATGATGTGGAGAAGTTCCTTTGGAGCGGCTACATGCTGATCTTGAAGCGATGATTGATGAAGAATCTAGTTGATACTTGAAGAAGAAGGGAACTTGAAGTGATAGATGGAAGTCTTCGAACATGATGCAACTGGTGATGTTGTTGATGAAGAAGACTTGAAATATATCTTGTTGTGACCCCTTGGAGCAGCTACCTCTTGAAGTGGTGTTTCCTTGGCAATGATTACTTCCATCTTAACTCTCTGGCATGAATGAATGAATGTGGTGTTTCCTTGGCAACTACATAATTATTGTCAAAGACTTCTCTAAGTTGATTGATAACATGCTTCTTGATGTTAAGATCCTTCATTCACTCCTTCTTAGATCTAGGCGCTCATGATGGTGGGAAATTACATGAAGGGTGCCTAAGGTTCAAGATAGGTTCTTTCCACTCATCTTAACTTTCAATCATTGTAGTTAATCTCAAAAGACATCATCCAAAATGAGAAACCTCCAAGACTTGTCATTGTAGGTTGATTTCCTCGAAGGTGCCAATACAAGGTTCTTTTGAAGGCAAAGGGCACCTAGGCTTATGGGGCTCAATTGGATGTATTTATTGAAAGCTCAAGGTGAATTTTTGCATATTGAAAATGCCACTTAGTCCTTCATTTTCATTATAGGTGCCATTTCCTATTGACTTATATACTCCTCCTCATGCTAGGGTGCCATAATGAAGTGGTTTAGACAATAGGTGCGCTTCACTTACTAGAAGCTTGTTCTCCTTCCACCTTATGCACAATTTTATGGTGGAATAGGTGTCAATGGGCACCTTGTCTTAAATGAATGCTCTCTCCAAGTTGGGCACACTTTTGAGGCTTTATGAGTTGCAAATTGTGCCTTAACCCTTCATGCTTGTTGCTTAATGTTTGAATGTTTAAGAAAGTCTCCTTTAGGCGCTCATCTTAATGACTTTTTCTCAAGGCGCAATCATCCTAATGACTTGGATATTCATCCTAGTGTTTCAGGATATCAGGGTACCAGACTTAGTCATTTTCAGGATCTCAAACATAAAGAATAACATGATGATTCATTTTTTGTATTATAGTTGACATTATATGCTACTCATAAAGAATATTAATATTTTTTTGTTCAACATGATGATTCATTTTTTTTTTAAATACAACTTTTATCTTTTAGTTCCAAAATGAGGTTTAGGTGATACTTGAATAACAATAGCTAGCTTATTGGATCAACAAACATCCTATGTAATACAATTGGACTTTAAATATTTGAAGTAGCCATCTACAAATATCCATTCAAACGTGGATTTATAATGCAAGTATGGACGCCATCAATAAAAAAGATTTGTATTAACCAAATATCCATATAGGCATACATCAATATCTGTCGATATAAATATAACATATATACAAAATAGCCATATAAGCTTACAAGAATGCCATATAGGCATACACTGTCAACTATATACAATACAAAATATATGTCCACAAATGCCATATAGGCATACAACAAAGGAACACAATAAAAAGTCATTCCCCTCTGGCTGGTGAAGAGAATAGATCACGAGCAACCTTTGATATTCTAGGGGATGGAGATGCGCATGTGGGTGGTCTACTATGAACCTGAGGGTTGCTCCTTCTATTTAGTTCTTCCTACATCTTTAGTTGTTACAATAAAAAGTATAGACATTAATATATAGAAATTACATGTTATAAAAAATGAAACATTTAACAAAATAATCACTTACTGCTAACATATAATCTGTCTCCTCACTTGCCTCAGTAGCAGGAATAGGCTGTGGTGATGTCATGTCCTATAGAAACCATCCAGATAGAAATTAAACTTCAAATCAATAATCTTTTGATTTTTCAAAAATAGACAACTATAACAATGAATGTAAATTGAAATTTACTAATTTGCCTCATACCTCTGTCAATACCATGGAGCTATGAATCGCAGAGGCCACACCATGCTCCATTGCCCTATGAACATGGGGAGGTGTCTCCGCAGCCTGCATCATCTGAAAATAAAACAACATTATTCAATTACTATAACTATAATAGTGATGCAAATCATGGCTCCTAACATACACACACATTCATCTAAACATGGAAGTACACACAATAAAGTACACAATTCACATACAAAAATCTAGTAAGTACAATTCATTCATTAAACTATTTATTTTATTACCTCCGTAAAGCTTTGAAGTCCACCACCGCTGGCAAGTGTTGCCATGAAATCTGCAATATTAACCTATTCAACATCCAAAATCAGATATTAGAATACCATTCATATAACGATGCTATTCACATGTAATATTTATAATTGTTTACTAGTTACATACCCCGACAGTAGATGATCTAGTGTAAAATGCAGGTGGAGAACCACTGAAAACTGCATCGACGCTATGACCCTAAAATTTCATTAAAATCATCAATTTAAATTAGTTAATCTTGCATTTCAAAAATGAAATTTAATAAATTAAATTCAATAAACCTGCTAATATTTACCTGAGTATCAAGGCTAAAAGTCTCACTTAGGAGGGTATCTGTCATCACCATCTGCTCAGCTACAGAAGTAGCCTGTGCACCTGCGTCCTCACTATCCATGGGGTCATAACCACAGGCTAACCCGCAAGCCTGACAAGCATGGGGTGGGACCCTACTCCTCGCACTATCTCCCAACCCACTCTGTGCTACAGGACTGGCATGCTCTATGATGCTCTGGGTCAAGGTACTAATGGACTAAAGTGTATCAACCTCAACACTCTCCTTCACAATGGAAGGGATAGAAACATGCTCATGGGCTGGTCTGCTAATTACTCATCTCACTACTCGCTGTGGGTCAAGACATGCCCCTGGTCTATCTTGTGCTAACCCCCCACCTCTACCCTAGAAGTCTCGCATATCAAAATAGTTTGGCACTTTATTGAGGACAAACTCACAGTAGAGTTTCCTCAAAAAGTATTGCGGGACCTCATTATTATTGCATGGAGGATGGTCAAAAACCATCCACCACCTCTACCCAAAATTGTCCCTTATCGCTTGGTTGTTGCACCAATGGATAGGGAATCTCTTGCATGTAATGGGTGGAGGTTGATTTGTTTGTGGGTTTGTGAAAATTGAACACAAGTCTAATTTTGTGATTTGTAATTTTTTCACATCTTGGTATGACAGCTTGTCTGCATAATAATCTCTAAACTCTCTCCTCTTATCCGTCCAACTAGTTATTTACTTACTAATTGAATCTACATTTGATAACATAGATTCAAGAGATTCAGCAAGCGTGGACCTATGCAAGGTTGAAGTGGAAGGATCTTTCAACCTTGCAATTATATCTTCAATTTCTTTTTTGTTGTTTTCAATTTGCCCCATTATATTTTCTTGTGTTTCAGGGGCATGTCGAGGAATGGATGGAGAAGGTTGTTGTTCTGCAGGATTTTGTGGATTTTGAGGAGGAGGAGGTGCATTAACATTTCTTGACAATTAATGAAATATACATCAAAAAATAACTCAAACCTACCTATTTAGAAGCAAATTCAAACAAAAAACAAATAAAACTCACTCCTCTGGCATGCTCGACGTCGTGGCGGCATTTTGGCGATGAATCAGCAAGATTTTGGTGTTAAATTGGCTTTTCTAAAATGCGAGCGCGCTTCCTAGGGTTTGCAATCCACGGGGATAGAGGAGAAAAATAGAAATAAAATGAAATGACAAGCCTTTTTTTATTTATAGAAGTTCATAACGCGAGCGCATTATGGTTTGGTAATGACGAGCCTTAGGCTCATCATTACCAACCCATAACGTGAGCGCGTTATAACGCGCTCGTGTTATGTATTTTTTTTTTTTAAAACCATTTGGCCACTTTTTGGCCCCCCATCTTTTTGCACTTACCCATTATGAAATATTTTGTGTTCTTATCCTCATCATTTATACAAACCTCCCTAGATTTCTACGTCTAAAAAAATTCCTCCTTTGAAAGAATCTCCTCATACTCCTTCAATAGCTCTTTCTCCCTTAGGAACTTAGGAGTCTGATCCATGCCCTGAGCCAGCACTTCCTCATTCAAGATATGAAGATCTTCTTCTATACTCCCTTTTGCTTCAAAAATGTTTTTGAAATGCTTGATGTTCCACTCTTTCAGTGTAAGTTTCATTGATTTCAACTTTGTGACCAAATGAAAGAGTTTTGAACCAGACAGCTACTCCTCTCTCCACCAATTATCTATCAAATCAAAAAATGAGGGATCCTTCATCCACATTTTTTCAAACTTAATCTCTCCCATAAGATTCATCGTCCCCAATGATCCAATGTGTCAGAAAATTATAGCATGATAAGGTTTTTGTTCAACTTGCAAAATTTAAAATAAATGAGGAAATTTTTGATAAAAATCATGATTATTTTCCTAGGTGGCATTATCTTCTGCATATTGGTCCCACTGGACCTTGAATTGAGTAACCTATTTGTTATGCAAGTGGATATTGCATACTTCAAGCACCTTGATAGGATCGATCATGACCTCCCCTGGGTCCTTCACCTGTAAAGCATTCCAATCAATAATATGATTATTTCCTACAATATACTATTCAAATATGAAACATGGGAAACATTATGCATCTCAACAAGAGAAGGTGGTAGAACAATTATGTAAGCTATTGCATTGACTACCTCAAGTACTTCGAAGGGAACCACATATCTAGGAGCTAGTCTGGATGATTTTCCAAACTTAATTGAACTCTTTTGAGGTTTAACTTTTAATAAAAAAATTTATCCCACAGAGAAATGTCTTGGTATGCGCTTAGCATCAGCATAGATTTTCTACCTATTGCTTTCCTCTGCTAATCTTTTCTTGATCAACTTAATCTATTCTTCCATTTCCAATAGCATTTCTGGACCAAGGCTAATCCTATCTTCTAGCTTATCCCAACTTATAGGAGTTTAGCACTTTCTTCCATACAATGCTTCAAATGGAGTCATCTTGATAGTAGAATGATAATAATTATTATAAATGAATTCTACAAGTGGAAGATAATCCTCCCACTTGTATTGTTGGTCGATACAATACATTCTCAATAGATCTTCCAAAACTTGGTTTACTCTTTCCATATGAACATCTATCTTAGGATGATAAGTTGAGCTTATGTTCAATTGAGTTTCAAGTGAAGAGAATAAGTTTTGACAAAACCTAGATGTCATCCAAGCATCCCTATTTGAGATGATCTTCTTAGGAATACCATGCAACCTAAACACTTCTTGCACAAATTTATAGGCTATGACTGGTGTTCCATCTGTTAAATTCCTGGGTATGAAATGAGCTACCTTTATGAGTCTATCTACCACTACGAGAATAGCATTATGCCTATTTATAGACATAGAAAAACCTTGTACAAAATCCATACTGATGATCTACCATTTCCATTTTAGAATCTCATGAGGGTATAGGAGTACTGTCGAGTGATGATGTTTTGCCTTCACCCTCTGGCATTTTAAACATCTTGCTACAAACCTTGCAACATCCCTCTTCATTCCTTTCTATAAATAAAATGGTTTTACATTGGCTAGGAGTTTCGTCACTCCAGGATGTCCTGAATAGGGTGCAGAATGAACTTCTTTCCACATGATATTCCTTAACTCCTTAGAGTTCAAAATGTACATCATTCCTCTGAACCTTAATAGTCTATCTGGTTCAAATAGAATCCATCATACCTCAAATCTAGAGGATTGTTCAAGAGAACTTGCTTAACCTTCTCATAGTATTCATTTCCCTTGGATTTTTGCAACACTTGATTCTTAAAATCAGAATGAATAGAGATCATAGAGGAGATATGTCTCCTACAACTTAAGGCATCCACTACTTGGTTTTCCTTGCCCTTAATGTAACTGATCTCAAGATCATAGTCAAATACTAGTTCTAACCATCTCAAGTATCGAGCATTAAGATGTGGTTGGGTGAACAAATATTTTAGACCTTGATGGTCTGTCCTTAACTCAACTTAGGGTTTTCCAAGAAAATAATGTCACCACATTTGTAGTACATGCACAACCGCTACTAACTCGAGATCGTGTAGGGCATAATTATGCTCGTAAGTCTTCAATTTTATAGACTCTTAAGTGATAACTCACCCTTCTTTCATAAGTACACCACCTAATCCTTCTCCCGAGGCATCAATGATGACTACAAAATGACCCTCTGGATTGGGTACTTTTAGAATTGGTGTCATAGTTAACTTCTCTTTCAGTTGGTCAAATGCCTCCTGGCACTTTTCTGACCAATCAAATGTTTTTCCTTTTCTTTGTAGAGAAGTAATTGGGTGGGAAATCCTTGAAAAGTTAGCCACAAACTTTCTGCAATATCCTACTAAACCCATGAAACTATGGACTTCATGCACATTTTTCGGTGCAGGCCACTCTAGAATGGCTTTGATCTTCACTAGATCTACTACAATTCTTTCTTCTAAGATTATATGACCCAGGTACTATACTTCCTTTTGGAAGAAAGAACACGTTGAGAGATTACCATAAAGTTTATGCTCTCTCAGATGCTGAAGAACGATCTTAAAATGCTAGAGATGTTCTTCTTTATTCTTCCAAGAATAAATCAGAATATCACCTAAAAACACATGAACAAACTTGTCCAAGCAGTCTGAATATGTTGTTCATTAAATTCATGAATGTTTTAGGTGCATTCATCAGTCCAAAAGGTAGAAATGTAAATTCATAATGTCCATATCTAGTTCTAAAGATTGTTTTATGGATATCTTCATCTCTTAGCCTTAACTGATGGTATCCAAATCATAGATCAATCTTCAAGAACACAACTACCCCATGCATTTGATCGAAGAGATCATCAATACGTGGCAATGGATACTTATTCTTTATCATTGCTTTATTAAGCATATGATAGTCTATACACAAACGCAGTGTGCCATTCTTCTTTTTAACGAAGATCATTGGTGCTCCCCAAGGTGAAACACTGGGTCTTATCAACCCTTTTGCTAACAAATCCTGTAGTTAAGCCTTTAACTCCATCAACTATGTTGTAGTCATTCAATAAGGAGCTTTGGATATAAGTTCCAATCCTAGAATTATATCTATGGAAAGGTCAAAATCTCTCTTAGGAGGTAATCCAAGTAATTCATTTGGAAATACATCCTTAAAATCCCATAAGAAAGGGTACTTCTCTATATCTGATCTTTCATGATCTATAGATTCATCTTCTTCCATTACTTGGATTTTTTAAGATTCATAATACATTAAGTCATCTTGAAAGATGGACTCTTTGTAGTCATCAATTTTCTCCATTTTGACTACGAAGAGTTGACACCCTTTTCGCTTAACTCTCTTCAACTATATCGTAGATATTTGCCTTAGCCCGACCTCTCTAGAAGAGCCTTGTCGGAAAACTCTATTTCCAAGGCCGTCTAGGCATTCTAATGTTTTTACAAAGCAGTTTACTTTAGCCCTATGCCTCCAAAGCCAGTTTATTCCTAGAATGATATCATAAGATCCTAAGGGGGCTGCATATAGGTTTACTTCAGTTGAAAAGCTTAGAAGTTTAACCTTAGCTTCGAACAAACACTGCTCTACCTAATCTCTTGGTTGGTTAGCATACTCTACTGACCATGATTTTTCCATATAACTAGCTCTTATAGATATTTTATCTAATACTTTTGGTGAAAAAAAACATTCAGTTGCACTAGTATAGATATTAAAACTGAAATCAGAACATCAAATATAATACCTATAGTTTCAACTGGAGTAATCTGATATTCCACCTATCGATTATCTAGTACTACATGGATTCTCTCCTGGAAAGCTATCTGCTACGATGGTAAGGGATTTCCTCGTGGTTGCATACCTTGTGTCTTTTTAGGACGCTGATTAGCATAATGGTCACCTCCACATGAAAAACACCCTCCGGGAGGTGCTCGCCTATCATAATGCTTTCCTAAGTTGTCTCCATCCTTATTGGGGTTGTTGTTATTTCCATTTTTCTTGTCACCTTTAGACTCATTCTGATTGTTTTGGGATCCCTTATCACCCTTCTTTTTGAAGTTCTGCTTGTCACTCTTTTTCATGAATGTTTGGGAAGATTGTGACCAATGAAACTTTTTGTGGTTCTTTTCCTAATAAGTAGATATGGTCTTTAGCTTCTGTTCTTGCATAACAGATTTTTCATAGACTTGGTCCATAGTAGTGGGACCATGAACATCTACCTCACCTCCTATTTGGGCATTTAACCTTATGATGAACTTCCGTATATGGAACCTTTCATCTTGCTAATATTGAAGAACATACTTAATGAGACGAGTAAAATTCTCCCAATACACATTTATGGATGGGTCACCTTGTCTCAAGTTATAGAAATCTAGGAGTTTCTAATCAAAATACAGTTGTGCAAACCATCTTTGCCTAATATTTCAACAAACTTATCCCATGTTAGACTCAGTGAACTCAATTCCAATTCCATTTTTTAATCATCCACCAAGTGGATGCTTCTCCATACAATTGGTATGCTCCCCATACCGCCTTGGTTATTTCTAAATAGTTTCTGACTTCAAGATATTTTTCTATTTTGGTGAGTCATGCCTCCACAGCATCTCCACTCATTGTCCCATAAAATTTATGGGGTGTGACTTTCTTCATGTCTCTAGACAATTCAATAGCCAAATGGTTCCTCTATTCTTTATCTAGTCTTGACTCTGAAATATTTTCCCCATGCTCACTCTGGGTGGTCCATTCATGACGTTTTTCATCCTCACCTTCATGAGGTGCTTCTTGCTTAAGTCTACTTTGATCTCTGACCTCTTGCTCTAGGTTACCAATCCTCTCTCTTGTTTCATTGAGCATTGCAAGAATTTAGTCCAATTTTGCATCAGAGTTGCCAAAAGGTTGCCCTACCTCCTGACTACCCCCAAGATTGGTTCCGATTCAAACCATGTTGAGATTATACTTCTCCTAAAGTTTTCATGTTAAACATTCAATTATTTATTCATATAATGGAATTCATTCATAAACATAAATCAATTCTCATTTATACAATATTAAACAAGAAAAGGAAATTTTTGCCAAAATTCCAAAATTGTATTATAACATCTACAGACTACATAGTATCCTCATTTATTACAAATTTTGTCATCTCGTGACTTCAAGTTACTGTCAGAAAGGAGAATCTCCTCAGTTTCATCCTCATCCTTGGGGACTACCAAACTAGACCTAGAAGGTGGATGTACTCGCAGGTACTCATCCATAACTTCCTGACTAATGATGGGGGCAGTAGGACCACATCCAAATGGTAAGTCCCTGTGCATAAAAGGTTTGACTAGTTCATCTTTAGAGATAAGAACAATGGCCTTAGCTACTTTGTCCTTCTTCTCCTTCTCCTACTTGATATGCTTAAGAGTGTTAGCGATGGTCTCAAAGTCAGTTAACCACGCACCTTCAATGTAACTAACATTTTCTTGGATTTTCACTTTTGAGGCTTGATCCTTCTTAGCCTTTACATAACGTTCATTTCCTATTACCTTCTTCCTTGGGGTTTGTCTTATTCTTACCATTCTGGCAAAAGAAAATTCAAACATTAGCAACTATTAATGTTTGAAGGAAAAATTGATGAAGTGAGCTCATAGGTCCATGTATTGAACTTGGTAGCTCTGACACCATATGTAACATGCTTTCCCAAAATATCCAAGATTACACATAGGATTTACTAGTAAGTAAATAAACATGGTAAACATGAGAAAAATTGGGAAATCATGTTACATATAATATTTGCATAATCATAAGCAAAGCATATCATTTCAGAATATTCCATTCTTGAAATTAAAACTTATTAAAAAGTTAGAATCATAGCGAAATATTTCACTTTTCATTTACAAATATTTTGCTCTTGGCAATATAAATAATTTTTCATCAATACATAAAGAATACTACATCTGGAATCTTGACATCTGTAACTCAAGTCTCAGCTTGTCTTCTACTTGGGAACGAGAGCATCACTCAAGTACTTTACCTCAAAAAATAGACTGACGGACCCCCGCTCACCTTCCTTCCTGGAAGTGGCCATACCCTTCACGAAAAGTATAGAAATAAGAAACCAACACATTTTGTCATCTGAGTTCTAGTGATGTGTCCTATGTAACTCAATTCCAATTTGGAGCAGGAAATCTGCTGCCATAAAAGAAATTCCATGAGGCTTAAAAGTGCATGAGCAAACTGTTGATCGGTCAAAAAAGGGAACATGGGTTCCCTCAATGTATAAGGCAACCACTATTCCATTAAATATTGTGGAACGGATGAAGAAAACAAATATCAACATCTCAATGTGGGAAGTAATGTCAATCCCTTCTCAAAGGGATCTATTACAAGAACCCTTAAGGCAATTCCCATCAGCTGAATCAACAACAACAGAGTCATCAACAAAATAGAAAGGAAAGAACCCTATCAATCTTGTGCAGCCAAGTGAGGGACAAGTAAGTACAACTAAGATTCCATCCCCTTTCTACTTGTCTTTGATTATTGGCAAGTTTTTAGTTCACAACTGTATGATTGATTCAGGGGCTAGCGTTTCAGTTATGCCCAAGAAGATAACAGATGCATTAGGCATCAAGTATACCCCTATTTCATCAAGCGTATTACAATTGGATGGCACCTCTGTAAACACTATAGGAGTGATCAAAGGGTTAGACTTGACTCTACATGCATGTCAAAACTTGACTTTCAAACAAGACATTTCAGTCATTGATCTTCCTCCCTTGTTTGCCATTTTCTTGTTAAGGGACTTCAAGGCCAAGGTAGGTGGCTACCTTTCTTCTGACTAGTCTCATATGTTGTTGAGGACCAGGTATGGCATAAGGTTCATCATCAAGGCTGAACCAATTTCAAATTACCATGTGGAGAACTATGACCACATCTTGATAAACCCACATGTTATGATCTATGGTGAGGAAATGCATGACACAGAGTCTATTGAGGCAGAATCTTCACCTCTTCCAACCACTGATCAATTTCTTGATGAATGGGCAAGGGGCCATGGTAATTTTGATCCTTATGATACCACTAAAGCAACTGACTTGGGCACCTACATGATCCATGAAGGGGATTCTTTGAAGTCCCTTCTATACTTAAGCTAGATGATGACTCCAATGGCCCATGGAAGATATTTTTTTATGGTGCAAAGAGCAAAAATAGGACTGGTGCAGGGGTCTTATTAGTCTCTTCAACTGGTAAGAAATTGCATTTTTCTCATAGATTACATTTTTGTTGCACCAATAATATAATAGAATATGAAGCATTAGTTCATGGTTTGCTTATTACTGAGAAGAGGAATATCAAGCATTTGGAGATTTTTGGGGACATTGAGTTGATGGTCCACCAAGTCAGAGAGAGATATGCAACAAAAAAATAGCTTCTAAGAGCTTACAGACATAGAGTTTGGGACCTATTTGAGATTTTTTATGCTCTCAACCTATAGGTAATCCCAAGAAAATTAAATTCAAAGGCTGATCAATTAGCAATAGTGGGGGCCCAATTTTCACCACCCGTGGATTTGTTTCAGGATCCTGATCAGCATGTAAAAATAATGATTAGGCCCTCTATTCCTGATAATGATACTCATTGGCAAGTCTTTGACATCAATGAGAAGATTGTAAGCTTCATTCATAATGAAGCAGAGACTTCTTCCATGGTGCATCCCAGGTTGCAAGAAAGTTATGGCGACCAGATCATCCAACTCAAATCAAACAAGCTGCCCAAAGGTTTAGTCACTCTTGATGACATTTTCATCCATGATGATGAGTTCAAGGGCGAGAGAAAGAATATGACATTCAAAAAAGAAGACTACTAGAAGGTTGTGGTCGCCTAAGAAAAGGAATTACTATTGGGAAAGGTTTGTGGTGAAGCAGAAGAGCAAGAACTCATAAATCTTGCCCAGAAATATAGTGACATCTTAGAATGGACATATGAGGATCTTAAAGGGTTCAATCCAGATGTGGCTCAACATGCCATTGATCTGGATCCAAATTGCAAGCGAGTCCACCAAAAGCAACAACCCATAAACCCAAAAATTGAACCGCTAATACGAAAAGAGTTGGCAAAGCTCATAGAGGCAAGGATTATATTCCCCATTAAGTATTCTACTTGGGTTGCTAATCTAGTACCTATAAGGAAGAAAAATGGAGAGATAAGGCTCTATGTAGATTTCAGGGACATGAATCGTGCTTCCTTGAAGGATCATTACCCTCTGCCCTCTATAGATCAAATTTTACAAACTATTGTAGGGGCAGAGAGGTTTTCATTATTAGATGGCTTCTCTGGCTATAACCAAATCTTTGTCAGAGAAGAAGATAAGTTTAAAACAACATTCACAACCAAATGGGGAACCATGGCATATGCAAAAATGTATTTTCATCTGTCTAATGTTGGTGCCACATTTCAGAGGGCAATGGACATTGCTTTTAGAGGATTTATAAACAAGTTCATCCTGATTTATTTGGATGACATTACAGTCTTCTCCAAGAAGGGAGAAAATCATATGAAGCATCTGGGGAAAGTTTTCTAAAGATGCAGAGAGTTTGGGGTATCACTAAACCCCAAGAAATATATTTTTGTTATTACTCAGGGTAAACTTCTAGGCCATATAGTGTCTAAGAATGTGATCTCAATAGATCTTGAAAGGATGTCTGCTCTCATTTCTATTCCCCTACCTACTCATTTAAAAGCCTTACAGTCATTTATAGGGCAGATCAACTTTGTTAGGAAGTTCATTTCTAATTGTACTGGCTTGGTGAAGCCTCTAACCCTTATGCTTAAAAAAGATGCAGTCTTCAGATGGACTAAGGAAGGAACAAATGGCTTTGAGAAAATTAAGGAAGAGATTGCACAGGCTCCTACTCTCATGAACCCAAATTATGAGAAGGACTTTGTCCTTTATGCACATGGAGGAGAGAATAACATCACTATTGTCCTGATGCAGTAGAATGAACAAGGAATGGAGTAGCCCCTAGCCTTCTTCAGTCAGACCTTGAAGGACTATGAGGACATATACAACCCTATGGATAAATAGGTATTTTTCATTGTTAGATCTTTAAAAAAAATAGATATATGCTGGAAAATAGTCATATTAAAGTTTTAGAGCTTCTCATCCTAGTGTGAGAGATTATGTAATGGGCATTGAGATTAGTGAGAAGAGAGCCAACTGGGTCACTAAGATCCTAGAGTATGATGTGATTATCAAGGCCACTAAGCTAATTAGAGGTAGAGGATTGTGTGAACAGCTATCTTAGACTTCTGTAGATGAAGTGAGTTCATCTTACCACTTGAATGAGGAGCAACCTATAGCTGAGCCATCAACTATGAGTTCTTGGACAACAAATATGGCTAAATTTCTATCCACTGGTGAGTATCCCTATGGATTGGACAGAACGAAAAGAAGACACTTCAGGCTATAGTCTATCCCTTATGGTTTCGTGGATGGTGTTCTTTTCAAGAGAAACTTGGATGGAGTCGTAGTAGATGCATAGAAGAGGATCAGATTGATAGACTACTCAGTGAGATTCATGCTGGCCCAGGTGGTGGCCATTTCTCTGCTAGAGCTACAACTATGAAAATAATGAGGGTAGGTTACTTTTGGCCCACATTATTCAATGATGCCCACGTATGGGTAAGAAAATGCAAAGATGTGCTCTCTCTGCTGGAAAGAAATGATTGGTAGCACTCCCACTCCACCCTATTTAGGCTTATCAACCCTTTTCACAGTGGGGATTGGATTTCATTGGCATGATAAATCCCACTTCCAGTGCTGGTCACAAGTGGGTTTTGACTATAACGGACTACTTCACAAGATGGGTTGAAGTAATCCCACTTAAGGAAGCCACTGAGTCATCTATCATGGATTTCTTGGAAGAAATAATGACAAGGTTTGGAGCTTCTCATACCATTATTTCTGATAATGTAAAAGCATTTACTAGTTTTAGGATAGCTGATTGGGTTCTTAAATACAATGTGTTCTTGAAGGCTTCATCCAACTATTACCCTTAAGGTAATGGGCTGGCCAAATCCACCAACAAGAACCTAATCAAAATTCTAAAGAGGACTATGGAGACAAACCAGAGGCAATGGAACAATAAGATCAAGTTAGCTCTTTGGGTTGACAGGATCACATAGAAGAGAGCCATTGGAAATTCTCCTTTTGTTCTTGTGTATGGAAGAGAGGCTAGATTGCCTATATCTTTAGAGCTTCCTGCATTAGAATTGGATCAGCAATTGGAATTGGAAGAAGAAGATGTAAGGTCTGTCAGAATGGATAAATTGACTAAACTAAAAGAACAAAGACAGTCAGCCATGGATGCATTAGAATAACATCAAAAATGGACCAAAAGGTATTTTGACAAGAAGCCTGCCAAGGTTCAAACCTTCAATGAAGGTGATCTGGTTCTAAAATGGGATGTTGACTGAGCCAAACCTGGAGGCCACACTAAGTTTGATGCACTTTGGAGTGGGCCATATATCATCATCAACTGCAAGAAAGCTAATGCCTTCAATTATGCATGACCCACACCTTGTGTGCATCATTTTAGTTACTAGTGGTGGTCACTGCTAACTCCTACATAAAATGGAATGAGCTTATACAATCCATAAATCCCAAGGTCTTACACTTGAAAGAGTATTAATTTACATTATAAACATTGATCATTAGGGTCTAGCATTCTTTGTCATCTCATTGGTGTTTTGTTTATCAAATCAACATGTCTCCCCAAGTTTCTTTTACCCATAATATTCCTACATGCAAGATAGTGCACATGTCTCCTTTAGGAGGAAGGAAGAGGATCATCTATAAGCAATATCAAGCTCAATTTAACTAAATGATTAAATCAACAATATAATCCCTTAGCTCGTATACATTATGTATGGTATTTCCCACAATGAAAGAAATAAATTATTTATATTTCTATGTTAATTCTATATTTATTTATCAATCACATTTATTATGAATACTTATCAGCATATCCATTGCACTTTAAGTGTGATTGCTAGTATATCATATTTTTTAATTAAGCATGTGTACATTAGACCCCACATTCATATGTCTTAGAAAGATAGAATGATTCACTAGTATAACTAAGGTAAGAAAAGTATGGACAAAATTAGATTTAGTATGAGATGTAAAGTATAGAGAATTATAATTCATATGGATGCTAAAATTATTGTGATATGTAGAAAATATATTATCATAAGATCTAAGAATGTTATGTGTGTAGAGGATAACTATCTTCATCACATAATGTATCATTCATGGTAATGGAAGGTGCAGGTATATCATGAATATCCTCCATAATAGAATTATCATAAATTTAATTATGTGAAAGGAAGGTGATCAAAGATAGATATAATTAGGGTCAAACACCCTACCATCACTCTTCATAGAAGAAGTATGCAACCTATGAGAATCTTGGATGGGTGTAGTAAGGGTATCTAATAAAGAAAAGGAAAATAATAACTAAATCCCTAAATGAAGAAAAGGTACATATATGATAATACAATGCTTCCATAGATAATGTAATCTCATTTCATATGATAAAATATTCTAAGTGAATCAAGAATAAATGAATCGTATGTCATAAATGATAATAAAAATGTCAAAATCAATAATGGAAGCATTAATAAAAGTCAAAGAGAGAACCATGATAGTCCATGATAAAATATAGAGATCTATCCAAGTGTAAATAGTGTAGGATTCACAAGGCTACTACAAATGTTCAAAACCCTAATCAAAGTAGGTGAATGATATGGAGATGAAGTACAATAAGCAAATTATTAGTCTAAAGTTAGATTTGAAATAAATCCCTCAAAGGTAGCTAAGGGTGGGTAGGATGCCAAAAAGTGATGTCACCCATGAAAGCACAAACCCTAGAAAGAGGATATATAGCAATGAAATAGTAATGAAGTATGGAAACCCTAAAAAGATCTCAAAAATGTGAAACAATTAGAAAGTATAGATTTGAAACCCTAACAATAATAAAGGTATAAACCCTACAACAAAATCCTATGGTGATGTACGATCAGACAAGTTCACCAAAAATGATTACAGGCTAAGGGTGGGATTGCAACTACTTGCATGCTAGAGGAGATAGAGATGTAAACATTTTCAGAGGCATTGGCTAAACTATCTAGAAATTATGATAAACTTGGTGGGATATTTTTTTCTTTCGAGTATTCTTCTACAATTAGCATCTTGGAGTGAGTGGTGCCATTCATATTTGGAATGAACTTTAATCATTTCATCAACAATGATTAGTAGGTTGCATTCTAGTTCTATATGTACATTTGTTTCCAACAATTGACTTGGTTTCTCTACATAATAAACATATGCTAAAGTATTTGGGGGTGTTGGTTGCATGGTGTAATGCAAAATAAATGAGGGAGAGTGCATGGTGCTCTTGTGCATTGGCCAACAAATTATATTTTCTTCAAATTTATGGATTTTTGTGGGTCTTGTGAATGGAGTGATAGGGAGAGTTGCTTCTATTGTATACAAATGTGATAGCAAACTACTAGATATTTCAATCTCTATTGTCATAAAATTTGAATGCTATGTGGTCCCATCTTTAGATCTACATGACCCACTCCTTGTGCCCGTCATTTTGGTTACTTGTGGTTGCCACTACTAACTCCTACATAAAATAGTGTGGGATTTGACAATAGATAAATCCTAAGGTTGTACACTTGAAAGAGAATTGATTGATATTGGATCTACATTGATCATTAGGGTCTAGCATGTTAGAAAAATCAAAGATCATCTACATTTGCACAATATTGAAAATACAAATATTGATCATATTATTTAGTCAGTGATCAAAGTATTACAATATGGCTTTTATAAATCCTTTCAAATAGATAAATTCTCAAACCACCATATAGGAATAACTCCCAACTAACTACTAACTAACATAAGTCACTAAGGTTTATTAATGTAAACCTTAATATTCCAACACTACTCCCCCTTAAGGTTTACATTGCATAAAGAGATCATATAACAAAACATGTTGATTACACAAAACAAATACAAATTCTTGAGAAGAATTTTATTTGAAGAAACAAATCTTAAATTAGGTGGAACTCCATCAAGCTGCCTCGTAACCCTTGGAAGGGTGTAGCTCCCGAGTTGAATTCCTAAGTTCACAGATTACCACCTTCCCGAATCCTGAATCACAAATGCCCCTAAGTATTGGACAACAATCCATGTCGAGCTACATCCACAGTGCTCCATCAAGTTATCTCATGACCCTCAAAAGGGTATAATTCCCCAGATCCATAGACCCCCAAACTATCTGGGCAAGAACCCATATTGAGTTCACCAAATCCCTTCCTGTCTTCAAAAACAAACTTCACAATATGTGCATTCTTTAATTATGTCAGCATAAAAAGAACATAAAAGAAAACAAGAACATATATGCTTCTCATACAAAGCACCTTCTCCAGATGAAGAAAACTCCTCCACCCTCCAGTGCCTCCAACCTCCAATTGTGACCTCTTTACATTTTAGCCAATAACATATGAATCTCCGAAGGCCCCATCAAATGAAACATGGATGGTTCCGAAAGTACAGGCAAGTAAATTTGAAATCTCTATCTTTTGTTTCTGTTGTTTACCATGCACCATTGACAATACATATTGAAACACCATCAAACCACCACATATGACAGATCCATTGTTAGTAGAATGTGAGATCCTTAGATGTTTCACAGACAAAATTTTCTCAAGGAGCATCACCCAACAACATCCAATCTCCTACCTTGTCTACGTAGGTCAATAAGTAATTAGATGCAGAATTTAGAAGCTGCCAATGTCACTCATCCTTCAAGATGGGGGGTAGTTGAAACATATTCTCCAGTTTTAGAGCCAAATTTTTGTAGTTGTAATGTGTGTTCAAATCTACTTTTCTGCAATGGGCATACCGTCCATGATTACTTTTACAAATTTTGAGCCCCTTTTATACTCCACAGAATTGCCACTCATTGTTTCTTCTAATGGAAATGGATGTTCTACATATCTAAATGGTGGGAGCGATAGAGGGTATTTAATAAAAACAGAGGGAAATGCAAATATACAAATACTGGCCGCTGTATAGAGTTAAAAATAATGTGTGCCCTTTTGATCGCACAAGGACATGTACAACCGACTCCTCCAAATTCCAATGAAACTAACTCAATACCGAGTTTCCAGGCCAAACAAATTAAAAATTTCTAAACCAACATGGATTCGTACCTTGTACATTGACAATGATTCAATGAACACAGAAATTTTTGTGAGACGACTGCAGATCAAATGCCTTTATAACAGGTTTAAATGCCTCTTCTATAAAAATCTGAAGAGTCTTTCTCAACAACACTCAAACATACTTCACATTTCTCTCGCCACACAATCCTGCGTTTCATTCCCCCAATCTACAGTTTTTGGCACCTATGAATAATGTGCTTCTTTCAAATGTTGCACCCAGATTTCATGATCCAATGCCTCTTCCATTGCTCTATAGTAGATTCTACTACCACTCGCGTATAGAGACAGAACCACTGCATCTCTCTGATACCATATGTTGGAAAAATTAAAGATCATCTACACGTGTATAGTACTGAAAATACAAATATTGATCATATTATTTAGTTGGTGATCAAAGTATTACAATATGGCTTTTTATATGGACTTTCAAATAGATAACTTCTCAAACCACCATACGGGAATAACTCCCAACTAACTACTGTTAACTAACATAAGTCACTAAAGTTTATTAATGTAAACCGTAATATTCCAACATACCATTCACTATGATCTCATAGGTATTTTATTTAATAAATCAATGTGTCTCCCCAAGATTTAAACTATGCACAATATTCGCATATGCAAGATAGTACACATGTCTCCTTTACCTAATGGAAGGAAGAGGAGCATCCATGAGAAATATCAACCTCAAGTTAACTAAATGATTAAATCAAAACTATAATCCCTTAGAGTATGCATTGTGTATGATATCTTCCACTATAAAATAAATAAATTATTTATATTTCTTTGTTAATTTTATGTTTATTTATCAATCACATTTATTATGAATACCTATTAGCATGTCCATTACACATTAAGTGTGATTTCTCCTAGATATCATATTATTAAATTCAGCATGTGCATTATACCCCACATTCATATGTCTAAAGATAGAATGATTTAGTGGTATAAATAAGGTATGAAAAGTAGGAATAAAGTTAGATTTAGCATGAGACATGTAAAGTATAGAGAATTATAAGCCATGCACATGGTACAATTATTGTGATATGTAGAAAAGATATCATGAGATCTAATAATGTTATGTGTGTGTAAAGGATAAGTATCTTCATCACATAATGTATTATCCATGGTAATGGAAGGTGTAGGTATATCATGAATATCCTTCATAATAGATTTATCATTAATCAAATTATGTGAAAGGAAGGTGATCAAAGATAGACAATAATTAGGATCAAACACACTACCATCATTCTCCATAGAAGAAGTATGCAATGTATGAGAATCTAGGATGAGTTTAGTAAGGGTATCTAACAAAGAAGGGAAAACAATAACTAAAATTGATAAATGAAAAGAAGGTACATATATGATGATACAATGCTTCCATAGACAAAGTGATCTCATTCATATGATAAAATGCTATAAGTGAAACAAGAAAAATAGATCATATGTCATAAATGATAATAAACATGTCAAAATCAATAATGGAAGCATTAATAGAAGCCAAAGAGAGGACTGTGAGAATCCATGATATAATAGAAGACATCTATCCAAGTGTAAATAGTGTAGGATTCATAAGATTGCAATAATTGTTCAAGACCTAATAAAATTAGATGAATGAAATGGAGATAAGGTTCAATTTGAGATAAACCAAATTATCAATTTAAATTTAGATTTGAAATAAAGCCCTAAAAGGTAGACAAGGATGGGTAGGATGGCAAAAAGTGATGTCACCCATGAAAGCATAAACTCTAGAATAAGGATATAGAAATGGAATAGTAATGAAGAGGGATGTACACACTAAAAGGTCTCAAAAATGTGAAATAATTAGAAAGTACAAATCTGAAACCCTAACAATAATAAAGGGATAAAATCTTACAACCCATCCCTAGGGTAGTGTAAGATTAGACAAGTTCACTAAAAATGTAAAGGAAAATATAATTTTCCTTAAATAAATATAGAGTAATTAAATAAATTTCTACAATCGTGCATAAACCAAACTAGAAATTAATTAATAATCAATTGGGAATGATAGACTATACAAAAAATGTTATTTTTGAAAATTAGATACAAATGGATAGGGCACTTTTCTTTTGGAGCAACAATGAACAAATACCCTGATGTAACACTAAAATAAATGGACTTGATACTATAAACAAGTGGTCTTTGTATAATATGTGTCTTGGGTACTAAAAAGTCTTCAAATTCTCAACAAGGCAAATTTGCACCCCATGGGATTAATCCCACCCACTGTAGGAATATCTTGATGTATGGAATTGATCTAAAATCCACAAGAGTGATTGTGTTGATAGTGGACTACCATGATTGAATTTGGTGTAATATATGCTTTGGATTGATTGTCAAGGACTGGTGATAGTTAAAAATACCTTAAGGTAACTACTAGATCACAAGAGTCAAGTTCTCTTAGGTTGACCCCCTTCATTGGATTGGCTTTATAGTCATTCTATAATATCAAAGACAATTATCAAACATAATCAATGATAATGAATACACATTAAATGCCATTAGATACTAAGACATGAATTTTCATAACATGAAATGTGTACCAAGTCTATTCATAATGAATACAAAATGGGTGTGAATCAAGAAATTTGAATTTAATTTTTAAAATTTTGGGGGTTAATTCTACATAGTGCAAGATTTCTCTAGCACATAATGAGATTGACCTAAGATAGAATAGTGCTAATATGAAGTTACATGTGAATGCATGGGAGTAAGTGCATGCAAATAAGTGAGATAAATGGATAATGAATGAGCATACGAAAGAATATAGGTGAGATACATAAATTCAAATATGTGGAAATGTGTGTGAATGGGAATGGGTGAATAATTTGTTAATGAACCCAACTTCATACAAGATTGCACAATTTATGATAATATGTAATGGTATTAAGTGATTCCATCAAAATAGGCCCAAAACTAAATAGGAATTCGCATGGTTTTTAAATTTCACCATTATCGTATTATACATATATCTATCTTATTTTAATTGGGAAATATGAAAGCACTTGAAATGAAACCTAGTAGCATCGGTTTTACATACCATTTATAAGGTTTGGAAGAAATGTTATTTTTAAATTCTATATTTATGTACTGGATGTTGAATATGAAGATATCTATATTGTCTACATTACTTATTGGCCTTATAATGACATTTGAAGATACTCTTGCTAGTTTATATGTGAATCTAACAAAATATAAAATGCATGATATATGATAGCTGGACCTAGTGTTCATTGTATAATTTAAGGACAATCATACATCAATATTACTATATCATTCCATAACTAATAAATATAATTTTGATAATGATGAATTAGAGCTATATATTAATACCAAGGTAAAAATATACAATCAGTCCTAATAAAATAGTTGGTGGAAAGGAATCATGCCCCAAAACTAACCAAATTAGTCTAGCTATGAATAAAGTAGCAAGTGCCCCCCAAAAGGAAACAACCATCTATATTACCATAGGTTTAAATTTTCACATAATCATAAACAAAATTGATAGAGTGAGTGAGTCCCATTCATCACATTTACCCAACCCTCAATCAGGCAAGTATTATCCTTCTACTAGCTCCCAACTTGTGAGAATGGTGTCTTCTCCTTCCTAGGGATCATCTTGTAGCTACAAATCCTAAACACTAGTCAAAACCTAAGCACTTCTTACTCTAGTGAAATGGTAAGTGGCATGTGTGGAAACTTGCCTTGGCCACTAGGGGGGCTTCACACCCTTAACAAGATGTAGTAGGGTGATAAGCAAGTGGCAACCATCCACCTTGGTGGTTAGTAGGCGATGTCCAAATGGAAGGTTAAATGGTCAATGGCAAAGAAGAATATTTTCAATAGCTATGAGAACAATGTCAAGAGGAATCTAAATGACCACATTTTTCTCTTGCATGGGGATATATCAAGAGGAGGTGAAGAGGTTGGAACCCTAGCAACAATTTAGGGGTACTCCCCCAATGATCAAGCAAGGTTTAAAGATGTTGAAATTCAAGGGCCACATTATTGGCCTAAACTTGTATCTAAATGAATACATTAAAACCACTAGTGATTTGGAGTAAGTAGCAAAATTAGCAAATATAGTAGAATTCCTATCTTTCTAGATGTAAAAATGAATCTCCAACTTGAAAGCATGTCACAGTTGGGAGAACTCGATGGGAAACTTGGCCCCATCACCCAAAAACATTATGCCAATTAAAAGGTTCTAGTGTTAGAGGCTAGAAAAACTCATGAATCCATTACCAAGTCATTTGCACACAAGTGTAGAACAAAAATAAATATAATAAAGTTTCAAGTTTCCACAAAATGGGCATCTTGGATTATCAACACCATTACCTATTAAAAAGTTGCAAATATGAAGGCCTTGACATAGCTAACACTAGAAAGAATGAGCAACCTTGGGCTCCACAACCATTTTCCAAACCATTTGAAAGCATTTGTTCCACATAAAACATGGAAACTAAAATGACCATCTAGAATTAAATTGTTTTAGAACCATATGAAAATGGAGTAAAAGCCATCTATATCCTTTTATGGAGGTACACTTATGGAAGAGAGTATCTATATACCACTTTAAGTCCTTACTATATACACCTAAAAATGACATGACTTGGTCTAAATAAATATTCTTAATATTTATTCCATCTAATTCCTCTATCAATAAATAAATAAACAAATTTATTTATTTGATTCATATTTCTCTAATGTTAATTAAATATCAAATTATTTAAGTACCTCTTCTAAAGTCAAAATTAAATAAAATCCTTTATTTAATTTAAATTCTTCCAAACAATTAAATAATTCTTAATTATTTAATTAAGTCAAGTTGTTCCTCCAAATTTAAATAAATCAATCAAATTTATTTAAATTCTCTCAATCTCTAAAAATAAAATACAATCAAATATTTTATTTATTCTTCCAAATCATGCACAAACAATTAAATAAATTTATTTATTTAATTTGCTTTCTTATCTTCTAATTCCTTAATTAAATAAATTTATTTATTTAATTTGATTTCTTATCTTCTAATTCCACAATTAAATAAATTTATTTATTTAATTTGTTTTCTTATGTTACAAATCTTCTTTGTCATGCAAAAGCAAAAAGTTGAGTTAATTGATTTAAAACAATCTTGTTTTTATCAAACAACTCTTAAATTAGAATAAATCATTCTAATTTATGAAATCAAAGCTCATCCTCATCAAGAAAGTAGTTAACTCAAACAAAGCAACTTTTTGAATGACACATGTCTTCTTTATATTCGTGCACGTTCTCTCAAACATCCTCTACCATTGATCTTCTTATTTCTTCTACACCGTTGATCTTCTCTCACACAAGTCTATAAATACCTCTCTATTCTTCCATTTCATATCAAGAAGCTTTGAAGTAAGATTACTCTACAAAATCTTTAGCGCGCCTTTGGCACCCCCACTCTCGCATTATTCATTATCCATCATACATTGTATTGAAGCTCATCTTCAATACAATAAGTATCCTAGCCATTTCTCCATCGTCATCTTGAGGAAACGAAGTAAGGAAGAAAGCTTCCTGAGGTCTACATTCATCACAAAAGATTGATTGAGAATAGGTGAACAATGGAAGCCATGAGGTAACAAAGCTCTGTAAGTTGTTTATTTGTTTAAATCTTTGTTATTTGCATATTTCATTGAGTTATTGGGTTTATAATTCATTTTAATATTATCTAATTTTTCCCATAACATTTCTGGTGCCCACCGTGGGGCCTTTGCCCCATATGTAATAAAAAAACTAAGTTCTTGAGTGACAGGTTCTGTACAGACTCCGTATAGTCTCCATACAGGTTCATTCTGCGCATCTAAGCAATCCTGGAGTGCATTTGATCACTGTTCCAGCACATACAACCTTTCAGCGCATACATCCTCCAAGGCTGCGATATACCACATGTTCTGGCACATACAATTTTACTGCGCATCCATCCTCAAATCCTACGCATCTAACATCTGATCCAGCGCTTTTGACTGTCATGTGCATTCATCCTTTAAATCTGCACTTGTGACCTATTTTCCTACGCATTTGTAATTACTGTGCTTTTGAGTACTGTTTCTGCGCATCCAGTCTCTTAAGCTATGCATATGTCTTGAGGAGTAGTTTAGGGGTTCTTGCTTGCTTTCTAACGCTAACACTTGTCTTGCAGGATTGATTCTCTAATTTTTGTGCAAGGTTAAGAGCTGGATAGTTTCATTTTCATAAAACACACATCATAGGTTAACTAGCAAGAAAAGTAAAAATATGCATGTCAATCTCACATAGTTCTTAACTAGGAGGGTAGTAACGAAATCATTGCTATCTTTGCCATATTGCTATCTCTTTAAGTTAAGGATATTGCTATCTTGCAAAGGAAAGAACCATTGCTATCTTTTAATCAATTCAAAGTTAACAACTGTGTGTGCCCAAGTAGAATAATGCATATAGTTTTTCTCATTTTAAATAGGATTGGATAAACCACTGTTTACTGTGTCTTCTGAATGACAATAGCCTTATGCTCTCCCCTTTATTGGGTGACCAGAATGCTAGACTTGTCATTTTTCGTATATAACCTTTAGAGGGGCCTGCCCTTGGATGCCCACCTGTCCAAGTGGGAATGACCCTAAGTGGTAATAGGCTAAAGCCAAGCCTTACCATTCCACTATAAATAAATTGTGCTTGAGGCAAAAGCTTCCTGCAACAAGTGCCTCTATGTTATACCAATAGCCAACCTCCCCCAAAACCCTTCAAGGCCTAACCCTTGAAGGCTGGGAGACTCCATAACGAAGAGTAGTGCTACCGCACGTATAACCACTTGAATGGTTGCCCTGACTACTTAGCCATTGTCTAGTATACTAAAATCCTTTTATTTGTTGGTGCAAAAGGTGGGACCTTTGAAGCAGCCCCGATTCATGTGATTCTTAGTAGAGATAGCAGGGACAATCCTAAGGTTCGGTGGGGGGACGAGCCTAAGGAAACCTAGATCTTGGTATGCGTGAGAAGTGAGTGCCATGGAGGGGAGCCGGTGCTACCAGATCCTGAAGCTGTCCACTTTGAATATGCACAGCTATGGGACTCAACAAATACTGTCTTTTCTAGCCTAGGGTTGTAATTATTCTTGTGTCAAAAAAATACAAAAAATACAAAAAAATAATAAAAGATAAAAATCATGAAAACTTCTTTGCGTTTGTTGTGTCTTTATCTGCCATAATTGAAGATCAAAAAGAAAAAAGACCAAGTTTTCAACCAGAAACAATTTTTTTTGAAAAACGTGCCAAAGATAAATATCTACAAAAATAAACAAAAACTAGAACTGTGCATACATTGTGACCTATTGCGCATTCATTGCAACCTACTACGCATTTACCTACTATTGTTGCGCATGCAAACTTTGCTAGATCTATGCATGTGCTTCGACTTGCTACGCTTTTGCCTTCTGTTCCTGTGCTTTTACTATTGTGCATCCATTCTAGAAAGCTGTTCCATACTTTTTTTGAGAAAAACATCCAACTTTTCAAACACCCATTTCAAAATTGTTTAGTTTTGCAGATCTAATTAAAACCATGCAAGTTAGTCATCTCGTTCTTTTCTGCAACATAGCTACTTTTCCCATGCTCGCATCATCCAAAACTTCGCAAAACTCTTCCAAAATCAAACAAGATATCCAAAACTTGGTTAGTACCAAGCTATTCTTGATCACATCAACCTCAAACAAACCTAGTGAGTCTCCACTATCAAGGATCAATCATTCTTTTCTCTTGGAACTCCACTAGTGGCTTGTGCAAAACTAGTCTACATCAAGTAACCGGATTTCTATCATCCTTACTTTGGACTATCATTTTGTTCCAACTAACTTGTTTAACACCAATATATCTAAGGAAAACCTTGTTCAAACCTCGACACATTCTATCATTTCTTGTTCAAAACTTTCAAGCTCACTCCATCCCATCTCAAATCACCTTGCATGGTCTTAACAAGATCCCAAAAACAAAAGCAAATTGAAATGGCAGGCAAAACTATTCCATCCCCTCACAACAGTGATGAGGAAATTTCTTAGGAAGAGATTCTACAAACTCAGCAAGACTGAAGGTTTCAACGCATAATGGACAAGGTACTTGCCCAAGACCCTACTAGATTCTTTCTTCACTTAGCACAACTAGGAGTCAAGCTTCCTAAAGATTTCAATGTGGAAGCATTAAAAGAACCTAAGGAAGAAAGAAACCCTGAGGGAAGCACACGAGAGGAAATGACCATAGACAAAAGCAAAGCAACCATTGATTCTACAAATGCCCTAAGCTTAATGACCCAACAGATCCAAGCTTTACAACAACAATTCACAGACATGCAAATAGGAACATCAACTAAGCATTATTCCCTAGAGAATATTTCACCATATCCTTTTGATAGGACCTTGATCATGATACCTTTCCCCTCTAAATTTGAGGTACCAAAATTTGACAAATATTGTGGAAAGGGTGATCTAAGAGACCACATCAGGGAATTTAACGTTGCATGCCTTGAAGTCACCCACAATGATACCTATCTTATGCAACTGTTCCCAAGAAGCTTAGGAGGACAAGCCATGGAGTGGTTTTCTAAACTACCTCCTGGCATTAGAACCTTTAACGAACTTGTGGACAAATTTGTCACACACTTCTCCTACAATATTGAGCATGACACCTCAATTTTAGATCTTTGTAACACCAAGCAAAAAGGTGGAGAATCCTTTGCCGCCTTCTTACAAAGATGGAGATAGTTGGCAAGTAAGTGCCCACATCAAATGCCTGAAAAAAAAATGCTAGAGATGTTTGTCCATAACTTACAAACTGACCTAAGCTATCAGATACAAATCTAATGTCCTGCTTCCTTTAGTAAGGTCATTAAGATGGGTTTAATCATCGAAAAGGCTTTAATCGCCAAAGGTCAAATAAAGCTTTATAAGGACACTCCTAGTACCAATACCAACATAGATAAACCAAGATTCTAGACAAAGAACAAGAACATTGTGAATGATGGGGTGGTGGATGCCAAAAATGAGGCAAAAAAACAACCAATCTTTAACTTATCGAACCCGCAAAGCAACCCCCCACAAAATAAACCACGAAACACTAAATCAAAGTTTATAAGCTATCAACCTTAGAGGAAATTCACACCCCTAGGGTAAACATTGGAAACCGCCCTACAGAATTTAATCAAAAATAAACTCATAACACTTCCAACAGTATGAGAATATGAACCAAAAGTCAAACCTCTTTGGTGGAATGATAATGATTTCTGCGAGTACCACCGAAATAGGGGGCACAAAACCAATGACTGAATTGCACTCAAGCGCACTATCCAAGATTTAATAGATCAAAACAAGGTATCACTTGATGGACATACCTCTAATAATGATCACCGGGCATTCAAAGATCCGCTTCCCAACTATGAGCAGGGAGGGTTGTCCAATCAAAACAACGGTGGAACTAGCAATGTTGTTAACCACATCTTAGAAAGTGATTCACATGTCAATGTGATCACTATAAACAAAGACTCAGATTGTAATGTTATCACTTGCAGTAATAGAGTCACTCTTAGAGGAGTCCCAACCTCTCCGTCTAATCAGTACAATGTCCTGGATCAACTCCATAAGGCACCTGCACATATCTCCATCCTGGAACTTATGCGTCTATCCCCACCATAATTGACAAAGATCTTTTAGAAGCCTCTGTTCCAACAAACCTTGCTGAAGAACAATTTCAAACCATGGTAGGTCACATTACCTCACCTCACTCCCTATCATTCACTAAAAAGGATGATATGTCAATTACCTAACCTCATAACGCATCTCTTCATATCAAAGCCTTCATCCACAAACATAAGATAAAAAGGGTTCTAATTGATGGAGGAGCCGGTTTGAATATTTGCACCTTGAATCTAATCCTGGCATTGGGTTTGAGGAGAAAGCTGTTGATCCCAAAAAGAAAATCACTATCAAAGCTTATGATGAGGAGGAGATAATTTCCAAGGGAACTGTTGTTTTACCAATCAGAGTTGGACCTATAGTAAAAGACGTGGCATGCCAAGTCCTCGACATGGAGCTAGTGTATAACATTCTTCTTGGGAGACCCTGGATACATGCTCTGAAAGCGGTACCATCAACATACCACCAATGTATCAAATTCCCCTGTGAAGGCCAAGAGATCACCATCCAAGGCAATCCCAATCCATTTCAATATTGTAACTCCATTCAACCTAAACCTAAAGTTGTCATTCCTCATAATTGTGCTTCTGCTTCATCTTCATCCCGGGTTGACCCAGCTTCACTTGCTTCCACATCAAAGGCTTCCCAACCTGACCTCAGAGTCAAAGATAAGGGCCTAGGTGAATATACAATCACCTAATCCTTCTGCTTGGCACAACTCCCTCTATCTCCCAGATCATATGGAAGGCCTTCCATGAGAAAATCCAAGGCAGTCGAAACTACCAAAGGTCCGTTTCTCAAATGGGGAAGCCTTGAAGATGAGAGCAACGAAAAAGACATCCTTCAATGGTTATATAAGGATGAAGTCAGTCTATCAACACAACAAGACCACCACTCCACGATACAAACTGAGCAATATGGTCAAGGATTCCAAATGCTACAAAGAATGGGGTATGAAGGACATGGTCGACTCAGTTCGAGAAAGGAAGGTATCACTAAACCCATCCAACCTCATACCTTAACAGCCTGAGACACTACAGGGCTAGGTTACACTGGCACAACAAGAACTAACGGAGCAAATAAGCATAAAGGCAAACAACCAGAAATATCTGCTACTAATCTGGTTGATCAAATTCACCAACTGCAAATGGGGAGTGACACTGACTCCAACGAATATGAGTGGGATAGTCTCTTTGAGCTATCTTGCGACGAAAAAGATATCGATGTGGTCCATGAGTATGACCCAACCCATGCAACTAAAGGACAAAGTTCAAGGGCTAGACTGCTAGAGTTTGACCCACATAATAACGATAGTGAAAGTCATGAGGAAAGAATGATACCCCCTTGACAAATCAGCTAATGGAGAGTACCATCGTAGGCATTGTCCATGCTTATAATGACCACCATAACACCTCTATCTTGACCATCAATGCCTTTGAACCAGACCAACCCAATGACCCCTTACCGTTATTGTACCATGAACTCATAGATTGGGACTTGCAAACACCCCCCTGAGCCCGACACCTTTCAAAATGATGAAGCCATCATAGACTATCTTGACCTTAGAGATCACATACCCGCAGGGGACCACAAGGCTAGCTATGCCATAAAACTCAATGACAAGGCCTATTTTGGAGAGAGTGCCAAGCCTTTCAATCTCTAAAATGTCAAAATGAAAGAAATGTCTAATGGTGAAAATCGCTCTGCGGCAGTGTTAGATCATGAAAAAAGTAAAAATATAGATGTATCCAATGGTGAAAACCTCTCTGAGGTGCTGAAGGATGGAAGGCTTGACCCTCTACCCAATCTCACACATCAAGAGAGATCTTCAATCTTGATAGAACCAGCAAAGCCGATCAATGTCAGCATAGGTGACAGTCCAAGAATGATTCACATGGCACAGTCTTTAACCGCACAAGAAAAGCTAGCGTTCACGGAATTCTTCAAAAGAAAACAAATTAACTTTGCTTGTACATATGCGGATATGCCAGGGCTAGATCCAAATCTCATAATGCATCACTTATCCTTAGCTCCAAGAGCTAAGCCAGTAAAGCAAAAACTCAAGAAGATGCACCCGCATGTAGCCCTCATGGTGAAAGAAGAGTTGAAGAAACTGTTAGATGTCAAATTCATTAGACCAATAGACTATCCTGAGTGGATTTCAAACATAGTGCCAGTTGCCAAACCAAATGGAAGAGTTCAAATATGTAATGACTTCAGGGATCTGAATAAAGCTTGTCCAAAAGATGATTTCCCCTGCCAAACATTGACATTACAATAGATCTCATAGCAGGGCACACTATACTGTCACTAATGGATGGTTTTTCTGGATACAACTAGATCAAAATTGCACCTGAAGACCAACACAAGACTGCGTTCACATGTCCATGGGGCACCTATTGTTGGTGTGTCATGCCATTTGATTTGAAAAATGCCGGTGCAACATATCAAAGAGCTATGACCACAATCTTCCACGACATGATGCACACTATAATGGAAGATTATGTTGATGACATCTTGGAAACATCACTCACAAAAGAAGGACACCTAGCAGTATTAGACAAAATCTTCACAAGACTGGAACAGTTTAATGTGTGCCTCAACCTGAAGAAGTGCGTGTTTGGAGTTACATCAGGCAAGCTACTTGGATACTTAGTGTCTGCCAATGGAATCGAAGTCAACCCAACTAAAGTAAAGGCCATCATAGAAATGTCACCTCCTAAGAATCTCACTCAACTACGGTCTCTACAGGGAAAACTGCAATCTATCAGAAGATTCATTTCTCAATTGGCAGACAAGTGCCACCCATTTTCCCACCTCCTACATAAGAATGTCCATTTCAAATGGAATGATTCATGTGAACAAGCATTTCAATAGTTAAAAGAGTATCTCATGAAACCACCTATATTGATGCCACCAGTTCAGGGTAAACCTCTACTACTATATATCTTGGCCACAACAATAGCTCTAGGAGCTCTCCTCGCACAGCAAAATTATGAAGGGAAAGAACAAGCAATTTACTATATCAGCCGAACACTTGCTGGGTATGAACTACAATACACGCAAATTGAAAGAGCATGCCTCGCTGTGGTCTTCGCTTCACAAAAGTGGAGACATTACATGTTGTCACATTCTGTCAAACTAGTAGCAAAGATTGATCCACTCAAGTATTTACTCAACAAAGCAACCCTAACAGGTAGATTGTCCAAATGGGTCATGCTTCTCAGTGAGTTCGACATTGAATATGTAGACAGGAGGGAAATAAAAGGCCAAGTACTTGTAGATAAACTAGAAGAGGCACCTCTAACAGATGATAGCCCTTTGAGCTTTGAATTTCCAAATGAATCTATCTTTCACATAACCACAACAACCTGGAAAATGTACTTCGACGGCTCATACACTCAGCATGGGTTAGGAGTAGGTATCTTGTTGATCACCCCTAATGGCGACACCATTCCTAAATCATACAGATTACTCTTTCCCTACACTAACAATGTGGCAGAATATGAAGCCCTAGTCATTGGCATCAAGCTAGCAGTTGAATGGAATATCAAAAAACTTCAGGTATATGGTGACTCAAGCCGATCATCCATCAAGTAAATGATGACTACCAGACGAAGGATGAGAAATTAATCCCTTACAAATAGATGGTAGATGATTTCAAGGAATACTTTGTCAAGATCTCTTTTGAGCAGATACCAAGGATTAAGAACAAAGCTACAGACGCCATGGCCACGATTGCATCTCTCCTCAATATTCCAAATAATCAATCACGTTATGAGTTCTTGGTAGAGCCAGCATCTTGTCCTGCATATGACACTCCTAAATCCCATATCATTTGCCACATTGTCAGAACTGATTCCCCCTCTATGGAAAAATATTTTCCTATCTTAAAGAGAATACCCTCCCACTTGATCTCTCTAGCAACCAAAAATGAACATTCGTCAATCATCCCGATATGCCATTGTCGCCAATACCCTTTATCACAGAGGTCTCGATGGTACTCTCCTTAGGTGTCTCGATAGTGAGGAATATCAAACCACCCTGAATGAAGTGCATGACAGTATATGCGAGACCCACTCTAGTGGCCCTACCCTAGCCAAGAAACTCATACGCATGGGCTACTACTGGCCAACCATGGAACAAGATTCCTATCATTTTGTAAAGAAGTGTAAGAAGTGCCAAATCCATGGGAACCTGATACATGCACCAACACAGGAGCTACAACCATTAACAACTCCTTGGCCTTTCTATCAGTGGGGACTCGACTTAGTGGGCAAGATCCACCCTCCTTCATCCAGTGGCCGTAAATTCATAATCACCGCCACCAAGTACTTTACAAAGTGGATTGAAGCCATGCCCTTAGCTAATATCATAGGCAAGTAGATTACCTCCTTTATCTTAAACTATATCATTTGTCACTATGGTATCCCTTCATCTATTATCATGGATAATGGCCGACCATTCAAAAATTAGGATGTCAGGGAACTATGTGACAAATTCCATATCCAGTACCATTTTTCTACCCCCTATTAGCCCCAAGGCAATGGCCAGGCAGAGGCATCAAATAAAACTATCTTAAAAATCTTGAAAAAGACTGTCAATGATGCCGACCATGATTGGCATATCCAATTAAATCTAGCACTGTGGGCCTACCGTACAAGTATCCATACACACACAGGTGCAATGCCATATTCCCTAGTCTACAGATCTGAAGCCATCTTGTCCATTGAAGTCAAGATCCCATCCTTGTGAGTTTTGTTAAAAGGTCTCATATCTGATGAAGAGTACAGAGTGTCCAGACTTCAAGAATTAGAGCTACTCAAAGAGAGAAGGCAACAAGCCTTTAACCATCTCAAAGCTTATCAACAATGAATGTCCAGAAGTTACAACCATAGGGTAAAGCCCTGAGTATTCCAAGTTGGTGATCTAGTCCTCAGAGAAAATCCCAAAAATTAGCAAGATCGAGAAAAGAAAGGCAAGTTCGAACCCAACTGGCTGGGTCCCTATGTCATCGTTGCGGCCTATGGGTCAGGAGGTTATCAATTGGCTACATCTGAAGGTGAACCGTTTGATGATCCTATCAAGAACATGCATCTTCACAAGATCTATACCTAAACCCCAATGCAAGGGAGTCTAAAAAAATCAAAAAAAGTGATCAAAAAGAAAACAAAAAAATATTTAAAAAATGGAGAAATAACAAAAAAATCATCCTCTGGTAAAAACCTGGCAAACAGGCACCTGAGATAGATACCATGATGAAAACCTGGCAAATAGGCGTCATGCATATTTTTAGCTATTGTGCAAATAAAAGCAAGGGGTGAAAACCTGGTAAATAGGCGCTATTCACAACAAACTACTTCCTCCATCTGTTGCAACCTCATTTCTCTTATGTCCATCGTATCATTCATCTTGAACTAATCCATTGAGCCATTGTCAAACTACATCACCTTTGAGTTATCACGTAGGCAAGGCCATTCTCAATGCACCCCCAAGGCTCCGCTCCACTTCTTTCCTGTCCATTCCATCAAGTGTCGTCTGTCCTGCTATCCATACCAATTATGCATCTTTGCCATCACCTAGGTCCTAGGTCCATCAAGTTCAGCCTGAACTATGTTGGCTCTACGTCGTCACGTAGGCAAGGCCATTTAGCAATGAGCCCCTGAGGCACTAGGTCCGTCTCTCCATGTCTATTTGTCATGTCACCCATAATAAGTCGATCCCTTGTCTAAACTGGGGCCAACTCCTCAACCTAGTTGCAGATTTGGATTCTTGAATACCACATGTTCTAAGAGGATACCAATGAGGATCATGATACCTTTCACTAGACAAGCGCGCGTAGAAAAGCAAGCTTCCCAAAGCAAAAGTCTTGGCATAGAGCGTCATCCTATCCAAAGAAAAATAAAACATATACTGAAACACTCAAACTAATTCTATATCAATTATGGCAAGAAGACACATCTAATGCAAGAATGTTTTGTGTTTTATGAACCGGTTAACTTACAAGGTCTTTAATTTTTTTTCATTATATCTTTCTATGCTACTCGAGGATGTCAAAAACTAGAGAGGCTATGATGGGGGCATAATCATTTTCTTTGTTTGTTGTTTATGGATCAAACTTTATTAATGTGACGACTTTTGTCTAACGACATGATCTGTAAAAGATCATCGAGGACTTTAGAGGTCTGAAACATAAAAAGGGGCAATCCTTGTTTATTGAAACGTAAGAGATACTCAGGTCATCTAGATTCAATTTTGACTAGATGCTTGTATCAACTTGCTATATCAAAATCTATGTAAGTAATACTCAAGTCATCTCGGTTTAATTATACCTAGATGCTTGTATTTTCTTACAACATAATAAACACCCAATGATGAAATAAGCACTTCAAAATACTTGCAATATCAAGATGACAAATATCTATATCCATATCCATACCGTATCCAATTGTATTCCATATCCATATCCATATATGTATCTATATCCAATTGCATTTCGCATACTATCCATGCAATAAAGATTCTATACAGAGTATCAATGTTTGCAAAATTTTGTGATTCCTTCATTCGCGTTTTCTTCTATCAGTCAATTTTCTATCTATCATTGTATTTCTTGTCAATAGTTCTACCTGTCAATCTGAACGATGATCCAAATGCAAGTCCATCCTTAATCCATACCAATCAAGTTAATCAATCTTGTCAAATGATCTAATCACACTCAGTGGTCTTGATCCTTGTCTGGTCGTAAACCAACTCAATTAGTTGTACTCAATCAATTGTCTTATACAGGATGTTGCATTGTCAAAATCAGACCAACACACACATCTTACACAACATGTTTCATTTCCTGAAACCAGACACTATCCTATCGTTTTGCTCTAGGGATCTATCGTTCCCCGCCATGACAACACTATCGTCAATTCATATCTATTTAATCAGTGGTTTATTGCTTGATAGGGGCAATACCTTGTTTGTTCTTATATCATTTGTGCATACTTGCTTGCTTTCTTGTGTGTGCAATCATTTTATCTTGCACCAAGTATTATTTCAGCTCTTTCTTCATCCTAACCTATTTTTCTCCTTTGTCATCGTGAGATTGTCCGTCTCACTTCCTTCTGCCTTCTTCCCCTCCAATCTCCCAAAGGGGCATCCTACCGTCGTTAAACCTGTACCAGGGGCAAACTGGGGCATGTATCATTTTTAGACAATCTTATTCTTTGAAACAACGTAATAAAATACATTGCATCAAAGAGGGGCAAAATGTATACACCTAAAAATGACACGACTTTGTCTAAATAAATATTCTTAATATTTATTCCATCTAATTCCTCTATCAATAAATAAATAAACAAATTTATTTATTTGATTCATATTTCTCTAAAGTTAATTAAATATCAAATTATTTAATTACCTCTTCTAAAGTCAAAATTAAATAAAATCCCTTATTTAATTTAAATTCTTCCAAACAATTAAATAATTCTTAATTATTTAATTAAGTCAAGTTGTTCCTCCAAATTTAAATAAATAAATCAAATTTATTTAAATTCTCTCAATCTCTAAAAATAAAATACAATCAAATATTTTATTTATTCTTCCAAATCATGCACAAACAATTAAATAAATTTATTTATTTAATTTGCTTTCTTATCTTCTAATTCCTCAATTAAATAAATTTATTTATTTAATTTACTTTCTTATATTCTAATTCCACAATTAAATAAATTTATTTATTTAATTTGCTTTCTTATCTTCCAAATCTTCTTTGTCATGCAAAAGCAAAAAGTTGAGTTAATTGATTTAAAACAATCTTGTTTTTATCAAACAACTCTTAAATTAGAATAAATCATTCTAATTTATGAAATCAAAGCTCATCCTCATCAAGAAAGTAGTTAACTCAAACAAAGCAACTTTTTGAATAACACGTCTTCTTTCTATTCGCGCACGTTCTCTCAAACATCCTCTACCATTGATCTTCTCTCACACAAGTCTATAAATACCTCTCTATTCTTCCATTTCATATCAAGAAGCTTTCAAGTAAGATTACTCTGCAGAATCTTTAGCGTGCCTTTGGCACCCCCACTCTCACATTATTCATTATCCATCATACATTGTATTGAAGCTCACCTTCAATACAATAATTATCCTAGCCATTTCTCCATTGTCATCTTGAGCAAACAAAGAAAGGAAGCAAGCTTCCTGAGGTCTACATTCATTAGAAAAGATCAATCGAGAATAGGCAAACAATAGAAGCCGTGCGGTAACAAAGCTTTGTAAGTTATTTATTTGTTTAAATCTTTGTTATTTGCATATTTCATTGAGTTATTGGGTTTATGATTCATTTTAATATTATCCAATTTTCCCCATAACACTTACACCAAGGCTTAGTAGAATGCATAAAAATTTTGTGCAAGTGTAGTGGAGGCATGACCTTAACTATTGTTTGGATAGTTTATTTGTCTACAAGGTTCAAATCAAACTTAGTCCTAGCCTATGAACAAGAGAACCAAATAAAATTGAACTTGGAGTATAATCTTGGAGATGCCAAACCCTTCTTCTAAAAAACATTAGGGAATGCATGAAAGAAATCTCTGCCAATGACTTATCTTGAAAAACAATAGAGGGAGAGCACTATAAAAATTGTTGGTTGATGAATTTAAACTAATATGAAATATATCTCCATTACAATGAGCCATGGATGAATGGCTTCCTAGGCCTTCCATATATTTATGGCAACAAACATACCAACAATTTTGATGGAAACATGCAAGATCACAAGGGAATGGAAACCAAATCCATTCCTAGGCATTACTTCCATATGGATAGAAACTAAGCTCATTCCAGAAAGTTTTCCCATATGAAAACAAAATACAATACAATTGAATAACAAGGTTCAAGACTTCATTAACCATCACAAGATCTAACAATCTATTTAGTGCAAAGCATAATTCCTTATTTATTCACATCAATAAGTGCCAAACCAATAAAGTCTCTTAGAAGGCAACCGATATCTTACATGCTGATGCAGAAGCATCGTCATCATGAGGCTTTGGTGTTTATTGTTTTTGTTTTGTTGTTTGTTTGTGAGTCCTCTACCTAAATTTTGGCTTGAAGTTTAGGAGTTCTTCCAAGTAGTATGTTGGTTTTGTAACTTGTAGTTGAATTTCCAGTTAAACTAAAGTCACTCCCATGTTAGGATTAAGGTGCCATCAACCTTGTAAATCATATGTAATTTATTATTCCTATTATTGTTTTAAAATCACCCATAAGGGATGAAAGGTTTCACCAGCAGCGATCTTGTTTCAGTCGCATGTTTATACCCAATACCTGACGCTAATTCATCTGTGATGGGGGGTCACATGGGGGTTTCTAGTCTGGGGGTCGCGCGCCCCAATGGGGGCTTGGAGGCATTGACCATATTTCAATCATTGTAAATCTAGACCATTTGTCATTAGGTCACAGATCCGATGGTCGATATTATGTTGGTTTTCTTTCCCTAGAAGGCAACCCCCATTTATAAGGATATTTTGTACTATGTTTTTAGCAGAGTTGAGAGTAACAGACGTTGCTAGATTGAAGACTGGAGAAGAAGAGGAAGTGCATGTATTGTAATCTCATATTTGAAGATAATATAACTTGGACCCTATTTTCTTGGTGGAGTCTTTTACCTAAAAGGGTTTTCTCCACATTACATAATGTGTTATGTGTTTAGTTCTTAATGCACATTATTTCTCTATAGTGAGTTTTATTTCTGTTGCAATCTCCATCGATTCTACATTATTTAGAGGATATTAATAAGGTTTGAATCAAATTTTTGTTGTGTGGTTTCCACCTTCATTTCTAACATCCCACACTGAATTCAAGATTTAGTTATACCTCCTTTTTGGATGAGGTTGTCTCCACGGGATTGTTTTTAGGAGAAAAAAAAGGAAAGAGGGGACAATAGTTAGAGAGGGGTGTGATCCTCAGGAAAGAAAGTGTGAGAGCAGGTATTGGATCTCAGAATCAGACATTGGGAACCAATCTATAGAGAAAGAAAACACTAAGTATGAGTGGAACTATTTCATCACATTGGAAAATGACAGCAAGAGGAATTTGATTGAGAATAATGAACCAAAAATAGTGTTGTTTTTTGGGTAGGATAGCTAAAGTAAAACAAATGTGATTGCAGAACAGAGTGGAAGAATGAAGCTAAGATAAAAACATAAATTGTTGAATAAGCAATAATTTCTCTTGATTGTGTTAAGAACCAGTGAGGGTGTAAGATTGATAAACTAACTTCGTGGTTGGGGAAATGCCATCTGACATCCTTTTGTCTCGTTTCTGAAGGTGTAGATTGGTCTTTCTTTTGTTAAGAGACCTCTAGAGTCTTATTTTCTGTGTAATGATTCTATAAATGAGGATAAGGGGATAGTTCTTTGTTTTATTTTATTGTTTGGAAATCACTTAAGTCATAGATTTGGCAATATAGAATCATTTTGTTTTGGTGTTTTCTCTACATAACAAAGAAGTGTTTGAACAATATTTGTTTTGGACTGAGAATGGGCCGAGTCGATACATAGTTTATATAGGTTGTAGAAAGCCAAACATTGAATGCAATGGAACCTCCACGTACCCTACTAGACTGCCCATAGTTTCTTGATTTGTTTTGACTATCTCTTATGTCTTCTGTATTATGAAAACTCCTCAAATTCATGTTATTTAGATTAAGAAAGGACATTGTTTAAATAAAAGTTCATTGTAGAAGGTGATAGGTTAAAAAAGGTATCAATAAAGAACTGTTTTGATTTGAGTTTGAACTAGTTTTAGGCTGCATTTGTCCCAAGAGAACAATGTTCTCCATCTAAAAGTGTCCACTCAAATAGAGTGGGGAATTGGACTGTAGTCCTAAGTGTATTAAAACTAGTTTTCCATCAGTTTTTAATATCATATCCCAGAACTGACTGGGCAGAGCAAGAGATTGCGCCAGAAAAGATTGGGCATAATGCCACCCTAAAGAATGCCAAGAGGAGGTGCCAAAGGAGCTGCCCAAAGAGGCATAGATGAAGGGGTTATGGAGTTGCTACAGAGCCTCATAGCAAGGATGGATGAAATGGAATTGGCACAGAGAAGAGGAATACCTGCGAGAGATGTAAGTGAGAATGAAGAAGAGGATCAACAAGCAAGGGAAGAGGGTTCAAGAAGAAGAACCTGATGGAGTTGAGATGAGATTTTGAGAGCAGTCATGGGGTTGGAGCCAAGTCAAAGATAGAGGTTCCGAACTACTCAGGAAGCCTCAATGGAGATGAACTCATTGATTGGATCAATGAGCTTGATAAGTACCTTGAGTACAAAGAAGTGATAGAGGAGAAAAGAGTCAAGTTTGCTTGTACAAGACTTAAAGGCCACGCTACTATGTGGTGGGATTATGTTTAGTCAAAAAGAAGAAAGAAGAACAAGGAGAAGATAACTTCTTGGGACATAATGGTTGCCAAACTGAAAGCTAAGTTTCTTCCAAGAGACTATCAAACTAACATATTCAAAAGGTTACAAAATCTCAAGCAGAAAGAGATGAGTGTGAACTAATATACAAAGGAGTTCTACAAGCTGGTAGTTAGATCATGACATAGTGAAGAATATTTAGAGAAGGTTGCTAGGTACCTTAGTGGATTGAGTCTTTTGTCCCCTAGAACTCTTGAAGAAGCCTATCAGTTTTCCATAAAGGCAAAGGAGAAGCTTGCGAGAAGACAAAACCAGCAAGGAAGAGGAGCTAGAGGAAGAGGACAACACACTAGTAGAGGACAACAGCACCACCAAGGTAGCTCGAGGCAAGCACTTCTAGTGGACAAGCCAATCCAGAAAGAGGAGCTTTCCAAAATAGAGGAGGAAGACCATTTGAAAGAGGAGGTTACCAAGGAAGAGCAAGAGGTTTCTTTGGTAAATGTTTTAGAGGTAATAAGTTTGTAGGCCACAAACGTTGAGAGTATCCTAAGTTCCCACAAGAAGGTTACACAAGGCCTAAAAGAAGTATCCAGATTGTGCAAATAGACCAAGAGAGTGTGGGATCACCTCCTCATCGTGCTTAGAAGAACTTGAGATAGGAGAGTCTTTGTTGTTTAAGAGAGTACTGTTGAAGCCACCAAAGGAGAGTCAAGAACCTGTGCAAAGGAGAGCCTTATTCAAAACCAATTGCAAGGCTAAAGGTAAGTGCTGCAAACTCATTATAGACAGTGGTAGTATGGATAATCTTGTGGCTATTGAAATGGTAGACAAACTAGACCTTAATAGGATTAAACATCCTAACCACTGTCAAGTTTATTGGTTGCAAAAGGGGCATTAGTTGTTGGTAGATGAGCAAATCTTAATAGATTTTTAAATAGGTAGTTATAAGGACACTATCATGTGTGATATTATGCCTATGGATGTGTGTCATGTGCTTCTTGATAGACCTTGGCAATTTGACAGGAAAGACATACATGATGGAAGAAATAACACTTACACTCTACAGAAGGATGGCCATAAACACACACTACTACCTTTGAAAGGAGAAGTGGACAGTAAGAGCAGCAACAGCAAGGTATTGTTGATGAGTAGCAAAGAATTTCTACATGATATGCAGAAGGAAGAAGAGGGAAAGAGTGAAATTGCAGTTGAAGATAAAGATGAAGAGATTGTAGGAGTGATCAAGGAAGTGAACGAAGTGGAAAGTGAAGATGAAGGAGAAAAGAGTATAGAAGAGGTAGCTAAAATTGCAATTGAGATGGCAGCGATAGAGCTTGAGAATATTATTGCGAATGGTGAACCAAAGGATGATTTAATGTTGCAGATTTTGGAAGTAGAAGCATAATAGTTTGAGAAGCTTGCAGGTGGAGGTATAGAGATGAACAGTGCAATGAATAGTGAAGAAGAAGATGTTGGAACAACGAAAGGAAATGAGGTAGATTATGAACATTTTGATTTTAGTTTACCTTTATTTGCAAGGATGAATGTAGAGGATGTCGTTGCAAATGTGTATGCAGATGTGGCAGGTTTTTGTGTAGAGGTGGTCAGTTTGTGGTGAGTCAAAACCCACAAAAGAGGAGAGAAGTGGAGAGATTTGTTGGAGGAGGAGGTCAGTACATAGTGGACAAGGGTCCACAAGTGACAAAGAAAGTGCAGAATTCATTTCGCCACGAAATGCAAGCTCTATTCCTACCAAATGTTGGAAGAACAGAAAGAAGTAAATTGTTGCAAGTTACCTATTCAGAGCATCGGAGTATGCTGCAAGTTGTATACAACTTAAAAGGGTAGTCCTACTACCCAACTCCATTTGTGAGTTATGCTCACAAATGTCTCTCCCAGGAAGCCTGATGCAAGAGCATCGTGCTCGTGAGGTTTTCGTGTTTATTGTTTTGATTTGTTGTTTGTTTGCGGGTCCTCGTACCTAAATTTTGGCTGGAAGTTTAGGAGTTCTTCTATGTAGTATGTTGGTTTTGTAAATTTATGTAGTATGTTGGTTTTGTAAATTGTAATTGAATTTCTAGTTAAACCAAAGTAACTCCCACACCGAATTCAAGATTCAGTTATACCTCCTTTTTGGATGAGGTTGTCTCCACAGGATTGTTTTTGGGAGAAAAAAATAAGAAAGAGGGGACAGCAGTTAGAGAGGGGTATGATCCTTGGGAAAGAAAGTGTGAGAGCGGGTATTGGAGCTCAGAATCGGATATTGGGAAGCAATCTACAGAGAAAGAAAACACCGAGTATGAGTGGAACTGTTTCAGCATGTTGGAAAATGGCAGCAAGAGGAATTTGATTGAAAACAATGAACCAGAAATAGCGTTACTGTTCAGGTAGGACAGCTAAAGTAAAACAAATGTGGTTGCAGAACAGAGTGGAAGAACGAAGCTAAGATAAAAACACAGATTGTTGAATAAGCAATAATTTCTCTTGATTGTGTTAAGAACCAGCGAGGGTGTAAGATTGATAAACTGCCTTCGTGGTTGGGGAAATGCCATCTGACACCCTTTTGTCTCGTTTCTGAAGGTGCAGATCGGTCTTTCTTTTGTTAAGAGGCCTCTAGAGTCTTGTTTTCTGTGTAATGATTCTGTAAACGAGGATAAGGGGACAGTTCTTTGTTTTATTTTATTGTTTGGAAATCACTCAGGCCGTAGATTTGGCAATATAGAATCGTTTTGTTTTGGTGTTTTCTCTACATAACAGAGATAAGTGTTTTAACAGTGTTTGTTTTGGACTGAGAATGGACCGAGTTGATGCAGAAAGCCAAACATTGAATGCAATGGAACCTCCACGTACCCTACTAGACTGTCCACAGTTGCTTGATCTGTTTTGACTATCTCTTATGTCTTCTGTATTCTAAAAACTCCTTAAATTCGTGCTGTTTAGATTGAGAAAGGACATTGTTTAAATAAAAATTCATTGTGCAAGGTGATTGGCTAAAAGAAGGTATCAATAAAGAACTGTTTTGATCTGAGTTTGAACCAGTTTTAGGCTGCATTTGTCCAAAGAGAATAGTGTTCTCCATCTCAGAGTGTCCACTCAAACAGAGTGGGGAATTGGACTGTAGTCCTAGGTGTATTGAAAAGAGCAGTGTCCAAAGATCCATTGCTCATGTACTCGTAAACCAGAAGCCGGTGGGAGCCCTCGTCGCAGAATCCGTACAGCTGAACCAAATTTTTGTGATTGCTTGTACCAATCACATTCATCTCTGTTCTGAACTCCCTCTCTCCATGTTCTTGCTGCGTCTCTTTATCCAGAAGAGTTTTCACAGCAATTGCCCATATTTCAATCATTGTAAATCTAGATCGTTTGTCATTAGGTCACAGATCTAATGGTCGATATTATGTTGGTTTTCTTTCCCTAGAAGGCAACCCCCATTTATAAGGATATTTTGTACTACGTTTTTAGCAGAGTTGAGAGTAACAGATGTTGCTAGATTGAAGACTGGAGAAGAAGAGGAAGGGCATGTATTGTAATCTCATATTTGAAGATAACACAACTTGGACCCTATTTTCTTGGTGGAGTCTTTTACCTAAAAGGGTTTTCTCCACATTACATAATGTGTTATGTGTTTAGTTCTTAATGCACATTATTTCTCTGTAGTGAGTTTTATATCTGTTGCAATCTCCATCGATTCTACATTATTTAGAGGATATTAATAAGGTTTGAATCAAATTTTTGTTGTGTGGTTTCCACCTTCATTTCTAACATCCCACACTGAATTCAAGATTTAGTTATACCTCCTTTTTGGATGAGGTTGTCTCCACGGGATTGTTTTTAAGAGAAAAAAAAGGAAAGAGGGGACAACAGTTAGAGAGGGGTGTGATCCTTAGGAAAGAAAGTGTGAGAGCAGGTATTGGATCTCAGAATCAGACATTGGGAACCAATCTATAGAGAAAGAAAACACTGAGTATGAGTGGACCTATTTCATCACATTGGAAAATGACAGCAAGAGGAATTTGATTGAGAATAATGAACCAAAAATAGTGTTGTTTTTCGGGTAGGATAGCTAAAGTAAAACAAATGTGATTGCAGAACAGAGTGGAAGAATGAAGCTAAGATAAAAACATAAATTGTTGAATAAGCAATAATTTCTCTTGATTGTGTTAAGAACCAGCGAGGGTGTAAGATTGATAAACTACCTTCATGGTTGGGGAAATGCCATCTGACATCCTTTTGTCTCGTTTCTGAAGGTGTAGATTGGTCTTTCTTTTGTTAAGAGACCTCTAGAGTCTTATTTTCTGTGTAATGATTCTATAAATGAGGATAAGGGGATAGTTCTTTGTTTTATTTTATTGTTTGGAAATCACTTAAGTCATAGATTTGGCAATATAGAATCATTTTGTTTTGGTGTTTTCTCTACATAACAGAGAAGTGTTTTAACAATATTTGTTTTGGACTGAGAATAGGCCGAGTCGATACATAGTTTATATAGGTTGTAGAAAGCCAAACATTGAATGCAATGGAACCTCCACGTACCCTACTAGACTGCCCATAGTTTCTTGATTTGTTTTGACTATCTCTTATGTCTTCTGTATTATGAAAACTCCTCAAATTCATGTTATTTAGATTAAGAAAGGACATTGTTTAAATAAAAGTTCATTGTAGAAGGTGATAGGTTAAAAAAGGTATCAATAAAGAACTGTTTTGATTTGAGTTTGAACCAGTTTTAGGCTGCATTTGTCCCAAGAGAACAATGTTCTCCATCTAAGAGTGTCCACTCAAATAGAGTGGGGAATTGGATTGTAGTCCTAAGTGTATTAAAACTAGTTTTCCATCAGTTTTTAATATCATATCCCAGAACTGACTGGGCAGAGCAAGAGATTGCGCCAGAAAAGATTAGGCATAATGCCACCCCGAAGAATGCCAAGAGGAGGTGCCAGAGGAGCTGCCCAAAGAGGCATAGATGAAGGGGTTATGGAGTTGCTACAGAGCCTCATAGCAAGGATGGATGCAATGGAATTGGCACAGAGAAGAGGAATACCTGCGAGAGATGTAAGTGAGAATGAAGAAGAGGATCAACAACAAGGGAAGAGGGTTCAAGAAGAAGAACCTGATGGAGTTGAGATGAGATTTTGAGAGCAGTCATGGGGTTGGAGCCAAGTCAAAGATAGAGGTTCCGAACTACTCAGGAAGCCTCAATGGAGATGAACTCATTGATTGGATCAATGAGCTTGATAAGTACCTTGAGTACAAAGAAGTGATAGAGGAGAAAAGAGTCAAGTTTGCTTGTACAAGACTTAAAGGCCACGCTGCTATGTGGTGGGATTATGTTTAGTCAAAAAGAAGAAAGAAGAACAAGGAGAAGATAACTTCTTGGGACATAATGGTTGCCAAACTGAAAGCTAAGTTTCTTCCAAGAGACTATCAAACTAACATATTCAAAAGGTTACAAAATCTCAAGTAGAAAGAGATGAGTGTGAACTAATATACAAAGGAGTTCTACAAGCTGGTAGTTAGATCATGACATAGTGAAGAATATTTAGAGAAGGTTGCTAGGTACCTTAGTGGATTGAGATAAAGTAGATACAAGATGAATTGAGTCTTTTGTCCCCTAGAACTCTTGAAGAAGCCTATCAGTTTTCCATAAAGGCAGAGGAGAAGCTTACGAGAAGACAAAACCAGCAAGGAAGAGGAGCTAGAGGAAGAGGACAACACACTAGTAGAGGACAACAGCACCACCAAGGTAGCTCGAGGCAAGCACTTCTCGTGGACAAGCCAATCCAGAAAGAGGAGCTTTCCAAAACAGAGGAGGAAGACCATTTGAAAGAGGAGGTTACCAAGGAAGAGCAAGAGGTTTCTCTGGTAAATGTTTTAGAGGTAATAAGTTTGTAGGCCACAAAGGTTGAGAGTATCCTAAGTTCCCACAAGAAGGTTACACAAGGCCTAAAAGAAGTATCCAGATTGTGCAAATAGACCAAGAGAGTGTGGGATCACCTCCTCATCATGCTTAGAAGAACTTGAGATAGGAGAGTCTTTATTGTTCAAGAGAGTACTGTTGAAGCCACCAAAGGAGAGTCAAGAACCTATGCAAAGGAGAGCCTTATTCAAAACCAATTGCAAGGCTAAAGGTAAGTGCTGCAAACTCATTATAGACAGTGGTAGTATGGATAATCTTGTGGCTATTGAAATGGTAGACAAACTAGACCTTAATAGGATTAAACATCCTAACCACTGTCAAGTTTATTGGTTGCAAAAGGGGCATTAGTTGTTGGTAGATGAGCAGACCTTAATAGATTTTTAAATAGGTAGTTATAAGGACACTATCATGTGTGATATTATGCCTATGGATGTGTGTCATGTGCTTCTTGATAGACCTTGGCAATTTGACAGGAAAGACATACATGATGGAAGAAATAACACTTACACTCTACAGAAGGATGGCCATAAACACACACTACTACCTTTGAAAGGAGAAGTGGACAGTAAGAGCAGCAACAGCAAGGTATTGTTGATGAGTAGCAAAGAATTTCTACATGATATGCAGAAGGAAGAAGAGGGAAAGAGTGAAATTGCAGTTGAAGATAAAGATGAAGAGATTGTAGGAGTGATCAAGGAAGTGAACGAAGTGGAAAGTGAAGATGAAGGAGAAAAGAGTATAGAAGAGGTAGCTAAAATTGCAATTGAGATGGCAGCGATAGAGCTTGAGAATATTATTGCGAATGGTGAACCAAAGGATGATTTAATGTTGCAGATTTTGGAAGTAGAAGCATAATGGTTTGAGAAGCTTGTAGGTGGAGGTATAGAGATGAATAGTGCAATGAATAGTGAAGAAGAAGATGTTGGAACAATGAAAGGAAATGAGGTAGATTATGAACATTTTGATTTTAGTTTACCTTTATTTGCAAGGATGAATGTAGAGGATGTAGTTGCAAATGTGTATGCGGATGTGGCAGGTTTTTTGTGTAGAGGTGGTCAGTTTGTGGTGAGTCAAAACCCACAAAAGAGGAGAGAAGTGGAGAGATTTGTTGGAGGAGGAGGTCAGTACATAGTGGACAAGGGTCCACAAGTGACAAAGAAAGTGCAGAATTCATTTCGCCACGAAATGCAAGCTCTATTCCTACCAAATGCTGGAAGAACAGAAAGAAGTAAATTGTTGCAAGTTACCTATTCAGAGCATCAGAGTATGCTGCAAGTTGTATACAACTTAAAAGGGTAGTCCTACTACCCAACTCCATTTGTGAGTTATGCTCACAAATGTCTCTCCCAGAAAGCCTGATGCAAGAGCATCGTGCTCGTGAGGTTTTCGTGTTTATTGTTTTGATTTGTTGTTTGTTTGCGGGTCCTCGTACCTAAATTTTGGTTGGAAGTTTAGGAGTTCTTCTATGTAGTATGTTGGTTTTGTAAATTTATGTAGTATGTTGGTTTTGTAAATTGTAATTGAATTTCCAGTTAAACCAAAGTAACTCCCACACCGAATTCAAGATTCAGTTATACCTCCTTTTTGGATGAGGTTGTCTCCACGGGATTGTTTTTGGGAGAAAAAAATAAGAAAGAGGGGACAGCAGTTAGAGAGGGGTGTGATCCTTGGGAAAGAAAGTGTGAGAGCGGGTATTGGAGCTCAGAATCGGACATTGGGAAGCAATCTACAGAGAAAGAAAACACCGAGTATGAGTGGAACTATTTGAGCACGTTGGAAAATGACAGCAAGAGGAATTTGATTGAGAACAATGAACCAGAAATAGCGTTACTGTTCAGGTAGGACAGCTAAAGTAAAACAAATGTGGTTGCAGAACAGAGTGGAAGAACGAAGCTAAGATAAAAACACAGATTGTTGAATAAGCAATAATTTCTCTTGATTGTGTTAAGAACCAGCAAGGGTGTAAGATTGATAAACTGCCTTCGTGGTTGGGGAAACGCCATCTGACACCCTTTTGTCTCGTTTCTGAAGGTGCAGATTGGTCTTTCTTTTGTTAAGAGGCCTCTAGAGTCTTGTTTTCTGTGTAATGATTCTGTAAACGAGGATAAGGGGACAGTTCTTTGTTTTATTTTATTGTTTGGAAATCACTCAGGCCGTAGATTTGGCAACATAGAATCGTTTTGTTTTGGTGTTTTCTCTACATAACAGAGATAAGTGTTTTAACAGTGTTTGTTTTGGACTGAGAATGGACCGAGTTGATGCAGAAAGCCAAACATTGAATGCAATGGAACCTCCACGTACCCTACTAGACTGTCCACAGTTGCTTGATCTATTTTGACTATCTCTTATGTCTTCTGTATTCTAAAAACTCCTTAAATTCGTGCTGTTTAGATTGAGAAAGGACATTGTTTAAATAAAAATTCATTGTGCAAGGTGATTGGCTAAAAGAAGGTATCAATAAAGAACTGTTTTGATCTGAGTTTGAACCAGTTTTAGGCTGCATTTGTCCAAAGAGAATAGTGTTCTCCATCTCAGAGTGTCCACTCAAACAGAGTGGGGAATTGGACTGTAGTCCTAGGTGTATTGAAAAGAGCGGTGTCCAAAGATCCATTGCTCATGTACTCGTAAACCAGAAGCCGGTGGGAGCCCTCGTCGCAGAATCCGTACAGCTGAACCAAATTTTTGTGATTGCTTGTACCAATCACATTCATCTCTGTTCTGAACTCCCTCTCTCCATGTTCTTGCTGCGTCTCTTTATCCAGAAGAGTTTTCACAGCAATTGCTCTCCCATCCCGTAATTTGCCTTTTGTAAACTTTACCGAAGGCACCCCTTCCTAATTCTTGTTTGAAACCGGCTGTAGCAGCCTCTATTTCTCTGTAGGAGAAGGCCTTCAACCCCTCCACAGTCTTATGCTGCTCTGTGGTTTCTCTTTCCAATCATTAGTATGTTAGACTTTTGTACTAATTAAATACTGAAATTTGTTCTTATTTCAAAACTACTTTTAAAATATTTTTATTTAATTAAGGTTAAAGTAAAGAAGAAATTATTTTAAAATAAAGTTATTATTTATCATTTTTATGTGAAACGAATTGATAGTTGGCCTGAAAAGCAAAAATTTATCATTAATACAGCTGTTAGTGCATGTTATCTTCTATTTGCAGCTCTGCTGCTTTTATATCTGTATATTGGATTTTTTTCAATAAAAAAAATACAGCGCTTATCTCGAAGACTGTACTGCATTTATCTCGAAGACTGTACTGCATTTATCGGCAACCCGGCATTTTGTCTGACTGAAGGAAACTGCAATACAGCTGTTGGAATGGACCCAAATTCCAATGCAAAAGGAAGCTGCGTTGGTCGATTATCGTAGACCATATTAATCGTGCTTAATCGTGCTTAACATTATATTGTATTAAATATTAAAAGGAATATATTTTTACAGGGTAAAGTAATTGAAATTTTTTTGGTTTGTTTCTGTTAAATTGTAATTCCATTTTTGGATGTTGCTTATTAGATGTAAAGACTGGTAAACGAATTATTTATGATTATCGGAAATTAATTTTTATAAATTATTATTAATTAGTATATTTATATTTTAAAAAATATATCTACACTACATAGAGAGATATCTTCCAATTTGTTGGCATTTATAAATTATTTGCAGTTAGAATATTTGATATGCTCACATGACTATGTTGCAAGATTTTTCATATTCTTTAAACGTAATAAATATTTCATTCCATAACTGCCCATTTTTTTTATTTTTCTATCCATTTGACTTCCACGAATTTATTTACTTTTTATTTAACCTGATAAAGATTTCACTCCATAACTGCTCGAGTTTTTCTACTTTTCACGAATTTATTTATTTACACATTTTATGAATTTTGTTTACATGGAATTTGAATCTTAATTGTTTACGGGAATCTAAATCTTTTAGCCCTTGCTGTGAGTGTAGAATGCCTCTTGACATAATAAAATATGTAAAATAATTATCAAAATGATGTATATTGCAGGGATCAAGGAGAGTTGTTAGAACAAATTGCAAGGAATGTAGCAACCCTTATTAGTAAGGCCAAATCCCATTAAAATTGGCTGCTACTCATTTGGAATGAAGAAAATTTGTATAATGTTGCAAATGATTTAATGAACAATTTAAATGTTCAATCTTGTTGTCAATCATATAATTTACTTATAAAAAATTTCACTAACTCATACAACAATATCAGTCAATGCTCAAATTTAATTGCAGGTGGATCTATTTCATAATCCAACAGAAAATGTTTATATTTTATATTTTATTTATATTTATTTGTTTATATTTATTAACTTCAATTCTTTATTTTCCTTTTCAAAATTATAATAAAATATAATCGTGCTTAACATTATATTGTATTAAATATTAAACATCTCTATTTTTTTTTATTGAAAAAAATACACGTACAGATATAAAAGCAGCAGAGCTGCAAATATAAGAGAACATGCACTAACAGCCGATAAATGCAGTACAGTTGACGTCGAGATAACAGCTGTATTTTTTTTATTGAAAAAAATGACACATACAGATATAAAAGCAGCAGAGTTGCAAATATAAGAGAACATGCACTAACAGCTGTATTGATGATAAATTTTTGCTTTTGACCTCAAATAATTTCACGAGGCCAACTATCAATTCATTTTCAGATAAAAATGATCAAAAATAACTTTAGATGATTCAAAATATTATATAATAAATATAATTTCGCTAGAGGCGAACTATAGTCCCAGCAAAGGTGGAGATGAAAGCACTCATTTTTTTGTTGTAATTTTAAACCCAAAAAAATAAAAGAAAAACTAAATTGCAAATAAAAATCTAAAAACAATTCTAGAATCTTCGTAGTTTTAATTTCCATGGCCCATTTTGCAATTCCACACACCAAAAAAATAGATTCAAAATGCCAAGAAGTATATTTATATTTAAAAAAATATATCTATAGTACGCAGAGAGATATCTTCCAATTTGTTGGCATTTATAAATTACTATAGAATATTTATCTATAGTACGCAGAGAGATATCTTCCAATTTGTTGGCATTTATAAATTATTATAGAATATTTGATATGCTCACATAAGTTAATTTAAAGAGACTATGCTGCGAGACTTTTCATATTCTTCAAATGTAATAAAAATTTCACTCCATAACTGCCCAAGTTTTTCTATTTTTCTATCGGCTTCCATGAATTTATGTATTTTTTTGTTTAACATGATAAATATTTCACTCCATAATTGCCCAAGTTTTTCTATTGTTCTATCCATTTGGCTTCCACGAATTTATAAATTTTGTTTACATGGGAATTTGAATCTTAATTATTTACAAGAATCTAAATCTTTCGCGTAATTAATTCCCAATTGCAAAAATAACTGCCAAGAAGCTAAATTAATTCCTTTGAGATATCCTTTGGTATTTCAAATAAAAAAATTAAATAAAAATCTAAAAAGAGCTCCAGAATCTTCCTGCATTATTGTTCAGACCGCCACACCTAAAATTAGAATATGACAAGGTTGGTGAGGCATTTATTTTGTGTGACATGTGTTTCATTGTGTAATGCCTTTGCTCTATAAATAAGAGATTGCTGAATAGTTCCTGACATCAAATCTCTTGCGCTCCTTGCCCTGTATTCATGGGAGGGTTCCATTGTCAATACATTCCATGAAATGAAAATGGTTTGTACTTTTCTATTGCAGTGGCATACTCTTGATTTCTCATTTCTCCTCACAAAGCCATGAAGTTAGGTATGCTTTGTATCGCTCTACAACCTTTCAATACCTTGCTTCTTAACAAGTTCTTGCTCCTACACTGGGCCAAATTTTGAGCAAAATCATTTCATAGAGCGTCATATTTGTGTGTAGATACTTGCATTTATGACTGTGGGGGATTTGCACGTTGAACAGGAGGCTATCCTGCGAGAAAAAGGTGAAGAAAAAGGAGGAAGACAAGGGTAAGTTGCAAAACTTAGATTTTAAAAGTCGAGGTTGCAATTACTTATGCTGAAAAGATGCCACTGAATTTGCAGGGGATTCAGGAGACATTGCCAGCATGAGCATCATAATTCCATGGCTGAAATTAATGGAAAAGCACATATGAATAAAAAATATATATTGTGAATAAAAATATATTCCATGGCTGAAATTAATGAATTCTTGAAGCATTTCTCCATAGCTCCTACCTATTACCTGCACATGCACAGAAAAAACACATAGGATAAAAACAAAATCAATGCATTGAAGAATGAAAAATAAATTTAATGAATGAACTATAAACCCTTTAATATGAATTCCCCTTATATATTTTTATTCACAATATATAATATAAACATTAATTTCCACTTAAAGGAATTTAGATTTAGAACCACCAGAATAAATTCTTGAAGCATTTCTCCATAGCTAGCATTTCTCCATAGCTCCTACCTATTACCTGCATATGTACAGAAAAAAAACATATGAGAAAAACAAAATCAATGCATTGAAGAACGAAAATTAAATTTAATGAATGAACTTTTAAACCCTTTAATATGAATTCCTCATATATTTTTTATTCACAATATATAATATAAACATTAATTTCCACTTAAAGGAATTTAGATCTGGAACTAACAGAATGAATTCTAAATCTGGAACTAACAGAATGAATTCTTGAAGCATTTCTCCATAGCTCCTACCTATTACATGCACAGAAAAAGCACATATGAGAAAAACAAAATCAATGCATTGAAGAATGAAAAATAAACTTAATGAATGAACTTTAAACCCTTTAATTTAAGACTTTAAACCCTTTAATATGAATTCCCTTTCTCCCAAAAACTTATCTAAAAAAAAAAATGTAAAGATTAAAAATAATTAACCCCACTCAGTATACTTAGAATGATGGTGCTTCACTTAAAGATTAATGGGTTCATTTTTTTTCTTTTTAGTAGAAATTTATAATTTGAATTATTTTTAAACATGAATTCATAGTTAAAAAATAATTATTATTTGTTAATTTTATAATTGTTAGTTTAAACATTTAATATTTAACTAATTATAGTTATCCATTTCACCAAAATAATAAATAATTAACTTATTTTAAAATTTAAAAAAATTTAACCAATAACTTTATCAAATTATTTGAGAAGAAAATACTTGTTTCTACCCAGCTAGACTTGTAATTGATAGAAATATGGTATCTATCTTTGAATGTTCAATTTTTTTTATTTTATTCATTTTGTTTTGCTAGTTTTGTTTTTACTATTTTTAAGAAAAATTTAATATAAAAAGTTATATTAATTGAACTATAAAAATTATTATTGTTTTTGAAATAATTGTAAATTTAAAAAACCCCTCCATTTTCTAAGGATGTTCATTTTGGACATTCAAAGATGCAAAATTTTAAACAAAAATATAAAAAAACAAAGATTATCTTAAATGTCTTCTCCACTCTTACGTGTATTCTCTCCATTATTCCCTATTTTATGGGAAAAATATTCTTTCCCTATTTTATGGGAAAATTATTCTATATTTATCTCCACTAATATATTTAACATTCCTTATTTTATGAGAAACTTTTATGAAGCAATTACATAATATAATTTTTATTTCTTACATTAAATATTTATTTCTTAATTTTTTCCATGTAATAACTCTATTATCTACAAGATTTTATTTAAAATGAATAAGATGAATTGGACTTGAAAATTTGTTATATTATTAAAATATGTTAAATTTTATGTGAATTGTATATTTGCAATAATGTTTATTTTTTAACATCTCTATTAGTTAATTGGATTTTGTTTTGATATTATTAATTTTTTAAAATTTAATTAATAATTATATTAGGGAACTTAAACTTCATCCAATTTAATTATCAAATAGTTAGTAGCAATTTTATATAAAAAGTGATAAATAGTTGTCCTATTTTTTAAAATAACAAATTTGCAATAATGTTTATTTTTTAACATTTTGTTAATTGGATTTTGTTTTGATATTATTATTTTTTAAAAATTTAATTAATAATTATATTAGGGAACTTAAACTTCATCCAATTTAATTATCAAATAGTTAGTACCAATTTTAATTTAAGAAGTGATAAATAGTTGTCCTATTTTTGAAAATAACAAATTTGCAATAATGTTTATTTTTTAACATCTCTATTAGTTAATTGGATTTTGTTTTGACATTATTAATTTTTTAAAATTTAATTAATAATTATATTAGGGAACTTAAACTTCATCCAATTTAATTATCAAATAGTTAGTAGCAATTTTAATTTAAGAAGTGATAAATAGTTGTCCCATTTTTAATACCTAAAATTTACCTTTAACTATTGAAGGAATGTTATTATAAGAAGTAATCATTAAAAAAAAGTAATTAATTACAAAGGGAATGAAAATAACAAATTTATACCTACAAACAACCAATATAATAATTAATTTAATGAAAAAATTAACACACCTAATCACATCAATTTTTTGAAAATAAATAAACACATCTAATCACATCAACTATAGAATTTTATATAAAATATGTGCTATGTAGTGACTACTATGTAGAGAGAGAATTAGATCAAATATATATAACCATTAGGGTTAGAATTAGAATTTGGGTTACTAAATTAGGGTAAGCATTAGAGTTACAGTTAGGGTTAGGGTTAGGGATAGAGTTAAGGTTAGAGTTAAAATCGTAGTTAGAATTATAATTAAGGTAAGGGTTAGAATTAGATTTATTGTTAGATTTAAAATTAGGGCTATAGTTAGGGTAGAATCAGTATTATGATTAGAATTAGGGTTAGGGTTAGAGTTAGGATTAGGGTTCCTATTAGAATTAGGGTTAGAATTAAAGTGGGATACTCTTAGAATTAGGGTAAGAATTAGAGTTACAATTAGGGTTAAGGTTCAAATTAGAGTTAGGGTTATAGTTTAATTAGGGTTAAGGTTAGTATTAAGGTTAGGGTTAGGGTTTGAATTATAGTCAGGCTTAGGGTTAGAGTTAGGGTTAAATCTAGAGCGATGTTTAGGGTTAGAATAAGGGTTAGGGTTAGTATTAGGTTTAAAATTAGGATTAGAGTTAGGTTTAGAATTAGAGTTAGGATTACAATTAGCAATATGGTTAAGGTTAGGGTTATAATTAGGGTTAGGGTTGGAATTGATGTTAGGGTTAGAGTTAGAATTAGGGTTACTAAATTAGGGTAAGCATTAGAGTTACAGTTAGAGTTAGGGTTAGGGCTAGAGTCAAGGTTACAATTCAAGTTAGGGTTAAGGTTAAAATCATAGTTAGAATTATGATTAAGGTAAGGGTTAGAAATAGGGTTATTGTCAGATTTAAAATTAGGGTTATAGTTAGGGTAGAGTCAAGGTTATGATTAAAATTAGGGTTAGGGTTAAGGTTCTTATTAGTATTAGGGTTAGGGTCTCAATTAGTGTTAAGTATAGTATTAAGGTTAGGGTCTCAATTAGGATTAGTCTTAGGGTTAGAATTGAGGTTAGGTTTAGAATTAGAATTAGGGTTACTAAATTAGGGTAAACATTAGAGTTATAGTTAGGGTTAGGGCTAGAGTTAGGATTAGAATTTGGCTTAGGATTAGTGTTAAAATCATAGTTAGAATTAGAATTAACGTAAGGGTTAGAATAAGAGTTATTGTTAGATTTAAAATTAGGGTTATAGTTAGAGTTGAATCAGAATTAGGGTTAGGGTTAGGGTTAGGTTAGGATTAGGGTTGCTATTAGATTTAGGGTTAGAATTAAGGTGGGCTACTCTTAGAATTGGGGTAAGAATTAGAGTTTCAGTTAGGGTTAGGGTTCAAATTAGAATTAGAGTTAGAGTTCAATTAGGGTTAAGGTTAGTATTATGGTTAGGGTTAGGTTTTGAATTATAGTCAGGCTTAGGGCTAGAGTTAGGGTTAGGGCTAAGGTTAAAGTTAGAGCTATGTTTAGGGTTAGAATAAGGGTTAGGGTTACGGTTAGGTTTAAAATTAAGATTAGGGTTAGGCTTAGGGTTAGGGTTAGGTTTAAAATTAAGATTAGGGTTAGGCTTAGAATTCGAGTTAGGATTATAATTAGTAATGTGGTTAAGGTTACGGTTAGGATTAGGGTTAGAATTTTGGTTGATGTTAGAATGAGGTTAGGGTTATAATTAGGGTTAGGGTTGGAATTGAGGTTAGTGTTAGAGTTAGGGTTAGAATTGGGGTTACTAAATTAGGGTAAGCATTAGAGTTATAGTGAGGGTTAGGGTTAGGGATAGAGTTAGGCTTAGAATTCAGGTTAGAGTTAGGGCTTAAAATATAGTTAGAATTAGGATTAAGGTAAGGGTTAGAATTAGGGTTTTTATTACATTTAAAATCAGGGTTATAGTTAGGGTAGAATCATGGTTATGAATTAAATATATTTAACATAATTCTAACCATAATTTTTGTTGTAACTCTAATAATAACACTAACCCTAGAATGCTAACCATAATCCAACCTTTATTTGAACCCTAATTATATTTCTAACCCTAATCCTAACAATAATGCTAATTCTAAATCTAATTCTAACCATAATTCTAACCCTAACCCTAATCATAATTCTAACCTAAACAATAACCATAACCCTAATTTTAACCCCTAACTGTAATCCTAAATATAATAAATAATATAATTATAATTATAATTATTGTATAATATAATATATAATTTTAATTATTATATATATTATAATATTATATTATACTTAAAAATTATTATAATAATTAACTTATATATATATTATAATATTATATTATATAATTATAACAATTCATATAATTATTTAATATATTTAGAATTAGACTTGCTCGTTGCTACTAGCATATTTATAATTTAAAAATTATATCTAAAGTATGACAAGAGATATCCTTCTCAGGGTGCCTAATGTTAGGATTAGGGTTTAAAATAATTAGGGTTTAGTCTAAATATATTCTAAGCTATTTTTAAATTTTTATTTAAAAATTATATTTATGTTATATTTATATATCTAACATAATTATAAATATCATGCAAATAGGGCCTAAATTTGATGGTCAACCCTCCTGTCAAATAAAATTTTCATGACGGTTATCTACTCAAACTTGCCCTTTAAATACTAAGACATATTTTTCACAAATATATTTTACAATATCACAAATATAACATAAATATAATATCACAAATATCTCTATAAAAGGTTAGAAATATAATATTATTGCATTATATAAATAGGGAACTTATATTTATATTATTACATTTTAAAATATTATTACAATCCTTTCATCAATTAGGGGGTTAAGGTTTAAACTAAATAGGGTTAGGGTTTAAAAATTTAAATAATTAGGGTTAAGGTTTAAATATATTTAGGGTATAAAATAATTTGGATTAGGGTTTATAATAATTCTATAAATATAGATATAATATTATTATATTTAATAATGTAATAAAAAATTAATTATGCGTTAATTATATAATATTAGGATTATGTTTTTTATCTAATTAGGGTTATGGTTATGTTCATAGAAATATATGCTAAATGTAATGCTAGCACAACTAAAGTCATAATTAAAGCCAGATTTAGATATAGAATTAGGGTTAGATATAGAATTATGATTACAATAATTCTAATTCTAGATCCCTAACCCCGACTTTATTATTTTAACCCTGACCCCAACCTTAATTCTAACCCTAACCCTAATTTGAACCTCAACCCTAATTCTAAGCTTAACCCTATATAATTCTAAGCTTAACCCTATATAATTCTAATCATAATTCTAACCCTAATTATTTCCCTAACTATAATACTAAGCCTAGCCCTAATTCCAACCCTAATCCAAACACTAATTCAAGTCCTAATTATAATTGTAACCATAACCCTCACCTGTATCTTAACACTAATGCTAACCCTAACCATAATTCTAAATCTAACCCTTTGTACCTCTTAAAGATGAATATAATTAAATATACCCTCATAACCTTAAACCTAAATATATTGTATTCAACTTATATATAGTTTAGTTAAGTATAGGCATACCACTTAACAATTAAAGAAATTATTAAAAATAATTAAATATATTATATTTAAATTTAGATATATTTTTTTTGTATTTTTTAAGTATAATTTATATAATTTAAAGAAATTATAAAAAATATTTTTATTTATTGATAAATAATTTAGATTATGGTTTAAAATAATTATGGTTTTAATAATTCTATAAATATAAATATAATGTCATTATATTTAATAATGTAATACGAAATTAATTATACATTAATTATATTAATGTCTTGTTATACCATATAATTATATATTAATTTAATTAATGTTTGTTTATAATAATGTAATAATAATAATTTAATTAGGGTCAAAGATTATTAATATTATTATAATTAGTATTTAATTAACTAGTATTTTAATTAGGGTCAAGATTACAATGAGGGTCAAATTTAGAGTTAGGGTTAGTGTTATGATTATGATTACGCTTGCGCTCTAAATGCCACTAGCATATTTATATTAAATATAATATATCTAAGGTATGATGAGAGATATCCTTCTCAAGGCACCTAATGTTAGGATTAGTGATTAAAAAAATAGGGGCCTCGAGAAGGATATCTCTCAGCGTACCTTAGATATATTATAATTAATATAGATATGCTAGTCTTAGTCTTATTACTAGTAATTACTTTTTCCTAACTATTTTGACTAGCTTCTCTACTTATCACTTTCTCTTCTTATAAGTTCCTACTAACCTCTTCTTCCTTTTCCCTAAGTAACACATTTCTCTAGGCATCTTTAAGATTATAGAGTGAGTCTAATGTTTGCAATCTTCACATGATTTGTTGATAATGTTATGTCAGAAAAAGTAACCTTGGGGGCTTTTTCCTATTAAGGTTTAGCTCCTGGGTCCTTTTAGTGCATTTAGAGCATCTTGCATGTTATTTATGACTCCCAATGAGAAAACCCTTGGGTCTTGTGACAAATAGGACCTAGGGGGCTGCACTTTAATGAAATTTGACCAAAAATGGTAGGGTGGACTTGGGCACTGGTGCCCTAGTCTAGCCCTATTTTTTATCTGCCCTAATTTCAAATGTTAGTTTTATGACCGTTAATTAAGTCCTATGCCGACATCCAAAGTTTGAATTATGAAATTCTTAGCGGGAATCTTTGTAGTTGCATATATAAGTATGATTATGTTTCGATTGCAAACTAGATGGAACTTGGATAACTTTATGCATTCTTGTGATTAGAGCATTCAAAATATTCATTGTGTGGCAGAGCAGAGCATTGTTATTGTGTTTGTGTTTGTAGATTTGACATCCATCTCCTCATGGCATGAAGAGCATCTTCCTTCCATGAGATCTTCACTACAAGGTGATATCTATTATGTTTTCAATCATTTATCATTTAGATTTTTGCCTCTATCCCGTTAGGATATGCACTCTCATCTGACAATGGTGTTTGAAAGACTCGAATGTCTCTCCAGGGCTTAACCAAGGCAAACCTCTAAACACCACAACCCCCTCCCACACTCCTTGTGATTGCAGGTTACAGGTGTTGAGTCCTATGGAGTGGAGTTGTAGGAAGGAGTAGCAGACATAGAGGATTCAAGATCTGAAAAGAAGTAGGACATTGGTGCTTTTCTTGGACTAGGGCGCTAGTCCCCATGTCATCTGTAGTGGAATCTCTAGAAACTGAAGTTGTAGTGCAGATCAATGTCAGAAGGAGATCAGGATCCCACAAAGAAATGGGTACCTTGGACTTGGGCGCTAGTCCTCGTGTCCCCAACTTTTTTGCCTTCCGAACTTCAAAAAATAGTAAGTTAAATATCTTTGTCCTTTGCCTCAGTCTAAAAGGATTTGTCATAATTTGATAATTTGCTTACTGATTTGCATAATTAGGGTTTCTAAGCATAATTGAACATTAGATAGAGACATTGTTTGATACATCCAAGAGTCCACAACTTCCCAAGTAGTTTCCCAACATGATAGGTGATTGCTCTCACTTAGTGGAGATTCAACTCGGTTGATAAGCCCTTGGAATGTTTGTTGGGAAAGGAGGGTTACACATAAACCATTAAAACAACTAACAACCATCACTCCTCATTTTCCATACAAAAAATTTTGGTGAACCTATGTTTTTGAACTTTTTGGCACCTTGTTGAGTGTTTTTTGATAGATTTGCATTCATTCATCTTATTGCATTCAAAAAATTATTAAAAAATTGGCATTTTAGGCTTGCATTTTAGCATAATTTGAATTATTTGGCATTCAATTTCATTAAATTTCTGACATTTACATTAGATCTGATTTAAATTGCAGAAATTCATCCTTTAGAATACATTTGCATTGCATTTTTGTGCTTAATTTGATAAAAATTGCTTCAAATTATGGATTTTTCATAAAAACCTAGTTTTGCATTAACTAGGGTTTGTAGTCAAAATCTTGTTTCATATTTTACTACCATTTTAAAACACTCATTAGGATTGATTTTTAACTGTAGTGTTGCATCCTAGTGGTTTGCTTGCAAAATTTCATGTCTAGGGTTTGAAAACCTTGTATTTTCACTAGATTTTGGCCTCATCATCTCTCTAGACTTGCACCATAGGCATGTTATAAGGGATTTTTCTGCACTAATTGGCTGTTATTAGGGTTATTATCTACTGTCCCTCCTCATATTCCTTACAACACGCTTTCTACTAGGCCTTTGCACTGAAAACTTGTGAAAAATTACATATTTTGACTATATTTTCACTAGGGTTTGACCTTGAGTGGCACTACAAGCATGTTGTGACATATGTTTTGGCATTAGTTGGTTTTTATTACTATTACAATTTGTTTTTCATCATCATTTTCCTCACAACACCCTTTGTGATACTCTTTTGCATTGAGATTTGGTGAAAAATGACATATTTTGGGCCTATTTTCACTAGGTTTTGACTTATCATCACTCTAGAGTTGCTTCAAAAGCATGTTGTGAAAGATATTGCTGCATCATTGGACTATTATTAGGCATATTATTTTTTGTCCCTCTTGAAAATTTTCACAACACCTTTTCTCCTAGTGTTTTGCATTAAAAAAAGTGAAAAATCAAGCATTTTTAGGTCATTTTCATACATACTTTTGCATTGTTCTTGCATAAGTTTTGAAAACCTTTTGAAATCTGATCTAGCACTCATTTTAAAACATACACATGGCTTCTCAATACAAAAATAATGCTAGGCTTCCTCCTAGGCGGCATTTGAAAAGACAAGCCCCAGAACTTAAAATAACATTTACACCTCATGACAAAGAAATGGTAGATACTGAAGGGCCTCTTTACATTATAGTGAAAATAATGGAAATACCTATGCATGGAACACTCATAGACCCTAATTACATGACTAATGTGGTTACAAAAGAGTTCCTTCTTAAACATGATTTAGTACAAAACTATTATGACCTGTCAGATTTGAGAATTAAAACGCATAATGGACCTTTGATGAAAACATTTGGATTGGTAAAAATGTTAGTCTTGGTTTATGACAAAGCCATGGATCAGTTATTTTATGTCATCCCCTTATCCTACCTCTTTCATGTAAAACTAGGACACCCATGGCTTAGGGCTATGAATGTCATCCCTTCAACTATTCATAAATGCCTAAAATTCCCTTTGCATGGAGAGATTCATATTGTCCGTCATAACACATACCAACCTCCGACTAAGAAAAAGAATTTCACTCTTGATTACTTTTGGCCGCATCCTAAAATAGAACCTGAGCCATAAAGAGATCAATCTTTCCTAAATTACAGATGATACAAAGCAAAACAACTAGCTAGAGTGGCTAGGCCTCCTTTACAAACATTGAGGGATGGACAACATGTGTTTGAATCCCCTTAGAGAAAAATGAAAACGAACACAAGACTCCTATGGATATGATGAGATAATTGGTGTGATAGATGTGGATAAGGAAAAGTTTCATAACTCACCTCGTCCATGGAGAGATGGTATCTACACTGAGGTTCCTCCTCTGACATCCTTACAAAGATCAGGAGGTTTTCATCGTCAACAAAACATTCCACCGAGACCAATGAAATTTGAACATGGTGCTTCCTCCTATAATGTGCAAAACCCTATGGAAAAATATGATGATGCCTTTGAAGAAATAAGTAGGAGGTGAAGACAAGCTTTTGCCCAACGACTTGCTGCTCACCAAGAAAACATTCAACCTAACATTGGAACAAACATAGAAAACCTCAACACTGAAGAATTGGAAGATAAAGACAAAAGTTGGGCTATGGTACCTTACACACCTCTTTCCTCTAGTATCGAAGATTAGGAAGAGGATGATTTGCTTGATGACAACCCTTAGTTTGGGTATCCTTATAGGTAAGTATTTCTAACCCTTTACCTCCATGATGTGTTTCCCCCATTATGTGTTATGTGTTGTTTAGGCCTCCAAGGATGACCCTTGATACTCTCGTAAGGTCAAGGATTCTAGGAGACCACCTCTGTTGTGACCCTTCTTCTATTTGTATTGAATCATTCTTCTATATTGTTTCTCCTCTATTTTCATTGTTGTGTGTTGTGTCTTACGGATGTCCATAGCATTGTGGTTGGCGACTTGGGGGCACCCTCCTACGTGACTGTCCCTAAGACACTTGTTTCTCCTCTCTTGCTTCATTGTTTCCCTTCCTCTAGTGGTTCTATCTAGTGGGCGAATGACAAAAAAAAAATTATAATGATGCGAACCTAGTGTCCCTTTAGCAAGAAATCAAAAAATGGACCAAGTCCATACATGACGATGGGGTTGTTATATATTATCCGATGCTTGGCTAGTAGAATCACTCTGTGTGATCTTGATGTTGTCTTATCGCACTTACAAAACATAACAATATTGTTGCTCTATGCACTTTGTCTATCTTGAATCTTGCATTCTTCGGTTCTATATGCATTGTTGTTTATCATGATTATATGGACACTAACACTTTTCTTGCAGGAATGTGTTTGTGGGAACATTTGGCAATCGTAAAGTACATGTCACCTCTGGGGGGCATGGGCTTTGTGAGAGCTCGTGTTCCCTTGTGTGTTTTCTTCCTACCTTAACGTGCTTGATATCATTAAATGACATCAACCACCTTAAGGTGGGGGCATATATAAGGTAAGCTATCTATTGTAGATGCTAGCAATGTGCATTTGTGAATCTTGAATCTATTACAATCACTTAAGCCCTTTGTGGAGGCGAGCTATCATGCATATCCTTTTTTCTCTTAAGCCCTCTGTAGAGGCAGGATATCGTGCATATCCTTTTTATCTTAAGCCCTTCGTGCGAAGCGGGGATGGTGTATTTCTTGAGGAGAGTGCACAATCCTGTTATTTTCAAAAGTCCTATGCGGAGGCGGGGAGCAGTTCTGTGACTAACTCAACCCTTAAGCATGTCTTTAGTGATTGTTGTGGCAAAGCCCAATTGTCAGTGTGTCCCTGTAATGTGCTTGAGATGGTGATGAACCTAGCAATAGGTACACTCTACCGCTTGTCTGTCGTGTTTTCTCTGTGTCTTCTATGTGTGTGTGTATTGCGTGTTTGTTCCCAATCATAGTCTAAAGACCGGTGGCAATGAGTCCCTCCTATGCTTTGGGATTTGTTTGGCATGCTTGATTTGTATGGCGTGTTTGTTCTCAAGTGCAGTCTAAAGACTAGTGGCGACGATCCCTCCTGCACTCTAAGATTTGTTTGGCGTGTTTGTTGCCCCATGTGTAGTCTATAGATTGGTGGCGATGAGTCCCTCATGCATTATGGGTGGTGTGTTTACTTTCCGTGTACTTGCATATGCATTTCATATATGAGAAAATAAAAAAAAAAAAAATCATCACTGTCTTCACTGCATTCACTATATTTACTGTGTTTTGCATGTCTTCAATGTTATCTTCTCCATGTTTTGCGTGACTGTAACTATCTTCTCCGTGTTTTGTGTGCTTATTATTGTCTTCGATGTGTTTGGCGTGTCTTCTCAGTGCTTGGCGTGTTTATTGTGTTTGTTGGCCATACTTTAATGCATGTATTGGCCTTGCGTTTATACATACATTAAAGTGGGGGCTAAATGTTATGTCAGAAAAATTAACCTTGGGGGCTTTTTCCTATTAGGGTTTAGCTCCTAGGTCTTGTTAGTGCATTTAGAGCATCTTGCATGTTATTTATGACTCCTGATGAGAAAACCCTTGAGTCTTGTGACAAGTAGGACCTAGGGGGCTGCACATTAATGAAATCTGAGCAAAAATGGTAGGGTGGACTTGGGCGCTAGCGCCCTAGTCCAACCCTATTTTGGGTCTGCCCTAATTTCAAATGTTGGTTCTATGACCGTTAATTAGGTCCTATGCCGACATCCAAAGTTTGAATTACAAAATTGTTAGCGGGAATCTTTGTAGTTGCATATATAAGCATGATTAGGTTTCATTTGCAAACTAGATGGAAATTAGATAACTTTATCCATTCTTGTGATTAGAGCATTCAAAATATTCATTGTGTGGCAGAGCAGAGCATTGTTATTATGTTTGTGTTTGCAGATTTGACATCCATCTCCTCATGGCATGAAGAGCATCTTCCTTCCATGAGATCTTCACTACAAGGTGATATCTATTATGTTTTCAATCATTTATCATTTAGATTTTTGCCTTTATCCCGCTGGAATATGCACTCTCATTTGACAACGGTGTTCGGAAGACTTGAATATCTCTCCGAGGCTTGACTGAGGCAAGCCTCTAAACACCACAACCCCCTTCCACACTCCTTGTGATTGTAGGTTACAGGTGTCAAGTCCCATGGAGTGGAGTTGTAGGAAGGAGTAGCAGACATAGAGGATTCAGGATCTAAAAAGAAGTAGGACACTGGTGCTTTTCCTGGACTAGAGTGCTAGTCCCCGTGTCCTCCGCAATGGAATCTCTGGAAACTGAAATTGTAGTGCAGATCAATGTCGGAAAGAGATCAAGATCCCACAAAGAAACAAATACCTTGGACTTGGGCACTAGTCCCCATGTCCCTGACTTTTCCACCTTTTGAACTTCAAAAAATAGTAAGTTAAATATCTCTGTCCTTTGCCTCAGTCTAAAAGGATTTGTCGTAATTTGATAATTTGCTTATTGATTTGCATAATTAGGGTTTCTAAGCATAATTGAACATTAGATAGAGACATTGTTTAATACATCCAAGAGTCCATAGCTTCCCAAGTGGCTACCCAATATGATAGGTGATTGCTCTCGCCTAGTGGAGATTCAACTCGGTTGATAAGCCCTTGGAATGTTTGTTGGGAAAGGAGGATCACATATAAACCATTAAAACAACTAAAAACCATCACCCCTCATTTTCCATACAAAACAGATAACTATCTTGATGATGAATCACAAAGTGTGAGTTGAAATGTATGTAAAACTTGTTACATAGTTTTCTCCAAAAAACTTGAAAAATCCAAAATAAGTTATCAATTTTATTGTATTGATGAGTTCTATGCATGTGCAATCCTATATAGTTACAATGTATTAGTTTTCCTTCTAATTGTCAATGTCAATTGTGAGGCCTAATCTTTTCTAACAATTTCTTTTGCAGACTTTCTCCTGACATTGTTACTTATGAGCATGTCTAATATGAGCCGAATTGTGATTATATTGGATTTCTCACCTCATAGTTATGAATGGATTTCATTTTCATTATGATCGTAAGGGCGTCATTATTGTGAATAAAGGTGAAGGTGAGATTTTGGTTATGAATATTATTGATTATGTATTTTTAAAAAGTTATTAATATTTCCTTTGTTATTATGTGGATATATGTATATATTGACGTTTGTTTCGAGTATGTAGTCTTGATTGACTAACTTATTTCTCTTATTCTTTAATCTCCATTTAAATATAATGTAGATTAGCTAATGTAAATCCATGGTTTACTATTTACCATTTTAATGGGAAATATTGTTGCAGGTTCAAGTTATGTCTTGTGATATTTTGACTAAGTTCATTGTTGTAATGTCCCCCACTTAGCTCATCACTCCAAGGGATCAAGATTAGCCTATAATTCAACTTCCGTAGGCTAATGGAGGTGGTTAGGAAGTCATTCCAAGGACTTACTATTTATAGTAAGTCGTGTCAGAGCCCGTTTCTATTTTTAGCAGGGTAGTGCAGGAGCCGGGGCACGAGATCCGTAGGGTTGAATCCTCTAGAGCTTTGTCGATTTAATATAAGTTAAATTAATAATTTAACTTATTATATTTTGGAGATGACTTTAAGTTATAGTATAACTTAATTTTATAACATTAAGTTATATTATAACTTAATTTTATAACATTAAGTTATATTATAACTTAATTTTATAACATTAAGTTCTAACTTAAAGTGCAATGTTATGTGCCTAGGGATGGGCGCCCACCTCATGGAGAGATAAGGGGTTGTTTGAAATTAAAAATTAATTAAAATTCCCTCTCATCTTAGGCGTTGGAGTTGAGGGAGATAAAAGAGAAAAATGAAGCTTCATTTCTTTATGCCTGAATACTTGTTATTTGCTCTGATATTGAGTTGCTCTAGCATTGGGGTTTTGAATTTGGCTATTTGGTTTCTAGATTGAATTGCAGAGACAATATCCTTTGCAGATTCACCTTTCCTTGTGTATGAAAGAGTGCATCAGGAAGGGGTTAGGGGAGCTTCACACAGAGGTTCCATTTTGTGCTTTTAGGGGACACATTTTGGAGTTCATTTAAGCAAGAAATGAATACATTTGATGGAGTTTGATTGTGCAGCTTGTAGAAGAGGTTTGAAGGACAGAGATAGGTGTTAGGGGTTCATTTTTTACTGCTGCAAATATATCTAAGGCTAGTCGTACCATTCAGGCAGGGTCGTACACCTTCCAGCAGGTCGTACCTTTGTTTGTGGTAGATATTGGGGGTTTAGTACTGCTTTTTGTCATTCTCCTTGGTTGTTTGGGGCTGATAAAGGACTGCAGATAGATTTGAAGGGACTATATATAGATTCCTTGTAGTTTGTTGATATTTTACTCCTAGACGGTTGTACCAGTCAGGGAGGACAGCAACAGTACTGGAAGTTGTTTCTTCTTCCTTTGTGGATGCAAATAGGATCTTTGGAGGTGTCTAGGGTTTGTTGTTCCATTGCAACCTTTATAAACTGCACTCTTCTTGCATTATATGAAGCTTGGAGTAATTCCCATGGCCATGTAATGTTGGTGTAATTTCAGCAATGGAATGAAGTTGAAGATTTCCAAATGGGTATTTCATTTTAATTAGTTTTAGAGTATTTTATGATCTGGGTCATCTTTTGTTTATGTAAAATCATTGTATATTTTTTGGGTTTTCTATATTTGCTTTAAATTCTATGTTGTCAATGCAAAATCAATACATGCAAACACATGTAATGAAAAACTAAATGTTAAACCAGCAAAACACAAAAAAATCAGTCAAACAAAACATATACAGAGAGGTGTATGTTACAGTGGTATCAGAGCTGAAAATCTTGCCATCCTGTGGGGTTAATATGACATGCAGTTGATAAAAATGAGACATAAGGCCTACAGACATATATGATTTTAGACCGAGACCAAGATCACAAAATTCACAGAGGACATAGGGGAAGAGAGATACCATAGTTAGAAGAACCTGAACAACCAATACCGATAGTAGATCCATTTGAGTCAGAGATAGAGGTTGCCGCTACTGAGGACGATTCCCTAGTTTCATGTACAGACCCATTTTCAGGAGAGTTACCACCAGTTACAGAACCTACAGAAGAAATGGGTGACAGGGAGGTTGAGGAACCTAGTTTGCAAGAGATCCTGAATGTGCTCACCAAGAGTTCGGTGGCCCTAGAAAGGGAATTGAGGGATTCTCGACAGGAGATGATGGAGACACAAGCTGAGATAGGGCATACCCTCACTCAGTTGCGAGATGGGTTGAATAACAGGGATAATCACCGTGACAAAAATAGGTACAATGGAGGAGACATGAATAGAAACAATGACGATGACAGACATAGAAACAATGACGGTGACAGGAATAGAAACAATGATGGAGATAGGAACTGGCATAATGTGGGTGATAGACACAATGGTGATAGGAATCAGGGGTATAGGAATAATGGAGAGAGGAACCAGGATGATAGACATAGATTTAGAGATGATGAGGATGAGGCCTTGGTTATGCACAAAAGGGCTTCACAGTTCACAGCGGGTGACAGACCTAGTATCCCTACATTTGCCCCCAAGAACCAAGTTCCTGAGCAGGATCCCACACAAGCTGAGTTTCAAGAGGAGATTCTTAGGGACTGGAGAGCTTCTAGTGCGGAGTTTAGAGAAGAAATGACCTTTGCGGAGTACTCTGATGTTAGGATGAGAAATAGACCTCGCAGAGGAGGTAGACCTCAGAACCAAGAGTTATAGAAAAAGGTGAGGAAGATGACACTTCCCTATTTTGATGGATCGGGAAAGACCACCACTAGAGCTTGGGTCCAGAATTTGGACAGCTACCTACAGATCAGTCATATGCCTGAGGAGGACGCCATTACTTATGCAGCTTTGCATTTGGAGGGGGTAGCACATAAGTGTTGGAGTAACGGGAAGGTTATACTGGGTCATGATCAAATTACTTCATACGTGGAGTTTACAACCAGACTGATCGATAGATTTGATAAGGACCCAGAGTTACAGTTTAAGGAGTTGGCACAACTAAGGCAGATTGGATCATTAGACTCCTACATTTATGAGTTCTAGGACCTATCTATTATGGTGCCAAATATTTCTGAGTGCAGATTGGTTATTCTCTTCATTGATGGATTATCAGACCCACTTCGTGGTTGGGTTAAGGGTTTTGACCCTGCTACACTCCAGGAGGCCATGAAAAAGGTTTGAGACATGGAGTCATCAGTGTGGAGGAGCAAATTTTAGTCCAAGGGGTTTCCACACATGAGGGACAAGGAGAAGGAGAAGAAACCATTCCATAGAGATGTTGAGCAGCATAAGGACAGGTCAAATAGGTTGACTGATGATCAACTCAATGAGTATAGGAGAAAGAAACTTTGCTTTCATTGCAAAGAACCATGGGATCCCTCGCATAAGTGTCCACATAAGGCTAAGGCCAAATTGATTGAGTACTATTTAGCTGAGGAGACTCAAACTGAGGCATCCAATTCAGATTCTGATCATCCTTCTGATCAGGGAGATAGTGGAGATGAGAGGGCTTCACAGCACAGTATTGGCAATAGAGGCATTATTGCTCAGCTATCTAGTTTCCAGAAGGTTGGTTCTTTCAGGGTGCATGGTGTACTTGGTGGACAGCGCATTATTACCCTCATCGATATAGGAGCTACTCATAATTTTATTGATGAGGGGTTAGTAGCTCACAGGGGGTTGAAAACTGATGAATTCGAAGGCTTCAAGGTGATGGTAGCCAATAGATTCAAAATGCAGTGCAACGGGAAGATATCAGGATTGAAGATCATCATGGGTGATTACAAGTTGGCTGATGATTTTTATGTGGTTGGCATTGGGGATACAGATGTGGTACTTGGCATGCACTGGATGAGCTAGTTAGAGGAATTCACCATTAATGTGAAGAAAATGGAGATGAGGTTTGAATGTAATGGGAAGAAAATATGTTTGAGAGGTATATCAAATGGTGGATCTCAAGTGGTATCATTGAAGAGGATGGAAAGACTTTTGAGACATGACCAGGTGGAGTGGGTAGCAGAGTGCCTTATTATGCCAGAGTCCCCACCACAACAGAAGGATAACTATCATCCTGATATTCAGAAGTTGCTAACCAAGCACAGTAAAGTGTTTGGGGATATACCACCAGGAGTGCCTCCTAATAGAGGCATAGAGCATGTGATCAAGTTAGAGGATGGGACCAAGCCCATCATGATCACTCCTTATCGTCATCCAAAGAGGCTTAAGGATGAAATTAAGAAAACCATCAAAGAGCTTCTGGAGATGGGACACATTCGGCCCAACAAGAGCCCATTTTCTTCTGTAGTTGTACTTGTCAAAAACAAGGATGGGACTATCAGGATGTGTATAGATTACAGGGCCTTAAATAAGAAGACCATCAAAAACAAGTATCCAATTCCGAGGATAGATGAGTTGATAAATGAGTTACATGATCCCTATTATTTTTCTAAAATTGACTTGAGATCCGAATATCACCAAATCCGCATGAGGGTCGAGGACATAGAAAAAATAGCTTTTAGATGTCATTATGGTCACTTTGAGTTCCTAGCGATGCCCTTTGGTTTGACCAATGTACCTACAACTTTCCAGAGTTGTATGAACCAGATTTTTAGACAGCAGCTCAAGAAGTTTGTTCTGATTTTCTTTGATGACATTAATTTTTAGCAGGACTTGGGAGGACCACATGAAACACCTTGAGGAGGTGCTGAGCATTTTGGAGAGTAACTCACTTTACGCCAAGGAGTCAAAATGTGATTTTTGTATGACAGAATTACTCTACCTTGGCCACATTATCAATGTTGATGGGGTTAGAATGGATCCAGAGAAGATAAAGGCAATTGTTGATTGGCCTCCACCCACAAACCTCACACAACTTAAGGGGTTTTTTGGGCTTTGTGGAGTCTACAGATGGTTCATGAAAGGGGTCTCGCATACAACTGCACCATTAATAGATCTAACAAAGAAGGGAGCCTTTGAATGGAATGACAGGACTCAAAAGTACTTTGATAACTTCAAGCACTTGATGACTACATGCCCAGTACTTGCTATCCTAGATTTCACTAAACCATTTGAGTTACAGTGTGATGCTTCTGGAGAGGGGATAGGAGTAGTTCTCATGCAAGAGAAGCACCTGATAGATTTTGAGAGTAGGAAGCTTCAGGGTGTGGAGAGGAGTTACTCGGTTTATGACCGAGACATGTTGTCCATTATGCATGCATTGGCCAAATTCAGGCCATATCTGGTTGGGGGTAAGTTCGTAATCAAGATTGATCATAACAACATTAAATATTTCATGAACCAAAAGGACCTGAATGATAGACAACAAAAGTGGGTCAACAGATTACAGGCATATGATTTTGACATTGAGTATGTCAAAGGTAAAAAGAATATAGTTGCAGATGCCTTGTCACAACGACCGCACTTATGTTTAATTGGGGAGATCTCTGTTGATTGAAGGGAGATGATTATAGTAGAGTATGTTAAGGACTCTTGGGTAGCAGGAGTCATTGAGGACACAATCAGATATGAGAGATATTCTGTGGTGAGTGATTTGATCATGTACAAAGACATGATATTTTTGGTGCCCAACTCACAGTTCAAGCATAAAGTAATCAAAAATTTCCATGATACACCTATGGCTGGCCATCCTGGATTCTTTAAGATAGATAAACAGATTCAGGAGAGGTTCACATGGAAAGGATTGAAGGATGAAGTGCAGAAGTATGTTTGTGAGTGTCCCATTTGCCAACAAAACAAGCATGAGCATACCTTTCCTGCAGGTTTACTACGGCCATTACACATTCCCAATCAGAAGTGGGAATGTATCTCCATGGACTTTATTACGGGGTTGCTTAAGGTGCAGGGAAAGGACTGTATCTATGTCGTGGTCGACAAACTCACCAAATTTGCACACTTCTTTGCAATTTCAACAACCTTTATAGCTTCTCAGATGGCCGATTTATTTTTCTGAGAGGTATTCAGGTTGCATGGGGTACCCAAGAGCATTGTCAACGACAAGGATAACAAGTTCTGAGTATATTTTGGCAGGAGTTGTTTAGATTATTTGGTATAGAGTTAACTCCTAACACCAGCTACCACCCGCAGACAAATGGGCAAACAGAGGTGGTGAACAAATGGTTAGAAGGGTACCTACATAATTATGTTTCGGGGCAGTAGAAGGCCTGGATTAGATGGTTGCACATAGTGGAGTACTGCTACAATACTACACATCACATGTCTATTCAGATGACTCCTTTCAGGGCACTATATGGTTATGATGCCCCATGCTTTACAGATCTCTTGCTTGGTGACAATCGAGTGCCTAAGGCTAAGGACCTTTTGCAAGATAGCCAAGACATTCTCAGGGAGCTTAAGGAGAATATACAGCAAGCACAGAATCAACAGAAGTTGTATGCTGATCAGCACCAAGTGGAGAGGAGTTTTGAGGTTGGAGACATGGTGTATTTGAAGCTCTAACCCTACAGGCAATCCACTCTCAAGAAGAGTGGAACAGAGAAGTTGAAACCCAGATTTTATGGCCCTTTCAAGATTATTAGACGAGTGGTTGAGGTGGCCTATGAGCTTGAGTTACCTTCAGACAGTAGGGTACATAATGTGTTCCATGTTTCCAGGATGAAAAAGACTCTTGGCCACAATATAGTTCCTTCTGCAGAGCTTCTACCATTCAATGAGGAGGGTAATTTGATCTTAGTACTGGAGGCTATCATTGACACCTGGGAAAGACATCTGAGGAAACGGGTTATCAGAGAGTACTTGGTCAAGTGGAAGAATCTGCCAGTTGAAGATGCCACATGGGAGAGTGAGCAGATATTGCAGCATCCAGAGTTGAGGTTGCTTGAGGACAAGCAATCTTGGGAAGGGTGGACTGTAATGTCCCCCACTTAGCTCATCACTCCAGGGGATCAGGATTAGCCTATAATTCGACTTTCGTAGGCTAATGGAGGTGGTTAGGAAGTCATTCCAGGGACTTACTATTTATAGTAAGTCATGTCAGAGCCAGTTTCTATTTTTAGCAGGGCAATGCAAGAGCCAGGGCATAAGATCCGCGGGGTCGAATCCTCTAGAGCTTTATCGATTTAATATAAGTTAAAAATTTAACTTATTATATTTTGGAGGTGACTTTAAGTTATATTATAACTTAACTTTATAACATTAAGTTATAACTTAAAGTGCAATGTTATGTAGCTAAGGATGGGCGCCCACCTCATGAAGAGATAAGGCATTGTTTGAAATTAAAAATTAATTAAAATTCCCTCTCATCTTGGGTGTTGGAGTTGAGGGAGATAAAAGAGCAAAATGAAGCTTCATTTCTTTATGCTTGAATACTTGTTATTTGCTCTAATATTGAGTTGCTCCGGCATTGGGGTTTTGAGTTTGGCTCTTTGGTTTCTAGATTGAATTGCAGAGACAAAATCTTTTGCAGATTTGTCTTTCCTCATGTATGAAAGAGTGCATCAGGAAGGGGTTAAGGGAGCTTCACACAGAGGTTCCATTTTGTGCTTTCAGGGGACACATTTTGGAGTTCATTTAAGCAAGAAATTAAGACATTTAATGGAGTTTGATTGTGCAGCTTGTAGAAGAGGTTTGAAGGACAGAGATAGGTGTTAGGGGTTCAATTTTTATAATACAGATATATCTAAGGTTGGTCGTATCATTTAGGCAGGGTCATACACCTTCCAACAGGTTGTACCTCTGTTTGTGGTAGATATTGGGGGTTTAGTACTGTTTTTTGTCATTCTCCTTGGTCGTTTGGGGCTGATAAAGGACTGTAGATAGATTTGAAGGGACTGTAGATAGATTCCTTGTAGTTTGCTGCTGATATTTCACTCCTAGAGGGTCGTACCAGTCAAGAAGGACAGCAGCAGTACTGGAAGTTGTTTCTTCTTCCTTTGTGGATGCAAATAGGATCTTTGGAGGCGTCTAGGATTTGTTGTTCCATTGCAACCTTTGTAAATTGCACTCTCCTTGCATTGTATGAAGCTTGGAGTAATTCCCATGGCAATGTACTATTGGTGTAATTTCGACAATGGAATGAAGTTGAAGATTTCCAAGTGGGTATTTCATTTTAATTAGTTTTAGAGTATTTTATGATCTGGCCCATTTTTTGTTTATGCAAAATCATTGTATATTTTCTGGGTTTTCGATATTTGCTTTAAATTCTATGTTGTCAATGCAAAATCAATACATGCAAACACATGCAATGAAAACCTAAACATTAAACCAGCAAAACACAAAAAAATTAGTCAAACAAAACATATACAGAGGGGTGTATGTTACAATTGTGCCATTAAGGTCTTGGGGTTATAAAAAAATTAATTAATGTTTAGAGGGGATTTTAGGGCCCTCTTTTATGTTATTTTTGTAAAAAAAATGTATCTGAGATGTATACCCATAGGTTGGGGGTCTAATGGTGCATAAAAGTAATGTTTTAAGGAAGTCTAGAACCTTCTTAAGTTCTCTAGAAAGAAAGAGGCGTGAATGGGTGAGGTGCAGAGTCACCCCCTCCATGGAAGCTGAAGAGTCATGTTATTTTGATTAAAAAGGGTATTTTGGGTTTGGAAGAGGGGAGAGTTTTCTGGAGAAAAAGATACAAAGATAGGGAGCCATATACAACAAGGGTTAGAATAGGCAAGGCAATTCGGGTAGATGTTCCAGACCGGACTGGCAATGTTCCCAAGAAACGTGCAGAACTTGATCAATCTTTTCCAAATGCTCAGGCTAGATAGGCCAAGTTTGCATAGAGGTGTCCATGAGAATTAATTTCTTTGGGAAATGTATTTTATGAAATTGACAAGGTATGATGCCCCAATCTTTGCATTCTATTCATGACGCTGAAATGTTTATGCTATACATTTACAAATATAGGTAGTTCTTATGTTTTAAGATACGTTTAACTTCTGCAATAACTATTTAGTCTCTTAGAGTTTTCAAAGGGAGAAAAGGATGGGAATGTTAACAAGAGTCTTTGTGCAACTTACTTGTGCCTAGTTCTTGTTCATTAAAGTAATATGGAAATTACTGTAGGTTTTGGAATAAATAAGAAACAGATTGATGGGTTTGTTTGTTGTAGAAAGACATCGTAACAATAATTCATCTTTGAATTACTTTTGTGTAAAACATTTTGAAAGGTTATTGGTCAATCAAAAAAATTTATTATTTCTGTTCATATGATACTTAGAACATCTCATTATTTTTTTCCTTTATTGATTGGGCTTATTTTACACATTTTGAATATTTAGCTTTGTGGAAATTTACCGTTTTCTACTGAAAGGAACTCCTGTATCATGAATATCTATCATAGAAATCTACCCAAAATGCAAAATGATTGGCACTTGAGATCTGCAAATGTATAAACCCATGCATTTAGTACACATTTATGTCTTTGCTTCTTGTATGATGATGCAACTTTATCCGTCGATGGAGATGAATAAATCTTTGTTAAAACTAAGATTTTTTTTGAGAGGATTAGGTTCTTAATTATCCATTGTATATTTACATCAGTATGGGGAAATGACCCTCACAGAAGAAAGTTGACTTCAAGGGTCACACAGTTTACTTTTTCATGAGACACTCTGTCTACATTATGTAGAGAGGATCGGTTGAAGGAGGCACTGCTTATTCTGCTTTCTACTCACAATCTTCCTGTAGACTTTTCTGTATATCTTTGATTATTACAGACCTGCATTACCAAGAATGTGCTTTCACAATCATTGTATCACAGTCCCTTGAGGCATTTTGTCAAACAATTCATGTGCTTTCTCTATGCTTCCACATTTTGCATACATGTCTATCAGGACAGTTGCAATTACAAAATCTATAGAAAATCCTCTCCTTTGATGCTTTGATGGATGTCCATATCCTGTACCAAGCTCCTATTTGGCACGAGCAGGGAGGATGCTGGCGAAGGTCTCGGTTTTTGGCTTAACACTTGCCATTCGCATTTGCTTGAAAATTTCTATCAATTTGTGCATATCCCATAATCATTACATTCCATAAGACTGTCGTTCTTTGAGGCATTTTGTTAGGTATATCATGCGCCTTCTCTAGCTTCTACATTTTGCATCTACTTAAATATCATCTATTTCAATGGTCAAACAATCAATAGTAATTTTATACCTCATTCATAATAAAAAGTGGTAAATATTTGTCCTATCTTTATTGGTCAAAATTGACCTTTGACTATTAAAGTGGATGATATTTAAGAATAGTCATCTATCAAGAGCAATTGCATCACCCATGAAATCTCACCGGCTTGAGGCCTACTAACAAATAGTTAACAAACCTCCTGTATGCTTTCATATTTATTATGTCATATCTGGGAAGTCATAACAAGTATGTCTAGAAGTTTTGTTGGATCTCAATTCCTTGTTTGAAATCTCTTATAATTGTGCATGCTTGGATTCGCCTAATTATTGTTTTCTCTGAGACATTCTTCAACAAGATATGTGTTTTTACTGTTTTACTATTTTGTAGAAACCTGCAGAATTTCATAGTTTTGAGATAAGGAGAAACAAGTTTCTTGATTTACTTTAGTGTGTTGAAAATCTATCCCACTGTAATTAAGATGTCATTATGATTAAAATGCCCAAGTTTTGTCTGTTCATGACTTGGTGTGAGAATTTAGAGTTGTGTTATTACCTCATTTTAAAAGATGTAACTGTTAGGACTTTGACAGAGGTTTAAATATTCCAAGTGACCGTTATTGAGGATTGTTTCCTATTTTTGAGTTAAAGAACTGTTTCTTTAGTATAATAGAGCTTTTGGAACTCTGTGAAAAGTTTTTTTCTTGTCTCATTTACGATTTAATTTATCCTTTTATAAGTATCAAATATAATATGGGAACTTAATAAGTTTTGTCATATTCAACCTCTTATTATTTATACTAAATGGATAATGAATTTTAGGTTGTGAATACTAAATTTAAATGGGACTAAGTCAATAGTACTCATTTTAGACATTGACAAGACTTGGAAAGTAGTTGGAATTTTTCATCGTAAGATGGTATTATGTTTGAAATAGTCTTATTGGATAAACATATTATGACTAGTATTTTATGTGAATAGTTATAGTTGGCATTTGAATCCACATTACTTGGTGATGCATAAATAGTTGTTTTCGATATCTTTATGACCTGGCTTGAGTTGTAATTTCTATTGGTCTAAATTGTAAAGTCCTGGAATGGTAGCATTCAATAATTGTATGAGGTATTTTATGAACTCTACTCTATAGTGTATTGTTCCAGCCTTATGATAGATCCTAGAGCCTTGTACCTAGTCATAAGAAAAGTGTATCTAATAGTGCTGACTAATGTATTATATTCTATAAGTTTGAAGACTACCCATAAAAAAATTTATATGGACTAAATTTTAGAAATATTGTTTTCCATCAATCGAATGTTTTTAAGGGTGTGATTATTACGTTTACTTTATTCATGATCTAGTTATTTGGGATCATTGTATACTTGAGTAAGGAGTCCTATCTAGTGTATATGAAAAATGTGTAAAAGATTATAAATTATTGATTGATATATTAGTTAAGACTACCATTATGTTTCATAAAATTGTGCGATATATCTATCATCATTATAAATCATTGTTTACTTTACAAAATATGTTTTGAGTTGGCAAAGTCTAGGTCTCAATTGCAACCCATGTGCATGATAGTTTCATGAATATGATGAATATAATGTGACTGTAAGTTGGCGAACTACGGAGCCTCTAATCTCGTTACGTAGGCAAGGTCATCTTGTATGAGCCCTTGAAGCCTAGGTTTGGCTCTTAGGATTGTGGTTTTCCTATATTATGATGCTAGAAAGTATCATGATTATTTTAATTGTCTTTTGAAGCTAATGCATCAATTCAATTTTGTAAAATCACGTTAATACATAAATACTTCAGGTATGTCCATTATTTTATCTATTTTATTTAATTGGTATTCATTAATACTTTGGACTAATTTTCTATATGGATGAATAGATAATTGTCACCTCAAATGAAAATAATTATTCTTGAAATGTTGAATCACTTTCTGAGATTGATAAAAGGGAGAACAACAGATTCAATGTATGAGTTGATTTCTTTGTTTGTATTGAGTATTTGATTAGCTCATATCTAGGTGAATATTAAAAGGAGATATTTGCACTTCTTAAATTAATTGTGCTAGATGTTATCTTACATGAGCCAATTATATAATTAGTCTGATTGAGGTTGGTTTTGTGTTAAGCTCAAAAGAGGAAAATTTGGATTAAAGAAAAAAATTTAACTCATTCTATTAAATTTTATAGTTTAAACAAAAGCATCTTTTATAGCATAAATTTGTTTGCAATATTTAATTTATTGTATTTATGATAAAAATTTTGTACATTTAGTTTAAATATTTTTAAGTTAGATTTAAACAATTTAGAAGTCTTTTTAATGAAATTATCTTTTCTCCTTTCCTGATAGTTGGCAATTCTATAAGTTATTTGTGTGTGTGTGTGAGAGAGAGAGATATATGCTCAAGTGAAAATCTTGGGCATGACATCAACAAGTCATGTGGAATGCTTGTTTGACTTCACCAATGTCATGAACCAAGTAGGAGAAGATAGTGTAGTATGAGATGCATTAGCTTACCTCTTACCATTTGACTTCACCAATGTCATGAACCATTTAGGAGAAGATAGTGTAACGCATATTATCTCTTATCAATTGGTCACTATCATATGTGAATAAGTTTGCTAAGATGTAAAGTGTGATGAATTTGTTCTTGTTAATATGTGTATGCCATGCATGGTACTAGTTACTGTAACGTCGAAAATTGTCCTCCTATATGGAATGGCACAATTTCCCTCGGTTTATCCCCTCACTCTTGGTGACCTCTCAACCTTTTCTTTTTCGGCCTTCCCGAAACCCTGATTGACTGGGTCTAGGAGCAGTCTATTCACTTTTTGAGGTAACTTATTGATAAAACCGGGAAAGAGATTTGAAACTTGGGTCCCTAAGACCCCCAAAAATGCAGATCTGAGTTGAAATTGGGGGCTAGGACTTGGGCGCCTGCGCCCAAGCCCTCCCTCATTTTACGGGATTTTAAATTTTGGCGAGGTGTCGGTTCCCGCCAAGTGCCTCAAGATTCCGTTTTCAAATTCTCAGTTTTTGCGCGATATCGAGAGGTTATTTCGAAATTTGAATTCCCTAAAGCTAGATATAAAAAGACATTTGCAAATCATTTTATCACACACAATTCTTATGCAAGCTTGATGCCAAAAACTTCGCTGCAATTACCATTGAAGATCAGTGACTTGTTTAAGCTCTTTGAAGTATTCTTTATTTGCTATCTTGGAGACAATGGATGAAGATTAGGAATCAAGATCTTGAGTCTATCTTGCTCTTCCTAGGGTTTGCACACCCTTTGCATGATCGGGAGAAGGGTTGAAGCCTCCAACAGCAAGCTTGGAGATCCTCCGCAGACATTGTTGATTCGCCTTCTTGTTCATGCAAGTCTTCATTTATCTCATCTCCTTGAGGTGAAGTTGTATGTGTTTATTGATGTAAAGCGAGTTGTTGATCTTCCCTTGATTGAGACATCTAAGGTTTGATTTTATGCATAACACATTGTTAGGTTTGCACACACTTCTGCAAATCTTTATCTCTGGCTATTGTTGAGGTAGAAATACCAAAGACGGGGCTTGACTAAGGCAAGCTCCTATATAGCCATAGCATCTTCTTCCTTTGTATGTGCAAATTGTGTTTTGCAAGTTCCGACGAAAAGAAGCTATAGGAAGAAGGATATTGCAGGTACAGTCGCAACAAATTTTTAGATTTTTGGATTCTGAGACTTGCGGGACATTGGAGCGGGCGCCCTAGTCCAACCAGGGGTTTATTCTGAGATCTAGAAGCCTTTTAGCAGTCTCAGACACCCTGTGCAGAAGATTTTCCAGTTCGAAAACTTGCAGGACACTGGAGCGGGCACCCTAGGCCATGCAGCCCTCAAAATCTAAGTACACTGTCTCTGGAACTCTATCTCTACACTTCTATGATCAATTTTACCAGTTGTTTCATCAGTTTCTCAGAATTTCTGATTTAAAGCATAATTAGGGTTTTACTTGGTTGAAAGGAAAACGCTTGATAAAATCTTGATTAGGGCCTTAGGTTTCATAACCACACGAGCATAAGGGACAGACCAAGTGATTAGAAGCTTGTTCACAAGCTCGATCCTTGTCCTCCCAATGCTTAGCAGTGGAAATGGTAGTATTTAACCTAGTTGAACAAACTATCAATTTTCACCCTAAATACTTACTAGCAATATGAACTATCTCCCATGACTATTCCAACAAAATTTGTTAGATAGGGTGCATAGGGACTTGTTGATGCAGGAGCACCCAGGCGCATGTGTTATCCTGCATCAACCAAAAAGAATGTTTGATCCAATTTTGGTTTTGGTTTTCATTATTTATTGCTTCAGTTGCGTTTTGCGGCGAGGCGGTGTTGTCGCAGCTGCTGGCGATTTCACTTCCCATCCGTTTTTGTGTCGAATTTGGTTTAGTTTTGGAATTGATAGTGTACTGCGGCGGAGTTTCGGCAAATAACATTTATTTGGTCGTGTGTTCGTGGGGGTATTTCAAAATCATGGTGATATTACCGGCAAAATATTTGATGGTGTTGTCATGCCGAAAACGGATGTAGCCATTTTGTAATGCATATCATTTTAATCTCTGTGGTCAAAGGCAATGTTTCATTTTCTTTTTGGTTTCTCTAAACCGTGACAGCATGTAAATATACATGAAAGCATACAGCAAAACAAAAAAATCAAAATAAAAAAAATATACATCTCAAAACGTAGGTCGATTATGTGAATGGGCGGGCATGAAAGAATTGGGAGTCAAATCAAACATGGACAGAAAGAATGATAGCAAAATTCAAAGGGGCGTTTGAGGCGACTGGACGAGTTTCTTTGCTTAGGACTTTGGCTGTGAATTTATTTAAATAAATGTTCATGATTGGTTGACATAAATTGGTGGCGTCCTCATCTGATTGAAAAGGAGCGATCCATAGACAAACTAAGGCGTGGAGTGTCTTCCTTTGTTGCTACCGTAGAAATTTCAATGACATTCAAAATACGAAGGGATCATTTGATATTCCAGGCGTCCGTCCAGCTTCCTGGAGCAACCCATTCGATGGGTATTGGGGATTCTTGTAATACAAAAACAGAAGATTAGTTTTGCAGAGGTTCGATAGGGGGAGTAAGGATCAAAAAGTAAGAAAAGGGAGAAAATTAAGCCAAAGGAAGTCGATTGGACTAGGTGAGTGATTTGATTACGGCAGATTTCACACAGCAGATAAAAAGGTAAAAGATAATGTGATGGAAAAAGGTTGATTTCTATAAAAAGAGGAAGAGAAATAGAGGAAATAGAATACAGTCTGGACAGGAACCATTGTTGAGATTTCACTAAAGTTTCAGAAGCAAATTATTGACGGAGACCTCAACTTTCTTAGAATATTCAAAAGACAAAACAAGAAAAACAGAGAAGTCTGCTGAAGAGCATAGAGGAACAGTGGATGTATTTCAAATATTAAAATCAGTGAATTGTTTGCTAGACAAAGTGAAATTGAGAAGACTACATCCAGGGTGTATGGATACATTAAATTGAATGCAATCTGGGAATTTGCCTCTTTTCATTTGTTATGATTAAGTCATTTGAAACTAATTAACTTTCCTTGTAGCTACATATAAACGAATTGAATAAGGGATCAATTGTTTGGCAAAAGGAGTGTGTGTATGCTGCTTGTGGTGGTTGTCTGATAAGACATCCATGCTTGACTGCATTACTTGTACTAATTGGTTGGAATCTTGTACCCCTCAACTCCAAGTCACAAGTAGAAGCAAAGTTCCAAATTAAAAACAATTGGTCATTGATGCAATGAGGGTGTGGGATAATATTGTATAAGTATTGTATTGTTGGGTAATAACTTGTATCTTGTATAAATGCTTAGTATATTGATTAATACCAGTGAAGAATGTAATCAAGTACTTGATCATGTGTGTGCTCAAACATGTGATGCATTTTCCCTTTTAATAATTCTACTTGAGTTCTTATTGTATAGTGAAGAATGTAATAAGTACTTGATTTTGTGTATGCTCTAACATGTGATGTGTTTTCCCTTTAATAGTTGTACTTGAATTCTTATTGTATAAGCTTGTATACCAAAACTTACTTCTAAAGATACTTAAGGGTGTTTATTCCACTAGTCAATTTCAGTACATTTAATTAATTTTGCCTAATTATTATTAATTGCATTTATTAACAAATGTAAGGTGGTTTTATTTTCCTGCAATATGACTCCCATCTAAAATTATAACAAAAAACCTCCATTTCCACATACAGGGAAAGAACTTACCCCATTAATGTAAACATTTTAGTAGTTACCTACAAAGATATTCGGTTGCTTGCTTCATGATTGCATATGCACTACTTAATAATTTTTCTCATTAGGTATAAAGCGAAACCACTTTATTAGTGTTCCAGGATTTGGATTTGAATGTGCATATATAGTTCCTCCAGTTGCTTCTGTTCCCACACATTGATGAAAAACACACACTCAGGTCTTTATTGTGTACTTGGTATACCCATCGATACTTTAGCAGTAATCTTCTGACAAGTTTTGTTTTCTTTAGCCAAATTTAATTTTTATGGATTAGAAATCCCAAAAACAGAAAATACCTAATTAAGCATGCCTGTGAAAGCCTTCAAATCTTGACACCTTCAATAATTTCAAAGCAAATGAAATCACTGCTTTGACTAGGAAAACTAAAGTTTTGAATGTGTTTATTGGAAGCTCAAGATGTAAGAGCATGACGTTGACTTATCTGAAGGATTTCTTCTGCGATATAGAACCCTTTTCAATGAAAATAATATGTCTGGCTTGCCACCCTAAAGGTCTTCCCTAGGCTAATCTTTTATATCTTAAGATCAGACGACTTGGTGTTTATGATTGCTAGGGTGCCAAAATTTAGTTTTTGCATTTGTTTGAATTATATTCAATGGTTGTGTTCTCTTGTTTTCTTTCAATTTTTATGGACATTCTCTTTACTTACAAAGAAGTAGAAGTTTGACTTAAGAGACTTAATTCCATGCCCTTCTTGCTACTTCTCTTGAAAGCTATGTTGCAGGTTTAAGGTTCAGGTTCAACGATTTGCTGATTTTTTTCCTGGGTTCAGTACAGCTGGGTTCGACCCTTCATCTACAGGTGGGAACAGAAGCAAATGGAGGAGCTATATATGCGGATTCAAATCATGGAACACTAATAAAGTGGTTTCACTTTGTACCTAATGTGAAAAATTATTAAGGAATGCATATGTATTTGTAATCATGAAGCAAGCAATTGAATACATTTGGAATATATTTGTAGGTAACTATTAAAATGTCTTGCTTAATACTTATCCAGATAAACAAGGCCGTGTTGCAGCATAGTTCCTGCCTTTATTTTTCTGTTATGGTTGTGGGCTAAAACAAACCTGTATGTTTTTTAATCCTGAAAGCAAATCTTAATTTTAATGGTGTACATAAACCTGTAATATGAGTACTTAGAACACTCTTTTGATGGAATAATCGAACTTGGAAAATGAAGCAGCTAACCCATTGAAGATTCATTACAGATTTTTGTCATAAAATCTTTGATTTGAGAAACTGGTTCAGAGAGCCAGACTAAAATAACATATAAGCAATGTGCTTGTCTACCAAGAATTTACAGAAGCATAGGATGGTGATGCAAATACAGAAGCATGCTAAATTAGAACTGTTTGAATTATACATCTAATAAACTAAAGCTCCACAAAAGAATATAAAGCAGTAAAAGTACTGCATATTAAATGACTTAAAATTAGACATTGGATAGAGCTGACCATGTACACTGGAAGAATTTTAGGCATAATGATGGTATAATAAACAAATGCTTCAAAGAAGCCATTTACATTGAATCCATTGAATGCATGATTGACACCTGAAATGAGTCACTGGTTCTGATACAATCTGTTAAGTGGACTAAATTAGGGATTTTGAATAAAGCTGCACACCATTCCGTATTTGTTATAAAATCATACCTCGGGCCAACAATATTTGGTGTTACTTGTCAATCAAAGAGGGATTTTGAGGCAGATTGTTCTCCTCCTCAATACAAGGCCTGTAGAATGCCAAGCCATGATACAAAGCCAAAAAAACAAGACAGAAGATTTCTAATAAAATTTATAAAGCTGTCAGTAATTAAAAAAAACAATTTTAGTATTGAAGTATTCACTTTGCTTTACCAGATTGTGGATAGAACACATTGTTTCCGCATAAATGTTTAAAAATTAAAAACTAGTGAATATAACTCCATCTTATCTGATCATACCCTTCTAGTTTAAGTTTTAACAAATAATAGACACATGTTGAGCAGTTTCCAATCTGCAAAATGCAATCAAGTACAAAAAGAAATTCCACTAGCAAATGCTTTCTAACCAGTATATCGATGCTCTTATACATCAACTAAAAAAACAGTATTTCAGAAATATCACATTAGCACTTAAGGATAGAGGAGTCCTCCAATAGGTTCTCAAACATCAGTTATGCTTATCAAGCTAAGCCTTGTATTCTAATATAATCCTGTTACCCTTTGCTACAAGCAAAAGATATAAGGCTATTATTGCTTATTCACATAAGTCTCTGTTACCAGTTCTCCTACCCGTCCCCTCCCGGGCGCTCCGAGGGCCGAAAAAAACCTTTTTTTAAAATAAAGTTTTAAGTTCTAGTTTTTCTTTTTTTATATTATAATATATACTATATTATTATAATATATTATATTATATAATTATAATTATAATATACTATATATTATTAGATTATATTATATATTAATATTATAATGTTATATTATTATAATATATATTATATTATATTTTATATTATAATATATATTATACTATATTATTATATTATATATTAATATTATTATTATTATATATATAGTACAGTCGTACCCAGCCGTACCCAGAGCAAAACAAATTGTCGTACCAGTGTACTAGAACCCCACTCACGTACCTGTTCCCATACTAGAACCGGCAACTTAGACATAAGTTGACGGTTTGAAGAATATCTGCATGTTTTACATGTTTAATATACTGTTTCAAAAGTTTTGACAACTAATGAAATAATAGTTGAAAGAATTATAATCTCTTCAGTAGCCACTCTTTTGCTTATTGCTTGGCCTATTGCTTTTACTACAATTTTTGGTGCCTTACTCTCCTGTAAAGCAAGCTAACTCTATTACTAATGGATGATCCAACTAGGAGCCTCATACGTTGAAGATCAAATGACAAATAGATTGTCATTGGCAGTCTTAATCTTGTCTTTACAAGTTAGACAATTATGGGCATAATTACTATAGTTTGAGAACACAAATTCAAAAATATAGACATAATGTTATTAAATATTCTATGAGTGAAACTGATTACATTCATCCTACTTTATGGACTTGGATAGCCTTTGTTGTTAGCTTAACCTCAGTAGATTCTTCAGCATCACTTTAAACAGGGAAAAAAATTGTTGACACAAAACTATTAATTGTTCTTTAAAATTTTCTATCCAAATTGTAAGTGCTACCAATGTCAAATCTGTTTAAAAAATATTTCCGAGGTGTGTGGTTTGATATAGAAGCAAATGCACTTGGCAAGTGTAAAGCCAATCTCCATTGCCTTTGCAAGCATCCTTTGGCCTATGCTAAAATGGGAGAGTCGGTGTTCTCAAAATGCACAATCATTTTGGAAAATGGGGGAAGAAATATAGAGATGCTTAATGTTTGGGTTTCTAGTGAGTAATCAGATAAAATATCCTCCACTGAAATTAGAAAAATCACAAGGAGATGAGCTAAGTAGTTGTAATATATCCTAGACCCACCTGAAAGGCCAAATCACGAAACTAAAATACAATAATTTAGGGCAAAATATGAGCAAATCGGAACTGGTTTCACCCAAAAAAAATTAAACCCAACCCAAATCTGCATGTGTTAAACTCCAAGTGTTTAAAATTTAGGTCACATGTTTGGTTGATAGCTTAAAGGATCAAAGGCGTAAAAGAGAAGCATCAAGCTATGGCAATGTAGATGCACTTTTCATAGGAACATTAGATGCAACCCTGCAAATAAAAAGAAAATGTGTTGGCTGGCTTATATATGTGCCAATGATAGGAATGGTAGCAAGATGAACCATGAACATAAACCCAATTCGCAATGGAGCCAATACTTCGATAGAATCATTATAATACTTCATTACAAAAAGGAAAACCAAAAAAAAAAACAGTGATCTTAGAAGGAAATTATCACAAAATCAAACAACATGAAAGACTACTATTATTCAGCTAATTGGGACGTGGGAGTCGTTGGCTTTGCGTTTGCAAATGCATAACTTTGAAATGGATAATTCATAGTGACCCTAGTGTAAATTGCCAATGTATAGGGAACGAGTAGGTGTGGTGTAACAATTTGAATGATGGGTATCACACGTGACAATGAATAACCTAAACCAATATTGTATTTAGATTTGAAATTTATTGAAAGGAACAACCCACACTCTGGGTCGGCCCAAAAATAGGACAGAAGATTTTTAATACAAAGCCCTGGTTTGGTTTCTGACTTGCAAGGGCTAATGCAATAAAACCCAAAAAAATAAAAAATAAAAACATACTCGTCAGTTTCCTGCTTCAACCCAGAATGTCTCTGAACTTCTATTATTGCCCAGATTTTAATATATTGCCCATTTCTGCTGCCCACAATTGTGTCACACTCCACACCTCTCCTCGCATCGCGACAAGTGTCTATCAAATCTAAAAAACACAATAAACAAAAACCCTAAATGTGCCAAGTCCAGGTGTCTGTCAAATCTGAAAAATACAATAAACAAAAACCCTAAATGTGCCAAGTCCAGGTGTCTGTCAAATCTGAAAAACACAATAAACAAAAACCCTAAATGTGCCAAGTCCAAGTGTGTCAAATCCGAAAAACACAATAAACAAAAACCCTAAATGTGTCAAGTCACTGGAATAGCACGCCGCATTAACTCTGAGCTCAAAATTTTTGACTTCTCTTGCCTCGTGAAACCCCCGAGCTGTTCTAACATCCTACAACCATAAACCTGGGCGAATAACAGTTCACGAAATCTGCCCTTAGTTATCCTCCAAGCATGTTCCCGTTCCAAACTTTGGACTACATGTTAGCTACAACAAAATCTCCTTCATGATCTGTGAGGAGCGGTGAGTTTAATCACCCATTAAAAACAACCCATGCACTATAGTTCCACGACAGGAACTAATAATTAAATTGTAAAACCAACAAAAGTCATTAATAGTTATCTGAATAAATTGTTATACTAACAAAAGCCACAAAAGTTAGCCACAAGTCAACGTGCCATCAATTCATTACTAAGCAGTAAGTTCATAATTTAATGTTATGAAAAATGCAATGAAATAACAAACAAAATAAGCTGAAATGTGCTTGGTGTAGCGGTCTCTTAAGGCCATGAGATCTATGTAGGCACTAAGAGTTCAACTCCCACTCCCATATACAGTATAAAGAAATAAATTAGAACCAAAAAAATGAATGATATAGAAGTTCTCAACAAATTTATAAGCAGCTAAAGATGAAAGGCATTTTCTATAACTGGGCAAACCAAAAAAAAATTAATCAACAAAAACTCAACAACTTCATAATTAATTAAAAATAGTCATCTGAATAAATTGTTATACTAACAAAAGCCACAAAAGTTAGCCACAAGTCAACGTGCCATCAATTCGTTACTAAGCAGTAAGTTCATAATTTAATGTTATGAAAAATGCAATGACATAACAAACAAAATAAGCTGAAATGTGCTTGGTGTAGCGGTCTTTTAAGGCGATGAGATCTATGTAGGCACTAAGAGTTCAACTCCCACTCCCATATACAGTATAAAGAAATAAATTAGAACCAAAAAAATGAATGATATAGAAGTTCTCAACAAATTTATAAGCAGCTAAAGATGAAAGGCATTTTCTATAACTGGGCAAACCAAAAAAAATTAATCAACAAAAACTCAACAACTTCATAATTAATTAAATTTCTTTAAAAAACACAAATTTTATGTAAAATTCAGTTACAAAATGTATCAAATGAATCTATAAAACGTTGGATAAATGTTTTCTATTAGATTTTGAATACAAATAGAGTATAAAATCACATCATCATACAAATACAATAGCTAGCTAATAACTATTATAAATTTATGATGATTGTCTTTGAAAATCATCATCATAAATTGCATGTTTAGACAAATTATAAATTACAAGATTTTATAATTTCTTCTATCCCATTCTAGTGAAAATTTGAGGAGATGGTCTAGTCCTCACACTCAGTTATGGCTCTTAACTCGACGTAGAAGACTGCACCTATGGCTCCAGCATGCTTACGAATCTACTATGGATGTCATCCAATCCAATCTCTTCTACTTATGTTGCATCCACATCCTCCATAGCCTACCTCTCAAAATTAGCAATCTCGTCCTTTGTAAACAAGGAGGACTCCTCATCCTATGTGGTCCAATCACTATAGGGATCAATCTCATCCAAATCAATAAGTTCATGTGATTCATTCTCTAAGTTTTTTGTGCAAAACTGAAGGTTGTATTGTACAAAAATGAAATCATTGAGGTGTTGTTGACTCAACCTATTACGCTTCTTCATGTGAATGACGTCAAACAAATTTCAATTTTACTCACAATCAAAAGCATTACAAAGTTTAGACAAAATTTGAAGAGCTAACTTTCGAAGATTTGGGGTAATTCCACCCCAATCTTCCCACCAAGAACCTACAAATAAAATATTCAAGAGTTTGTAAGCAAGTAATATTTTATTAGTAATTGCAATTTGTAACTTGTAAAATTTAAGACTTCAATTTTTGTTACTTGGTGTCTAGGTAGATCTTCTTCGAATAGCTAGTGACAAATAAAAAAGCCTCCCCCTAGCTTACTTACAATTTTGCAACTCTAAAATAATGAGGTTTCTCACCTCAACCTCAAGTTTCATTCTCTCAATGTATGTTAAGAGGCCCTCCATAACCTCTCAATTAACATCTGTGAAGCTATCGGAGAAGAAAAACTTGGGGTTGAGATAGTACCTCGTTGCATGAATGGGTTGTAGAGTTAATTGTTCCACCTCTTATCAATGATCTCCCAAATGGAGGCAAATCTACTTTTATCCCCCCTCTAATAGTTTTGGATGGCCTCATTGGCTTTATCCATGGCCTCATAAATGTATCCCATTGAATTTGCTCTCCATCCACTAAGTGCAAAACCCTCACTAAAGACTAAAGACTCACACCTACAAAGTACAAACAAATTAAAGTTACAAACTTACAAATTACACTTAAAGTAAATAGTTCTAAAATTTGAAAATAAAGAATTTAAATTGAAGTTACTTTGACAATCTATGAAGTTAGCTTGAAATTTAAATTGAAGTTACCTTGATGATCTATGATGTTAGCTTGAAATTTAAATTTGCCTATGTCCTCCAAAAGAATGTCAAGGCAATGGGCTACACAAGGGGTCCAAAAGAATGACAAACACCTCTCTTTCAAAGTAGTGTTCTAGCCACCACGTATGTCATTGTATTGTCAATGACAATTTGCACAACATTTTGTATCCCACTTCTAAAACAATCTCCTCCAACATCAAGCTCAAAGTTTCTACATTCTTTATTTTGTTGGAAGCATCAACTAACTTCAAAAAAATCAGCTCACTATTTGATGCCACCAAAAAAATGAAGGTGCAATTCTTTTCATCCATATGCCCATCTAAAAAAATGCTGCATTTGAACTTTCATCACTGCTTCTTTTGATCTTCCATAATTGTCTTTGCATATGCAATAACATCTTGGAGCAACCTCCAAACTTAACTTTTTTGGATAGGGCACTGTTGGTGCCCAAAAAAATCAGTTCCAAAGTGCCCTTTTTGCCCCCAAAAAATCCAAAAATCATGTGCAAAATTCTTTAGCAAACGTCACCATTGGATAAAAAATTCAATTCTGAGCAACTTTGCCTTTTGAACCATGTCGAAATTCCTTAATATGAAAAAGTTATCCTTGGTCAAAGTTTGGTCTTTGTATATTTTGCCTTGGTCAAATGGTTATGTCTTGCTCCCTTTTGTCCCTTAGAAAATTTTCAATTTTTGCCTTATTATCGGCAAATCAACAAAGCTTCTAACTTTCGAACTTGTTCTCAAGTTCTGTTTTTGCCGGTTCGCCGACAATGATATTTGCCGACAGGGAAGAATGAGGGGCGAAGGGAGGCATCTGGTTCATCGGCGGCAAAATGAAGATAGTGAAGCCTTTTATCGGTGAAATGCATAAGTTCAAGGTCCGTGAGGCTCGCCGACGGCAAAAATCGCCGACAATGCAGAAGGAGGCTACCGAGGCATGAAATCAACTAAGGCATAAAAGAAAGATAGGTGCTTTGTCGGGGAATCAGCGAAAGGACGAACCGATGGAACAATTCAAATTTTCGACAATTCACTGATAGGCATTTTCGCCGACAATAAGGAAAAGAAGGATAAAGGTTCGGCAAAGGGTCACTTTGCCGATATAGGGCAAGAGGGGATTACAAGGGTTTGGTTCCGTAAAGGGTCATTTTGCCGATAATGGGAAAAACATAAAGCAAAAGAAAGGTTCGGCAAAATTCATATTTGCCGATAAGGCTGGTGAAGGAGACACAAGATAAAGATTTGGCAAAGGTGAAAGTTGCCGATAAAGGTAAAGAAGGCAAAGGAGGCTTAGTTTGCAAATGTTGGATTTTGCCTGTAAAGCATGGAAAAAGATGCCAAGGGGCTAGGTTATAAATTGTGAAGATTCGCCGATATGACATTTCGCCGATACGGTCAAAGGGGGAAGTCAAAGTTCTGATTCGGCATTTTTGCCGATAATGAGGAATACGAGGCAAGTTCCAGAATTTCAAGTTTTGTCGATAAAGCAAAGAAGATGGAAAAGCAAAGGTTCGACAAAATTCATTTTTGCCGACAAAGGCAGAGATTGACAAGAAAGAAAAGGAAGCTATAAAGATAGAGTTCGGCAAATAGTAGGGTTGCCAATAAAAGGGGGGAAATGACCCAGTTCTAAAATAAGCAAATTCGTCGACAAAGTGCAGAAACAGAGGCAAGTCCACGCTGGGAAAAAGTCACATATAGGGCAAAATCAGAATGAAAGTCAAAATGCATGGCATGAGTTTGTTGTGGTCATTGTGGGTACTTTGTTGGTGGTTGATACAGTGGATGTTGTAAATGTGCGGGTACTCATTTCTGGCGGTGGATGGTGTGTCTCAGTACCCATATCTTCTGCAGTACCCTCAAGGATCAAAATCTGTATGTAGGGGATGGGCTTTCCTTCTGATCCGCCAATCCTCCTGACATGGCCATGCGCCTCTATCTTTCCTGTACTATTGCTTGTTGACCAATTCTTTCATACATCTAGAAGCTGCACGATGGGCAGAACGACTATATATACATGTTTGAATGATATTCTCAGGGTTGGTCTTTGAGCCAATTGTCTGGTCTAAGAGAGCCCAAGGAGTTTCTCTAGCATCAACACACGATTTGGTCTAGTTTGTTAGTGAAGGAATATATTCAATATTGTGTAGGAAGGTTTTATATTGCAGATTTGAATGCAGTGAATGTCTCCACGGGAGTTTGTAATGATTTTGGTAAATATGTAATCGCAATTATGTATTTTCCTTTGCCACATTTGTTGGTATGAGTATAACAGGGGTTTGGACATGTGTGATAGCATCTAAATAAATACAAGGCTTTGTATTTGCCATCATTTTGTTATACAAGAATCACTGCAGTCCTCTTTTGGATTATTAAGTATGTTCATTGTATGAAAATCTATTAGAAAGCCATATATGTAAATGTATGTCTAGTTTTGTTGGTCTTTTGCTGTGTATTTATTTTCCTCCTTGCGTTCAGTGACTCTGTTGCCCAATGGAATCGGCACCGGTCCATATTGGAGAGGGACCAAACAATCTTTTAAAAACAAACAAATCTTTCACTTGTGGTTCAGGGATAAAAGCCATCTTTCATGTGCATGTGCATTCGCACAGTTGAATCAGCTATATAGGGGTCATGTGATAGCCATTTATTCTTGACTTAGTGAGTCTTTGGAGTCAAGATGATGAGTTATGTTTGGTTGTCCAATATTTTTAGTTGTTCATCTGGTTTGAACTCAATACCTATTCAGGTATACCCCTTAGAATATCCCTCCAGAGTCTAAGTTAAGCGCAAAGTGCAGAGGAGTCTACCCACTCCTGTAGTTGGCCAAAATTCCCCTTTACTTGTTGATAAACTTCTTCCTTTCACCTTGACGACAATCCCTGGCCTGGGTGTTTTAAGAATGTTTTAGAGTTTTGGGTTGATCTTATTTTGGAAATCAACAGGTACCTTATACCCTTTCCCTACAACTGTTAATATTGTCACCAAATACTCCCAATATGTGCTCTTTGCCACATTGAAGGGAAGGTGGTTGTAATAACAAAAATTTGCATATACCTTATCTAATTTCTTGTGCGCCTCTTTGTTCCACCTTGTACCTTGCAATAAAAGTTGTGCTCCAAGTATATTTCTTGATACAAAAAAAACCCTGTGACTGGGCTCTACTCGAGTTGAATGAGGTGGATGTGCCACATGTGTGAACTACAACTAAAGTCCACAATGCCTATCATATCTACCTCGATTTTTGCTACTAAATCAAGATTACGGCCTAATATAACTATTTGTGGCCTTGCCTTCTCTAATTTCTTCTCATCCAACAATGCAAGAAGTGCTTGCATCTCTCATCTCACCACTTCTGAGACATTTGGACACAACTTGGCATGGCAATTAGGAATGCATGCAATATGATATTTGAGGGGTTCGATGTTTCCACTAAGCTTCGACATGCATAAGAAACAAATCACACTCCATGCTACTAGTCCCATTATGACATTTCCAAGCGAGGTCATAGCTTCCAATGGGTTTATTTCCAATGAGACGACTTCCATTTGTCAAGTCTAAACCTAATGCAAAGTCGGATGCCATTGTCTACTAACTTGCAACATTAATAAAAACAAAAAAAATGGCGTTTTAAAAAATATAACAATTTGAACTTTTTTTTTGTTTTACTTCATATAAATGCATTTGAAAAATTGAAGCATAATACAGTAATTGAATAGCAATCACATTAATTAATTTGACAAAAATAATATGTTTTTACGGTGAAAAGAAAAATAATTATCATTTAACATAAACTTGTGTAAATTAACAATAAAAGTTACATAAATTGAATTCAATACAATTAAATTTGTAAATTTTACATGTTATAAAAAATTTAACATGTTAGAAATATTTTATATCTTCAAGAAAAAATAGTTTATTAAAAACAACCTAACCTTCAAATTCCAAATTCCACAAAATCACTCTTTGAATCCAACTATAATACGCTTCCAATTTGCCCAACAATGCTGAAATGCTAGTGTGCTTCTTTACATAGGGCTTATAAAGCTAGAAAACCACATTTTTATACACTTTTCTCATGTCCACTTGTTATCTCTATGCGTCGCGAGTTTTTCAAATGAACTCAACTAGTACTCACCATGAACTCACTGCAGCAACTCGACAAGTTATAAAAACTCGGGACAAAAACAACTCACAAGTATTCGGGGAGTAGTTAAACTATGGTCCATACAACTTGATATTAGTTTAAAAGAAATAAAAGTAGTCACCATTGTCATTATATTAGTGAACTCTTAATAATTTGAAGTACATGTTTCTTCTCTAAAGTCAAGTATATAAAATGTTACAAAAGAAGCAAAAAAGTCTCCTACTTAAATATCAACCACTTCAATAGTTAAACAATCAAAAGTAATTTTACACCTCACTCACAACAAAAAGTGGTAAATATTTGTCCTATTTTTATTGGTCAAAATTGGCATTTAACTGTTGAAGTGGATGATATTTAAGAATAGCCGACAATGAAGAGTCAAATCTAACATTAGAAAAGCGAAGCAAATAAAAAAATGGGGGAGTGATTTTCATTGTACATTTCTACTCAGAAACAGGCCTTGTGTACATTGCATATATATACAGTAACCCCATACATGAATTGACTGTCGCTAGTTAAGAAGTCATTCTTGTTGCATGTGGCCAACCTTTTTTGAACCAACGATGCCCAGAAATAGTTTTGATCAATATATCTTCACTTCTTTCATCATTGAGAAATATATCTTCTGAGCATGCCATGCATTTTGATTCCCCTAACAGGGGATTTTAAATAAAATAATCAATGGATGGCCATCTCAAGAATTTCTTTAGTTGCAAAAAGATTCTTCAGGAGTCAATAGACTTACTGGGATCATCCACTCCAGTGTTGAAGATAAAACTTGGAAATGCTGTAGTGATATTCCTGCAGATAAGTAAGTTTTAAGTATATTATTAAAATGATAATTGTCAATACCATTGGTCTGTACAACTAGTACCACAACATTTATCTAATGCAAACAATATAATGCTTCTAGAAAACAACCTCAAATCTAGAGATCTAGCTTAGAGTGATAATTTTTAAAAACCAAGACATACAAATGAGAAAATGCAAAGTGAATGAAGCAGATTTGAGTTCGACATTTAAACAACAGAAATAAACTCCCTCTCTCACCTAAACGCTAAACCTTTTTCCCTGAACAGAACTTTGGGTGTTTCACAATAGATAATAATTTCTATTGACTATATCAGCCACTCCAGCAGACCGCACAATAAGTTGATTTGCAAGAAAGCTATACAGAAGAAAATACCAGTCTCTAAGAAGTTACTTTGTGAAGATCATTATGCTTGATCGAATATTGAGTGTAAGAGGTTACTTTGTGAAGATCATTATGCTTGATCGAATATTGAGGGAATCAATTTCCAGTTCCAGGATTCAAATTTGTAAAACTCGAGCATTTTTATCAGTGTGGGGCAAGATGTATCAAAATTTAAGCAATTCAATGTGGAAAGTCTCCAGTTTGGATTGAGGGGGCTGCACTTATCTCACCTTTGCAAGTGATCAGTTCATTTGCGACATCCATATAGAGTGGACTGAAACTTAATGCAACTAACGACAACTGGTCCAAGCCAAAATTTTATAGCTTGCTGCTACCTTCTTTCAACTTGGGCAAGGATTAATTCTTAGCTTGTGTTGTTATGTTAAATTTGTTTCATCGAACCATTTTAAAGGGTGCATTTGCCCTTTTAGCTTGAAAGGAACATAGACAGCTGTATAAAATAAGTAATTAGCCACCTGTTCAAAGCTTCTTCAAATAGCCATGATGCACCAATTAGATGTACTATTTCATTACTAGCATATGCAACAACCACTAGTTAACTGGGAATTTGTTTGGATAAAAAGTAATACATATTCTCACTTCCTGTGTACAGAGTCTACAGACATACGAGGGAAATTATCAACTTGACGAGTTGAAGCCAGGAATAATTGGTGGGCAATGTAAATATGAAGTTAACAAGATATCAAAACCACCTTCTATTAAGTCTGCCCAACACCAAAAATTCTTCAAAATATATTTATCAATAAAGCTGCAAGCATGAACGGTTATAATCCACAAATAACAAAAAGCAAATGGAAACAACTAAATAACACAGCCAAAAATCACAACACTTCTGTAAAATATACTAAAGTTTCTGCTTAGTGGGCAAAGAGGTCTAGCGGACTTGAAATATAATTCTCTTGCAAATTTGATGTATACGAATATGCTGTTCAAAAAGGTTGCTTACTTCAAATAGGGGAGAGTCATGTACTTTAACATAGAAGGGTTCCGGACAACAAACTCTCTCCATTCTTCTCTATCAATTTTACCATCATGACGAAAATCTGCATCTGCAAATGTCTGTGATCCAATCAAGTAAACAAAATCAATTTACATAGACTGACCACAAACTAGGTGAGAAAATTCAAAAAATTAAAGCTTTCAGAATTGTCACCATAGAGACAAATACGGTAGCACCACCTTATCCAATATAGATTCAAGAACTTCATCCGTTACTTTCATGTCGGATTCATTCAAAAGAGCTGTTATCATCTGCTTTATCTGCAAATATATATGTCTACATTAAAGAATTTGTGAAAAAGAGGTAACCTACAACCACCCAAACATTCAAATATGCACCTGCAGAACTATTCATGAAAGCCACAACATCTTCATACAATGTCAAAAAGTCATGATGTATTTTTTTTAAATCAATTCTCTCATTCCCCTAGAAAATGCTAAATCTTGTTTGTGGAAATGTAGAATGGACCTGACTTATTATGACATTTTTACATTTGTATTGATGAGGTAATACATAGATCTGGCTCATAAACATTATGTATATATTTAATACAGAACTGGATGAGTATTAACTAAAACTATACTTTTGTTTTCTATTGAGAATATGCAAAGAAAGTACCAATTATGCACAAATAAATACGCATCAACACTAGCCACATTTGAGGAACCTTTTGTGTTGACCTAAGAAAACTTTTTGTAACCAGATTGACCTGTTTTGACTCTATTAGCACCTTTTACAAAAAAGAACAAAATAGCAAGGGAGTTTTTAATATAAAAGCTCATGAAATCCTTATCAAAAGGATCGAAGATTTTTTTTAAATCTCAAATAAGAAAACATAGAATCTGCGACTCATATTAATATCAAAGCTGTTTCTGTCATTGCTTACCCTGCTTTGTTGTGTTCCCAGAGGAGTCATTTTTGGACGTGACAGAAAAAGAAGAGATAGAAGAATCCCCTTTCTTGTAAATGAAGCTTTGCTTTAGAAAAAATGTGGTTAGATTTGTTTCATAAAGGTTCCGACTTTCCAATTTTTAAACAGTTTGTTTTCTCAAATTGGACGATCAAATTTTGGTTTGTGACACTCTCAGAATAATATCTAGACATCACTATTATCAGTGTTCAGATTTTGATATTGTAAACTTTTTCAACACTTTTTAGTACAATATTGTAAATGAACGCCTACAAAATTGTGATTGGGTTTGTGTAATAAATAGTTTAACCTTCCAATCTTTAAACAGTTTAGTTTTCAATATAGGCAACTTGAGGTCCAACAACCACCAGCAGACCTCTATCCAAAAACCATTACAAGCTTGAAAAAACATTTCACTCAAGTTAGAAAACAAACTTCCAAGTTTTTTTAAATAATAATTTTACAGTACCTTCTGCAGCAAAATGAATTTTTTGATTCTAAATATTTCCTTGGTCATTTGTGAATGCTTATACTCAATCTGGGGATTAGGAGAGCAGTAGTGAAGATAATGGGTAAGTGAAATGCTTATCAACATGTCCAGTATGATTTTGTTCTTGTCTGCATTTAATATTTCTCTACTGTAATCTCAAATCTTATGCCATTTCCTAAGGATTCACGATTGCACCTGCACAACTGCACTTCCTTTTTTGACAGAGAACCATAGGAGTTTGTTTATGCTCAGCATCTGGTAGAAGATAGGCTTTGTTTTAGTTGTAGTCGTGACTTTGTGAGACAACTATGAATATAGATGTTCGAAAGGCGTCACATATCCATTTTCATCATTCCTGCAATGTACTCTACTACAACTTTTTCAGTGGTGACCTTTGTTCTTTGATACCAAGGTTGTGGTCTCTCTAAGATTGACTTATTAGTTAGGATTGTCTGCTTCTGATTGAAGGATGTCCCTTAAGGTGGCTGAAAACTATAACTGATTTTGGTTGTCCTCCAACATCATTGGCCATACCTTGTTTCCTAGTGTGAAATGTTTCCAGACACTGCTAGAGTTAGAAGGATTGTAGAAAAAATGGGATAAATTTTATCTTCCCTACTGACAGACATTGCTTGCTAGGTACCAGCAATGATAGTGGGACCATTAGTGGGACCATGGGTGGTACATGAGAATATTTTTATTTGATCAGATACTTTAAAAAACTTAAAAATCATAAATGATCAAAGGAAGGAGGGTCTGCAAGAGGTAAGAGATGAAGAAAAATCAACAGATATTAGCATGTCAAGATCTCAAAAAAAAAGTTGGATCTTAACTCTAAAGGAGCTCAACCAAAGATATGAAAACCTAAAAAATGGATACTGGCAAACTGAAGGCAAAATGAAGAACCTATTTGGAATCAACGAGTTGAAACTTAAGGAGAACAGACTTCACATACATACAGCAGATCAGCCACGACTTCATGAGGCTATGACAAAGAAATAAATTTCAAACTTATAGTTCTTGGTAAAATATGAAGGTTGTCATACGAATTTATGATTTTTTAGTAGGTTAGTTTATGTGCAGTTTCTTTGTTATCAAGTCAAGCCTGGCAGCTTGTGTCTACTCTTTGTGGAGTATATGCTTGCCATAAATTCTTCGTTTTGATGGTTGTTTTGTTTTAGTGGTTAGAATTTTGAATATTAGTAGTACCTTTCAGTTTAAATATAAAGAATATATTCCTAGACAAAAAAAAATTATTGTCATTTATAGGTTATATCAACAAGACAAACTTATCTATATAATAGTTATTGATCAAGGGATTACTTTCAGAATTTAAATAAAATAAGTAAGCAAATGCCACCTAGTAATGTCTTATTGTAAACTTATTAAATCACACCTTTTGTAACCAAGTATTTTAAAATTGTAGAGTGTGAATCTTAAAAATTCATACATGACCTTGAATCTTGAAAGTTCATACATGACCTTCTACCAAAAAGGATAGATACATACTTCTTCACGTTCAATATAGCCTGTCCGCCTCAAATCATAAAGTCTAAAAGCAACTGCAAGTGAAATTCCAACAAAAATGCCTAGTCAAATTTCATATCAAAGTTGCTCCTCCATTTTTGAAATAGTGCTTTACCATATAAATGCTTGGAGTATTGCGTGCGTGACTGAGAGAAAAGAAGATTTATAATATCAATTAACTTAAAAGATAAACCAGTTTGCTTACAATCAATCTTGTTTGCTTGGGGTGCAGACGGATGGAAGACATTAAGAGAGTGAACAAACTCCACAAAGTCAATGACTCCATTACGTTTTAGATCAAATAGATCAAAAACCTGTTAAATAAGATGCTGAACATAAGGCCATGAGAGATGTAGTAAATGTGTACTAGCGAGTTCTAAAATAAGCAATGTATGAAGTAAACAATGCTGGTAATAAGAATTGTCACAGTATATCACTCCTCAGAGCAAGGCAAGCTCATTGGCTGAGCTTGAGTAATTATGCACAGAATGATAGAAAGGATAAACAGCCACAGCATTCTAATATAAAATACATCAAATATCATACAGATAAACTCAAGAGCATACAGAACTAACTAGAAAAGCAGAGTACAGAATACATCATAAATGTCTGCAAGTATTATGAATTTAAAATACCTTGTGGAAAGGACATCTTTGAATAATCATTATAGTCCAATTATCAAAATATCTCGGCACCCAAGTTGCAGCATAGAAATTCAAATACAAAAGTTCTATGTCCATGATGACAGTCCTTATATCATTTACTGCATATGCACGTTGAATCTATTTTGTGCAGCTACAACTAATTTTTCCCATCCCCCTCATTTCAATGACCCTTATGGTTTACCTGTTACATCCATTTGTAACCAACAATTGATGTTCTAAATCTTTAAATCAGGGAACCTGAACTTAGGATATGTAAATCCCTTATGGCAGATATGAGTGCTGCGGTGCAACAAGAATATTCGTAACCTGTCCATATAGACAGAAAAAAAGAAATTACATTAATTTCCATAATTGACAAAAGTAAGTCAATGGAATTGGAAAGCACTTCCCATAACAGCAGCAAGAAGGGGTTTGTAGTCAGTGTACAATGCCAATTATTATATTTGATAATATGGGTTATCTGACTATGTATTAATTGGTTGTCGGCTCTCAGATAGTTATAAGAGTCAATTAGTTGGAGTTGGTTAGTCACGGTTGTGTTCCTCTTGGCAATCATCGGGTCTTTTAAATAGTCTTTGTATCATCAAGGAAAGTAGTATAATCTAGTTTGATCGACTCGGATCCTTGGCCGACCATCTCTGGTCTACTTCTGTAATACTTCCATATGCGAATAAAGATATACTTTTACTCCTCTGTCTCGTATGCATTGTTAATTCTATTCATCATTGCAAATATTCATTTATCAGATAGAAGGGTAAACATTGGCATCATTGCCTTAAAAGAAATCGGGTCCAATATAAGATATTCATGCCCTTAGACCCTAATAAAGGCGGGAAGAGACCACGTGGTCAAGATCAGGGGATCAGACAATCTCTTAGGCTGGGAGAACAAAGAGAACGCAAAAGAAGACTAAGAGAGATTGCTGAAGTTCGAAGCCAAAGACCATCCCGAACTAAAAATCGGAGTCCAAGCGTGAATAGGAGTTGTAGTTGAGAGAGGGAACACATTTCCACTACAAATAATCACACAAGAGTAGAGTGGGAGGAGATCGCAAGACACCTTCAACTACCAAACGAAGCATGGATTGATCTTTCCAATCAAGTTGAAAAGTCAAGACAACCTTCTCTAGACAAGGGAAGTTGGGAGACGAAGTCAGATTCCTTCATAGAAGAGTACGAGAGCAACCTTCAAGGCATCGATGGATTGTCAATCGAAGGAGAAGAAGCCGAGCCAAGAGTGTATAAAAGAAAATCTAAAGGAGAAACAAGTGCACGGAACATTAAATCCGGGGGAAGAGTGGAGGATAAAGTGAAGGATTCTCACATGGCCGAGAGTGCGAAAGAAGCACCAGAACATCTTAATCAAACTCCCTAGCAAGCATGTTGTAGGCGCTAGGTTTGAATCAAAACAAAACCATGGTAAGCCCTAGTGGAGAAAAGCAGAAGTTGCCTAAGTTTACAAGCAATAGATCGAAGGATCCAGTTAGGCATTATAAGACTTGTGAGACACTTTGGACAGCAAATGGGCAAGATGATAAAGCAATTTGGCTACAGTCTTTTCCAGCCACCTTGCGAGTTGTGGCAATTGATTGGTATATCGAACTTGACCAAGCCTCCCAAAACACATGGGAGAGATTAAAGAAAGCCTTTGAAGAAGAGTTTAAGTTGCTCTAAGATGATAATGAAATAGTAGCTGAAATTTACAATACCAAGCAAGGTAAGCATGAGAACGTACGAGCTTACAATCGTAGACTAAAAGAATTGCTTGTAAAGTTAGAAAAAGAACCTACTGACGGTCTCAAGAAAAGGTGGTTCATCGAAGGTCTAATTTTATCATTAAGAAAAAAAATGAAGGTAGTACCACCCTCTTCCTATGTAGAAGCCTACAATCGGGCGATGGACAGAAAATGAAAACAAAATGTCCTCTCGTAGCAAAAGAAAAACAGAGAAAGATGGAAGTTCGGATGACAACAATGACAACGAATTAGGAACGATACAAGCACTTCAGAGAGACATGCTCCGGATGATGAAAGAATTGAAGGAAGAGAAAGAAACCAACAAAGAATCCACTGAACTTTGGTGTATTGAGCGCAAAAGTGAAGGTCACATAAAAGGTAACTGTCCTAGAAAATTGTTTTGTGAGATTTGCCAAGTTATGGGTCATTCGATAAAAGAGTGGCCATATAACTTGAAGACCAGGAGTACCCAAGTACTCTTCAGATAGGGAGAGCGGTCCACTCCATTGAAATCAAAGAGGAGGTCGAAGCCAAATACAATATGACCCCAAAGGACACCCTATTATACAATGTTGATAATATAACGAATGGGGACACTTTGCGAGAGACTGCCAGAACAAGCAGGACAAAGTGCAATTATTGTGCAAATGGTGTGGACCTAGAGACCATGAAGACATTGGATGTTTGAAGCAAAAGGCCAACATCAACTTGATTGATGTTGAAAGGAAAAATGAAGCATTGGCCATTACTCGAGCCCAAGCAAAGAAGGTTGTGTACTTGGACCCACGTACAGAACAAGAAAGATTTTGTGAAGCAAGAGTCGGAGTGGAGCAGGCTATGAATAACGAATAACACCACTCAAATGCAAACACAAGTACGGTACCAAATCAATTACAATCTAAGAAAAATATTGCAAGGCAAGTACTTCAAACTACCGTACCAATTAAAGTAGTGGATTTATTACAAAGCATTCTTGAACTCCGAAATGCCCTAACTAATATTGTATCGGGGAAGAATGAGACGGTGCATGCTATGGCCCAATTGGAATTTGGAGAGAATGAAGACCCAATAACTGAACCTCCATTATCGGGCGACCAAGTGATTGATGGTAAATATGGAGATCCTTGGAAAGAATCTCACCAATACAATTGTTGATGGTGGGTCTAATGTGAACGTAATTCCAGAAAATATTTGGAGAAGTCTGGGTAAGTCGACTCTCTGGCCCCCAACTTTTCAACTGGTGGGTGCGGACCAACAAGGTATTAAGGTACTTGGTATTTTAATGGGCCAAAAGCTAATTATCGGAACCCTAGGATTTTTGTTGAATTTTGTGGTCATCTCATTATAGCAAAAAGCGTATGACGCATTGTTAGGTCAGGGATGGCTGGTAGCAGCCAAACCACAACTAGAAAAATAACACAAGCTCCATTGATAACAAGGGTCAGAAGTATATAATCGATTTAAAAAATCAAGCAATCAGTGAGGAAGTAGCTTCCCCCAATTCATCAGATTCGGACTCTGAAGAAGAATGGGCGAAGAAGTATGATCTAGGTCCGATGGAGCCGAATGACAAAGGGATTTTAGAATTACAGTCATGCTCGGAGGATGAAACAAATTCTCTCCACGGCCTGTTTCACTAGTAAATTCCATGGTCAGTGAAGAGCAACAGATGAAAAACGATTTTGGCAAATTGGACAGTTTATGTGTGTGGGACACAATACACAGTTTGCAAAAGACAGTAGCTCTGGTTCTCGTAGAGGCATCTGACTTTATTAAAGAATGCAAAATTCATGCCAGTACATCTTCGAGTAATAATATTCAAATATTTAATTTGGAATGTATGGATACTTGTATAGTCCAATCAACTTCACAACAAAATTCCAAAAGAGGGAAAAATATTGTATAGGAAAATTACGAAAAAAGGGAAAAATATTGCGGGACAGGAAATTTTTGCAATCAGAGCGGCAAATAACGGGTGGATCCCGTCCGAGAAAAATGAAAAAATCGCTTCCGTTTGTGTTGGGTGGCAAAGCCAAAAATTTAAAAATTAAATTCTAAAGTTCCTAATTATAATGTGAAAGCGAAAGAAAGCAAAATTACAAAGTGGGCCCCACACAAGCAAAAGGAAAAAAGAAAAGGCAATGAAAAAAATAAAAATTGGGAAAGGGGCAAATTTAATACATTAAATCATAGATGCAAGACTCGGCGAGGCTTGAAAAACTCGCGGGTTTTTTTTGCTGGTGGGTTTTTCCAGTATTTACTCGCCAAATAAACTCGCAAAGTTTCTGGCAAGTACTCGCAGAGTTTCTGGCGAGTACTCACCAGAAACTGGCTCTAACTCGCGAGCGGATAGATTAGTGCTAGAAATAGTTTGGTTTTCTTTGCATTTAGAGTAGTAGGAAATAGCTAGCTAGGATCCCAAGAAGGAGTTGGCCTTCTCTGGAGATTCCCCATGGTTTAAGACAATTGTTGGCCATAGTGGGTTTCCATTGATGAGGTTTTCTAGGACCAACGAAATGTTGTGGGCACAAATCTTTAGTTGGGTTTGGTGATTGGTATAGAAGGCATAAGAGTTTTGCCCCATGGGGAGAGTCATTCCAACCCTTCTCCCTTCCGGGTCTTGCTACCCTCTCTCCTTCATGAAAGAGGGAACCTCCTCTACACCAATCAAGGTGGCACTTGCTTGCCTTGATTGCTCCCTCCCCTTTGGAGAAAAACCCCATGCAATGCTAGGTGCATTGCTTTAGACCTTCAATATTTTTTGGCATGCTCAGCGGGACTTGACTTGGCCCTCCCATTGGTTTCATATTGCTTGTTTTGTGTTTCAACTAGATTGCATAGAGAAGTAGAAGCTACATTGTCAAGATGGAGGTCGAGCCACTGCCTTCCATGCCAAGCGAGGAACCACAGCGGACTCCAAGGACTAGAACCTCTTACCTCTCCCCTAGTTTTCAGTAGATTAGGGAAGAGGAAGATGTAAAATGTTGTATTTACTTTTAGTTTTACTATTTTCATTTTGTCAGCTATCTATTGTATCAGGCTATCAGCCATCAAGATTCCACATGAGGATGCGATTTTGTACTCAATTTGCATTCAAATCAATCAAATTTAATAGAAAACACTTTCGTACTCATTTATGGACTCATTGGATACATCTTGTCATTGAATTTTGCAAAAAAAATGCGTTTTTAATGAAATTTAAGCAATTTTTTAAGTTGTCGAGTCGTGTTTTTTGTGCTTGGCGAGTTTTTCAACTATGCATTAAATAATTTTTATAAATGTTTTAAATAACATATGGCAAACAATTCAAAAGACACAATATAAGAAAAGAACAATTAAAACAAAAAATTTTATGGATCAATCTTCAGTTGTATGCCTTAAATTGTTTGCATCTTCACTTTGTCGTTCGACTTCCTTGCTTGTCTATCGTACGACTTTATTTCCCTTCAATTGTCGTACAGTCTCCTTTGACATTGGTCGTACGACTTCTAAATATTACCATACACCCACTTTTAACATTCAACACAACTTATTTGACAACCGTACGACCACCTCTCCTTTTTCCGTACAACTTGTATTTGTTACATTGCCTACCGTACGGCCCCAAGACTCACAAATTAAATGGCACAAAAAACATTTTTTTACTATTCACCATCCAACTCCTAACTCTCATTGTATGCCTTCTACCTTTCCTTACAGTTAATCCAGCATTTGCACCACATTTTTTCTTGTATGGTTTCTGTTGTGACCAAATCACACATCACCCCATTGCAAATGGGGACCCCCCCCCCCTTTTTTTTTGAGCTCCTGTGCTTTGCATTGAGTTTTGGATGATGTCTTAGATTTATTTCATGATGAAGTCAGTAGTGTTTGAGTCTATAGCTTCGTGGTCGAAACCATAATATCCTAATGTTCTAAGATCCTGAAAATGACTAAGTCTGATATCCTGAAAATCCTAAAAATTCGCTAAGTTTAAAATCTGGTGGATCCTCAAAAATCTAGAATCTGCATGTTAAATCCTATGGATCCAGGTCCTATCTCAAACATCCTGGAAGGTATATTGAAAAATATTTAAAGTATAAGAAATTCAATTCTTATACTTAAATATATTTTTCAATATACCTAACCCTGGGGACTTCCATTTTTAGGCGCGAATTTGCTCTAATTCGTTAGGCACACTTCCCCACTTGCAGTGACCTAAAGTTGCACCTAGAACTCAAAGGCGCATTTCATCATCCAGAGAACCTCAAACTTGCGCCTTGACATGGAATGAGCGTATGAGCGTATATAAGATGGCGCCTTAATGATTATGACTCTACTAGAGATCCCAAGGTTGATTCCAATCCACAAATGAACATAATAAGTTTAGGCGCAATTTCTTGTTGTTCTAGTCATTTTGAGCGCCTAGGAGGTAGGTTGTTTTGAGGGAGGATTTTGGGTGCCTAGCACTAAGGACATTCATCAAGTAACTTGAAGGAGTTTGAGCCTGATGACACTTCTAATGAACCTCAAAAGAGTTTGAGTACATGAGAAATGAAGTGAGCATCTTCCAAGTGAAAGGCGCAATTTCATGCTTATACATACCACTTTTGGCGCCTTGAACAAAAGAAGCTTCAAATTATGAATTTAGTGCCTAATGATAAGGAGTCTCAGAGAGTTTAAAAGAGCGAATGAAGGTGTTAAAAAGTTAAGAAACTAAGTCAAGGAAGCAAGTCGCATATCTATCTCTATGCCATCCAATTTTAGGGCCTAGCTTGGAGAAGATGAACCATGATCACTTGAGTCAGCGCCTTGATAAGGAGCATCAAATTTGACATAAAGCTGGCGCCTAGAAAGGAGAAGAGACTCTTAAACCTCTGAATATAAAGTTGAAATTGATGAGTGACAAGCAACAAGTCAAGGAATTAAGGCACATATTTTAGTCCATTTTCATCCAAATCTGCGCCTAAGTTGAGAAGACTCTCATCCAAAACAAGGCACTGATCTATATCAACACTATCATTAGCATGCACCTAGGGTCTTAAAGATTTTTAGAGTTGAAAAACGTGTTTAGAATCATTAATAAGTAGCCTACAAGACAAGGCGCATCTCATGTATCTATCATTCACTTTCGGCACCCAAGTAATCAAGAAGTTCATTAAGACTCAAATCAGCACCTCATTTGCATAATCAAGAGGATTGCAAAATGGAGAATTTCCTAAATGTCTAAACATGAGCTTGAATCATTGAAGGTTAAAACAGCAAATTAAGCATTTAAGGCGCACATTTCAGTCTATTTTGCTTCATATCAGCACCTAGACTTGAAGAGTACTCCTTTCACCAAGGCGCTGATCTGTATCAACACTATCATCAGCATGCACCTAGGGTCTTAAAGGTTTTGGTAGTTTAAATAACATGCTTGAAATTATTAAAAACAACCAAGAGAACAAGGCGCCAATCTGCATCTGAATAACCTCAAATTAGCACCTAAGTTGAAATAAGCATTCATCTATCTTAAGGCGCTAATTATCACTCATTCAACCATAAAATGTGCCTCAAATTGCAAGGCAAGAATTATGTTGAAGGGTCTTTTTGCTGGTCCAAATGAGCATCCACAAGGTATCTACATGAGTTTAAAGACATCAATTTGCAAAATAAATCTAGGCGCACTTTAGCCTTTATTCAAACTTAGATTGGTGCCTTAAAGAAATCACATGAATTTGCATTACTAGTTAAGCGCCTAGGAGGAAATTGCATAAAGTGACATCATTGATTGAACGCCTTACAAGAAAGAATCATTATAAGTCATCTTCAAGTGTTTTGAAATCATAAAATGTCATCAAATAAGCTAAGTTTGTTTAGGCGCACTTTCACCTATTTGCTGACCTAAATATGCGCCTAGACTTAGGAGGGCTTATTTCGATGTTTATTAATGATTCCTTCGTGTTAGAAAATGTTTATTAAAAGGGATTGATGTTGTTTCTTTGTTTGTTTTGCAGAAGCATGGACGGGATTGAGGAATCATTCAAGGAGCTAAGCGCTTGGAGTCACCTTCATGCAAAGAGTGAAATAAAGTTAGAAGGCCATTACTAAGAAAGAGACATCATGTTTCAGCTCCATGGAATCACTCCAGGTACACTTCATCTGTGTCAAAGAGAAGACATTCATCCATTGAGCTTCAAGTTCTTCAAGCTTCAAGTCTTTGAGGAGTCTCCTACTCCATGTTATCAATGAAGAAGCATCATCTACTCTACTTCATGTCATCATCATCCACACTACTCTTTACAAAGAAGCATCAAAGAAGATCAACATATATCCTGCAAGAGAAAAAGAATAACAAAGTTAAGCAAATAAGAAACATGTATCATACACATTCAACTTACAAAAGAACAAGGCAAGATCAACAAAGATACTATCCCAAACATTCAAGTTCAAAGCAATCACATTCGAAGACATCACACAAATGATGCAATTTGGGAATATGCTGAGGTGGCACCTACGTGGCATGTACACATTATTCACCAATCACAGTTCACCAAATCATTCAACAGGCAAGAAGCCAAAGAGGACGTCCATGTGGAAGATGCTCTGAAGATTTCATTTTATCCTTATCTTCTTGGAAAACGTGCCTTCATTGCCTCTCTTATGTACTAAAAATAGCAAATTGCTGTAACTACTTGCTGAGATGGCATGATCCTGACCCTTGGCTATCTAAATTGATCCAGGCCATTCATTGTAATTCTGGACCTCTATATAAAGGCCTTGTTGCCTCATTTGTAAAGTTAATAGTGAATAGCTAGGCAGTAGAATAGTAGAGTAGAGTAGAAGACACTTGAAATTCTCTGAGAGTACTTGGAGATTGTTGTAAATATTTCTCAAGATTAATACAAAAACATTGGAGCTCGTTGGTGTTAAGTGTTGTCTTGTGGAATAACATGGTTTCTTGTATCTTGATGAAATGGAGAGATGTTTCTAAGTAGATTAGAAGTAGAGTAGTAGTTCATTGATGTAATGCATGTTTGTATTGAATATTTGATCAACTCCTAGTTCATGCTTTTAACATTCATCGTTAATGAAGTGTTGTGTAAAGCTACTCTGAGCTTCATTATAATTTGCTTAAGTTCGATTGTGGATGCTTGTTTGAGCTGCGCCATCTAATGGGTGCTTATGTGAGCTTTCATGATTTGAAAACCTTTTACTATCCTTAGGAGATTGCACCAACTCCATGTAGTTGTAGGCATCGTTGGCGAAGTGGAGTTAGGTTGATTAAGGAGTTTGTCTATTCATGCATCATCATTGCTTCACTGACCTTAGATTAGTTCCTTTAAACCCTCATCTTTTGCCTTTTCTTTATTATTGAGGCATTGTACATATATCATCCACACTCAAAGGAGAAATAAGTTGAATGAAGTAAGAAGTCTACGTAAGTCCCTTTATGATTACCAGCAAAATCACATCAAATCACTGAGTTCATCCACTACAAATCATAAATAAGGAACCTTGAAGTTACCTCATTGGATCACATAGCTTAGCCTTTGAAGAACTTTATTCAAGAGAGAGTGGGATACTTAGTGTTTTACTCTATTGTTGTGTTGTCTAAAAACAATCATCAATAGTTTCTTCAAAAAATTCTACAATGGATGTATGCCTTGTATGCTTGGTTACTGCTACAATGCGGTTCCATGTTCTCCTTGTTGTTTGACTTTTATGATATATTTATGTTGTACGATTTCTTATTTACAGTCCTTGCCAGATGTACAATTCTCAAATTTATCTTCTGTTGTTGTACGGCCTTGGTCATTTCCTGGAATCATGTTGGCTCCTCCTGCTACTACACAATCTATCCAATTTTTGTCTGTGAAAATATTTAGGGTTTTTTCTGTTGCACTTGTACTTGGTTCTTCCTCCGACTATGAGTTTGGCAAAAACAAGGAATTCTGCATTCAGATTGATGAAGTGATTACATTCAAATTGATGGTGTGTGCCATGAAGGTCTCTATGGTTTTGAAGGTCTTCATTTGGCCTTGGTGGCGGGGGCTCCACCCCTCGACCCCACTCTGTATCACTACCCCAAACCCCCCGCAAGGGGTGCTGCCCCTCGATTCTTGTTGGTTGGTGAATTAAATGAATGTACATTCATGGCATATGGGGACAGTAAACAATCTTTTCATGATCAAAATGCTTCTAAGATGCTTGCAGTACTATCTAGGTTCAGTGATCAATTGGGTACAGCTCAACCTCCAGTGTGCAATCAGATGGGGTCCTTAGTATTTTTCATTTACTAGCATATGTTCTAGAGATGTTGTTTCTACTTCTACTCTGTGTGTTCTTCCAGGTTTGCATACAGGTTCTTTGTCTACAGTGTCATCACCAGTTTGGCACACTTTACCTAATGTTACTTGATGCTTCTATTGTTTGTTAGATGACTTTTTCTTTTGGGGGGGATAATGTAGTTAGTGTACAATGCCAATTATTATATTTGATAATATGGGTTATCTGACTATGTATTAATTGGTTGTCAACGCTCAGGTAGTTATAAGAGTCGGTTAGTCATGGTTGTGTTTCTCTTGGCAACCGTTGTGTCTTTTAAATATTCTTTGTATCGTCAAGGAAAGTAGTATGATCTAGTTTGATCAACTCGGATCCTTGGCCGACCATCTCCAATCTACTTCTGTAATACTTCCATGTGCAAATAAAGATATACTTTTACTCCTCTGTCTGGTATGCATTGTTAATTTTGTTCATTATTGCAAGTATTCATTTATCAGATAGAAGGGTAAACAGGGTCAACAATGATCACACTATTATCCCACTATTCTTCAATTGGCTATCCTAGACTCATAGTGCACAATTCATGCCTTTTTGGGACATATCAGTTACTACCACAAGTTCATTAAGAGGTACACACACATTTCCACACCCATAGAGAACTTGCTACAAAAAGAAGAATCGTTTCATCGGACAAGTGTGCATCAAACAACATTTGACACACTCAAAGAGAAGTTGGCAATTGTGCCAATTTTACAGTTTCCAAATTGGTGCACAACATTCCACGTTCATGTGGACACATCAATTACAACAATTGGCATTGTTTTAGCACAACCAAGAGAACAAAATATTGACCATTCAATCTACTTTGCAAGTAGAAAACTAGTTGTTGCTAACCACAACTATACAACCACAGAATGTGAAGCACTATCGCTGGTCTTTGCGCTGTAAAAATTTAGGCAGTATCTTCTAGCCACACCTCATGTTCTTCACAAACCACTAGGTGCTTAAATATTTCATAAATAAATCCATTCTTCATGGTCTGTTATGTCATTGGATCCTTTTCTTTCAAGAGTTCAATTTTCTATTGTTGTGCGCCAAGCAAACACCATGTTGGTTTAGATTATTTGTCCAACACAACACTAATTGAAGCAGGTTTACTAGATGCACAACTTTTCTGCATCAAGGTAATCCCTGAGATGTGGAAGAAATTCACTTTTTCTTACCTCTAGTAAGGCACTAGAGAACTATGCAATTGCGCAAAAGCAGCAGTTGCGGTGCACATGGCACCATTTCAATTAATCAATGGACAGCTATAAAAGTTGAGGCTCGATGAATTTCTACGTCAATATGTGTCGCAAGCTAAGCACAAAAAGGTTATGATGATCAGGCCGGAGGCCATTACCAAGGGCTAATAACAATGTAGAAGATCCTACATGCATGACTCTGGTGGCCTACTTTACACAAGGATGCACATGACTATGCTAGAAGTTGTGATATTTGTTAGTGCACAAGTACACTTAACCGAAGAGATGAGTTAACACTCAATCCAGTCATGGTTCAACAACCATTTGAAAAACAAGCCACTGAGTTTGTTGGGACAATTCAGCCTGTAGCCTGCCACTCTTATGTGTGCTACATTATTACTGCTACAAATTATCTAACCCGTTGCTCTGAGGTTGCACCAACGTGAGATTGCACAATTGAGATTCCAACACAATTCATTTTTTAGAATATTATCACATGGTATGGTTGCCTGTTAAGTCTAACCAGTGACCAAGGGATGCATTTCAAGTATTATTACACACCTTCATGCTCCAACATCACAAGAGCACACCATACCATCCTCAAGCAAAAGGAACTGTCGAAGCCTTCAACGAGATTCTAGAAAATATACTACTGAAGATGTATGATGTTGGAAGAAAAGATTGAGCTGAATGAGTACCTGCAGTCCATTGGGCATACCGCACAAGATCCAAAATGTTGCCCAGATATACTCCGTTTCAGCTAACATTTGGAAAGGAGGCAGTGGTACTTGTTGAATTTTTTATGCTAAGTCTGTGTATTGCAGATTGCCTGATTAGATGATGAGAGTTCCCTCCTAGAACACCTGAATAAATTAGAATCACTTGAGGAGAAACATCAACTTGCACTCTAGAGCCAGCACATAGAAAAACAGAGAGAAAAATTATGGCATGATTGCCATATCAAAAAATCAGAATTCCAACCAGGGAGCCTAGTTTTATTATTCAATAGACACTTCCAAAAACATCCAGGCAAACTAAATGTTTGCTGGTTGGGACCATATATTATTAGAGATATTACACCAAACAATTCAATAAGTTTAGCTACATTGCATGGCAGCGTCTTAAATGGTAGAGTAAATGGTGCATGTTTGTGCCCTTATGTCAAACAGATGCACCACACTGACATGTAACTTCTATTTAGCTTTTCTGCAAATAAGGTTGTCTTGACCATAGAGTTTCATGAACTATTTCTTTCATTTTGGGTCTGTGTACCCATGGTCTGCTTTCTTAGCCTAGTTTAGGTTTAGGTTTATTTTCAATTGATCTTTGTTTCTTGCTTCATGTGAATCTATGCACATTGAAAGAAGGTGATGTTCATAATCTGTCGCATTTCTGTTGGCACGATATGGCTAATGATCTAGTTTGAGTTGATTTAACACAATTGTTCTATGGTTACAAAAGGATCTTGTACATAATTGCAATATTTGCACGCATATACAAGTATAAGTTTTCACATTGCACATCCAATGGAGATTTATTTCTTCAAGACATTCCAGATAGACGAGCGGATTGCATGTCATTCTAAACTGCACAATTATACAAGGTGTGGATTTCGCTTGTCTATGGCGATTAATTTGTCGTTAAGTTTGTCCATGGACCTCAGAAGATAGCATTGTGTTAAACAAGCAAGATGGAAATGTGTTAAATGCAAGCGCAAAATCACAATGGAAGATTGTGTAAGTTGCCATTTGTCAGCATTCTAGTTACTGTTGTTTGGTACTAGTGCCAACTATGCCAGGCTCAATAAGTTCACCTTACAATTAGGTTGGAATGCCTTCTGTACTTACAGCTAGGCATGTGACATCAGTAAAAGTAATACACTTATATATCATCATTCTATTGTCATGTGGGTGGCATGCCTTTTAAAAAACGTAAGGAAAAAGGCACCTAAGTAGTGGTGTGCCACCATTAGAAAGGTTGTGCTTGAAGGTGTTATTGCATGCAATAAATGCTCGCATTCTGTGAAGCTCATGGAGATTGGCTAAGTTGAACAGCCAAGCTCGCAGTTTATGTCCATACATGCAAAAACCTTTTAAGGCATGTCCACACTATCAAGGAGAAATGACAAGGAATGTCTTTTCGTATTAGTTGAGAATGAAATCCTCGAGGTCACAAATTTGTAAAACCACCTGGTGTGAAGATCGTCGAATGATCATTATGAAGGCATTTACTATATTCTTTGCTTATGCCTATATAAATCCTGGTTGTTAAAAGTTATGTTCAAATCATCTAAACAAAATTCATAATTTCTTGCAGAAAAAACCAATACTGTCTTGTTATAGAAACAACTGGAAAGTGACTTAGAAGAAACTTGAGCTTATAGCTTCCATGACAAAAACATCTCGTTTTCAACAACAGATAGAAGAAGATGTTCAAAGCAGCACAGAAGAAGATGGGTAAGAGCAATCTTTGAATACAGAAGAAGCTAAAGGATATTCTTTTGAACTAATAAAGATAGCCACAACAACAAAGTCACCAGAACCTAATATGTAGGGTTTTGCAAAATCATGTAAGATTGTAGATATGATCTACTATTCAAACAATGACCTGCTCCTTGAGGGCCTAGGAAAATTCAAGAAAACTGAAAAATGTGATAATGTTTGGGAATGGAATGACAAAAAGAATGATCTATCCACAACAGGAATAATGCATTTGTGGGTTCTCTCATACTTCGGCCAGCTAGGATTGCTGGTAAGGTTTCGTTTAAGCCGTTTCCATAGAGGTGTATAATATTTAAATGGGAAAATCTATTGAGGTAACACCCCTATCTATCCAAGAACTCATTGGGCTTCCTTGTGCCCAAGTGAGAGGGGGGAAACAGCAATGGGAGTCACCAGATGAATAGTGCTTAGATTTTGTCACTCTCCTCAAAAAGAGATTAAAAAAAAACTAGGTACATCCTCTTGTGCAAAGTAAGCACAAATGACGTAGTCTCCTAGTTAAAAGCATTGATGATGTGCATGTTGGAGCCACCTGCAAAATAATTGGGATGAAGCTTTTAAGAAAGAGCACAATAAAGTGAAAGAACATTAGCTTCTACTTGGAGAGGATGACATATAGGAACGTCTGGCACAGTATATGTTTCAGCACATTCCTTGCAAAAGACATGATTCAAAATGTGCAAGAATCCTGGGATACCAGCACAGATTTTCATTATGGCACCTTACTGATATTGCACATGCTCAACTACAACTGATATCCAGGACAAGATGCCTATCCGCAGGGAATACAAAGGCTGTATATTACTTTGTGCAATATTGTTTAAAGTCTAAAGTAAAGAAAGAGATCGCTGCGCATAAACAAATGATGAACCAATGGGCAGAAAAAATCATTAAGAAGTGTGCAAAATGACTTTATATTCCTGATGTGTCAGCAGCAAATAATCCAAATGTGTGCTTACAAGCTTGCTGCCAATTATGAAGCAATTTTCCCCAACAATGTGAAGCCAAGCAAGGACAATGAAAAGAATCACCGACCATCTCAACCCCCATATGTATTTGACCACAAATATATACATGCTATGCTTGATTGGATAAGAGATGGTATTCTTGTAGACACTGCTATTCGACTAGTTGTTAAACAAATAATGGCTACACCATCTATGACACAACACACTACAATGAAGCGAAAAGCTAAAAAAGGCAAGCGGATAGCAACTGAGCAACCAAAGTAGACAAGGATTCAAAACCCCAATCCTCCCCTCATTATCCATTCAGCAGGAGAAAGAGAAGCCAAAGCACAAGCTGAAATGGAACAACAATTATAAGCACAACATAATGTTGAGCAAGAAGGCAGGACAAACAATGATGAAACAACACATACAGGGAAGGCCAGAATGCTGACAGAAGATACAAAGGCCCACAATGCACAAATCTCACAAACTCCTGCACAAAACCTGCCTTCACAGCCACTAGTTGAACAATCACCGTAGGATACATCTCAACAACTGGCATAGGATAAAGTGCCGCCTTTTTCTCTACTTCCTAACCAAGCACCCAGGTTTGTTTTTGAAAAGAACACTGCAATGCACACATCCATTCAACAACTCTCAACGGCAAAAATTCTTCCAAATGAAAAGTTTGCTTGTCTAGTAGTAGGTTCTGGATTCAAAATTAGGCAGGATACTAATGCACGCAGTCATATTATTTTGGACCTAGCAAGTATGACTGATGGGAGTCTAGCGACTCTCAACATAATAGCCAACAATGCAATGATGCAAATAATCACAAGGACCCTGTTTACCGCAATATGGTGTGTTTTACAGAACATGAAGTAAACAGAAATAAGTAGTTAGTGCATCATACAACCAGAAGAGACTTACTCAGAATGGAATATTGTATTTATCATTGATTCACAAAAACATTACAATGTTCGTGACAGCAACATACATATTCACTGTGACTCCAATGTCTGCATAATAACTATTGTCCAATCACTCATATCCGACTACAATGCATTGATGACTTAAATACTCACGACCAAGGTTGGTTGTGATGCCAACCGTTGGTACCGACTCCAAACTACCCGACCCGTCGGTTGATGCCGACAACTAATTACATCATTTGTTTATTTAACTATTTTGCTCTCTACATCTATCCCCCCCCTCAAAATTGGTCATCTTCCAGATGACATTCACAACAAAATAACAAAATTATGACAAAACTTAACCATCCTACTGAGAGTGTGGAGGTTGGGAAGACGTCCCTGGGTGTACTGACGAGGTTGGAGTGGCTGATCGTTGTTGCGCTTGCAACATCCTTGCTTCCTCGGCCCTTTGCCGCAACTGGTGTTGGGCTACTAGCTCCCGCTCCCTTGCTGCCTTCACCATGTGACCGGCTTCCATGACTTGTGCTTTAGCCTTCATTACTTCTGCCTCCTTTGCCTCAAGCTGTACTCCCATGTCTTTCATCTTAGCCTCCATCTCCCTCAACTTGGCTTCTAAGCCTGATGCCCTGGCCTTTTCTGTTTCCATGGCCTCTATCTGCTGTGCTAACTGTTGGTGGGACCTCTGAATGTGCTCTATCAATTCTTTCTTCTTTGTCTGTAGGGCTGCCTCACTCTCCTTCTACTTTTTCTCCCACATCACCTCTTTTTTCTTCCTTTCATAGAATATTTGCTTGTATGCCTTCTCTATGGTGAATAGGGACTCTATGACTTCTGCGTCCCTTCCTCCTACCACTGGCCGTGACCCTCTCCATCGATCATGCATCTCCTGAGTGTCGATCTCTGGCCAACCTCTCGCTGTGATTTGTCAAGCAGACTCCTCCTCACAGCCCTGTTGAACAAAGTTCCTGATTCTCTTGGCCTCTTGAGCCACTACCTGTGATCGTCGCAGTCTCAACTGTTTGGAGATATCAGCTATCTCCCCCATATAATCTGCCATATTCTCCAAGTCCTCCATGTACCTCTGAATGGTACCTATTGGGTCGGAGGGGTCAGGTCTAGAAAGTGTGAGGGTCAATCCCTCTGGAAATCCCTCCTCCTCTGGTGAAGTGGTCACTGGGGTGATCGTCAGGGAGCTCATGATGCACATGGAAGGCCCCCCTACCTCCTGTGTAGCCAATACTGGCTGTGGTAGACTGCCCTGCTGAGTGATCTGGCCAGTAACGCTGAGCTGCTCTAGGCTCTCTGTCCCCCTTGGTGTGCTACCCTCTTCTTGACCTTCTGTCCCGAAGTGAAGTGGGCTCAACAAAGGTACCTCAAGCATGTCTACTGTTAGGCCAATATCACTCAACCAGCTATCTATTTTGTCCTGACCTCCTACTGCTGGGACCTCTACCTGTGGTGTGGCTATTCCCCCTACTGTGGAGGGTTCCACTGGTGAAGTCGTCACCAAAGGTGCTGCTGATGGTATGACTCTTGCAGGCAACCTTATCCTGACTGGCAGTGTGGCTGTGCCCTGTGCCTGTATCTCGGTACTCTGTGCTGGTACTGGTAGTGTGAATGCTGCCGATTTGAGTTTTGGAAGTACCAAAACTCCTTTCGGTTGCCCCCTTTTTTCTGCTGTGTTTTCCTCAGTATCCCTTATGGCTGCCTCCCTCTCCACACTCCATGTCATTCTTGGTGCCGGTACTTCATCCATAGATGAGTCGCTTTCTACCACTAGTGACTGTCCCCTACCTTCCTCTTCTTCTTCTTCTTCCTCTTCCTCTTCTTCTTCACTTTCGGTGGATGTTTCCTGTTGCTTCCTTTTCCTTTTTGGCCGTCGTGAAGGTTCTTCTCCGTGAGCTGTGTCGCTTCCCTTCCAGTAGAAGATTGTCGGCCATCCCGACTCTACCTGTGCGGTCGGTTGTAACCCCCCCATTTGTTTGCTGGCACCTGGGTATGGACAGCATCGAGAAAGAGGGCAATGACTTGTTGAGTCATATAAAATACCTTATGCCGCTGGGATAAAAATTCCCTCACCCTCTGTCAAATACCTCACCCAGTTGTAGACCTTGCCAATACTCAATCCGATCATATAATCGACCATCCATAGGGCGATGTCCAATGCCCTACTGGAACCGATCAGTCTGCACTTCATGACATCCATGATGCATTTCCATTCTTCATTTGCCAATAAATTCTTCCTCAATCCCCGATTACCTGAATTCCATATTGTGTCTTTCTCCTTGTCTGAGAGGTCACTTCGGCATACTCTCTGGATGAGGGTTTCTTTGTGCTGCTGGGTCATCCGGCCCGGTTTTACCACACTCTGGCCAACGGCTGGAACCCCCATCACTCTGGCAAAATCATGTGGCCAGAATGATATAGTAACTGAATGGCCCCGATACTCAATAATGGACCTGCTGGAGTGCTCGCAGAAGTTGTCTACCATAGCTTTTAAATACGGCTCGAACTCCCTAGCATTAAAGTGGGGCATCATTATGGTTTTGTCAACTTGGGCATGTTTCAATGCTACCTTCAGCACATTGTCTTCCGGTGCATTCTTCCACCATTGTTTGCACTCGTTTCCTGTCGGGCTTTCCCAAGCGATGGCCTTCATTCTGGCATCCGCACTTTGTTTCTTCCTCTCCTTCGATGCAATCTTTGGTCTGTAGGCTGCAATCTTTTTGCCCTTGTCCATTATCCAATTTTTCTGACAATTCCAATGCTGGGTATTTGAGTGCCAAGTGCCGATACCAAGCCGATGTCAAGCCGATGCTGAGCGGATGCTTTCTTTTCCCCCGACGATCGACCTCGAGAATGCCAAGAGAATGCAAGTACGGACGAAAATGCCAATTCAAAACTAACAAGTACTGCTTGGTACAGCCCTCCTCTTTAATTGCCCAGTACGGCCTAGTACGACCTTTATTTAAATGACAAGTACGGGCTACTAATTTTTTTCACTGGCCGTACGTTTTATTGTTGGCCGTACGGCGTACGACTCATCCGTACTATGTACGGCGTGGCCATACGCCGTACGACCTTTTTTAGAAAAATCCCGGCCGTACAGCCTAGTCGTACGTCGTATGGCCTACCTAATTTTTTTTTTTATTTTTTTATTTTTATTTTTTTATTTACTCACTCAGTTTTTTCTTTACCTCTTTGCCGCTGTGTGGTTCCAACGGCCTCCTCGATTTCGTCTTCCATGACCTCAATTTTTGTCATGTGGCGGAATATACACTGAATATACCCTTTCTGTCGGAAGCAATCGTTGGAGCAGCATTGATCGACTTCTTCCAGTTCCCATATCTGATCCACCACTGTATTTTTATCTTGTATCGACCTCAAGTTCCATCCCATCAGTTCCTGGGTCCACTGGAATGTTCTTCCGTCGTTGTTCATCCTTATACTCTTGGTCCTGAACTTCGCTTTCCAAATTCGACTTCTTGGAATCTGGACATATGGAGTTCCCTGGTTCTTCAACCTTAGTTGTAGGACCTCATTCTCATAGGGTGATCTTTCAATTATGAACATGGCCTCTGCTACATACCTTTTCACCGGGGTTTTTATTTCTTTTGGTAATAAGAATTCGAACTTATCCCTTACCTTATTGCATTCGGCTATCCATCGGTTCCACCCCTGTTCCTCTTCATTCTGATTGTCATCATCGCCATTTTCGATGATGTTGCTGTCGATTATCCCTTCTCGAATGCTAGTTTGCATCGTTCTTGGTCCAAAAAACCCAGTTACAGGTTCGTATGGTGCACTCCGAAAACATACTCCATTGGTCCCCTCTGTTGTCTCTTCCAACATTGCGTATCCCAACATATTGATTTCTATTGTTTCTTCCTTTTTTTTGCTTATATTTCTTCAGTTTTGATCCGTTCACTGTGTCCCTGATTTGGGTTTCGTCAATGTTGTCCAGCCTTATAGCCCCATTGTCCAGTATTTCCCGTACCCTGAACGGTCCCAACTAACGAACTTTGAACTTACCCAGTTTAATTTCGTTACGGCCGTTATATTTAAGGACTAACTGCCCCAGCTGGAATTCCATTCTCCGTAGGTGTTTGTCGTGCCAATACTTCCGGCGTTTCTGCATAATTTCCCTTGACCATTGAGCCAAAATTCTCTTCTCGTCCAATTTATTCAACTGGAACAGTCTTTCCTCCAGGCTCTCTGTATCTCCTAGTCTGTTTTCCACTGCAATTCTCAGACTTGGAACCAGATATTCTGCTGGTACTACCGCTTCTTGCCCATACATCAACTGGAAAGGAGTGTGTCCAGTCGTTACCTTATAAGTTGTTCGGTAAGCCCATAACACTGCTGGTAACCTCTCTTCCCACTCCGACCCTTCGATACCGCATGACTTGTGGATTACCGAAACGAGCACCTTGTTTGTTGACTCTGCCTGCCTGTTCGCCCTTGGATAGTAGGGACTTGATAAGGTGTGCAGGATTTTGAACTCTGTAGTCATAAGTCGGATGACGTGGTTGATGAAATGTCCCCCACAGTCACTCGTCAATTGAATTGGGATCCCATAACTCGTCACGATCTGCTCGTATATGAACTTTGTCATACTTAATGCAGTGTTATCTTCCAGTGCCTTCGCTTCCGCCCACTTCGTCAAATATTCCATAGCCACTATTATGTACCGACATCGGTGTAGTTGGCTGACCTTCAGTGGTCCTACAAAATCCAACCCCCATCTTTCGAAAAGCTCTTGAGGTTGTGATGGCCATAGTGACATATAATCCCTCTTTAGCGGTTTACCTACCCTCTGACAAGTGTCACATTGAATTACCCATTCTCGGGCATCTGTGTGTAACGTCGACCACCATAGGCCTGCGAGTAGGACTTTTCGTGCCGTGGCGTCGAGACCCATATGTCCCCCTGCCAGTCCCTCATGTGCTTCTGCCAATACACCCCTTATCTCTTCTTCCATCACACACCTTCAGAGAATTTGATCAGGCCCCATTTTGTAGAGCAGCCCGTTTATCAGTTGAAATGTCTTACTCTTGAGTGCAATCTTCCATTGTTCACTTGTAGACATTTCTGGCGGAAACATTGAAGTGGACAAGTATTCACCAATTTTCTCGTACCATGGTGGCAGGGCAGCTATTTGGAATAGGCGGGCATCCGAGAAGTCTTCATTGACCCCATCTCCTGGTTCTCCTGATTTGATCCTTGATAGCTGGTCGGCAATTACATGGCTTTTTCCTAGTCGTACAATAATGGTGAAAGTAAATTCTTGCAGAAGTAACAACCATCTACTGATTCTGCCTTGAATAATCGGTTTGTTGACCAGGTACATTAGAGCTTGATGATCCACATAAAAAGTGAATGGTGTTGCCAAGAGATAATGCCTGAATTTCTGTACGGAGTAGACCATTCCCAAAGCCTCCCTTTCCGTAGTACTGTAATTCCGTTCCGCTTTGGAGAGCAACCGACTAGCAAAGTACACTGGATGATCCAACCCATGAGATCCGAACTGTGCAAGAGTGGCACCAATTGCAAAGTTTGATGTGTCCACGTGCACGTGAAATTCCTTGTCCCAGTTTGGATAGGCTAGGATAGGTGCGCTGATGAGCCTTGTCTTTAGTTCTTCAAACGCTTTCTGTTGTTCCTCCAACCAGACAAACTGCACCCCTTTCCTTGTCAACATGTCCAATGGGTGCGATATCTGAGCAAAATTTTTGATAAATCTCCGATAGTAACCGACATGGCCGAGAAAAGACTTTACTCCGGTGACATCTCCTGGAGCCTCCATTTCTACAATTACCCGAATTTTGTCCGGGTCTGCTTTTAGTCCTGCTTGGCATACAATATGGCCAAGAAGTTTCCCTTGTGACACCATGAACCGGCACTTCTTCGGGTTTAAGGCCAACCGTGCGGCCCTGCAACGCTCCATGCATTCGGTGAGGGCTTTGAGGTGTGTCTCCTGGTCGCTATAAATTGACCAGTCATTGAGGAATGCCTTGAAGTTTCCCACCGACATTTTGTCAAATATGTGTAGGATAATCCTTTGAAAGGTGGTTGGTGCATTGCACAGACCGAACGACATCCGGTTGTATGCGTATACCCCGTTTTCAATCACAAATGTTGTCTTCAGTTTGTCTTCCTCGGCGATGCTGATCTGGTTATACCCCGAAAATCCGTCCATAAAGGAATATATCTCGTGACCGGCCACTTCTTCCAAAATGGAGTCTGTGAATGGGATGGGGAAGGGGTCCTTGATTGTTACTGCATTCAGACATCTAAAATCCACGCAAATCCTGATTTGTCCCCCTTCCTTCTTAAGTGATATTACAATCGGTGACACCCACTCACTTGTTTCTACCTCAAAGATTATTCCTGCCTCAAGCATTTTTTTCAATTTCCTCCTGCACTTTTACTGCGTAGTTCTTATTCATGCGATATGGCCTTTTCCGTACTGGGCGTGCTCCTGGTATGAGTGGAATTTTGTGGACGCACAGTTCTGGTGGTATCCCCTTCAGGTCCTTGTAGGTCCAGGCAAACACATCTTTGTACTCTAGAAAGATTCTGAACGCTGCTGCCTTGAGTACTGGATTCCAGTCGTCGCCGGCCAGAATTATCTTTGGGTTGCTTTCTTCGCCGAGATTAATTCTCTTCGTTACTGGCTCTTCGTACATAATCTTCTTTTCCGGTTCAAACTGATGTGCCGGCATGCTGTCTACTTCTGCATTCCCTTCCTTATATTCCCCATATGCCGCTGGGAACATGTGGGCCACTTCCTTCCCTTGATCACTTGTCCGTTCCAATGCTTCACCTTCGTCTTTCTGTTCACTCGTCATTCCCGAGCTTTCACCGATTTCTTTTATTGAAATCATGTTCCATTGTGGCGGAAAAAACTCGTAGTCTTCCATCTGCCAATGGAATAGCCCACTGAATGAATTTGTCTCGTCTTCTGAGCATTCCTGTAATTTCAGCACCCCTTCCTCATCGAGCTCCATCGGCCCTTTCCCACTTTCTGTCGAGTCCCCTCCATCCGAGTCAGAATCTAAGGCCAACTCTTCACTGACGGATTGCGTCCTCAAGTCAATGACAAACTTCTTATGTCTATTTTCTATGGACAAAGTGTTTTTCTTCCAGTTGTGGTTGGCCTTGGCGGCTATTAGCCATCCTCGGCAGAGTAATGCATCGTATGATGCATTCTATGCTATTATGACTATAAAATTTAACAAAAATTGTTGTGTACCGATTCTTACTTTTTGAGCCATTAGCACTCCCAGCGCCTTGATCCCGTGCTGGTCGGCTCCCACTAACTGGAAGTTTTGTGGCCATAGGGTAGGCTTCCCGAGGCTTTTCCAGGTTTCTTCCGGTAATACATTTACTCCAGATCCCCCGTCGACTATTGTATTTGTCAAATTTCTCCCAAGTATCTCCATATGCACTACAGCCGGTTTCTTCCCGGTGTCAATCGCTAGCAACCTCGGGTCGAATACTTGTTCTCCCGTTGGCCGTGGTTCCACTATAACATCTTCTATTGTGTGGGCTTCGTCTTCGTGCAAGTTACCTTCCATTACTTTGGATATTGCTACTCTTAACTGAGGTAAGCTCTCGAGGAGGTCCGCCAATTTGATTGGTACGATAGTTTGCAATACTTGACTTGCTATGTTCTTATCTGATTCCGACCGTAGGGTTGCGGTTGCCTTCTTGTCTGAGTTCCTTCGTTCCGTTTTCATAACAGCTTCCACTTCCTTTTGTGCCTCACGAAGTCTTTCTTTTTCCGTACGAGGATCTGGGTAAGTGGCCTTTTTCCACTGTGCTCGGGTGATAGCAAGGATTTCTTCATTATTTTCCTTGAGATTGATAAGGTTTACCCCTTTCTGCTTCGAACAGTCTTTTTCTTCGTGATCACCAGGCCCACACCACTTGCACAATGCATTTATTGTGTTCTAATTGTTGTTGGGGCATTCTCTTGCAAAGTGTCCCCACTCGCTGCACTGCCGGCACTGTATCATCGGTCGCCCTTTGCTGTCGTACTGCAATCTGTTTCGGGCGCTGTTATTGTTAAACCTTCTGTTATTCCTGTATCCTCCGGGGGATGCATTCGGACTATTTTGAGGCTTCGGCGGTGTGGTCGGCGGAGTTGATGATTCTCCCTGTGTGAACAACACTTGGGTACTTCTTTCTTTCAAGTTAAATGGACATTCCTTGATTGAATGTCCCATTACCTGACAGATGTCACAAAATAATTTTCTCGGGCAATTTGCCTTTATGTGACCTTCCCCATTGCACTCTGTGCACCATAACTCTCGACTTTCTCTAGTTGTCTCTTTATCCGTTTTCAGTTCCTTCATCATGCGGATCATGTCCCTTCTCAATGCCTGAACGGTTTTCGACTCGTTTTCACTGCTGTCGTCGCCCGTACTGTCATCATCTTCAGTTCTCTTACTTCGGGATGATGTTTTGCTTTCACTTTCTATGTCCATTGCCCTATTGTATGCTTCCGCGTACGACGATGGGGGTACCACTTTCATCTTTTTTCTTAATGACGAGACTAGCCCTTCAATGAACCATCTTTTCTTCAGTCCATCGGCTGGCTGCGTTTCCAGTTTCCCGAATAATTCTTTGAGCCTTCTATTATATGCCCTTATATTTTCATTCTTTCCTTGTTTGGTATTGTAGATTTCTGCTACAATCTCATTGTCGTCTCTCAGAAGTTTTAATTCGTTCTCAAAGGCTTTTCTCAGTTTGTCCCATGACGTTTTCTGTGCTGCCCCTAGGTCTGTATACCAGTCAATGGCAATACCTCTTAGCGCCGCTGGAAATGCTCTTACCCAGTGGTCTTCGTCCTCTTGTCCGTTTGCCACCCATATGGTTTCACATGTTTTACAGTGCCGGACAGGATCCTCTGACCCGTTCCCCATGAACTTCGGCAACTTCTGCCTTTCACTCACCAGTGGGGTCACCATCTTTTTCCCGAGGTACCCTCTCTGTGTCTTTGACCCGATTGGATTGGTTCTACCGTGTCGTTCCGGTGTCTTCCCGACACTGCCAGCCACGTACGGTTCCTTCCCACTTCCGGTTTCGGCGTCCTCTACACTTCGAGTTACCTCTGGCTCTCCTTGGTTTTCCCTCTGTGCAGGGGTCTCGGGCTCAGGTCCTTTGTTCCTCGGCCTTTCGTCTGAAATGGACAATGCCACAATCTGACGTATACTATCCTCTAGTTCTTCTGTCAGATTATTTTCTTTTCCTCTATTTGTTATTGGTGTTCTAAAATTATGTTCATCACCCCCGTGATCTAGCTCTTCGTGCCGTTCATTTTCTTTTTCACAAATCTGTTTCAATCGTTTTCTACATTCTTCTTGTTCCTTTAGTCTTAATGATCTTCTTACTATTTCTTCTGGTGTTGCTTGCCCCACTGGTAATTTATTCTTATCCTTATTAAGTTGTATGGGCATTAATTATGCTTACCCTTTCTCAGTTGTACGGTGTGCAATGGCGATCATCGTCACGTTCCTCCTCCTCTTGTTTCAGACGTTCTTCATATCTTTTGAGGATTTGTTGTTGTCGCACTTCCCTCTCTCTCTCTTCTCAAATATCTTGGAAGGCTATCAAGTTCCTTGCCAAAAGTCAAGGAATGCGGTCCAAACGATTATCCACTTCGCTATTGACACAAAGGTTCTCTGAAATAACCTCCTCTGGAACCTCTCTGCGGATGGATTCGTCTCGCACGTATTGTCCGACTAATAATAACCACAGTTTGACCAATTCCTGAGTTACTTCATCTTCTCGGCTTCTGGGTTCATTCTCTTCTCTATCGCTTCCCTCGCGTTCTTCTTGAATTTCTTGTATTATTTCTTCTACGTGCTTTCTGTCTTGTATTTCCTTATCGGTGTCAATTGGTTGCCCCATTACGTTGCCATTTCGTTGATGCTAGATACACCCGACGGCTTGTTCTGACGATGTCACTCACCCGATGGCATCGGACGTCTCAACTTGTCATCGACTTGTCACCCTCGACCCGTTTTCGAACTGGCAACGGCGCCAAATGTTTACTGCAATATGGTGTGTTTTATAGAACATGAAGTAAACAGAAATAAGTAGTATAGTGCATCATACAACCATAAGAGAATTACTCAGAACGGAATATCGTATTTATCATTGATTCACAGAAACATTACAATGTTCATGACAGCAACATACATATTCATTGTGACTCCAATGTTTGCATAATAACTATTGTCCAATCACTCATATCCGACTACAATGCATTGATGACTTAAATACTCACGACCAAGGTTGGTTGTGATGCCAACCATTGGTACTGACTCCAAACTACCCGACCCGTCGGTTGATGCCGACAACTAATTACATCATTTGTTTATTTAACTATTTTGCTGTCTATAGACCCAAATGACAATTTCTCATTTTGCTCAAGAAAATGCGTCTAAGTTTAAAAATGTGAAACATTGCCTGCAACAAGCAGTTGAAAAATTGAAGGCAGCTAATGATAATGTGACCAAGCTACAAGAGGAATTAGCAAGGAAAAGCAACAACCTCAAATTTACACAAACAAAACTCACCCACATCCATGTTTCTAGGGACTCCAGATCATAAGAACACTTATAAATAGGTGCCCTAGAATGTACCGTGATATTCCAACACAGCATGAAGCCACAGGCTCATTAAGTACACAAGTCAACAGTCTTAAAGATATGGTCAACCAACTTCTAATATCATCACTAATGCCATCAAAAACAATTCTCCTAAGTGATGATACCAAGAAAGAAAACAGCCCAAGTAATATTCATAAGCAACCCAAATAATTTGCACCATAGCCAAAATAGCCACAAGAGGATATATCTACTCTAGTTGGTCAGCTCAAGTCTGATATTGGGCAGCTGTAGATTCATCGCAACGAGATACAGCAAGATAATGCAAGCATGCGCAAGTTGATTTTCTTGGTCCTTATGCCACAAAAATTGATTGATGCAAGATTGGAGGAAAGCTTAACAAAGCTTAAAGACTAGAGGAAGGCTTTATGTGAGAAGACATTAGAATGGATGAATTTACAACTTTCTCCAAACAAGTCAACAATCAACAAAAGTTGATCACAGTCTAGAAAGAAGCAGAAGCTCAAAAATTTACACAACTGAAGCAGCTTAGTCAAGGACAATCAGAGCCAACTTTGTGGCTACTAGAGAAAATGCACAACATGATTCCAAACTTTGTGACAAGAAATGCCAATCTTAACCCTGTCGATGCACCAGGAATCCAAAAACTTCTTACTTATGTCCAAAATGTTTATGATTCTTCCAAGAATGCGTGGCACAATTGAAATGATGTTTTCACAAACAAAGTACATGATATTGCACCAAAAGTAGCTGCAATTATTAAGCTAAGGTAGGTTTGGTATTTCGGAGTTTTGGTTCAAAGTGTTTGAAGGACCGAACATAATTTGCACTAAGAGAATGTTGGTGCCAAATGATGCCACTCCCTAGTTGTGGCGCCAAAAATCATTTGAAATTTTCAGGAAAATAGAAACAAGAACTATCCTACTCATTTGTTAGAAGATTGTAAGTAATAACCCTGTTTTAGGTGCCAATGGGCCAGTGATAACTTTAAGAAAACCCTCCTGAAAAAAGATATAAAATCCTAGCGAATCTTCCATTTTTCTAGAAAAAAATATTAATTTCTATTGGCAAATCTTTTAAATCACTAGAAGTTTGTATAAAGTCTTGGTGAATCTTGAAAAAAAATAGGAAAATACATTAATTACCATGGCAAATTGTTCCTAAAAAACAAATTAAATTCCTATGCAAAAGTAAAGGCCTAAAGCTGGCAATGATTGACTAGTTTAAGGTGTAGTGCTCGTGTCTATAATTCCTTAATTCCTTAATAATTTAAATCAAACATTGAATATTTTAAATTGGCCCTAAATTATTTTCACCACCATTAATTTTATTTATAATCTAATGGTTTGGGTTCTATTCTACAGACCAAAATGTACTTGTGGAGCTCCAATGCCCATGGGGCCCAAAATTGCATTTGGGTCATTGATCTTCTGCTCGTGTCTATAATTCCTTAATTCCTTAATAATTTAAATCAAACATTGAATATTTTAAATTGGCCCTAAATTATTTTCACCACCATTAATTTTATTTATAATCTAATGGTTTGGGTTCTATTCTACAGACCAAAATGTACTTGTGGAGCTCCAATGCCCATGGGGCCCAAAATTGCATTTGGGTCGTTGATCTTCCATAAGATCAACGACCCAAATGCAATTTTGGGCCCCATGGGCATTGGAGCTCTGTGGGTACATTTTGGCCCATGGAAATTGAGACCAACAACCCAACTACAATTTCAGGCTCGATGGGCTTTGGAGCTCCATGGGTACATTTTAACCCATGGAATACAAATGCAGTTGTTAGATTATAAATAAAATCAATTATGGTGATTAAACATTGTTGATATGGCCCTAAAGTAACCAATAATTATATAATATTATTGGCGAATTAATTTCATTTTCTACTAAAACTTATAAAATTTAGGCGAATATGATCTAATTAGGTATCAAATATTGTGGCGAATTTTTGAGTTTAAAATTTTTAATGAAATAAATATTCCGGTGATTTAACTAGGACTAAAATAAAATTTTGCAAAAATGTGGCGATTCAGGTCACCTTATAGCTTGCACTATTAGCCAAATTTCAAATCCCCAACTTCAACTATTAGCCAATTGGCGAATATTAGCCACTAAAAAAATCACTACAATGTTCTAATAAGTGACATGTAAGCAAGCACAAGTGACGACTAGGTGATGAATTGTCTTTATAGACCACACTCTATAATCAAAACACACAGATGAAACGAGAGAAGGAATAGATTTAATGAAGGAATAGGATCTCCTTCTTCCCTTTGTTTTAATGCTTAAGAAACCATTGTTATGTTTCAGTTTGCTTGTTTTCATGCTACTTATAATTAGGCTACTCGCTAAGAGATGTTGTACAACACATAAACCTCTAATGAAAGGATTGAACTCTTCTCAAGTTTTAGGTGAGAATTGTATTTGTATGCAAACGTGTAGAAGCTAAAATGATGAGTTAATCATAAAATGAGTCATAATAGGACTTGGTAAAATGGTTAACACAATTAGTGAAGGATATGATAAGCTAGTGACTAAGGTAAGTAATTCTCATCCCCCATTTTCTTGGCATAGGATTTGGACTTCAAAGAACTAGCCTAAAGCTAAGTTCTTCTCTTGGCTAGTGTGTCATGCTAAGATCCTCACTTGCGATCAGCTCAAGAAGCAAGGTTTCTTGGGCTCTAGCAAGTGTTCTTTGTGCTACATCCAAGAAGAGGATTGTAATCTTTAAATCCTCCATTGTGACTATGCTAGAGGCATATTTGACCCTTTTTTTGACAGTTTCAATCTTAAATGGGTGATCAGAAGATTTTTCAATGATTTCTTTGATTCTAGGTCATGCCAAGTGTAATGTCCCATTTTTTGGTGCATAGATATTTGTGCACAATGTGCTTGTTCCTAGTCTCTTGGAGGCGATCTGACATGTTTGGGAAGAACTCCAATGTTTTTGGAGTGGTCTTGATTCAGTCTGCAGAACAATTATTTGGGTTCTCCTTGTGTAATGGGATTATTTCTCATGGCTTTGAGCTTAGTTGATGTTCCGGGTAACAGTGTTGGTTTCTGAAGTTTGATTGGGCTTCTAAATTGCTCTCCAAGATTCTTGGAAGAATTTTCTATTTTTGGAAAGTCATCCGGAAGGCATCATTGCACATCCCAAACCTTACAGAGCATATTGGTTCAGTTTATTTGGCATTCGGAGGCCGTTTGGATTTCCCACAAAATTTAATATTTAATGAGCTATTTTAATTATATTTTTCACTTAAGTTCCTAAGGGTGAAAAATAATTAAAATATTATTAAGTGTTATAGCTCATTTGAAAGGGGCAAACATATTTTTTTTGTAGGCACATAAAAGTGAGCACTTAAGTGGAGGAAAAAAAGAAATAATTTAAGTTAGAAGGAAAATGCTATTATTTTCAAGAAATAATTCATTTCCTTTGTAACTCCTCCAGTGCCTTATAAAAAAGAATGAGCTCTCATTTGGAAGGGTCATGTTATGTTTTCTGGAATTTGATTGCAGATGATGGATTGAACCTGTGAGTTCTTCCATATTCTCTTGAGGACGAAAACGCTCTTGTAGAATTTCTCGAGGACGAAAACCCTCTTGGAGATTGGGTGTGGTTTTACACAGAAATCACCATTGTGCTAAAGCTGGATTTTTGGAGCAAGATCATGCAGAGTTTTGCCTTTGTACTTTCATGAGTTTTGGATTATTCTAATTTGATGTTGGTCAATGATATTTATTATATCTTAAATTGTTTTGGGCATTCCAATGAATATTTTGGAGTTTTGATTTTTTCTTCATGTTGGGCCGTACAACACAGTCGCACCATTCATCGTGGGTGATTTTGGCTTGTTCACAATTCTGTTCGTTTGGCAAAAAGAATGCATGGAATTTTAGGGAATGGTGAAGACATCAACTTTCATGTTAAATTTGTGGTGTTTTATATTGTTTTGACTGGGTTTGGAGTTGATCGTACTAGCAGGGGCCGTACATAGCCAAGAAGGCAAATTCATCATATTGCCATACTTATGTGATATTGAGATCAGACATTTGGGTATTCTTAATCTGGTTTGAGCGTTGCTTTTTATCATTATGGCAATGATGACTGATGATTGTTGGTATTTTTCTTAAGGCAGTCCGTACAACCTTTGAAGTGTCGTACATATCAAGGAATCGGGGGCCATAAATGCATGTCAATCTGGGCTATTGACTTGTCTTTTAATTATTTGGAATGTGAATATGAGTAATGTTATTCTATTTCAGTTTTGATGGAGATCTAATGTATATGATAATCTTGTGAGATTCTTCATGACAGGGCCACCGTACAGCAAATGGTTGAGGAGATTTCAGTATTCTGATGAAGACTTATTTTCAATAATTGATTGTTAGCTCAGTTTATTTTTGGTGTTTAGAGGATGATGTGAATTCTTGATGGTTTGATCTAAATGTGTTGTGATATTATGAGAGCATGCTGCTACAGGCCGTACAAACCTGTGAGAGGAAGTTGAATCTTTAAATGCAGATTGCATATCTTTTGATTGTCTTCTTCTTGGATTGATATTATCTGAGGGTTAGCATTATTTTGTATGATTGTTGGGAAAGGGGGAAAAGTTTATATGATCATCATGGTGAATGTTTGCCTCGTCAAAGCTGCCATACACAAATAGGTGGGTCTGAAATATAAGGCACTATTGATCAGCATATAAAATCTGAATGTTATCAAACTTGGACAGAGTTAAGATTATATATTTGATGTTGCCATTTGCTATGCAGGGGGAACTTCCATGAATTGCTAAATTTGATGATGCCAAACAAGTCCTAATCTTTGTATCTGATTAGTGTTGTATCTTTGAATCCATTGTAATATTTTTATGTGGCAAACACACATTATAATCTCCTGGATGGTTCAACCGCCAGTGTGGGCAAATTGGTATTCTACCTTTCTTTGTTTCTACCCACTGGAATAGTGGCGAATACCCACTGAATAAGTGGATGAATTTGGATTTTCATGCTTGCTTCTTACCCACTGGAGAGTGGTGAATTCCCACTACATTGTGGATGCCTGCTCAAGCAGATGAATGCTTATTTCATTGCACAATGTTATAATCTGTAAGCCGAAACACCTTATGCTCTCACCTCGCCTGAATTGGGATCTTGGTGATCAGAAGTGTGGAGGTATTTTAATTGTGCTAACATTTGATTATCATTGTTCAATATTTTGGAAAAAAAATTGGGGAAGATTGTTACAGTGGTATCAGAGCTGGTGTGTTCTTGCCAGCCTGTTGGGAAGCTAATTTGTTGCAGATCTTTCAGTTGAGGAAGTCAGTTTTCAGCCTTGCATGTGAGTGATCAGCACTTGCATCTGTGTTCAAAGTTCAGGCAGTTGAAAGATTCTGAGCAGTGTTGAGAGATCATGGCATCTCTTATGTGGGAAAGAAGAGAGACAGATGTCCTGGATGAATTAGAAAGAGCTGTTCAAGAGAAGTTGGATCGAAGGAAGTATCATCATGAGGCCACTAAGATTATTGATGAGTACGAAGAACTACCATATGACTATAAGCAACAACTCCCTTGGAATGCTTTCTTGGAAATCATCAAAGAGGGAAATCCGGATAAAAAAGGATTTCTAGAATACATTCAGAAGATAAGGAATGAAGAGGAGATGAAGAAAATGTCCTTGTGCAAGCTTGAGTTAACTACTTCAAAGGCAAGGACCAAGAACTTTTCTAAGTCTTCACTTTCCAACTCACCAAACAAGAAACCTCTCAATTCAAGGAAGAGAGAGGTTAGCAAGAATGAACTCAGGAGAAGAAGTCTATGTTTCCTTTGCAAAAATCCTTGGGATCCTAATCATCATTGCAAGAACAAAGAAGTTGAACCAGTAACTTTCATCACATGTCCATTCTCTCAGGATGATGGGGAAACAAATAAAAAGGAAGATGAAGTCTTGAAATCTGAAATACATAAGATTGAGCCTATGTATGATGAAGACAAAGTCATAAATCATGAGACATGCATAGAGGAGTTTGCTGATTTAACGAAGGCTACAGTAGAAATTTATGAAGCTAAACCTTGCTTTGATAAAGAATGTGAGCCTAAGGTGTTGGACTTTGCAAATCCTTCATTTGATGAAGATCCTGAAGATGCCACTACAATTGAGGAGATGAAGATGATCAATAGACTGCTAAAAGGTGACTATGTAAGTGAGCCTGAGAGCATTGAAGCAAAGTGTCTTGTTGAGTACATGGGAAACAATGAAATCATAAAAGATGAAAATGTTGAAGCTGCTGAAAATTTCAGAACATCACCTAATGAAGAGCATTTCCACCATTCTAGTGATGGAAGTCTTGATTATGAGTGGGATTGTTCCATGCAAAGAGAAGAGTAGTTAGAGTCTTCAAAGATCCTTGACGAAGAATGTGTTGATAAAGACTTTAAATCAGCCATTGTTGATGATTCAATGTTTGATTATAAGACTACCATTTCATTTGATCTAAGTGATGAAGAAAAAGATTCAACTCCTATGTAATTTGAAGAACTTAACATCCTTGCAAAAGAGTCAGTTGATGAGCATGTTGATGAAGAGTTTGTTGGAAGATTTGGATCAGCCTCAAAGGTTGGCTCAACATTGAGTTTATGTGATGCTACTTCTTGTAGTCAAAGTAGCTATGAAGAGGATAACTTTAAAGTAGCTGATTTCAAGGATCATGCTTCTAAGAATATGACAGAAAATTTATTGTGTAGTTGATTTGGATTTTAAGAAGCAATTGTTAGTCACCAAAGCTAAGGTTGTGCAAGTTCTAACACATTTGGATAACTCACATAAGTTTGTTGAAGATCACATTTGGAGAGCTCAAGTTGAAAGGAGACAAATAGGCATAGAAAAAAGATCTTCACTTGAAGATTGGTGTGTAGTCAGGAAGGCATTGGAAACTTTGAAATCAGATTATTTGAACCTGCTTATTGATAGGGATCATGTCTTTGAGTTTGTTGGCCGAATTTTTGATGCATGGAAGGAAAGAGATGCTAAAATTGATACGCTTATATTTAAGCTTAAAACAATTATGGATTCTTTAGAGCGTACCCAAATGGCTCTCTTAGAAGTTGAAAGTCAATTTGTAGATGTGCACTAATTCAAGGAACAAGTTGGAGCTGCAAGAGCAGATAAAGGCAAGCTGATAATTGAAGAGCTTGATTTGCTCAAAGGAAGTTTTGACTTAGGACAGTCTCCTAAGTATGCAGATACAGAGTTGGAGAAAATTGATGAATTGTGTGAAAAAAAAGGTGAAAAAAACTACCAATCATTTGATGATTCTTTTTCTATGACGGAAGTTGAGTTTACACATGATAATCCACTCCTCATGTTACATGATAAAGAACAATTGGATGTAAGTAATATGGAGGAGGATAGTAACAGGATATGGGATCCTGGTGCAAAGTATTCATGGAATTTTACTATGCACAGAAACTTCTTCAATTGGAAGTTTTCATCAGTTGTTGAAGATGGGCATAAGTTTCAGGTATGCAATGGATTAGGTTCTATGATGGCTCACTTTCATAATGGAATTTATTTGCAGGATAGTAGTGTTGGTAAGATTGTTTTATGGATGAATTTGGAGTCAAATTTATGTCATGAAACTGCTGTCCTTCATCCAATCAGCCATCATAAATGTTCATTTGCATACATAATGATTGATTGGAGAGAAATTTTGGTCATAACTTTGACTTTTTCTGATTGTAGATGGCCTAAATTTCTTATTGTTCTCAAAAGATTTCAGTTTTGTCGTTGCTATCTCATTTTGAGATCACTGAAATATGATTTTCATGAGATTATTTCAGACTTGTGCAGCTATGAGATTGATCTTTTTGTTGTTTTTAGCCTTTTATGGGAAGATGACAAAAGTTTTCAGCTGAAAGGAACAAGTGTTACAGTTACTAATGCTCTTTTGGAGAGTGAGAATCAGTTGATTCATGGCTGTTCTGAGTTGTTTCCAGCTTGTTATCAAGCTGATTTGTGTTCTTCATTGGGAGAGCACTACAGTTTTTGGGTTCAAGTAGTTGTTTCGTGTTGGATGATTGTATTGATGATTGCTAACTCTTTCATTTTTGGAGTTAGTGATGTTTGGGATCCAAAAAGTTGTGTAAATGAAGAAATGTTTCATAGTTGTAAGCAAAGTTCCAACCGTGCAGTTCGCAATTATATCGGAGTGGCACCGCAGATGCGGTGTGAAGCATTCTTGAGATTAATTTGGGATCCAGGTGTATTATTGTTAATCATGCAGGTATCTCTGTTGGATAGCATGCATTGCTTGAGGACAAGCAATATTGAGCGGGCAGGACTGTAATGTCCCATTTTTTGGTGCATAGATATTCGTGCACAATGTGCCTGTTCCTAGTCTCTTGGAGGCGATCTGACATGTTTGGGAAGAACTCCAATGTTTTTGGAGTGGTCTTGATTCAGTCTGCAGAACAATTATTTGGGTTTTCCTTGTGTAATGGGATTATTTCTCATGGCTTTGAGCTCAGTTGATGTTCCGGGTAACAGTGTTGGTTTCTGAAGTTTGATTGGGCTTCTAAATTGCTCTCCAAGATTCTTGGAAGAATTTTCTATTTTTGGAAAGTCATCCGGAAGGCATCATTGCACATCCCAAACCTTACAGAGCATATTGGTCCAGTTTATTTGGCATTCAGAGGCCGTTTGGATTTCCCGCAAAATTTAATATTTAATGAACTATTTTAATTATATTTTTCACTTAAGTTCCTAAGGGTGAAAAATAATTAAAATATTATTAAGTGTTATAGCTCATTTGAAAGGGGAAACATATTCTTTTTTGTAGGCACATAAAAGTGAGCACTTAAGTGGAGGAAAAAAAGAAATAATTTAAGTTAGAAGGAAAATGCTATTATTTTCAAGAAATAATTCATTTCCTTTGTAACTCCTCCAGTGCCTTATAAAAAAGAATGAGCTCTCATTTGGAAGGGTCATGTTATGTTTTCTGAAATTTGATTGCAGATGATGGATTGAACCTGTGAGTTCTTCCATATTCTCTTGAGGACGAAAACGCTCTTGTAGAATTTCTCTTGAGGACAAAAACCCTCTTGGAGATTGGGTGTGGTTTTACACAGAAATCACCATTGTGCTGAAGCTGGATTTTTGGAGCAAGATCATGCAGAGTTTTGCCTTTGTACTTTCATGAGTTTTGGATTATTCTAATTTGATGTTGGTCAATGATATTTATTATATCTTAAATTGTTTTGGGCATTCCAATGAATATTTTGGAGTTTTGATTTTTTCTTCATGCTGGGCCATACAACACAGCCGCACCATTCATCGTGGGTGATTTTGGCTTGTTCACAATTCTATTCGTTTGGCAAAAAGAATGCATGGAATTTTAGGGAATGGTGAAGACATCAACTTTCATGTTAAATTTGTGGTGTTTTATATTGTTTTGACTGGGTTTGGAGTTGATCGTACTAGCAGGGGCCGTACATAGCCAAGAAGGCAAATTCATCATATTGCCATACTTATGTGATATTGAGATCAGACATTTGGGTATTCTTAATCTGGTTTGAGCGTTGCTTTTTATCATTATGGCAATGATGACTGATGATTGTTGGTATTTTTCTTAAGGCAGTCCGTACAACCTTTGAAGTGCCGTACATATCAAGGAATCGGGGGCCATAAATGCATGTCAATCTGGGCTATTGACTTGTCTTTTAATTATTTGGAATGTGAATATGAGTAATGTTATTCTAATTCAGTTTTGATGGAGATCTAATGTATATGATAATCTTGTGAGATTCTTCATGACAGGGCCACCGTACAGCAAATGGTTGAGGAGATTTCAGTATTCTGATGAAGACTTATTTTCAATAATTGATTGTTAGCTCAGTTTATTTTTGGTGTTTAGAGGCTGATGTGAATTCTTGATGGTTTGATCTAAATGTGTTGTGATATTATGAGAGCATGCTGCTACAGGCCGTACAAACATGTGAGAGGAAGTTGAATCTTTAAATGCAGATTGCATATCTTTTGATTGTCTTCTTCTTGCATTGATATTATCTGAGGGTTAGCATTATTTTGTATGATTGTTGGGAAAGGGGGAAAAGTTTATATGATCATCATGGTGAATGTTTGCCTCGTCAAAGCTGCCATACACAAATAGGTGGGTCTGAAATATAAGGCACTATTGATCAGCATATAAAATCTGAATGTTATCAGACTTGGACAGAGTTAAGATTATATATTTGATGTTGCCATTTGCTATGCAGGGGGAACTTCCATGAATTGCTAAATTTGATGATGCCAAACAAGTCCTAATCTTTGTATCTGATTAGTGTTGTATCTTTGAATCCATTGTAATATTTTTATGTGGCAAACACACATTATAATCTCCTGGATGGTTCAACCGCCAGTGTGGGCAAATTGGTATTCTACCTTTCTTTGTTTCTACCCACTGGAATAGTGGCGAATACCCACTGAATAAGTGGATGAATTTGGATTTTCATGCTTGCTTCTTACCCACTGGAGAGTGGTGAATTCCCACTACATTGTGGATGCCTGCTCAAGCAGATGAATGCTTATTTCATTGCACAATGTTATAATCTGTAAGCCGAAACACCTTATGCTCTCACCTCGCCTGAATTGGGATCTTGGTGATCAGAAGTGTGGAGGTATTTTAATTGTGCTAACATTTGATTATCATTGTTCAATATTTTGGAAAAAAATTTGGGGAAGATTGTTACAGCCAGTCACTTTGAATACTCTTCAAGAATTATGGAATTTGGCCCCAAGTCTAATAGTTTAGAAGATAGAGCTTGAAAGGAACAAAAGAATTTTCAATGATAAAGGGAAAAGCAAAGATCAAGTGTGGAAATTTCTATGGCTTGCTCTCGATGCATAACAACTTCAAAAATGGCTAAATCCAAGGAAGCAAAACTAGGTGAGTGTCTCTTTCGAGGAACTAGCTGAATGTTGGGAAGTGCTTTGAAGGTGTCCCCCGAAAAGCTATGGCTAAGAAGGAAGCCAGAAAATAGTGCTCTCCTCCGTTTGGTTGGTCCAAACTGAATTTTGATGGGGCATCCTAGAAAAATCCTAGAGCCTCTAGGGTAGGAACTCTTCTCTAGAACCACAAGGGAGAAGTTCTTACTTTGGGGATTTAATTTACTAGAATTAATTCAAACTACATAGCTGAAGCTAAAGGGCTCAATTTACACCTCAAATTAGGAGCCCAACTTCTAGCATCATGTAATATCCCCAATGGGATCTGCCCTAAAATTCTGATTTTAAAATTCTGAATTCTGCCCTAGTTTTCTGCACTTTTAGTTTTCTGCTGAAACCCGAGAATTCTGCTCTGATTTTCTGATTTTATTTTCAGAATTATAAACATTCATAGGCAGCCAACAAATATGCTCCAAACATCATGAAATGTATGCCAAACATGTATAATCATTGACAAAGATATCAACTATGAAAATCAATCATCCAAAGACCAAACATGTGCCAATCAAATCTGATTTCTGCTTAAATAAGTCTGCTGCTCCAAAATGAATATGCTGATTGGAAATTACATCAATTTCATGGGCTCGAAAATGACAACAATGCCCAGAAATTCTGCACTACAATTTAGACCAAATAAGTATGATTGTACATACCAATTACAAGCAAAATAGTTGACAAAATATCAACCCTAGCTGGGCGAAATCTCCATGAGGTGCACCTAGGGTTTGCTGCTCCAAAAATATGCCAAATTCGCCCTCAAAAGTGGGTGCTCATATCTTCTCCAAAGTGGCGCTAGAAATTAGGGTGAACCCTAATGCAAAATGCATACAAAATGCCACGAATATGAAACTCCAAAGGTGGCGCACAAATCTAGGGTAAAATCCTAGCTCCAATGATGCACAAATGCCACAATGAAATCTCCTTCAAAGCTGATCTAACATCTGAATATGCAAATCTGCTCTTCTCCTCCACAAATCTCCAATGAAGTGCAATTGTGAAGTCCGTATGAATCTACCTCCAAAGTGTGATTGGGTGTTCGTCCAATCCACTTATCTTCCTTGGGGTTTTCGTCCTAGGAAGGCGCTGAACTAAAAGTTGCAGCCAAGAAAGATAAATCTCAAATGAAAGGAATATGATGAATGATGATGGAGTTGCCTCAAACCACCTTGTATTTATACACATTACTTCTTTCCTCAAGGCCGACCTCCTCTTGTTATTTCTTATTTTATTTTACCTTGTTTCCCTCTTCTAGGGCTGACCAAGAGCTAGGCGCCCAAAATAACATAAGGATATTTTATTTAACCTTCTTATCTCCTTCTTGGCCGACCAAAGCAAAGTAGTTTATTTTTCTTATTTATTTTGTCCACTCTCCAAGTGGGGCGAACCAATTAGGTAACTCAAACATCATGAATTTGACTCCAAATCAAGTCGTCCTCCTCAAGGTGAAACATCATAAACTATTCTTATTTTTCCAAAGGCAATTTCCATATTTTCCTTCATTTGCCATTCTCCCATTGGGTCACTCCATATCAGGGCAAATTTTTTTATTAGTGATGACCTCATCAAAAATACCACAAAAATATGCTAAGTCATCTTCCATGCTCAATTTGCCCTACAAAATTGGCTAAGTGTGAAAACTCGCCAATTAGGTCATTCCCTGAGCCCTTCGACTTAGCCTACAGGAATGGAAATAGGCTAGCCAACTCTGCTAAGTGATCACTCCGAAAATGGGGACATTACACATCATCACTAATGAAATGCAAAATAGGAACATTCGCAATTGGCGTATCAACAAAATTCTTTATGAAGCTAATTTATTGCTAAGTACATTTAGCAATTTCTGATTGTTGCATGCTAGTAGAGAATGGAATAAAGCGATTGATTGGTTGGCAGATCTGAGTTTGAAGGAAGATTACCATTTCTTCTATCAAGTTGGTCATGGCTTCAAAGGAGATGAGACCTTCCAGATTTTCTCATCTTATCAATGAAGGCAAATCTTCTCGGCCTTCTTAAATTGGCTATCCCGTTATGCCACTACCCGTTTGTTTTATGTCAGGATTTCATTTTGAAAAGAGTTTATTTTCTTTCCCTCGCCTAGTGCTTTCTAACATTGCATTCTGGAAAGTTTCCCTTGATAAGAGGAATTGGCCTTCTATCTTGTACAGGCCTAATATTAGCAGTCACATATGGAAGTTTCCCTTTCTATTGTTGTTTTATGCTAATATAGACAATCTTGATCATTCTTTCCATTCACAGGTTATAGTTATCAACGAAACTTCTATGCAAAAGAACTAGAGGTTGAGCCTTTTTGCTGGCTTAAATAGTTCGCTTAGAATTGGCACTATGTTTGGAAGTTTCTAAAAAACTCAGGAGTTAACATGAAAGTGAAGGCTTATGGTTGCTTTGGTATGTTGCTAAGTTAATAGGTTCTATACTTTTTCCCCCGATGCCTATATGGGTTCGGTACGAGGCCGGGATGGCCTAGCATTCGCCCAAGGTCCGCCCCAGGCACCTATAGAAGAAAATGCAAGGAACCCAAGGTGCCCAGGGCGGACCCTAGGCAAACCCGGGCTGGATCGAGGAGGACCTGGACGTATCTAGGTGAAAGTCAACGAAAAAAATGTCAATGTTCTTATCCAAGTGTTGAAATCTCATTTTTCCATCAGTCATCACTCCTCCTGCGTGAGAATTATTATTGCAATTGAAGGTTGATGTATAATAAAACCTTATTCCACCCTGGTTGAGGGGACAGACCATGTTTGTTTCAAATCGTGGTGTCCATTTTGTGTGGTTTTTTAATACACTTGTCGCCCTGGGGTTTTCTTGCAACCTGTTTCCGATTAAATGGCTCCATTATTATGAAATATGGCTCCACAATATTTCTCGCAGCCCGTTTCTGATAATATGGCTCCATTATTACGAAATAAGCATTGCCATTTTCCTTTCAAGCTTTCACCAAATGTTTTGCTCCCTCACAAGTCAACTATGTTTTGCTCCGTCGTAAATCTATTTACGAGTTTGGACAAAGTTGCATCTCATTGTTTAAATATTCATTTCGCTATGTTTGTTTAATGTTTTAATTGATTTTTTAAATTTGTGAAAAATGCATGCGTCGTGAAGGTTTGTGTGGTTTCAAAGGTGCTGCCCCTGGACCCCGCTAGGGGCTCTGCCCCCAAACCCCCGCAAGTCACCATCCTCAAATCTAGGCCCTTAGTCCCTTCGTTCTTGCCCCCCATCTCGAGACTCTATGGAATATAGCTTATTTTGCCTAAAGTTATACATTTCAACAGATTGTGAGTTCTTCAGTTGATTATAATTTTGATTTTGTATTGACATTTGACAAATCACTCAATTATGAATATTTTATTTTTTGCAAATTAATAAGTATTTAAATATTTTGTTTATTGACAATTATGAGTATTACTGTTTTTATAATTTTTAATATATATAAAAATATAAATTATAGTTATAGAGTATTACTGTATTGTGTATATATATAGTAATACTCAATATAACTATAATTTATAATTTATATACACATTATAGTAATACTCAATATAATAAATATATATAGTAGTCGTGCCCGTACCCAGGCAAAAAAAATTGCCATACTAACATACCCGAACCCATAACTGTCCCCGTACTGGGATTGGCAACTTAGGTCTTCTGTTAAGAGTCAAGACCCATGTGTGACTCAAGAAATTAGTTTGTGCCAGCAACTATCTTCAGCAAGTTTCCTTCTAATAGGCATGTGGCATGGAGAAGTTGCTGGGACTTCTCATTATATATTTTAGCTGCCTATCTCTTTGGGTTCTGCTTGGCTGGTCTCTTAATGCCTTTTGTTGTTCTTTTAAATTTGTCTCTCTTTATCCTCTTCTATGTCACAGCTGACTTACACACTTGCCTCCCCGGCTTTGCACTTGGTTGTGCTTGCTTTGCACTTCTGGTTTACCTTGGACCTGTCCTTTCCTCTTGTCTCTTTGGCATGAGTTCTTTTTCAAGCAAAATACTTTCTAATTATGGTCTGGGGGATAAGTCTCTCAGGGAGAGTGAATTGCCGGCTTCTCAAGGTCCCTCTCTCCCTCCCCCACTCAACTTGCATCTTCGTACAGATTAGCCTGAGCTGTCCAGCTCAGAGATTCGGAGTACCCATGGTAGTACCAATAGGGACAGAGCTTCATCTCCTCCTGTGGGAAGGAATAAAAGGAAAGTTGGGCCCCTGTATTAAAAGAATGCATGGAAGTTCAATAGATGAACAGGATAGAGCCTTTTCGGAAGACCTCAATTTTAAAGTTGTCAATGTGCTAGAGACCTGAAAACAGTCCATAATTTAAGTGTCTCTATCCAAAATCAGAACGAGATTGAACTAGAAAAATATTCACTCTTGCTCATTGTTACCAATAGCATTAGTCTGCACCTTCAAAATATCAACACTAAATCCATGGAGCGTACTTGCAGATTAAGTGATATTTTTGATACTTGAATGTCCATCAATGTTAATACTAATGAGCTAGAAATCACACGAGTGTAGGCACTTCCTCCTTAATGATGCAGGAAGCATTCAGCACCATCTGCACCACCACTTTTGCATCCCAAATCACAGAAGTGGTCAAAATTCTGGTCACCAAGTCATTTATATGGATCTGGAGGAAAATAATAGATTCTAGTTCCTTCTCCTGCACTGGTTATGTTTTTCTCAGGGTGTTGGGTTTTTTGAGCTGTAATAATAGACTTTGTTCTGAATATAATCCTTCTTTATTGATAAAATAAAGTTTTTAAATTTATCAAAACAGACACAGAATGCACCATTATCTATGAGGATATCTAGAACAGCTCTCTTACCAGCCCAGGCCACTCTCTTGACAATATTGTTAAACTCTGTATTGGCAACTATACTACAGTTGATGGCTAGGCATTTTATTTTATTTTAACCTCTCATGAGAATTGTATTCTTAACAGTGTTAGCCTATTATCATCTGCTGTTGTAAATTCTTACAGCTTTTGAGTTTACACTATCATGGTTTACCCACTATTTATGACTATTTTGTTCAGTCACTTCTCTCTTCTGAGTGGTGTTATGGCAACCCCTTTTCCATCTTCTCTGGCTGTCATCTTCTCTGTTGTAGGGTATTAAGTATTAAGCACCCCCTTCTGCTGTCTTTGCAAGCAGTACTTTTCCACTCTCACTGATCTATTTTGGTTACTCGTGGATATTAATTTTCTATTTCATTCCAGTTCCAGAGAGGACTAATTGCTTAGTCATGGTTCAATCTGAAATTGACTTTGCACACATTCTACAAGCTAAAGATTACAATACAGTATGCAATTATTAATAAATACACAGCTTTGGGATGACAGTGATTGGTAACATATTGCAGGGAATATGGTGCTTTGATATGGAAGAGGAAAGTTCTGACAAGTTTGAATAGTAGAGGTCATCATCTTAACATATTCTTGAAGAGGTGGTTATCGTGAGCTTTCTAATATAATTATAGAGGTAAATGATACATATGTTTAACTGCATATATTCAATCAAGGGCAGTCTCTCCATTAACTTTTTTGTAAAACACATTGTCAACAGCTTTAAGCCTGTAGATATCTCAACATATTGGGCCTTGTACAGTAAAATTTATCCAGATCCTTCAAGTATCATGAGATCTTTGCATTTAAGCACACTGTCTACTTAACTTGGAAGCTGCTGACGCCTGAAGTACGTTTAAAAAGTATCCACTTATCAAAAACATTTTTGAATTAGGAAAGTAGTTGAGATTGTTCAATTGATGGATTTTACCAATGATGAAAGTTGTGTATGTTTTCTGTAATAACTATTGCGAATATCATAAAAATAGGAAATATATGAGTGCTTTGAAGCATTCTCAGACAAGCACTCTTCTATTCCAAACATTCTTTGTGTCAGTGAATGGGATTGCAATGCACATTCATGGATGCATATGCATAAAGAGCTCATACATAAATCTCTTCAGGATATAAACTGTTGTATGCACATTTAGATCTCTAAGACTATAATAATTACTCTAAACAAGGTACGGTTCATTAATTCATAGATGGCAGACTCGGCGAGTACTCACCATTTTTTTGGTGTGGCAAGTAACTCACCGAGTTTTTTTGGTGAGTATTCGCCAAAAACTCAACGAGTCTGAGTGAATGACATGTCCCGAACTAGGTTTTTGAACAAGATTTCTGAACTTGCAAATTTCAACTTAAAACCCTAGGACTGATTTCTGATTTAATATCTGCACCCTATTAATTTGTCTTCACCGAGCATGAAACATAGTCTAACACATGTAATAATGATGGCAAAAAGAAACATACATCTGCAGTCTTATCAATTGTTAATTACACCATGAAATACACGTACAAGCATGCAAAATATGAATGCAAGTCTGCTGCTCCAATTCGTAATGATATAGAATGAAATTACATCAAGATCATTGGCCCAACATGGCCATCAAACTCCCAGATCGCTGCTGTTACAAATCAGAATTGAAAGATGGATTCAACATACCAATTATGATGCCAACAAGGAGCGAACCTCTTCAATCAATTCAGCCTTCAATGAAAATGATGAAAGATATCAAGAATGGATGATGCCAAGGCTGATCGCTCCACAATTGCTGGTCGCCGCCACTTATGATGATGCAGATCGCCTCTATTGATGACTTCAATTCGACCTTATGCAGATCGGCCTTCTCCAAGGTGGACATGCAACTCAAAGATGGAATTTTCAAGGGCGGCGGCTAGGTTTCAGGACTGCCACAAAACTGATATGAAATCTGAGCTCAAATGAACCTCCTACATGCAATAGATCTGACCAGAAATTGTCCTCCAATGGTGCGCTCAAACCAAGCAAAAAATCTCTCACAAATTGGCACTCAAAGGGCAAAGTAAATGATCTTCAATATCCTCAAAGTGCGCTCCTAGCTGATGCAAAAGTCTTCAATGATGACGCTCCTCAATGATGCCCAAGATCTTCAACAATGAAACTCAAATCTGCAATGAAAGATATCTCTTGAATGCTCAATTAACTTTGAATTCTCCAATGAAGCACAAGCGTGAACTCCGTATGAATCCACCTCCAAGATGTGATTGGGTTTCGTCCAACACACCTCCTTCCATAAAACAATTATTTTATTATTTTTGTCCTTTTGATAATTAATGTAAAAATACATTAATTCATTTTCCAACTTTGCCAATACAAAGAAAAATTAGCTGAGCCTTCTAAAACAACTTTCTAAATTTCCATAGCTCAACCACTGCATTCCCTCAGTTCACGAATTAGCCTACGGGAATGAAGATAGGCTAACTCCTGTTAGGTGATCTTGCCAGATGCAACAACTGAGGCAAAAAGTTTTTTTTTTTTAAATCAGAATCTTTTTTGGATCTTCATGCTAGTAACCCTAATGGTCTATGGGCCCCACCCACACCCTAGACAGTCACAAAAGTGAAAAAATGAGAAAGGCTAAAGGTTGCAAGAGTGAAAGTATTAGGATAAGAAAAGTAAGGACTTGGTATTGCAAAACACATAGTGATAAAACTGTGAAAATGACGTGCACTATGAAGGTTTGTGTGGTATCGAAGGCCTTAATTTAGGCTTGGTGGTGTGGGCTCCACCCCTTGACCCCACCCTATACCACAACAAGGAATGCGCCAGGGGCGCTGCCCCCAAACCCCCGCAAGGAGCGCTACCTCTCAACCTCTCTGGGGGCTCCGACCCTTGACCCCCACCCATCTCCCCATCAAGAAACTCCATGGAACATAGATCAGATCTAATAGAAAACACTTTTGTACCCATTTATGGACTCATTGGATACATTTTGTCATTGAATTTTGAAAAAAAAATGTGTTCTTAAATAAATTTAAGTTATTTTTTTAATTTTAAGTTGCCGAGTTTTTGCCAAGTCCAAGTCTACCAACTATGCATTCATTACTTTTAATTTCACCACTCCTATTTGTTCATTTCTAAAGTGGACAACAGAAAGGGCCACTCAAGATCTTTGAGAATCCTTTAACACAAACATTGTGACTACACATTTGTTTTGACAGCTTTCAAACGGAATGTTCACAAATTAATTGGTGGGAGGAAAAAGTGCATATTCAAACTATAAAGCAATGGTATGCATACCATGGTGTTAGGGAAGCAGCTTAGAAAAAGTAGCCAGCCTACATTCCCATGACTAGAGTTTCTGCTGTAATTATTAATTAAAGTAGCCAACTAATGAAATATTAATTATATTAAATAAGAAGCTTTCATTCCAATTGTATTTTTTCACATCATTTACTTTGGAGTTGTTTGTGTTTTAAATCAGATATCATACAACAAAACTTGCAATCTTCAACGAAGCATTCTACATGCTTTACTGTTTATGACTAGTTAAAAGCCTAGAACTTTTCTCAATTCTACTATTTAGGAGGATATCAGATGACCTCCTAGAAGTCTGAATTCAATAATGATCACATGCCCACCGACGACTGCTATTGTAGGACACATTATAGATGAGATTTAAGATTTTTTCACAAAAGCTAAAGCCTCCCACCCTATAACACAACAAGGAATGTGCCAAGGGCACTTCCCCCAAACCCCTCGCGAGGGGCGCTACCTCTTGACCTCGTTGGGGGCTCCGACCCCAACCCGTTGTCGTCCCCCTGTTGTCCCAAAACTTAGGCCCTTGGTCCCCTCATCTCGAAACTCGTCCCCCCGTCTTCCCGTCAAGAAACTCCGTGGAACATAGATCAAATCTAACAAAAAACACTTTTGTACTTGTTGATGCATAAATCTGTGGGTTTAATCCAACAGCAACATGGGAAACTCTTAAATGTGGGAATGCTTCTCAGAGTGACCTCCAAGTTTTAAGGAAGCTGACTCTTCCATTCTTTCAGTGGGGGTTTGAGAAAAGATTTAGAAGGAAAATGATATTTGCAAAAATAAATGCCTAAGTCTAAGGCAATCCGCCGGATTTGAAACAACTAGTTGAACAGTGTTAACTTTGTGAGATTTAACTGGAATTAAAGAGCATCAATGCATGGTTAAACCCAGTTTATAAACAGAGGCAGAATAAACAGAGGAATTAGAAGCAAAAAACAGAGATATGCAAATATGCACAGAACACCATCTCATTATTTGAACAGTAACAAATTACAAAGGCAAAAGTTGCTGCACAAAATGACTGTTACATTCTCATAAAGAAAGAATTGCTAAGGCAAGAAGAAAACATCTGTGTCTACTGCTCCAACTCTCTGATCTGTAAAAATGTAAAACTCTGAATGTATGAAGAACTCTCTGAATGTGACCCGGATCTGGCTATTTGTAGCCCCAAAAACCCAACAAAATATTTCAACGGCCTCAATTGAAAATCTGAAACTAACTCCATAGAATCCGGCATAAAATCTGGCAATTAACCATAAATCTCAACTGAACTGGCTGTATCTCCATGGCTGAAAAATGCATCTGTGTGAGAAAGAAAATCTCCCGCCACTATCTCTCTTCTTACTTGCCGTAAGAAAGAAATTAGGACTACATATTATTTTTACCTCTCGTGAGATAAAAGTCACATATAAAGTTTCACTTTACCCTAGATGGACCCACCATGCCACAAAATAAAACTTCATTATGTATTTGAATCTGCATCTTTATAACTCCCGTGACTCGCAAATTTGAGAGACCTTTAATATTTTATTTATTAAAGCCTAGCTTTATGAAGGGGCCCACCGGTTATGAATGAAAATCTTATTAAAATATATATTCAGCCACTTCTTAGAAACTTACGTGACTTATCTTTTAATGCATTTATGAAAATGAAAAATATTTATTTTTTCTCCCTTCGGGCTCAACCACGTGGTCTTTTCCAGTTTCACCTTTTGCTTCTCTTTTTTCCTGCTTCCACGTGCTTCTCTCCGCATCATTCTTCAACTTCTCTCTTTTCACTAGCAGCTTCCATGTGGCACTTAAAAATCTAAGACATATTATTTAATAAAGCATTTAGCCTTACGGAGGGGCCCACCACATTTATTTAATAAGAGACTTTTAAAATATTTACTCTGGATTTACTTATTTGACTCCCGTGAGCATTTGATGCATTTATGAAACTTTTATTTATCTATCTTCGGGCTGCTCCACATGGTTTTCTCCGCATCTTTCCTTTGTTCCTTTTTGTTGAGTTGTTTGTAGCTTTGATCAGATAACATATTCATTATGATCGAATGATATATTACCAAAGCATAAACATCTTCTACATTCTAAACGGTGATTAGTAACTGTTAAAATCAATGAAACCGATTACAATGCAAATGGTGATAAAGTCATACCTGTGATAGGCGTGACTCCTTGAGGAGTCACGTCTATCACAGATGTGACTCCTACCGTCACTCACATATTTATATCAATGTCTTTGCCCTGCAATACCACGGATTGACACAAAAATCGGAAGTGTATGAGAAGTGGAAATTGAATCTGAAATACAAAAGAAAGTAATAAGTTAAGTCTGCTATATAAATATCCAACTTTCAGAAAATATCCAAGTCAGAGATTATAAGTTCGATTTGAATTTACATGGTATCAGAGCCAAGTTAAGCAGAATCCAGGCAGAAAATCGAACTTGAGAAATTCAGATTTAATACATCTCATTTCTCAAATGACAGCAACAATCCGATTTGAAGACAGATTGGAAGGAGGAAATAACTTCTCATCATGGAAATTTAGAATTATGATGATACTAAAAGAAAATAAAGTTGATTCATTTGTGAGAGAAAACAAAATGGAACCAGAGAATGATCCTGATAAAACGACATGGATTGAAGGAAATGACAAAGCCATGAAAATCATAGTTGATGGAGTTAGAGATCATATCGTGCCGATTCTGACAAAACATGAGACTGCATATCATATGTTTAAGTCACTTGAAGGCAATTATGAAATTAATAACTCCAAAAGAAACCTAGTCTCCATATCTGCACTTGAAGATAATGGATATAGGGTGACCTTTATGGATAGCAAAGTAATGGCATGGCCAAAGAATTCTACTATTAAGAAGGCCAAAACCATAGGTCATGGACAAGGGTACTTGTACGAGTTATGTACGGAACCAAATCAAGCCCTAATTCATGAAATTGCAGACTCTAATGAAATATGGCATAGAAGACTAGGACACCTAAATTTCCGTGCCCTATCTTCCATGGAAAGACTAGTTACATGGTTACCCAAACTCAAACAATGTAATTCAGGGGTATACAAGGGGTGTGCCTTAGGGAAAAATACAAAGGGGTCCTTTCAAAATAGTTCTAGCAAAACAAATAAAGTATTAGAACTAGTCCACTCAGATTTATGTGGACCCATGTCTGTACCCTCCTTAGGTGGTTTTCTATACTATGTAATCTTCGTTGATGACTTCTCCAGAAAGACATGGATCTATTTTCTTAAATGTAAAGAATCACAGGAAATCCTTAAAAGATTTAAGGAATTCAAATCCATTACTGAAAACTCTTCCGGGAGAAAAATCAAAACCTTAAGAACAGAAAATGGGAATGAATACACTTCAGACATTTTTAAAGACTTTTGTAAAAACACTGGGATTAAGAGGGAGTTCACTGTACCTTATAATCCTCAACAAAATGGAGTTGCAGAAAGAAAAAATAGAACCATTGTAGAAGCTACTAGGGCTATGTTACTTGATCAGAATATAGACACTTCACTTTGGGTAGAAGCATCTAGTATTGTTGTCTATATTCAGAATAGATGTCCTCACTCTCATATTGATGACAAAACTCCTGAAGAAGCCTTCACTGGTACAAAACCAAACATTAGTCATTTAAGGATATTTGGTTGTCCTATTTACATTCATGTGCCCAAAGAGAAAAGAACTAAGCTAGAACCTTCTGGGAGAAAATGCATCTTTGTAGGCTATAGTGAAACATCAAAAGCTTATAGAATATATATACCTGGTCAAAGACAGATTGAACTAAGCAAAGATGTGATTTTTGAGGAAGACATAGCTTTCAAAAGAGCCAGAAATCATATTGAGTCAAAAATTCAAACTTCCAACTCAAGCATAGAAGAGGATCCTACACCTGAGTTTCAGAGGGAGTATCCTGAGGAAGAGGTAAATCATGAACAAATCACATCACTAGAAAATCCCAAGAAAAGACCACTCTGGGCCACCAAAACAATGGAAGAAGCTAAACATTATGCCACTCCATCAGGGACTTTTAGGGAAAGCACAAGACCTAAGAGATTCTCTAGTTATGTAGCTTTAATGAGTGAATTCGTTAAATCAGAACCTTCTAGTGCTATAGAAGCTCTTAAGCACCAAGTATGGAAGGATGCCATGACAAAGGAGTATCAATCCATCCTGAAGAATGATGTGTGGGATATAGTACCTAGACCAAAAGGGAAATCTGTTGTTTCTTCAAAATGGCTATTTAAAATCAAACATGCTGCAGATGGCAATATAGGGAAATACAAAGCAAGATTTGTAGCCAGAGGATTTTCACAAAAGGAAGGAATTGATTACAACGAAACCTTCGCTCCAGTTGCTCGATATACATCAGTCAGGGCAGTTCTAGCTATTGCAACAGCCAAAGGGTGGAAAGTCCATCAAATGGACGTAAAAACTGCTTTCTTAAATGGAACCATTGAAGAAGAGGTTTACTTAGAGCAACCCGAAGGATTTGAGATTCACAATGCAGGATCCCATGTATGTAAATTAAAGAAAGCTCTATATGGACTTAAACAGGCTCCTAGAGCCTGGTATGAAAGAATTGACAGTTATCTCTTGAGATTAGGCTTCTCAAAGAATGATGCAGATCCAAATCTCTACTTCAAACAAAGCAAAGGTGATATGTTAATATTGATATTATATGTTGATGATCAATTGATTACGAGGGAAGATCACCTTATTGATCAATGTAAGAAAGATCTAGCTTCAGAATTTGACATGGACTTAGGTCTATTACACTACTTCCTTGGACTGGAAGTATGGCAGAAATCAGACTGTATTATTCTAAACCAAGGGAAGTACACAATTGATATATTAAAAAGGTTTGGTATGATGGAATGTAGACCTATGTCTTCCCCCATGGAAACAAATCTTCATAAATTGAAGGAAGCAAGAGCAGATTCTCCGTTGGCAGATCCCACTCTGTACAGACAGATAATTGGATCCTTGATGTATTTGGTCAATACCAGACCTGATATCTGCTATGATGTAAATGCCTTAAGTCAGTTTATGTGTGAGCCCAAGGAGATACATCTTGTGGATGTGAAGCATATAATGAGATACCTTCAAGGTATTCTAAATTATGGCTTAAAATATGAAAAAGTTGACTTAGATCTACATGGATTCACAAATTCAGATTGGGCTGGAAGTGTAACGGACCGGAAGAGCACCTCTGGATGTTGTTTCAGTTTAGGGTCAACAATGATATCGTGGATCAGCAGAAAACAGTCTTCAGTTGCTCAGAGCCCTACAGAAGCCGAATATATTGCAGCTTCTATGGCTGCTAGAGAGGCAATATGGCTTAGAAAACTGCTTGTGGGATTATTTGGTAAACCTCTAAAACCAACTATCATCCACTACGACAATCAAAGTTGTATTAAGCTATCCGTGAATCCAGTATTCCATGATAGATCTAAACATATTGAGATTCCTCATCACTATGTGCGTGATATGGTGGAAAGGAATGTGATTCAGTTGGAGTATATCAGTACAGGAGATCAAACTGCAGATATTCTTACCAAACCACTCCTCAAGGTGAAAGTTGAATACTTCAGGAAAAATCTTGGTATGATTGAAATGTAAAATTCTAATTGATTTGTACTAATATACTAAAGATGTTTAATGTGTAAACATCTTGTGTCATATGTGTGACTCTATGACATTATGGGCCTACCCATTCTATGTTTATTTCTAAAAGGTGACGATCTTTTGGATAATCTACACTTGTACTTAACATTATAAGGTGATGATCTTATAATGTTTATTAGACTGATATCATGTGACTTGATATTTGTATGAATCATGGAGTTATCATGATTAAGTTATGGTAGACATTATGTGACTTAATGTCAGTGCACATACCATAACTAGGATATATAAAGAGAATGTAATGTTCTCGAGTATAGTATATCCTTTAGTATCACGAGGTAGGTGATGCTACGTATCATGAGATAGGTGATACTATATATCATGAGTTATGTGATATTAAATTACTTCGTGAAATTCATTACAGATTAGATAATTGATATTCATAGAGATTATTGTGATATTGTTATCTTCCCGAGCTAAGAGGGAGTGTTGATTTGTTTGTAGCTTCGATCAAATAACATATTCATTATGATCGAATGATATATTACCAATGCATAAACATCTTCTGCATTCTAAACGGTGATTAGTAACTGTTAAAATCAGTGAAACCGATTACAATGCAAACGGTGACAAAGTCACACCTGTGATAGGCGTGACTCCTTAAGGAGTCACGTCTATCACAGATGTGACTCCTACCGTCACTCACATATTTATATCATTGTCTTTGCCCTGCAATACCACGGATTGACACAAAAATCGGAAGTGTATGAGAAGTGGAAATTGCATCTGAAATACAAAAGAAAGTAATAAGTTAAGTCTGCTATATAAATATCCAACTTTTAGAAAATATCCAAGTCAGAGATTATAAGTTCGATTTGAATTTACACTTTTACTGCAGCCTCCACGTGGTGCTCTCCGCATCGTTTTTTAGCTGCTCTTCATTGCCTTCCGCTTTTGACATCTGGCAGCCTCCACTGCTTTCTTTATCTACTACCGTGACTCCATATGATGTATTTATTAAAATGCAACAAAATATTTTATTGTTCTATGCTTGACTTGAGCCACATGGGGAAGTCTGCATTATTTTTCCTTTTCCCCTTTTATTGTTGTTTCTGCCATCTGTCAAGCTCCGCTGCCTTGTTGAGCTGCTCTCTTATTTTTTCTGAGCCATTAGATTTCTTTGTATCAACGGTTGTTGTGCATCATAATTTTCAAAAATGGTTTTCAAAAAATGGTGTGTAATATTACACAACAGTACTCATTTATGGACTCATTGGATACATTTTGTCATTGAACTTTGTAAAAAAAAAATGTGTTTTTGAAGAAATTTAAGTTTTTTTTTTTATTTTAAGTTGCCAAATTTTCGCTGAGTTTTTGCCGAGTCGCAAATTTTGGGTCTGCCAAGTTTTTGCCGAGTCCAAGTCTGCCAACTATGCATTCATTACTTTTAATTTCACCACTCCTATTTGTTCATTTCTAAAGTGGACAACAAAAAGGGCCACTCAAGATCTTTGAGAATCCTTTAACACAAACATTGTGACTACACATTTGTTTTGACAGCTTTCAAAGGGAATGTTCACAAATTAATTGGTGGGAGGAAAGAGTGCATATTCAAACTATAAAGCAATGGTCTGCATACCATGGTGTTAGGGAAGCAGCTTAAAAAAAGTAGCTAGACTACATTCTCATGACTAGAGTTGTAATTATGTTAGCATTTTATTTCACACCTTTCAATGCAAATGTAAAACGGACAGATGTGCGGTAAGACCGCTCTTCGAATTACAAGGGGAAGCTCCTTGTAAACTAAAACTAAGCTAAAACTATACAAAATTTATAGTGTTTTCAGAGGTATTTTGCACTAATGTTGGATAAATATATATATGCATTCTTTTTTCGGTTTATGACATGTAAAAGGCGAAAATGCACTTTCAACCACGAGGCAAGGATTTTGTGTTTTTTTACTAGAATTAAAACCTACGACTACACGCTTGCATTGTTCAACCAAATCCAGACGCTGAGCAAGGAAAGTACACACAACTCAAATTGATTAACACAAAAATGCATAATTACGAATGCTATGATTAAATCGTGCATAAGTGTCATGTCCCCATTTCCGGAGTGATCTCATATGGAGATGATGTTTAGCCTATTCACCATTCCCGTAGGCTAGAATGATTAGTAAGGGAATGATTTTCAGTTTGAGCTTATTTCTAAACATGGAGAACCGGAATGTTGGCTCAACTAGTGTTTTTGTTGATTTTGGCTAAGTGGACAAGTACAAATGAAATCTTTAATTACATTTGTCCAATTTCTATTTGCTCGTGTTTACATTGCCAAGGATGAGTATTGTATAGCTTATTGTGCCAATCGATGGGTTAAGGAGACTTCTAGTGCCATTTGCCAAACACATGTAATTGAGTGATATGCCATTCGCCCAAGAGGATGAAGTAAATTCAATAAGAGCGACTCAATGATAGGTGAGACCTATTTTATTATTAATTGTTCTTGTTCCTTGTGCCAACGGCTACATAGAGGGATCGACGCCTTTGGAGGAAGATAAAATATGAAATGCAAAGTTGTTATGGGTCTTGGAATCGGTGTCTAAAGGAGAAAAGGATTTTAAATGCAAAACGTTGGTGGTTAAGGATCGCTCAAGCCAAAAAGAGGATTTTAAATGTTAAACGCCCAAGCTAGAATGTTCGCCCAGCTATGATGATCGGCCAGCTATGAAGAAGAGGTTTTTTAAATGCAAAAGATGATTTTTAAATGCTAGACAATGCCTTATCCAACCGCCACCCAAGATGAAGGAATTCAATTGACAAAGGGGATCGATCCGTGGGGTTTTGAAGAGACAAAGCATTTAATAAAATCAAGACTGATTTTAAATGATTGTTCTATTGATGCAATGCATTTAAAAATGATCAAATGGAAGGATTTTTATTGGTGGATTCCAAAATGCTTTCAAATTTGCCAAAGGAGAGGGACGTCCAACCTTGAGGAGAATAAATAGAGCCTTCCAATCTCAATTTGCAACTATTGAACATTTGGTAAACTTTCTGTTGATGTGTTTTTTGTGACAGCAGCAACATTAGAATAAAACACAGAGTATTCTATCCTCTCTTGAACAAAGCCTCTCAAATGCTAAACTTCGTGATCAAGTGAGACTGCTCCAAGGTTCCTTGAATGTCAGGTCTTGACATGCACAAGGATAGACTCAGTGAAATGATGTGATCTTGCTGGTAATCACAAAGGGACTTACGCGAAATTGCTACCTTCTTCATGGACATGGATGAAATTCATTACTCCTTGGACTTGGATTTGTGGATGAATGGAAACTTCTTCAAACAGACTTAAAAGAAAAGACAAAAGGGGGAAAGGGCTTAGAAAACTACTCTGATGCAAGGATTGCTATTGACTTAGTGAAACCACAACCATGCTTTGCTTCGCCATGGGACAACAACTACACAAAGACGATGCAATCTTCTAAGGTATTTCAATGACGATTTTCAGATTACTCATACATAGAACATAGACATGAATTATGTAGGTAGCAATCGAAGTTAAGCTTTCAAAGTGTTCAGACTAACCATGCACTGCAACTTGCAAACCACAAATCACAAATGGTATGAACATAAAGGGGTTTCAACATTCATCAATGGCAAAATCTTCTACCAATCTAAGTAATGAAAACTGAAAATGAAACTGAAATTAAAACAAACAGATCTACAACAATGGAGCTTCCAATTTGCTTCAGGAAAACTGGAAAACCATGCTAAACATCCAAAGAATGCCATAAACACCATGCTTCAATGCTCATGCATTAACTTGGAGATGTCTTTGCAACAATCTGCCAATGTCTTGAAGTTATATTGCTCTCAAAAATGGAGAAATATTACAGTAATGAACAACAACTGCTGTTGTCTTTCCTTTTTCTATCCTCCTCTCCTATTCTAATGTCTAATGAATCCTGAAAATGAGGCATATGGGCCTTTATATAGGCTTCCAAAAATACATTGAAGGGCCAAGATTGATTCCTAGGAATCAATGGCCAAGATTAGACCAAGTCAAAACCCTAACGAGAAAGTAGATAAGGCTGCCAACATTTTGTCCAACAAAAAGTTGACACATGTACTAGGGCGCCACCTCATTTTGTCCTTTTGCAGCTACTTGGCATGCTTTGATTGGTTGATGGTGATTGGATACCACCTCAACATATCCCAAACAATTGTCCCTTGGGTGTGTTTTGGACTTGGAAATTCCTTCTTGTGTTACACTTGACTTGGGTCTATGTCTTTGGCGTGGAATTCTTGGCATAATCCTTGTCTTCCTAATGTTGAACTTGATCCTCCTAATGAATGGTGCATTGTGCTCTTGTTCTTGGATTTCCAAGGATTGATCTTCTTGTCTGGAACTGGAATCCCTGATATTGGACTTGGAGTGATCTCTGTTCTAGATTTGTGAAGTCTTCTTGACGTAGGATAATCTCCTTCTCCAGCCGTTGAAGCTCTCTGCGTCTTCAACATCTTGGATCAACGAGCATCTTCCTCATGGAACCGATCCTTGTCTTCAACACCTGCAAAAGAAAGAGAAATCTTGAATAGCAAAGGTGGATGAAATCCTTAATGCAATGTAATACGAAATGAAACATGAATGATTTTGCAAGATTTGATCAATTTCACTTATAAATTCCTAAACAAAGGATTTTCCTCATTTTCCGGCATTCTTCACACTTAACTGACTTTTCACTCATTCCAAGACTATCAGAGAGGGACTGGGCACTCTCCAAAGCAAACAGGACAAAATTCCAAGGCAAGGGGCATTTGAGACACTAAACTGGATTTCTCTCTCCTAGGCGCAGATTCCATGTGGTCCTGGATTTTCCCCTTAGGCGCAAATTCCATGATGCCCAGGAGGAGTTTCCAGGGCAGGGCGCATATGGAAGGTGGAGCAAGATTCCTTGGACAGCAATTCCTCAGTCAAGAATTCCAGGTTGCAGTTTCTAGGGGGTCATGGATTTTTCAGTCTTGGATAAATTCCATGTTTCACATTCCTAGTTGCACTTATCATGTTATGGATTTTTTATTGGAAGAAGTCGCATACTTCCTTAGGTTGTGGATAATCATCCTTGAGCGTGATTTTCACTAGTCATGACTCGCAAATTTGAGGGATGTAAAATGAACAAGATGTGCGGTAAGAAAGAGAAATTTCATGGAAAAATTTCATGTCGCATGTTTCATTAGGAGGTGGATTTTCCTTGTCGCACCTTTCAAGTGGTCTTGGATTATCCTTCTTGCACATTTCACCTCCTCTTGGACAAATTCCGGCGCGGATTTCAAGTGGTCTTGGACAATTTCCGGAACTGATTTCATGAGTTCATGGATTCATTCCTTGGCTCACATTTGGCTATCCTTTGGATTTTCGCAATTTTAAGGGAGTCAAGGATTGAATCCATGATATTGCCTCTCGCCTTGGATTTTTCCTCATTGCAAACCCCGTGATGTTGTGGATTTTATTTTTGTCTCAATTTCACTAAGTCATAGAATGCTAGTCGCACCTTTCATCTTCCCTTGGACAAATTCCTTGTCACATGTTTCACTTACCTTTGGAATTTCCATGTCGCACCTTTGGGGAAGTCATGCAAGGTCGCGGATTTCACTATGTCGTGGATTCTTCCATGTCTGGAATTCCTTGTCTAAGGCGCACCTGTGGCTAAGTCGGGGATTTTGTGATGTCTTGGATTTTCCTTGTCCAAGGCGCACCTATGGCTAAGTCGGGGATTTTTAATAGTTTTGGATTTTTCTTTGTCCAAGGCGCGTAGAGTGGGAGGGCGCAGATTTTATGATGTGGATTTTTTATGTTCTTTCCCCTTTTGGCATGGATTTTATGACCTTGTGGATTCTTTGTGTTGTTGGATTTTTTCTTTTAAACTGGATGATGGGCCTTGGTCTCTCTTGAAGCTTATCTCACTAAGCCTTGAGTTTCTTTCTCCTTGAGGAGTTTGTCTTACTAAAAATTGACTTTCTGTCTCCTTGAGGAGCTTGTCTCACTAAGACATGAATTTCTCTTTCTTGAGGAGCTTGTCTCACTAAGACATGAATTTCTCTCTCCTTGAGGAGCTTGTCTCACTAAGAGATGGATTTTCCTGTCCTGAGTTGTGGAATTTCCTGTCATGTCTTTTCCTTGGAATTTTCCCTGTCCAAGGCACACCTGCACTCTAATTGTAGATTTTTCCTGTCTGGAATTCCTTGTCCAAGGCACACCTGCACTCTAGTTGTGGATTTTTCCTTGTCTAGAATTCCTTGTCCAATGCACGAATTCCTAATGGTCATGGATTTTTTCTTCCTCAGGCGCACTTTAGAATGAACTTGGATTCCTTTCTTCCTGAGGCGTACATCCCCTACTTCCATGGACTTGGACTCAACTTTTGATGGGATTTTTATCCGAGAACTTCTATTCCAGAGTCAGGATTTCGTGGTTTTGACAAGGATTTTCCAAATTTTGCTAAGGATTTCCTAGAGTTGTGTTTTGGAATTTTCCGTGTTTCTGAGTCAGGAATTCAGGATTTTCCAATGGAATGATGAACTTTGACATGGAATGACAAGCTTTGTCAAATTCAGGACCTTGGATTGGAATTTTGGAATAGGATTCCAGATAGACCTTGGAAGGGGATTCTAGACAAGAACTATGGACATAGACTTTTGGATTAGTCTTGAGACAGGAATCTAGATTGGACTCTGGATTGGACTTTTGGATTAGACTCCTGGATTGGAACTATGGACAGAGATTCCTGGATCGTGGAGAAGGATAGCCTATTCACCATGGATTCTTATCTCAGAGTGAAGGACTTGGACATTTTCCTATGGAATGATGGACTTATGCCATGGATTGGCCAGATTTGATCAAGGAATGATAGTTAGGGTTTCATTTATCCTCAGGAAAATCAATCTTTTACTTCACCATTTCAAGCACTCTTAATACTCCCTGAGCGCTAAGCATGTTGAAACTCCTCCTGAGCCTCATGGATCCGAGCAAGAAATTGCAAGATCAAAGTAAAACAACGGTGAAAGCGAGAAAAAGAGGGGTCCCCATTTGCAATGGGGCGATGTGTGAAAACGTCACAACACTTTCTACTTTGAGTTTTATTGCTGGAAATTGTATTTTTCAGTCAATTTGACAAGGTGATGACCCCTTGTTTGATATGGTGATGGCCCCATATCCTTTTGTGAGATGATGTCATTCAGATTTCATCATTTGTGTGTGAATTGTAGGTTGAATTTGTGATGTTTGGAGTGAATTTGCATATATTTTGAAACCCTTGGTCATTGAGGAGATTAGCCAAGGTAGCCGATTTGATTCTAAGCTTGATTTATGTGATTTTTGGCATCTTTTGTATGGTCTGAGTTGTGACAGCTAGCTGAAAAGTCATCTACAGGGTTTTATGGTTTGATTCTAAGAAGATATTGGGAGATAGAAGACAAGTTGACATCATTTTGAGGAACTACAAGCCAATCGCTTCATCTAGGAGCCCATCGTTTGCATGTGAAGGAGATATCTTGATGGATTTTGTGATCTTTTGACTTGCTGGGTTATAACAGTGTTATCAGCACCTGTAGCAGCCAATTATACAGTCATATCAGATATTTGTTTGTCATTCTCTAAGGCTGTGACAGTCATATATGGTCTCTAGGATCATTCTACATTGTTTTGGCATTGATATATTAGTTGTTTGAAGGCATTTGATGTCAATTTTCAAGATGTAAATAAGTCTGATATAAATCAAACATGGACTTAAAATCAGAACAGCAGATAACTATTTGTCTTTGTTTGTATGAAAGTCAATAATAATGCATGGTGTTTGGGTTTGCAAGTGTTTACCTAATTGTTGATGTGATTTGGCATTTTGATATTTCATTATTGAGTGAAATTGAAGGCAAATAGTAGGGTACTTTACAATAAGACGGTACAAAGCCATGACTTATGTCTTCAATTTCACCTACGACACAAAGTTTGCAGGTTCGTTGAAGTGACTTAACTCTCAACACAGACGATGACACATTTCAATAGTCACTCAGAAGCAAGATAGGTACAATGAAATTCTATTGAATGAACGACAGGATCACAATCACATAGAAAATTTGACAAATAACAATTTCAGCGTAATGCAGACATGAAAATTCTTATTGCTTGCTATTCATTGATTGATCATGATACAACACTGATATTTGGAAACAGCTCTGATACTGAATAATGAATCCTGAATCTTGAATTCTAACTAATGATCTCTAATCTATGTGCAAAAGCACTTATTTATACTATTTAGTATTTACAAAGCAAATGCATGAAAATAAATAAAAATTATTAACTGGACTTCTATCCTATCTGACTACTATTTGTGTAACATGCAAACTTATTACAATCCATCTGCTCCATTGAAACTAAATTGCAAACATGCAATATCAGCTCAACTGACGATCAATCATGCAAACATGCATTCAAAGCTGTAGATTGAACTATTTGCGAACTGGACTTTGTGCTCACATATGACGCACGGCAATCAAACAGGAGTTAACTTTGAGTTGACGCTAAAAATAGTAATTTTTGAATATGCTTTTTGAATTACAAAAATAGAATTGAACTTTAGTTTATAAATAGCCTTCAAAAGGCATATGCGATGCATGAAGGGAGGTGACTAGTTAAAAATAAAGTAGTTGGCCTGTTTTGGAGATGAAAACTGTAGCTTAACTTGATCAAGCATCTCCATCTAAAAAGAGACACACCTGTCCTTGGAAAAGCGCATGTGATAGGTAGGAGGTGCGCCTTTTCTCTCAGCGAACATCTCCCTCTGAGGCACACTTCTTCAATTTGTACGTGTCGTTGGTCTACTAGACACGCCTTCTTGATAAAAAGTGTGCTTCCTCTTTCAAAAACGTGCCTCTGAAATGTAAAACATGTCTTCACCTTGCCTTTGCACTAGTGTATCCTTCCTCTATCAAGCACATTTAAAACTTGGAGAAGGCGTTTCTTTGTGTAGGCACGTCGATTTATCTAAGGGTGTGCTTCTTCTATCTGGAGTGGCGTATGAAAACTAGAATAGGCGCGCTTTGCTTAAAGAGGAGTGTTTCATGTTCCACAAGCGCACTTTGTGCTATCGAGGCGCGCTTTTCCTTCAAATCTTGGCACTTCTTTTTCATGTTAATGCATTTCTCCTTCACCAAGCGCGTCTTTTTCTAAGCGTGTGTAGAAAGTTGCAGGCGCGCTTTAACTCTAACCAGACACATGACAACTCATCTAGGCACACCTTTGATCAAGAATTCCTTCACTTTGAGGTGCTTTTATTCTTGACTGTTCAAGTGCCCCTTTTCTTCCTCTGGCACACTTTATCTCAAACAGGCACACCTCTCACCCTATAGACGCGCTTTGTGATCACTAGACACGCTTCAACTCTTAGTGGCGCATACTAGAAACATTGGACGCACTTTCCTTCATTAGCACACTTTTCCTCCTGAGACGCGTCTCTCCTATTGAGAATTTTCCTTGTGTAAGCGCATCTATTTGTCCATGGGGGCACTGGTTAACTTCCCTTAGCTTTGGCGTACTTTTGAGTCTTCCTCCAGGCACGCATCTTCAATCTTGTCTTTATGCAGGCACATGTGAAGTAGAATAAGCATGTGAAAACTCCATCAGACGTGCTTTGTAGGTGTGTTTTCTTTGTGCTGAGCGCGCTTTGACTATCCTGGATGCACCTCCTTGTTTTAGGTGTGTTTCTCCTCCACATGGCACGCTTCTTTACTCAAAAAACTCTTCAATTTTTCCTAAATAGGTAGAGAGGTGCGCTTTTGGTCATTGAAAATCTTCTATTCATTAACCAGATGCGTCAAAATGCTTTTAGACGTGCTTTTAACTCCTCTAAATCTCCTTACGCGCGTGATACTTGAAACAAGCATGTGTCTTCTCTATAAGGCATGCTTTTCCTCTGTAAGGCACGCTTATTGAGTCCTAGACATGCTTTTTGTCTTGCAGATTCTCTTTGATCAGGCATGCCATCTTTCCTCAGGGCACGCTTTGTTCAAATAGGCATGCATCTTCCCAAGTTGGAGCGCTTTTGCTCAAACAAGCGTGTGAGAACTCCTTCAAGCGTGCTATTACTTAAGACTATCTTTTTCATCTCTAGGTACGCCTCGAATGGCTTGAATACCTTCGCTCCTACAAAATCAATGACAACAACAAAGGATACGGTGTTTCTAGGAGCAAGTCAAAGATAAACAAATAAGGTTAATTCAGCGAATCTAGCAACATACAAAAATTTTCGTATGGGTACAGCAAATTATGAACTAAAGTAGCCAACTAATGAATATAATAATTATTTTAAATAAGAAGCTTTCATTCTAATTGCATTTTTTCACATCATTTACTTTGGAGTTGTTTGTGTTTTAAATCAGATATCATACAGCAAAACTTACAATCTTCAACAAAGCATTCTACATGCTTCAATGTTTATGACTGGTTAAAAGCCTAGAACTTTTCTCAATTCTACTATTTAGGAGGATATCAGATGACCTCTTAGAAGTCTGAATTTAATAATGATCACATGCCCACCAACGACTGATATTGTAGGAAACATTGTAGATGAGATTCAGGATTGTTTCACAGAAGCTAAAGCCTATAAAAAGGGATAATACAATAAGAGCTTCCAACCACATTTATTCTGGCTACTGGCAGTCTTAACGGCTTTACCTCAAAGTTGAGTTGATTGGAAATTTATGCATCATAAGATGTGAAATTTACTTCACAGACACCTAATGCATTACCTCGTCATTATTTTTAAGGCATGTGAGAACTTATGTTCTTCTAGATGTTTGCAGATATCAATATAATTCCTTATTTTTCTGTCCCTTCTTACTGCCACTTCTAGTTCTTAATGAAACAAAAAAATTGGACTGAAATTAGCCCACATGCACTTACTCTGTCTGCAAACAGGTTCTCTTTGGTTGTGTTTCTGAACAGTGCCAGATGGAATTCTTCCTGGAGAAAAGGAGTACATAAATCAAAGAAAATGTTCATAAAAGATAAAATATCCAAAATATTATCTTCCCCAAATATCTATAAAACAAATATTTCTCTTAAGCCATGTTATAAGTATAAATTTTGGATAATTCAAAACAATTATTTCATCTTTTTTCATAAAATAGTGTTAACTGAGGAGCATTATTTACAAATGGGCTAATCCACGTAAAGCCAGAATTGATATATGCAGTTATATACAAAAAAGATGTGAAAGAGAATTATACCTTGTGTATTAAGCCATCATCAATTACAGAGCTACTCAGTGTCTTAAATAACTCGTATAGGGCCTCAACTTCATTTAAGCTGACTACCTTGCACAAATCGATGCCATATGATGGATTAGACATCAAATATCTATCACCCATGAAGAGCTGAGATGTTTACATAAATAATTTTTTTTTTTTTTTTTGAAAAAAGAAAATGCATGCTTGTAAATAAACTGTAATGTCCCTTATTGGGCTTAACTGAAAATACATCCACACTTAGCTAAGAATACTTGCAACAATTAGCTTAGTCAAATGAAAACACGCAAATACACATATACTCAATGGAATGCCAACTTCAATTGCCTTATCCCTTGTTCAATTGATGCAATTACAAACAATGGTTCGCTGTCTTTTATGAAAGTCACATTCAAACATGAGATCAGACTACCAAGTGATTACAAATGACTTCCAAATTACAAGGGTATCATTCAGAATAGTTCCCAGCCTTCTATGATATCTATTACTCCCTTAAATGTAATTGAAATCCGACTGTATATGACTGTTGCAAAGGCCTGTTGTCACTGTTTTCAATCAGCAAGGCGAATAGGACTATATTTGACACCAAACCCTCTTCTATACTCCAGCGATGGGCTTCTTAACTTGAGCAATCAATCTAGAAGGGACAACAATGAAGTGTGGTGCCACTATGCAATGAGTACCGCCCCTTTGTATGACTGTAGCAGCTTTGGAAGTGGCTGCAATGACTGTTGCTGAGTGATATGAAACTGAAACTTGTCCAAATCTTGCAAATACTTGATGCAAACTCTCCTACAATGCCTCCCAATGATGTAACTATGATAGAATGCTTGTCCAATACCTGCAATAATCCCTAATACCTGCAAATTGAATATCAACGGTGAAATTAGATACAATAACACCTCATAAAGCATAGGGGGTCATCACCCTATGTGCAAGGGCACATCACCTTGCAAGAAAAGCATGAGAATCGGAATTCACAAGCTTACAAAATGAAGAAATCATACCAAATCCAGACATGTCTTGCAATGAGGCTAAGTCCCCTATTTATTTCTCCTTCTCTTGCATGGGTTTGATGCTTGCTTCTCTTGCATGGGTTTGATGCTTGCTTCCCTCCCTCTAGGCGAATGAGCCTTTGCTTCGGCGAATGCATCGGTAGTATGTCTTGAATGCATTGTTTATTGCATAGGGCATTGAGCTCATGCATCTTCAAACCTTGACCTCACATGTATCGACCCATCTTAGTGAATGCACATCTTCATTGGCGAATGTGTCGAGGGCTGTTTGGGATACTTCATTGTCTTGGCCGAAACCCCTTGCATGGGCGAAAGCACCTTGAAATCCCCTTCTCTCCTTGATCTAGGCCGAATGCCTTGGAATAGGCGAATGATGTGATACTATTTTGCAAACCTTCTTCTCTAACCGTTGATACCTTGAATTTGGAGTCTTTTTCGATAGGCAAATGTGTCTTCTAGATGCTAGGCCGAATTTCCTTAAGCAATGAACTTTGGTGGAAGATATCTCTTTGACCGAGGGCTTCCAATCTAGCCGTTTGGATTCTTTTATAAGAATTTAACTTTTCCCTCCACAATGTTTTGAATTCAAATTTCCCTTTTCTTAGTTGGGGCCCATTTCTCATGGGGGCAAATGTACTTAGACCTTCAAATAGGTCTTCCCTATGTCAATCACCCATATGTAGCCGTTTTGGGTTCCTTGTGTGAAGATCCTTTTGAAAGAATATTTTTGAATTCTGAATTTAATTCCCTCCAAGTCGATGCCCTTGATCTTCCTTAAGCTTGGACCTATATCCAAATAGGTGAATGACCCCTTTCATGATCTTTGTTATAATTTGCATTTACCTTCCTTGTGGTCGTTGGGTCTTATTATAGCTTGGACCTATAATTTGAATCCCCTTTTTTGCTTGATTGGACTTAACTCCATACAAATCGATTATGAAAATGCAATTAAAGATTTCATTTTCTTGGCTCAAAATTGGGGACATGACATAAACCAAAAGGAGGAAAAGCTGACAATAGATAAGCAAAATATATGTGGCATGGATGGAGGGGGAGAAAGGGAAGGACGGAGAGAGGAAGGGCTGGAGAGAGAGAGAGAGAGAGAGAGAGAGAGAGAGAGAGAGAGTCATTCTCTTCAAGAAAAGGACAATGCCCTGCAGAAAATTAACTGCCAGTATGAATTTCAAATTCATTATAGTGACAAACATATATATATATATATATATAACAGTGGTGTATTTATTTATTAGGATTCACTATCAGAATGCTCCATTCTGCACGTCAGAAGAGAGTAGAGTCAAACTCAATTAAATCCACAAACTAAGCTAATATATAATTAATTGTTGATCCATTGTCCTTCTAATGAAGGAGCTGACACTTATCTTATGATATATATGTAAGCAGAAAGCTATGTTTAAATATCTGTGATCTAGATTAATGGAAAGATCATGTAACTGTAATGCACAGTGCTTATATTATAAACAAATGCCAGTAATTACTCTGTCAAGGTTCTTTTCCTTATAATTGATTTCTCATTCAGAATATGAAATCAAAGAAATCTTCATTTAGTATTTGTAAAGTTATGTTATTTCATATACATTAATATCTCAAAGAATTCATCATATAGTATTTGTAAAGTTATGTTATTTCGTATACATTAATATTTAAAATTTTAAAAACTCATAGCTAGTGGAATTTGCGGTTTAACCCCGCCAAGCCCGTACTTCACTCAAGCCCCTACTGTCTGTTTATCCCAATATGTATGATTTATCTCGAGATGCACAGATGGGCTTAAGATATGTATTTGATAGAACATTTTTTAATTCAGCTAAATTCATTTTTTGTTGGCAATGAACAGAATTTGGCAGCCACCATTGCATTTATGTTGCAGTTCAACACCCATTCACTAGCAAAGACTTCCAAAGCCATAAACTGAATCAAAATTGTCTCTGCAAGGGAGAAGATTCAAAATGGATATGATTAACTGAAATATGCTTGTGTCACATACCTTGGACCTCCAAAGACATTGCACCTCAGCTCAAAACATCAATGACACATCAGACCACATGGAAGAAAGCAAATAAACGGAGCCGGAATCCAGTCTCTTGTAACATCAAACCTGAAGTGCCTCATTCAACTATATACTGGGGCAACAAGGGACCTTCAAGGACATGATGGAATTTATAGTGTGAGACAGAAGTCATTAGAACAGATTCACCAGCCTTCCAATTCATCAAAATAGAAGAGCATCCCTGTAACTTAAGTCACCAGGTTCGAATTTGAATTCGAATTCGGCAAGGATGAAATTCGAAATAAATTCGGCAAGGAAAATTTTGGGAAAAAAATTCAAGATTAAATTCGCCTTTCATAAATTTGATTTTTTTTAAAATATATTATATAAGTAATAAATTCCTCAAGCCCTATCTATCAATCAATCTTCGTATGGGACAGGGCAAAGCATAGACTAAAAGCCGGGACCGTTCTCAACTCTATAGCAGGGAGCTATAGCCCGGAAAGGAGTTCAGTATAGAATCATTAGCTAGTACTGTTACCCCAGCCCCCCAACAACTAATCTACTGAAGCGGGGTGGGGGGGGCGAGGGTTTACCTAGAACCCGGAATATTTATATATTATATAAATAATTCAATCAGTAAATCAAATCATATAACTAAACATTAAAATCAATAATAAATCATTTATAACATAACAACAATTGCACCAATTCAAATTTATTATAATGTAAAAATATATTATATTGATTATAAACTGAATTAAGACAAAATTAATTATATACATTTTCATATCCCTTTTTAATTTGTTGATAGAATAAAAAGACAACTTTAACTCATACTTTTTGATATATATTTATAAATTATAAACAGATTTATATTAAATTGATGCGTATATTTTAAAACTATTGCAAGTATTTTAGGGTTCGAAACATCAAAACTGTAAACATGAGTAATAAAATATTATATATTTAGCAGATAGGCTTTTATATGTGAGCATTATAGTGCTCAGAAAATTGTCTTGCGCCGTAAAAAAAAAATCACGCCTGTAATTTTCCTGAACTTGTTGGTTCCTATCGGCGTATTCCTTGAGTCGGTTCCTATTCAGATTCAGGAGTCACGAACCAGCAAGGAGTCAAGAGAAAACCTTCTATATTTTAAAGTTGTACGAATTTCTGCCATATTTCATCGATTTTCTTGGACGTTTAGAAATCCGCCGATTTTTGAACCTTATGGCCGAAAACCGGCGAATGCAGTGCCATAGCCTGTAACAACCCACACCAATTTTTTTTTTTTGCAATATATAAAATGCAAAATGCAAGTCCGGGCACTTTCTGATCACCAAGAAGAATGCACAGCTATCTAGAAGAATGCACTACTAGAATGAAGAGACGGCAAGCCGACTAGAAGCACACAGGCAGCAAAGCCAACCCAAATCTACCACTCTTCGGCGAACAAGTGTGCTAAATTAATGCAGAGCCACTAGTAGATTACAATGGAATCCAATCGAGCCAAAGTGGCCGATTACTAAACAAATCCGATCAATGCCTAAATGGACTTTAAATGCAGAGGGGTCTAGCAGTGAACCGACCAAGACCTTCTATATTGAAATAAACTCTATTGGCAGTATACTGTTCAATTTTACAATTAAATGAGCATGAAATGTATAACATCCAGCTGTATTACCATCTGGGATTACTGTTGACCCATTTTTTCCTCTGACCAGAGCCAAACAGTCAACCTGGTATTTTTCTTGAGAATCCTTTGGAAAATGTTCCTATAAAGCTTAAAGTGCCAAATTTCCCAGAAGTCTTGCCTAAAAAACCTTACCATTGGAAAGAGCTTGAAAAAATAGGCAGTTTTGCTTTTTACATCACCCTGAAATTTGGTCAAATAAAGAAGTTATTGATGGTCAAAGTTTTGGTCAACGTACAGTTCAAATGTACATTTGGCGGGCTTGCAAATCCCTATCGGCATTAGAAAATATTGAGAAAAGTGAGTTTTATACTTTTTTTTTTTTTGAATGTATATCGAGCCAAAGAGATGCATATACAAAGGGGGAATCTTTCGCAGATTCCCAGAATATTCCTGGTTTGTATATCCGGTTGCATAAAAATATACAAGGATGGAATGTATATTTGGCTTGTATATTCGCATATACAAGTGAAAGATACAAAGAAATATGCAACGGCTGACATACAGGAGCAAATGTACATTTGCTACAGTGCCGCAGGGAAAACATACAAAGGCATTTGTATATCGCCAATACACAAGGAGGATTGTATGTTTCGACATACAAAAGATCACATGAACAGTGGCTTGTATATAGCGCATATACAAGTGAATATACATTGGCGATATGCAAGCCGGATTTCAAATGAATATCATTCTGGCTCATTCAGGCTTCAAGTCCGGTTTGTATTAATGGGTGTTTGTATATTTGCATGCATGCAAGAATATACAAGGTAAAAGATACATTGCGGGCATATTCCATTAAGATTCCCTATTTGTATGCATGTGGGTTTGTCTATTCGCATATATAAAGAAATGTACAAGGAGAAAATATACAAGCCGGACCCGACAAGGCAATCAAATATATTTAATGGTCTTTTGGGGTCCGACTTGTATGTATATGGCGCTTGTATGTTCGCAGATACAAGCAAATATACCATGGCAACATGCAAGCCGGATTTCAAAAAGTGTTTCTAGTTTGCTTCATAAAGGGTTGGAGTCCATAGCTTGCATGTATATGGATTTGTATATCGGCGATATACAAGTCAAAGATACAAATGAAATATACAAGGTGGATTTCAATCGAAGATCAAGTTTGGCACATAAAGCTTTCAGGTCCGCCTTGTATGTATAGGTGTTTTGTATATTGCGATATACAAACAAATGTACAATGAGATACATACAACCCGGACCTAACCCAAAAGTTAATTCTCACAAATTCAAGCATGGGGTCCGCGGCTTGTATGTTTGCATATTCAGAGGAAGAGATACAAATGGTGGGACCCGCACATGCAAGGGAGCTTGTATGTATATGCAATTTTGAAAATACAAAGGATATACAGGGGCCAATATGTAGAGCGCCATGTATGTGCAAAGGAGTTGCAGAATGAATTTTTGAGTGCCGATTCAGGCACCAAGATGCAGCGATTTACACACAGATGCAAAGCGATATACACAGGCAGTTGACCAAAACTTTGACCGCCTGTATCTCCTCCATTTTGGCGAATTTCAACATGCTGTAAGAGGCAAAGATGCATGTTTTTGTCCCCTCCTTTTGGCAGGGTTTTCATGAGCTTTTGTCACTTTTCAATTTTCAGATCTGGAAATGCATATTTCAGCGACGACTTTCAGCAGATAAAAATATTTTTGGGGCATTCATTGCTGCACAAAGATGAGGTAGTTCGCATTGATGATTAGAAATATCTTTCCACCTTCCTCTTCCAGATATTTTCATCTTTTCTACTGCAGATTGATGAGTAAGCTGCCTGCATTAAAGACTCCAAAATATCTCATATCCTGCCCAGCGCCAGATATTCAACGCCATAACTGATGCAGTTGGACAATCTTTATGCGGGGATATTTTCTGAGACAGCTCTTTGGAGAGTTTTTTGTAATCGCCTTAGGATATTTTTGGAATGCTATATATATGCATTCATATGTTGTAAATATGTTTGGAAATTTTTTTTGGCATTTTGGTTTTTCTGTTTCCAAACAGAGTTTCCATATACTGTAACCTTGCCTCTCTGTCAAATATATGCAAGTTATTTTTACCTCTTTACTGATTTTTCTGGTTCTATGTGAATCTGCATATGGTTTGTCTGTGAATGTTGTATTCCTCTCAATCATATTGCTTTTCACCTCTGCTAGAGTCATCTAACCTGTGTATGCCTACTTGCCATATTCTAATTGTATTGTGCATCCTTCAGTTCTGTGGAAATTTCTTTAAATCTGTCTGGTGTATCACCCTTTTATGTTTTCAAGTTTTATTCATTTTCATTACAAGCATTCTCTCTCCCTTTTCCCCAAAATTCAGTAGTTTCAAGTGATAGCTAGACAAGGAAGCTGGCCTTCTCCGTTGGTTTGATCTCATTTAACAAAGTCCCACACTTAGAGATCAATCCCATGTTATTCCAGTTTGTAGAGCTTTAACAGCTTCATGCAAGGGTGCAAAACTGGGTGATAACAGCTTTTGGCACGCTTGGTGGGACCAGAGAGTCAGAGTAACAATCAAATTAACAATAATTATTGTTGATTTTGATGTGCAACCAGTGATTACAGACCTTTAAGAAGTTAAAATTTACACATCTAGCAACTCAGACTGAGGAAAGACAAACAGATCAGTTTTGCTAATACATGTTTTATGAGAAAGATACAAACTAGGAGTTCAAGTTCAAGCTCGTTTGATTATCTACAGCTTTCTCCACCTAGGAGACAGAGCAGAGCTGCAACAAGGACTCCAGTCTCCAAAAGGAACCAGTCAACCCCACCAAATTTCAGACCAGTTGCTCTTGTAGTTCCTGTAGCAACTCAAGCAAATCTACTTCCAGCTATTCAGATGGCAAGGAATCAGCCCTTCGAGACTTTTGATGGGGGCAGCCCTTTGAACCTAGCAATACATGATGCTATACCCATGGCGGCTTTGAAAAATCTGCCTTATTTTACAGGGGAAAGTCAGACCACTCCTATTGAGCACATCAGAGACATAGCCTCTCTATGCGAGGTACATCATGTTACTCAAGAGAATGTAGTCATCAGGGTACTGGCTACCTCATTCAAAGGGAAGGCATTGCAGTGGTTCAGGAGTCTACCAATGCAGACTATAGGAACCTGGGATGATCTAGGAGAGAAATTAAACAAGCAATTTCAAGAAAAATCAGATATTCTATCATTGGTCGAACAGATGACCACCATAAAGAGAGCTCCGCAAGAGCAAATGATAGATTTCAACTTTAGATTTCAGAAGACATGGGACAGAATTCCTGCCATGGTAAGACCTCCAGCTGAATATGCACTCTTGTATTTTTTAAAAGCCCTGAATAGTGATGTTTCAGTAATGATTCAATCATTAGGAGGTAATCGTTTACCAGATGCTTATGAATTAGCTATTAGGGCAGAGAATAATCTGATTCAGGCCGGAAAAATAGCACCCAGACCACCAATGCCTATCTTTCCTAAGATTCAGGCTTCAATACCTTTGCCAATTCCGTGTTTTCCCCCTGTGTCTACTATCGCAGCATTACCTAATATTGCTAATTCTGAACCTGCTGCCTCTAGTTCATCTCAAGAGTTGAAAGAGATTAAAAACAGTCAACAAAAGATTGAGGGTATCCTTCAAACTTTTGGAAATGAACTGGTAAACATAAAGAAGCAACAATCCCAGAGGCCCTTTCAGCCTTATCAGCAACCTAGTCTGGGGCAGAATCAACCATTTCAAGGCCAAAATCAGCCGTATCGAGCTAATAGGCCTCCATATCAAAGCAACTATCAAGGTGCCAGGCAAAATGTGAATCAAAGACCTTTTCAGCCTTATAATCCGAAACCTATTAATGCAATAAGAGACTTAGTCCCTACTCAGAACAACCTTGCGGTTGAATATGAGTGGTGCTACCCATGTAACCAGCCACACAGTCAAGCAGCCTGTTCGAATGGAGTCATAAATCAGGCTTTAATGGTGCAAAATGTGACAGCCTCACAGCCAAGTACACCAAATGATGGGGCTGTACAACAACAAGAACAACCTCAGAGTGATTATGCTTTCATGAATTGGCAGGAAGGTGAATTTTGTGGCATAAACAGCGATTCCACCTCAGTTGCAGCAAATACAAGAGCTAAGAAGAGGGGTTACGAGATTGAACAAGCAGCAAATAAAGGAAAAGCGTCTGCTGATGTTCCTACACCCTATATTCCCCATATTCTACAAAGAATTAACCCAGCAGCAGCAAGGGAGATGCCTTGTTTGCAAGCAGAGGTCGCTGCTACAAAATCAAATCAGAAGGTGAGTGCCATTCCACCTTTCAATATTATTGAAAATATGAAAAAGATGAATGTGACAATGTCCATGTGGGATTCCCTAGCCATCCCTGGTCAAAAGAAAATGTTGCAGTCCGCTTTATCTGATTTGAAAGTATCCAATGATACAACTATTGACCCAATTAGGGTTGTCCTTACTAATTCCTCCGAGGATAACAGCAAACAGCCTAACAAAAGTGCCAAGCCACTCCCATTTTATATATCATTGATAATTGGAGACAAATTAGTTCATAATTGCATAGTGGATAGTGGAGCAAGCAGTTCTGTGATGTCTAAACAAATTGCAGACCAATTAGGGCTCAAATACCAGCCTCTTGAGAAGGGTGTACTCCAATTAGATGGCACAGCTATTAATACTGTGGGTGTAATAAAAGACTTAGGTCTTACTTTACATGCCTGTCCCAATGTTTCCATTTTCCAAGAGGTCTTCATTATTGATTTGCCTCCCCATTTTGCCATGTGCTTATCAAGAGAATTCACAGCCAAAATAGGAGGATATCTATCCTCAGACTGGTCCCACATATTTTTTAGGACCAAATATGGCACCAAAGTAACTTTAAAATTTGAGTTACTTTCAAATCATCACATAGAACCCTACACACCAAGTGTTGCCAATGCAAATTACATTATTTCTGAAGATCCTGAATTAGTTGCTGCTCAAGAACTACAAGCTGAAAGCATACCAGAGGTACTCTTAAGGGAGTGGTCCTCAGAAGATGTTGCAGATGAGCCTGAGGCACATATTCAAGAAAATGGTATGGGGGTCTATATACTTCATGAGCCTGAGGCAGCAATTCCAAGTATGGTAAGGGATGCAGAACAGCAGACAGAGCAGCAAAGAGAAGTATGGAAAATGTAGTTTGATGGCTTAAGGAGCAGAAGTGGATCCGGTGGTGGTGCAATGCTTGTATCTCCTCAGAGTGAGAAATATTATGCTGCTTTCCATTTTGCCTTCTCATGTACCAATAACACTGCTGAATATGAGGGGCTACTCCAGGGATTGCAATGGGTAAGAAAGAAGAAAATTGGCTGTTTGCAAGTATTTGGGCACAGTGAACTAATTGTAAATCAGGTAAGAGGACTGCATCTTACCAAAAATGATACCTTTAAGTGCTACAAACATAGGGTGTCGGACATGATTGAAGAATTTGATGCTTTTAACTTGATATCCATTCCAAGGAATCAGAACTCCCGTGCTGATAGATTGGCTGCAATTGGGGCACAATTTGATATTCCTAGTGATATCCAACGAGGAAAAATGCAGCCTCATGTAAAAATAGTTGACAGACCCTCTATCCCTGACAATAATGTTCATTGGCAGGGCTTTGAAAGTGATGAACAGATTCTGAGATACCTGTTAGAGGAAGATGAGTTTTCCATGATGAATCAGGATAAACTCAAACAGAAGTCTGGCAATGATCAGATTATTCAGCTTAAGACAAACAAGCTGCCCAAGGGATTGGTAACTTTGGAGTCTATTTTTGGCACCGATGATCAGATGAAGAAAACGAAGACCGGTATGCAAATAAAAGAGGAACATTATGAGGAGTTAGAAATTTTTAAGGGAAAACTCCTCAAAATAGGTAAAATCTGTTCAGCTGAGGACAGGAGAGCTTTTATTGCTCTTTGTCAGGAATTTAAGGAGGTATTTGCCTGGGATTATTCAGACCTGAAAGGATTTAACCCTCAGATTGCCCAACACACCATAGAGTTAGAACCAGGTACTAAACCTGTGAGGCAGAAGCAAAGACCTTTAAATCCAAAGCTAGAGCCTCTAATGATTAAAGAACTGACTAAACTGATTGAGGGGAAAATTATTTTTCCAATCAAGCATACTTCTTGGGTCTCAAACCTTGTCCCTATAAGGAAAAAGAATGGAGAAATCAGGCTGTGCGTTGATTTCAGGGACCTAAACAGAGCCTCCCTAAAAGACCACTACCCACTTCCGTCAATGGAGCAGATTCTGCAGGTGGTAGCTGGCTCAGAAAGATTTTCTTTGCTTGACAGATTTTCTGGTTACAATCAGGTGTTAGTCAAGGAGGAAGATCAGTTCAAGACTGCTTTCACCACCAAGTGGGGCACCATGGCCTACAGAGGGATGCCTTTCGGTCTCTCTAACGCTGGCTCAACTTTTCAAAGAGCCATGGATATGGCGTTCAAGGTTTTGCTATACAAACTGGTACTGGTATACTTAGATGATATAACAATTTTTTCCAAGAATGCATCTGAGCATTTATCCCACTTAAGGCAAGTTTTTGAGAGATGCCAAGAGTTTGGGATATCCCTTAATCCAAACAAATGCTTTTTTGCTGTCCATGAGGGCAAGCTGTTAGGACACGTCGTTTCAAAGGAAGGCATTACCATTGATGCTGAAAGGGTAAGGGCTATTTTGGAGCTGCCCTTACCCAGTCATAAGGGATTGCAAAGTTTTATTGGCAGAATAAATTTTCTGCGAAGATTCATCCCTGATATTGCGAACCATTTGAAACCCTTGACAACCATGTTGAAGAAGAATACAATTTTCAGCTGGACGAAGGAGGCCAGGCTAAGCTTTGAGTCTATAAAAGAAGCATTGTCAGCTGCGCCAACTCTGGTAAATCTTGACTTTTCCAAAGATTTTATCCTATATGCTTATGGCAGCCTAGATACAATCTCTGCAATTTTGGTACAGCAGCAGAGTAGTGGCTTTGAGCAGCCAATTGCTTTTTTCAGTCAGGGGCTGGAGGAATATGAGCAAAGGTATAGCTTTGTTGAGAAGCACGTCCTCGCAGTGATAAGGAGCCTCAAAAAATTTCGGCATCTTGTTTCTAATAACAAGATACATTTGATGGTGGCTCATCCCAGCGTGAAGGAGTTCCTGTTGAGCAAAGATATAAATGAGAAAAGAGCCAGCTGGATCACCAAGGTCATGGAATATGACATGGATATCCAGGTAACCAAGCTTGTCAGAGGCAGGGGACTCAGCGAACAGCTCGCTACCAGTTCCAACAAGGGGGGTGAGACACTTTTGACCATTGAGGATGCACCTCAAGATAATTCAGAGCCAGTGGGCACAAGTTGGGTTACTGATATGACTCAATTTTTGCAAACTGGCAAATTTCCAACAGGTCTGGATAAAACCAGGAGAAGATATTATAGACTGTAGTCCGTTCCATATGTTTTGATTAATGACACTCTTTTTAGGAAAGATTTTAATGGTGTATTGCTGAGATAAATTGCTGAAGATCAGACTGATAAGGTACTGCATGAATTTCATGATGGAATAGCAGGGGGTCATTTCGCCGCAAAGACTACTACCTGGAAGATAATGAGAGCTGGATATTACTGGCCCAGCCTATTTAAGGATGCTCGTGCATGGGCAAGGAAATGTATAAAGTGTGCCATTTTTGCGGGAAAAAAGAGGTTGCCAGCCTTACCTCTACGGCCAATTCAAATAAAGCAACCCTTCATGAGATGGGGTGTTGACTTCATAGGACCCATTAATCCACCATCAAGTGCAGGCCACAAGTGGATTCTTACAACTACAGATTTTTTCACAAGATGGACTGAAGCAGTGGCTCTAAAGGAATCAAATGAAAATGTTGTTTTAAATTTTTATCATGATTTGATTTCCAGATTTGGAGTACCTGAGTCAATAATTTCTGACAATGCTTTAGCCTTTGTTGGCCTAAAGATAACTGACTGGGCTGTTAAGAATGGGATTTATTTGAATACTTCTTCCAATTACTACCCACAGGGTAATGGTTTGGCTGAGTCTACGAACAAAAATCTCATAAGAATTATTAAAAGATCAATGGAGGGTAACCAGAGAACCTGGCACACTAATTTGAAGTATGCCTTATGGGCAAACAGAATAACTCCTAAGAGGTCCATTGGAAATTCTCCATACACGTTAGTATATGGGAAGGAAACAAGATTGCCTATCTCTGTAGAACTGCCAGCATTGGACATCATGAATCAACTGGAGAGGTTTGAAGAAGAGGATCCCATGGCTATCAAATATGCTCAGCTTATGGAGCTTGAAGAAATCAGAGACAAGGCTATGAAGACTATGGAATATCATCAGCTACAAACCAAAAGAAGTTTTGATCAAAAGGCCACTCCCAGAATCTTTAGAGAAGGTGATATGGTGCTCAAATGGGACGAATTGAAGAGCAGGCCTGGAAAGCACTCCAAATTTGACAACATGTGGAGTGGTCCATTTCTCATTACTGAATGCAAGGAGCACAATGCATTTCAATTATCAAATATGGATGGACAAAATATGCCTATCCCAGTCAATGGGATACACCTAAAGAGGTGTTTTGAGGTATGAGTGCCTTGCTCAAATGGGACGAATTGAAGAGCAGGCCTGGAAAGCACTCCAAATTTGACAACATGTGGAGTGGTCCATTTCTCATTACTGAATGCAAGAAGCACAATGCATTTCAGTTATCAAATATGGATGGACAAAATATGCCTATCCCAGTCAATGGGATACACCTAAAGAGGTGTTTTGAGGTATGAGTGCCTTGTAAATCAATAAATTAGGTCTCTATGCTTTCAATAAGTGCTGCTACACATTAGTTTAGATCTTTTTGCTTTTCCTAAGTGCTGTCTAGCACAATTGAGTGGTTGCTTGCAACATTTTGTCTTGTTTTGGTCTCTCTGTTCCCCTCTGCTGTAATAAATTGTTAAGTCAGAAAGCCTCTGTATATTTCTAGTCTCAATATGACTCTATGCCCAATAGATATATAAGGCCACTGATCTAACTGTTTAGCAGGCAAACATTCCATAGAAGTCGCCAAATTGTTGACCCATTTTTTCCTCTAACCAGAGCCAAACAGTCAACCTGGTATTTTTCTTGAGAATCCTTTGGAAAATGTTCCTATAAAGCTTAAAGTGCCAAATTTCCCAGAAGTCTTGCCTAAAAAAAACTTACCATTGGAAAGAGCTTGAAAAAATAGGCAGTTTTGCTTTTTACATCACCCTGAAATTTGGCCAAATAAAGAAGTTATTGATGGTCAAAGTTTTGGTCAACGTACAGTTCAAATGTACATTTGGCGGGCTTGCAAATCCCTATCGGCCTTAGAAAATATTGAGAAAAGTGAGTTTTATACTTTTTTTTTTTTTGAATGTATATCGAGCCAAGGAGATGCATATACAAAGGGGTAATCTTTCGCAGATTCCCAGAATATTCCTAGTTTGTATATCCGGTTGCATAAAAATATACAAGGATGGAATGTATATTTAGCTTGTATATTCGCATATACAAGTGAAAGATACAAGGAAATATGCAATGGCCGACATACAAGAGCAAATGTACATTTGCTACAATGCCGCAGGGAAAACATACAAAGGCATTTGTATATCGCCAATATACAAGGAGGATTGTATGTTTCGACATACAAAAGATCACGTGAACAGTGGCTTGTATATCGCGCATATACAAGCAAATATACATTGGCGATATGCAAGCAGGATTTCAAATGAATATCATTCTGGCTCATTCAGGCGTCAGGTCCGGTTTGTATTAATGGGTGTTTGTATATTTGCATGCATAGTTGCAAGACTCGGCAAAAGTATTTACTCAGCAAGCCCGAAAAATATTTACTCGGCACGACTCGGCAAAAAACTCGGCAACTTAAAAAATTGCTTAAACTTCATTAAAAACACATTTTTTTTGCAAAATTCAATGATAAGATGCATCCAATGAGTCAATAAAATGAGTAGATAGAAGAAATAAGCTGAGTCTAGTTATATTTGATTGATTTCAAAGAAAATTAGATACAAAATTGCATCCTCATGTGGAATGCTCAATACGTTGATACTGATAGTCTGAAACAAAATGAAAATAGCAAATTGTTTTTGTAAAACTGAAAGTAAATACTAAATACAAATTCACATCTTCCTCTTCCCAAGTCTACATGAGAAGACTATGGGAGAGGGTGTAGTCGTAGGACTCTGCTGTGGCTCCTCATCCTCCATCGGCATCCTGGATGTAGATCCTACTGCTGGTTGTGGCACAGTCACTGGCAATGACTCCTCCTCAGGGTCATCCTCAATGTCATCCAATGAGAATGCAAATCCACCCCCCTCCTCCATTGCCTGTCGCTCTAAGTCATAGATGTCATCCTCGGAAAACAATGGAGGCTGCTCATCTCGCCCTGTCCAATTACTGTATGGATCTATCTCATCCAAATCAATTGGATTATCTGATATTTCCTCTACCTTTCTTATGCGCAGCCGAAGATTATATTGCACATAGACAAGGTCATTGAGGCGTTTTTGAGCTAGTTTGTTCCTCTTCTTTGTGTGGATGGACTCAAACAAGCTCCAATTCCGCTCACAATTGGACGAACTACAAGGCTGGGATAAGATACGGAGGGCAAATTTTTGGAGATGTGGGGTATTTCCACCCCAATTTGACCACCAAACATCTACAAAAAACAAATTAGGAGTTAGAAACTTAGAAAGTCAAAAGTTCAAAGCATATTTTATCAAATTATGATTTATCAATATTGTAACTTGTAACTTGTAAATTTCAAATTTTATACCTGGTGACTAAGTGTGTATTGCTCTCTTTGCTAGGTCTGAAGAGAAGAGTGCACCCCTTTTTATCCTATAACTTTGCAATTCACTAACAATGAGGTCTGCCACCTCAACCTCGGGTGTCATCCTTTGAATGCATTTAGTGAGGCCCTCCATAACCTCTCCACTAGGATTTGAGTAGGTGCTTGAATGGAAGAAACTAGGGTTTAAGAAGTACCCTGCTGCATGGATCGGTTGGTGGAGTTGATTGTTCCACCTCCTGTCAATAATCCCCCAAATGGGAGCCAATTTGACGCTGTCCCCCTTATAATAATTTCTTATAGCCTCCTTGGCCCTATCCATGGCCTCATAAATATACCCCATTCCCATCTACCAAGCGGAGGACTCTAACCAAGGGCTCCGACACCTACAATATAAAAATGGGAAAAGATTAAAGTTACAACTTACAAATTTAAAATGAGAGACATATTAGAAATATATAAATATTCAATTTCAAGTTAAATTTGAAGTTTTGAAGTTACCTTCACAATCTCTGCAGCTGTTTTTTCAAATACTTTATCGAAGACTATGCATGCAACCTTATCTCCTTCTAGCTTCTTCGCATAAGATGATTCTGTCCATTTTGGGGCCACAAACATTTGTTTCAAAGCTGCCAATGAACGAAGAATGCTTTGCAACGTTAAGAAAACCGTTGCAAACCTTGTTACACCAGATCTCACCAACTCTTTCCCTTGGGTGTAATCCCTCATCATGTTAAAAACCCAAGGGTGATTGTAGATATATTTAGTGATCCTCCTCACGTCCTCTACAATTGGTGTGACCTAATCTAGTTTTCCTATGTCCTCCAAAAGAAGGTCAAGGACATGCGCTGCACAAGGTGTCCAACAAAGTGTGTGGTATCTATCTTGGAGGAGTCTTCCTGCTGCCACATATGCTGCTGCATTATCAGTTATGATTTGCACAACATTATCAATCCCCACCTCCATGCAAACTTCCTCCAACATGTTAGTCAAATATTCTGCATTTTTTACTATGTGGGAGGCATCAATTGATTTTAAGAACACCACCTCAACTTTGCATGCAACCAAGAAATTAATGATGGTACGGTTTTTTCCATCCGTCCACCCATCAGAAAGAATAGAGCAGCCATATGCTTTCCAATTTTCTTTTTGCTCCTCTACTGCTGCCCTTGCCCTTTCAGTTGAAGTAGTAAGCAACCTACAAGTACAAAGTGAAATTAAGTACACAATTTTAATTTGTAAACAATAAAATAGCTTAAATTCATTATAAATTAAACTTGAAAAACATAAATTAAAGAACATAAATTTATCAAAAAGATTAAATTAACTAACCTCCCACCCAAGTCTGTGCGAGAAGGCACCTTGTAGCCTTTTCCTGCAACTGTCAATGCGGAAACCAAATTCTGCCAGTAAGGAGAACTTGCCACATTGAAAGGGATGTTAAAATACCAAAAATCCGCACAAGCAATGTCCACCTGCTCATGCGCCTCCCTACTCCACCCAGTTGCCTCTAAGGAAGGTTGTGCACCAGGGGTGTTTCTAGGCACAAAAAAATCATGAATGCATGTAGGTCCTGTTGCTCTACTAGAAGTAGATGAAGGGATTGAGGTGGTGGTGGGCTGCCTTGCGGCCCTTACCTTTCACACACGTGGACCACGAAGAGAGCCCGCTATGCCCTGAGTATCATCATCATCTGACTCAAGGTTGGCTGGAGCACCTTGAGAAGAAGCTATGGCTGCTTGCATTGCTGCTTTTGCCATCTCTCTTTGCAATTTTTTTTCTTCTGCAGCTGCAAGTATGGCATTCATTTGTCTTTTTATTTCTTCTGTGGTCTTTGGACAAGCCTTAGCATCATGTTGAGGGATGCTTGCAAGGTGGTATTTGAGGCGATTGATGCCTCCACGATATACTTGTTCACATTTAATGCAAAAGACTGAGCCAGGTAGGGGTCCTAGATAAGCATATTTCCAAGCAGGATCTCTAGCTCCTGGAGGACAAGTGCCTACAAATCCACCAGGCACGGATGGGGCAGAGCTCGACGCAGAACCGGATGCACTTGCAGAATGACCAGCCATTATCAATTAACCTACACACACAATGATAGTGAAAGCACAACTTGTTATTTTTTTGATAGAAAATTTAAAAACAAGCTAAATTAGATTAAATCAAAATAGATTACTTTAAAATTTTAAATTACTAAAAATCTAAATTCTAAACTAATCTAAGATTCTAATTTCTAAACATTTTCATTAAAAAAAATGGATTAAAAAAAAAGAAAATAATAACTAGGGTTTCAAAAAAATATGAAAAAATGTAAAAAATCTAAAAATTACTTCAAATTAGTAAAAAATTAAGCTAATCTTAGATTGTAAAAATGTTATTCAACAAAAAAAAGGGTTCAAAATAAAAAAAACTAGGTTTTTGAAGAAAATTTCAAAAAAATAAAAAAATCAGCAAAATATGTAAAAAAATCAGAAAAATTCATCAAAAAATCTTGTTTTGATGAATATAAATGTATTTAAATCTTTTTCACACTACATTCATGATGATTTTTAAACATAGAATCAACAAAAATGAAGAAAAAAATAAAAAACAAGAAAGAATAAGAAAAATCAAAAAACCTACCTGGGAATCCAATTTGCCTTCGAAATTTGATGAAAATGCCCTTCAAATCTCGTCTCCTCGATGCAAAATCGATGTAAATAGGTGCATAATGCTTTACAGAGTGCTTTTGCTGAGTGAGAGCTTCCAAACGAATGATGAAATGAAGTTCAAACACTTTTTGAAGCCGTCGTTTTGAAGAAATCTCAGTCGCGAGGGTTTTTAGGAAAAACTCGGCGAGTTTTTAGTAAAAACTCGGGAAAAACTCAGCGAGTTTTTAGGAAAAACTCGGCAAAAAACCCTACCGACAAATACACCAAATACTCGTTTTGTAAAAAACCCCGCGAGTTTTTAAAAACTCGGCAAGTTTTTCCCAAGTCTTGCAACTATGTTTGCATGCATGCAGGAATATACAAGGTAAAAGATACATTGCGGGCATATTCCATTAATATTCCCTGTTTGTATGCATGTGGGTTTGTATATTCGCATATATAAAGAAATGTACAAGAAGAAAATATACAAGCCGGACCCGACAAGGCAATCAAATATACTTAATGGTCTTTTGGGGTCCAACTTGTATGTATATGGCGCTTGTATGTTCGCAGATACAAGCAAATATACCATGGCAACATGCAAGCCGGATTTCAAAAAGTGTTTCCAGTTTGCTTCATAAAGGGTTGGAGTCCATAGCTTGCATGTATATGGATTTGTATATCGGCGATATACAAGTCAAAGATACAAATGAAATATACAAGGTGGATTTCAATCGAAGATCAAGTTCGGCACATAAAGCTTTCAGGTCCGCCTTGTATGTATAGGTGTTTTGTATATTGCGATATACAAACAAATGTACAATGAGATACATACAACCCGAACCTGACCCAAAAGTTAATTCTCACAAATTCAAGCATGGAGTCCACGGCTTGTATGTTTGCATATTCAGAGGAAGAGATACAAATGTTGGGACCCGCACATACAAGGGAGCTTGTATGTATATGCAATTTTGAAAATACAAAGGATATACATGGGCCAATATGCAGAGCGCCATGTATGTGCAAAGGAGTTGCAGAATGAATTTTTGAGTGCCGATTCAGGCGCCAAGATGTAGCGATATACACACAGATGCAAAGCGATATATACAGGCAGTTGACCAGAACTTTGACCACCTGTATCTCCTCCATTTTGGCGAATTTTGACATGCTATAAGAGGCAAAGATGCATGTTTTTGTCCCCTCTTTCTTTTGGTAGGGTTTTCAGGAGCTTTTGTCACTTTTCAATTTTCAGATCTGGAAATGCATATTTCAGTGACGACTTTCAGCAGATAAAGATATTCTTGGGGCATTCATTGCTGCACAAAAATGAGGCAGCTCGCATTGATGATCAAAAATATCTTTCCACCTTCTTCTTCTAGATATTTTCATCTTTTCTACTGCAGATCGATGAGTAAGCTGCCTGCATTAAAGACTCCAAAATATCTCATATCCTGCCCAGCGCCAGATATTCAACGCCATAACTGATGCAGTTGGACAGTCTTTATGTGGGGATATTTTCTGAGACAGCTCTTTGGAGCGTTTTTTGTAATCACCTTAGGATATTTTTGGAATGCTATATATATGCATTCATATGTTGTAAATATGTTTGGAATTTTTTTTTTGGCATTTTGGTCTTTCTGTTTCCAAACAGAGTTTCCATATACTGTAACCTTGCCTCTCTGTCAAATATATGCAAGTTATTTTTACCTCTTTACTGATTTTTCTGGTTCTGTGTGAATCTGCATATGGTTTGTTTGTGAATGTTGTATTCCTCTCAATCATATTGCTTTTCACCTCTGCTAGAGTCATCTAACCTGTGTATGCCTACTTGCCATATTCTAATTGTATTGTGCATCCTTCAGTTCTGTGGAAATTTTTTTAAATCTGTCTAGTGTATCACCTTTTGATGTTTTCAAGCTTTATTCATTTTCATTACAAGCATTCTCTCTCCCTTTTCCCCAAAATTCAGTAGTTTCAAGTGATAGCTAAACAAGGAAGCCGGCCTTCTCCATTGGTTTGATCTCATTTAGCAAAGTCCCACACTTAGAGATCAATCCCATGTTATTCCAGTTTGCAGAGCTTTAACAGCTTCATGCAAGGGTGCAAAACTGGGTGATAACAATTACAATATGTATGTAAATGCATTACAAAAATCTAGAAGATAGGGAACCCTGCTGCAACACACTGATAATATTAATCTGATCAAGGAAACAGACTGCTGCACACACATGGATTAGTTCACTAACACCGAAAAAACACAAGAAATGATGCTTACATTGACTAGATACTGTAGCACCTTGAAGCAAGCAGAATAGAAGGCTGATGTAGGCTACAAAGCTGACTGGTAGCTGATCTAGACTGCACCCAACAACTAAAAAATACTGAAATATACTGAACCACTGTCCATAATCAGAAAATCAGAACTGCCAGAGACTGTAAGTGCAGAAGTACAACCCCTAATGATATAATAGTCACTAAAAACAAAACCATAAACTGCTGAGCAACTCTGAGACTGCTGCACAGCCCTCCCAAAGTATAAAATCAGTCCAATAATGAGAAGGTACATCCCCCAATTCCAAATACTTACTGCAGATCACACTACAGACCAATACGGCCTGCTTTTAAACAAGTATGGCCCCTCAAAAGGACTTAAATCTGCTGTAAAACAATCACCAAATGAGACAGCTTATCATCAGCAGGTACGGCAAGCATGTGGAAAGGTACGGCTGAAGGAATGAGTCAGATATCTGGTCAAACAAGCCAGTGCCCTCTTCCACTTTTCCCATGCCCTCGTAAATGGTACGGCTAGCTGCTTTTGTACGGCCAGCATAAACACAAGAAACCAAGCCGTATGGCCTGCTAGGCAAGGCTAGTACGGCCAGCAACAAACACCTTCTCAGTAGTTTTTAACACTTTTATCCACCATGCATCAAGTACGGCCAGAACTAGGGAAGGTATAGCCTGTTGGAAACCTTCAAAACAACAACCCAAAACATCAATGAAACTTAAGATATCACAAATGAAACCTAGCTCCTTTCAGCAACTCAGAAAATATCAAAAATCTTCATCATATATGAAAATTGGAAAATCTCAACTGTTCAGCACAAATGTGATTTCTGGGTGAAATCACTCTTAACCAGCTAGGGAGGGTTTTTGTCCTTGAAACTAGAATTACGAGAAGGTTTTCATCCTCAAGTAATTAGAAGAACTCAAGTTATCTCTCAGAGAAAATGAAAAATGAATTAGCCAGGAAGAAGCTCTTTTGAGCACAAAACCCCTTTAAATAGCCTTTTGAGAGAAAATAAGGAATTTTTAATTACTTTTCGTATTTTCCCTCCACTAAGTGTCATCGAGTGTCATTACCTTTTGCACCCCATTCCTAGCGACACTTCATAAACTCATATTTTAAAAACAACATTTTTAATACTAAACAGAAGTTGTTCTTTTTAAATATAAATTGAAGTTACTTTTTCGAACAACTAAAGTTTAATTATTAAAATATTTCCCTGATTCCACCTCTTTAGCCTACGGGAAACTAAAAAGATAGTCTAAGGGTCTCCAAAAAGCTTACGCTTGAGAAGGGGGCATGACATGCTTTGAAGTCAATATAGTCATTTTTCATAGTAGGAATAACACAAGAATATATCATAAAAATATTTCAGAATGACATGTTAATAATACTTTGTAACGTCCCCTTCACCGACATGAAGAATTTACGGAGACCCTTAGCCTATTTTAATTCCGGTAGGCTAATTGGGATATTGCAAGGGAATAATTTATTAATTGACTTAAGTTGTCTAGAAATGTTTATTTTAAAGGCAACTTATGTTTAATTAATAAATTTAATAAAACATGGACAAAATTGCAAAAGTGACTTATTTCAGGACCCAAAAAGTAGATTTAAAACTAAAAGTCACTTTTGAGGGGGGAAAATAAAAGGTTATGAAAATAATATTTCGGAGGGATATAAAAAGGAGAGTTGAGAAGAGAATCTCATATTCTTGTCATTTTATTTTCAAAACTTCAACTTGTGATTGAATGATTGTTCATCATTTTTCTGCTCTAGGACGAAAAACCCTTCAGTAAAGAATGGTTTTGAAAACGAAAAACCTCCTAGCCATTTGCGTGGATTCATCCGGAGTTCACCAGAGTGTTGAATGTTGAGGATTTATGGAGGTATGCGCTAAATAGTTAATAAATCATTTTCCAGATTTGTGAATATTGTTCAAGTTTGAAGAAAAAGTTGAGATCGAATGAGAGAATCATTTGAATTTCTATCGATTATTTGTTGATAAAAAGGAACCAGCAAACAGGTCATACCATTTGGAGGCTACCATAGTAGACCATGCCATTTGTTAGTGGCTACAAACTGCTCAGAACTGAGCCGTACAGGTATAAAGGGAGGTATTTGGAGAGTTTGAGCGTGGGTGACCAGTTTGGACGAGTTTGGAGGGTTCTAAACCCTAGCCGCACCATTATCTACTAAGCATTGACTTCATATGTTGGGCACAACCTGTTAAGGATCAGCAAAAGGGGGTCATACCAATTGTAATAAGCAGATTTTATACATACTATTAATCAATTCAGTTTATTGTGGTTCCAGCAATCCATTCCATTGTCATTTCAGCTACAGTCTGAAGGGTAGGAGTGTATTTATTTTTATTTCAGATCAGAACTGGATGTATGCAATTCCAAGTTTATCAAATGAGAATATTGGTGTGACATTTTCAGCCATAGATATATATTGTCTTTGTGTGCAGCTGTGTTGAGATAAATTTCAGTTGAATAGCATTAATATTTTTGTTACAGCTGTGTGAATAGTGGTTAGATAGAAGTAAATTAGTTTCTTGCATTTATTTAGTGCATGAGCATTTTGTCAAACATTTGTCAAAAATACAAAAAAAATAGTTAGGGATATTTCATACTTATTTTTAATAATAATAAAGGGTTGTGGCCAGTGCTCATGCAATGCCTCCTGTTGCTCCCAAATTGTCTCCTACTGGTTCCGCCTCTTCTATCCAGGATCATCACAACACCTTGTTATTCCAAAATCCTCCATCCACATCCCCCAATTTTTTTCAAGCTACACTCTACAATGCTACGAATCAAAAATTAAAAAGCAATTGTGGAGCATTTATCTCAAGGGTGACATCTTCCTCTCCTATTCTTCAATAGCACGATGATGACAATGGTGGGGTTGAATCCAAGTTTAGCAATCACCCCCAAGCAGATTCATTAGTTTTGTCTTCACACTATGACATTGCTCCTCCTCATTCTTCTTCGATGTCTCCCACAATGGCCTCCTCTCGATCTCCACTTGGCACTACCACTACAGAAGCATTCCAAGCTAACAGAATTGGGTCTTCATCGAAAGCGAATCATGTCAAGTCTTTTGCAGGTGCAAACCCTAGTTTTTCTCCCTCAAAGTTTCAATCTAAATTTGTAACTTTTAGTTTGGAATAGTCTAATGCAAGGGTTCAAGCGTTGAATATCGTTGTCATGGAATTTCAAGACAAGGTAAAAAGGAACATCTAGAACATACCCTAATCTACCGGTTCCACAAGTTTTAACCTAACCTGGTTAAGCTTAATGAGTGGATTTTGAAACACTGGAAGCCTATGCTAGAGGAAGAAATTCCCATTGGCCCGTGTGCAAAAGGATTCTTCCTTGTTATCTATGGATCAACTAAGGACAAGGATTGGTTGCTTGAGGGGGAGGGGGGTCATGGGACAGAGAACACTTATACATTAAACCATGGTATTGTAAGTTCAATCCTCTTTCATAAACTATCTCATCATTGCCTATCTAGGTCCGATTACCTAATCTTCCATTACCATTTTGGGGTTCATCTAGCTTGTCCACCATTGGAAATTCCATTGGGAAACCCATTTCAATTCTAGAAAAAAATCAGCTTCATTCTCAATTTACATTTTCTTGGATCCTAGTGGAAAAGAATCTTTGCGATTGCCAGCAAAAATTGGCCTCAAGGTTGGCGATAGCTTATGGAACCAAAATTCGAACTATCACAGAATTGCTTTTACACCAGAGGCCATTTGGCAAATGCTTGCCCTCGAGCTGTCACAATAGCAAATAGGATACATTCTTCAAAGCAAACCACATGATGGAAAGGAGGGTGGTTCCAAGTCATCAACATATCTATTCAGATGATCCCAATGATCTTGATATGCATGTTGCTTCAGATCTTAAATTCTCTTCAAAAATCCCACCTCCACCTTTCAATTCTTCCTCACCATTACAGGTTGAAGGAGTTTCTCCCAAAAACCCAATTAGAAATGTTCTTACTCTTTCTCCCTCCAAGACAGTTGAATCTCCTTCTTTTAAGGGTTTGTTGGAGGTTTCTGAAGATGTTATCAAAGACTTTGGGGATGAAAATGCAGATATATGGATGACAGTAATGAAGAAGAAGCCCTCTTCTTCAAAGAAGGATAAGACACAGCAGATTATAACTCTACGCTCCCACAACAAAAAGGGTTAGTCATTGTGGTGACAACCCTGTAGATTCAAAGGAAAATGAGGTGATTTGGTGGAAACGATCTGCTCAAATACTTCTATTTATGTAATGTACATTAATGCCCACTCGCTGCTTAATTGATGTTTGATCTGTAGAGATGGTTGTGTTAATGCCGAATGGATGATATAGGGACTGTTGTAAATCGCTGAGCCGAGAGGAAGAGAATTCGCTGCTTGCTTTATCTTTGATCACTGAATAGGGAAGGCGACCTGATCGATGCCAATGGTCTTGGCAAATATATGATTGCTTTTGATTTTAGAGACTGTTTCTTATGGCTGAGTAGAAGAGGAGACTTGGTTCGATCTGCTCTGATTTATTCCCGTCTGCCTTTATATTTTTATTTCTGCTGTTTCTATTTTTCTCTGTACTCTATTCCTCTAATTCCCCCCTCACAAACTTCATTTATACCTTGTTTATTGCTCATGAAAGGATGCCATGCCTTGACAGACGCACCTCTTCACTATATACATACCTTCTTATAATGAATCGTTGCCTTTTAGATAATCGCCGCTCCTAAACTTTTCACGATACATGCTAATTATGATGGCAGCCTTTTTATATAGTTAATCTCAAATTAAATGATGTACTTCTTTGGCGCCAAAGGTAGAGAGTTGGCCAGCATTGTATTATAATGAGGATCGGGCTCATGTTTAAGAGTATTTAATTTACTTTAATTTGTTTTATCTTCAGCGCTGCCTCTTACAATGAGTCGGCCTTCTCCAATAGTCGGCCACAATTAAAACATTGATATTTAATTTATTCTTCCTCAAAGATGGTCGGCTGCTCTACCAAGGGTCGGCCCATTATTAAGTTATCTTCTTTTGAATGTATGTGTTATTATTTGTTTCTATGTTTATCTTCATCCTTTGTCTTATTCACCTATGCCTCTTAACATATGCACTTTGTTTCATATGATTAACTCCTTATGGATCGATGCCTTTGCCTTATGCATTTGTTATATTTATTAAGTGGATCTTTCATACGACTAAGTCTTCATCGATCGGTGCTTTCAAGACTATGTTTAGATACAAATGTTGCAATCATACTCGGAGGTTGTCTTCATCATCGATTTGGTTCTCTAAAGCTTGATCGTGATAGCATGATAGTTTTACTATTCCAATCTTCAATTGGAATAGGGTCATCAAGGGATATGACAGCTCCCCTATTATGGATCTGAAACATTGATACTACTGTTTATATTTTAAGTTTAATTAAAAGGGAGCAGGTCCCATGCCCCACATTCAGGAATTTTTTTAAAAAAAGTATTTTTAAAAGATTTGTTCTAACAGCTGCATTATAACAATAGTTTAAGTTCTTCTATATCTTTGTTATATCCTTTTTACTTCTGGCGTTATGGGTCTAACCTTTAGACCCCTCTTTAAATAAAATTAGACTTGATACATTGTATGTAAAAAAAGATGAAGTGTGCACCTGTGAAGATCTCAAAAGGTTAATATCTTTGTTATTTCAAATATTGTTCCATGAAATCCAATCGAAACAATGATTTTACCAATTCAATGCATAGAGACGCAAAGAAAATGTTTTGGATCTTGATTAAGTGAATGGAAGGCTCACCCTCAATGATTAGTTTACCTGCAAATAAATATATTCTAAATCAGAGTTTAGATTAGTTCTTGATTTACTTTTCCACCAAGAGCTCCACGCAAAGATGAATATTTTTTTGGCGAAAGAGCCATCAAGCACTCAGTCTTCTTTGTAATGAGTATGGAGTGCAATTCAAATCTAGATGAAGTTAAGGTCGTTAATGAGTGGCCCACATCATCCAGTACATCAGATCTTAAAATTTTTATGGTAAACTTTTATTAAAAGTGCATGTCATGTCCCCTCCATCCAAGAGATGTAACTTTATTATTTTAAATTAGAATAGTGTTTTTAAACACTAAAAACTAATAGTATAGTATTATAATAACAATAATAATATTAATATTATTGAAGATAATAATAATTTGAATTTCAAAAGTCATAATCAGGTCAGCGCCAAGGTAAATCCAAATCTATTAAGGTCGGCCTATTTTGGATAAATCCAAGTGGGTATATATTGGCGCTCAAGTTTTCATTTTTATCATATGACTTATGAATATCCAATTTTGCTATTGAAATTTGCAACTTTGCATGATTTGTTCTTGAGACGAAAACCTCAAGACAAATTGCAGACAAGTAGACGAAACCCCACCTTTCTGTTTTTTGAGCAAATTCGATTTTTGCCCAATAGAGCAGCGAGTGCCCTTGCATCCGTCAAGGTAGAGACAGCGGCAGGACCAACCGCACTAGAGCGGGATTAGCTGCTGGAGCTGCCCTCTTTTCTCTCGATTGTGGTGTAAAGAGCGATTCGTTTTGTATCAGCAATCGAATCAGCAACTATAGATGGTTCATTTAGCACCGATGGAGTCAGAAAGGCCCGGGATTCAAAGAGGCAGTGCCGAGAGTAGTGGGGATTTGAGTTTGCAAGAGCTTGAGTCTTTAATTTCGATTGCAGGTGTGTTACAGAAATAATATACAGATATTATTATTCAATGTGTGTTGTTTACAATAGTGAGCGAAAGCTCAATATATAGAGAACACAGTCTAAGAATAGACGACAGGCTGTAGAAAAGCAAAAAAGTAGGAGCAACCATTATAGAAACCAAACTTTAGTTTTAATACCCTCCCATAATGGTCGATTTGTCAACCAGACCCAGATGCTCCTGAAATTTTGACAAACTTATCTGGAGGCAGAGATTTGGTAAGAATATCTGCAGTCTGGTCGTCTGTAGGAACATACTGCAAGACAACAAATCCATCTTCAACTAGCTAGCGAATGAAGTGACAACGAAGATCAACATGTTTTGTCCGTTCATGAAAGACTGGATTTTTGGCAAGTTTCAATACCCCTTGATTGTCACAATACAAGGGTGAAGGCCCGGTAGGAGACATTTGCATGTCGGAAAGCATTTGGCGAAGCCAAACTGCTTCATAGGCTACTTTAACAGCTCATCGATATTCAGCTTCTGTCGAGGAGAGAGCCACTGCCTGCTGCTTCTTGCTAGTCCAAGTGATGGCACCTGTTCCTAAACTGAAAACATACCCAAAAGTGGACTTTCTGTCATCAATCGATCTGGCCCAATCGGAGTCTGTAAAACCAATCAACTGAGGATCTGTACATCGGCCATATAGAATGCCAAAGTCAGAAGTACCTTGCACATATCTCAACACACGCTTGGCGGCAACCCAATGTTCAGTTTTGGGAGCTGTCACAAAACGAGAGATGTAGCTGACTGCAAAGCTGAGATCAGGTCTAGTGGCAGTAAGATAGATGAGACTGCCCACTAATTGCTTGAATGCGGATTCATTCTCGACAGGAGAATCGGAAGTAGCTGAGAGTTTCAGCCCTTTTTCCATGGGAGTAGAGGCAGGTTTGCAGTTTGCCATCCGGAATTTTTCCAACAAACCGCGTGCATACTTTGACTGAGAGATGAAGATGCGGTTAGGATGCTGCCAAACCTTAATACCTAGGAAATAATGGAGGAGGCCCAAATCGGTCATGTCAAAAGTCTGACTGAGATCGTGTTTGATCCCCTGAATCAACGGCTCAGAGGTGCCGGTGATAATGAGATCATCGACATAGATAACAATGTAAAGACTATCATCAGCATATTGTTGGACATACAAATTGGAGTCTGAGGGGCTCCTCTGAAAACCACGATCCACGAGGTACTTATCAATCTTGATGTACCATGCCCTTGGAGCTTGCTTGAGGCCATAAAGAGCTTTTACCAATTTACACACTTGGTGTTCTTTGCCTACAACCTTGAACCCAGGGGGTTGCGTCATGTAGACTTCTTCCTGTAAATCGCCGTTGAAGAAGGCGCTCTTAACATCCATCTGATGAACTTTCCACCCAAATTGGGCTGCCAAAGCAAGAACAAGCCTAATGGTACTCATTTTAGCTGTAGGAGCAAAAGTCTCCTTTTTGTGAGTATCCTTTGGCAACCAACTTGGCCTTATATTTGTCGAGAGTCCCATCAACCTTGTATTTGACTTTGTAGACCCATTTGCACCCAATGGGCTTCGTCCCAGGAGGGAGATCAGAAAGAACCCAAGTATGGTTCTTCAGAAGGCTTGGGTGCTCAGCATTCATAGCCTGTTCCCATTCAAGGACACCTTGGGCCTCAGAGTATGTTTGGGGTTCCGAAATGCTTTGAAGATTTGCCATGAGAGCAAAATTGACAGTAGTTTGCTACTTACCTTTCTTTCGAGCAAATCTACCCTCGATGAGTTCATTATCATGAAGAGCACCAATTGTTTTGGCCCACCATTTAGGCTAGAGAGTAGATGAACCGATAGTTGAAGAAGAGACATCAGCATTACCAGGAGTGGCAGAAACAAGATCAGGAGGATCCAGAGTATCTTGAGGAGAGGCGGGTGGTGGAACACCATGTTGCAGTGTGGCCAGAACTGCCGAAGGCCTCTCATCAGGTGGAGCGAAAGGAATGTGCACACCAAGGTCTGAAGCCGTCAAGGGCTGATCCTCAGGATGAGGAGATGAAGAAGATATCAAAAAAGGTCCAGTAGTCTCATCAACGACTACATCACGACTGAATATGAGGCGATCAGTATCTACATCAATCAGTCTATAAGCCTTATGATTTTCATTGTACCCTGTGAACATGAGTTTCTGGCTCTTGGCATCCAGTTTAGTGCGCTTGGCATCTGGAATCCAAACATGAGCAGTGGAGCCAAAAAAATTTAGATGGGTCACGTGAGGCTGTCGTCTAGACCAGGCTTCCTCAGGAGTCATTTTTCTGACTGCATAGGTGGGAGATCTGTTCAAAAGATAGACAGCAGTGTCGACTGCTTCAGCCCAGAACTTCTTAGGAACACTTCGATGTTCGAGCATAGAACATGCCATCTCTATAATAGTGCGATTACGCCGCTCAACAACACCATTTTGCTGGGGTGTGTACGGTGTAGTATGTTGACGTTTGATGCCATGTGTAGCACAGAAATGGGTGAAGTTAAAGGAACAAAATTCCCCCCCATTATCAAACCGAAGAGAGACAATGGGACACCCTAACTCTTTTTCCACCAAGGCTTTGAACTGTTGAAATGTGCTGAGCACATCGGATTTTCTTTTTAGGAAATATACCCACATCTTTCTGCTGAAATCATCAACAAAAAGTAGAAAATATCTGCACCCAATGACTGAAGAAGTGTTCATTGGCCTGCATACATCGGTGTGAACCAACTGCAAAACCTGGGAAGCTCTCCATTTACGACTTTCAGGAAATGGAGTCCTATGTTGTTTGCCAGCTTGACATGCATCGCAGATGCCAGGAAGTTGAGTTTGAATTTCCGGAAGACCACCAACCAGATTCTCCCTAGCTAACTGAGAGAGATAGTGCATGTTGAGATGCCCATACCGTTGATGCCAGAGTTTATTAGATGGAAGTGTTCCTGGCAACCATAGCTCGCTCTGGAGAATCACCAGAATTCATGAGTCTATATAGACCATGATCCTCAAGAGCCTGTGCAACAGTGATGCAGGTCTCACAATCTACTATCCGACATGAGTGCATGCTAAAAACAACATCCAGACAAGGTGAGTGTCGCATGATTTGACTGACAGAGAGAAGGTTCAGCTCCATGCCAAGTACAAAGTAAACATCGAGAAAAATCAGATTTCTCCTTCCAAACTATATCTGAACATTGCCTTTTCCAACAACAGCATATTCTTCGCCTCCTCCAAAAATGACAGAATCTTTGAACGGCGTGTACTCCGTGAACCAGTCTCGCCGATGCGTAAAATGACGAGAGGCACCTGAGTCAATGTACCAAGCAGAGGTTTTGACATGATCTGCAGGGCGTTTGGCCATAAAAGCGTAGCCCGTAGATTTCAGTGGTGCAGGATGCATGACAAAAGACACCGTCGAGAGAGAGTTTGAGACACAAAAAACCAGATATCAGAGAATAGACAGTAGCCAAACGGCAAAAATCTCAAACCATGGAAACTGACTCGACAATCCGAACACGAATTTCGAGATAAAATAAAAAAAAATTCTTCATACCTGCTGATGATAGAGAGACCCAGGGCACAAAACCTTCGATTGAGAAAGGAAGTAGAAGCCGTCTCATAAACAACAGAGGTTGCAGGCGACTAGGGCAGAGCCGCGAAGGGGTTTAGCACCGGGAGCCAAGGATCACCGGCCGCATAGAAAGCCACAAATGATCTTAGCTTCGCGCCAAAAATTCGACCACACGTTTTGAGGCAAGATTTTAAGCAGAAGCAAAGAGCAAATGCAAATCGCGATTGCCAGAAGCACACTGCTGTCGTCAAACTCAGATTTATGAATGAATTTTCACGGAAGCCAAACCCCTGATCAAACGCTTCACGAATGCACAAAGAACAGATTCACCACAAAATGCTGATCACCAAACGCGAAAGAATAGCCACGATTTGCAAGTGAAAACCGCCGAAGAAAACCCTCTACCAAAATGCAGCTGCAAAACATATTCGCGACCAGAGGATATTTTACAGACACTAGACGCACGTCCTCTAGGAACCCGCGATACTCAGAACAAAACCAATGCCAAAAACGCGACCAGAAATCGCAAGCAGAAATCTCAAGTGGAGTGTGAAGGAAGTAGCGTGGATTTAAAACGCCAAAAATCGCGATCAAAAGGAAGCTGCGAATCGCGAGAAGAGAGGTTAAAATCCTCGTGACCATCAAAAAATGGGAATATGCAGAGTTGACGCCCACAAAAATGGCTATTACAGGGATCCGCGACCCTTAGAAAAGAAAGCGTGGGCCAGAGAATGACGTGAAACGGCGGCTATGATCAAAGAGAAGGAAAACACGAACCACCAAGGAGAGGAAACTTCGATCACGACCTCTCAAACAAAAATCTTCAAAAAAACTGATCTATAAACCAGATCCGTACGTCGTACGGATGTACAGACAGGCTCCATGAAAGGAACCGCTCTAATACCATGTTACAGAAATAATATACAAATATTATTATTCAATGTGTGTTGTTTACAATAGTGAGCGAAAGCTCAATATATAGAGAACACAGTCTAAGAATAGACGACAGGCTGTAGAAAAGCAAAAAAGCAGGAGCGACCATTATAGAAACCAAACTTTAGTTTTAATAAGGTGTTGGGGCAGATGACAGAATAACCTACAGCAGAGTCGCCGCCAAAATTATCCAATTGGGGTAAGTGTTGCACATATCCAAGCGAATGCAGGATTGAAAGGAATACATCGCAGCATCTAACAAGTAAGTTCTAATCTTCGGTTCACTGTTTTGAGGAGAGTATTATATTCATTTAGAACATCCTTAGTTCATTGTTTCGAGGAGAGTATTATATTCATTTAGAACATCCTGGACATATTCGAACCTAGGGAGGCTGCGAGTTCTAGGGATACTTGTTCTATAAAGTTCGTTGTTTAGAAATCACATGTTGAAGGCACAGAATCAGGGGCAGCAACCCTTGACCTAGGTGCAACCAAATTACAGGCAATCCATTCATATATTGTGTTTGTTGGCGCTATAATACACAGTGTGGATTTCATAATAGACGCAACAACCCTTGACCTAGGCGCAATCAGATTATAGACGATCTCAATAGCAAGGCAATTTGGTGTCTAAAGACACAGGGACTACTAAGTTTGAAGTCGACTTCATCCAAGGAGAGCACAAGATCTGTTTGGCCACCTTCCATTTAGCAAAGCATTAAGAGAATTGAGTGAACGATTAGTCTACAGCAGCTCCATCCTACAACAACTCACATTAGGGACAAGCTCTGTAAAGCGCCACTCATTTGTCCACGAATCATTTCACCCTCTCACCAAATCTACCACTGGGTCGCTCAATCTATCACTACAATATCATGGGATTAGGTATATATTGCAAGCAGCATGCTATGAATTCCCCGATGTTTTCATTATGTACATCTAATTCAGATTTGATACTCATTGCCAAAGTGTAATTGAATTTTTTTGAGTACTTATATATTGTGTATGTTGAAGCATTCAATAAATATATATATAGCAGACCCAATTTATATACAGTTTGAACCCATTAAAGTTGTGGTCTCTATTTTTGAAAGGCTCTATTATTTTACATTTGAATCTACGATTTATGTGTTGTAATAAAGAGGGGTTTTCAATTAACAAACAATTCGCAAGGGATATTTCAGTGGTATCAAAGGAGGCTATCTTGCCAGCCTGAGGGTGTACTTAGTTTATGCAGTTGAGCCAAAGGGATCAACGTGCTTTGGAGAGAGAGAAGTTAGAGGCCACATCACAGCAGGTTGAGGTTGGAATTGGAGGCAGAGGTAAGGAGAAGATGGTAGATATGGATGATTGGAGAGCATTTATGCAAATACAACAGCAAATCGCATAGAGACAAGAACAAATAGCACAACAACAGGAACAAACAACACAAATACTCTTCCAAATGTTGCAGAACATGAATAATCCTAACAACTCAGCTAGACCAATACTAAATAAGGGAGCAGAAGGTAGTAATACAAATCAAAATGGAGTTGAAATTCACACAAACAACAGCAGGGCTTCAATTGGAACAACACCAAGACCCACACGGCCCACATTTTTGCCTAGAGTGGAGCTACCTTGAGAAGAAGAGGAACCAATTCCAGCAGCAAATGACTTCGATGCTTGCATAGATGAGTATTCGAGACTTCATCCGGATGTTAGACACAATATCCCTTTCATACAATTCCATAATGCTAGGAATGGATCGAGAGGAAGACAACCCATGCAAAAATCCAACAGAGATCTACAGCAAAGATTCGGTAAGTTGACTCTTCCAACTTTTGATGGTTCAAGGAAGGTCACTGCATGAGCTTGGGTTCAGAAATTGAATACTTACCTCTCTCTCAGCCCTATGATAGAACATGAAGCTATCAAATTTGCTATTCTTCATTTGGATGGTACAACACATGAGTGGTGGCATCATGGAATTATCACACAAGGGAATCAACATATTGTGACATATGCTGATTTTTACACAGAGGCTCATAGATAGATTTGATAGGAAGAATCCAAAGATGCATTTCAAAGAATTGGCACAATTGAGATAGCATGGTTCAGTACAGGATTATGTGGCAGAATTCCAAAGGATTTCAGTCATGGTGCCAGATGTTTCTAAGGGAGGACTCATGTTCTTGTTTATTGAGTGATTGACAAAATCACTCCAAGGTTTTGTTAGTGCTTTTGAGCCTACATCTCTACAGGACGCAATTGAAAGGGCGTTAAGATTGGAGGTTACTACAACCAAGAACAAGTTCAATCCTAAGAATGCACCCACGAAGCAGAATAAGAAAGATATCCCTTCGCCAATGGCACTACCTCCTAAACCAAATAAGGAGGAAGAAACTAAGAATGAGCTTCGGAAGAAGTTGGGCTTTTCTTGTAGAGAGACATGGGAGCTAGGACATAGATGCTTGGTGTTTACTGTCGAATGAGTCTAATGAATTCATACAGAGTAAACAAGGAATATAAACTGAATGATCACATCATACAAGAATACACATTGAAATGATACTATGACACTCAGATGTATATATTATTGATTCAAACTGCAATTACAATCAACACCAAAAACTGTTGTCCGATACAATGAAATGAAATACATATATAGGTGCCGACAGTTGCCTGGATGGCCAACCGTCGCCAACGACACATCGATCGGGAGGTAACTACTCGCCGATCCTAACTGACTACAATTAACATAACAATTATAAAATACACCTAACATCATCCCCCCCAAAAAACTTGTCGTCTTCCAGATGACTACAAAACAAGACTCAGAAGAACTACTGTGAAGTATGAGGAGCAGTGGACGACCCTGGAGGTGTGGCCGCCGTCGGAGCTAAAGCTAACGTCTCTGGTTATAGTGAAACTAACCGTCGAAGTCAATATACCTCCTATGTTCGTTGCTTCAAGTGGCTGGCAGCGATGATATGATTGTCCCTCGTCAAGTGCACCATCTGGACGGCTTCCTCCAGCTGCTTCTTGGTTTTCTCGTGTGCCACCTGGGAGTCGGCCAACTACTGAACCAACTGCTATGTGGTACTGGCATGAGTACCCGTCAACTCCTGTAATTCCTCTATCGCCTCATGAGTGTGTTGTAGCTCATCAAAATCCTTTTCTTTGGCTGCCAACTCCGCTTCTAATGCAATTGCCTTATTCTTCTCTAATTGTGTCATCTCAATTTGCTGAGCAAGCTACCGCTAGAACTGAACTAGCTACTCATCAGTTCTCTCCCGAAGTTTCCTACATATCTCAGCAGCTTCACCTAGTCTTTTGTTGCATGCGACCTGATGGTCCATGTCTTCCTCCCATGAATAGTACAAGGCCATGAAATGGTCTTCGATGGTGTGAAGGGTTGCCAATACCTCTCCATCTCTACCGCCAACTCTGGTACTCGATCTATCCGGCCTCCATGCCTACTGCATCTCCTCTGTATCAACATCCGGCCACCCCCAACTCCTAAAGATATGTGTGAATTCTGCTGAGGCATTTTTGATGAACTGCTCTATCCTCCGTACCTCGGCGAGAACTACCGGTGAGGAGTATTGAGGATCAACTCGGGTGGCAATATCTGATACTCGCTAGATGATGGCCCCAATGGATCCGAGATCTTCCACATACCTAAGGACCGTGCCAAGTGGATCACTCTCGTCAAGTTGGGCTATGTGAACTGTCAAGTTTGTGGGATCCCCTGAGCTAGTAGAAGTATCTCGGGTACTCTGAGAACAGGAATCATCGGAGTCATTGGTATCGGTCCCTTCTCCCTCGGAATCACCTGTGGCAGTCCCCTGTACTCCTAAATCACTAATCACTACTATACCAACAGGTATCTGTTTGGCTGGAATATCGTCAACTACCTCTACCATATCTCCCTCAACTGCCTCAAGTGTCGGGGCTGCCTCAACTCCCTCAAGTGCCAGTGTAGTCGGCGGCGATGAAGTAGATCTCGCCACTACCTCCATTCCTTCTGGCAGAGGTAAAGTAGATCTCAACGAGCTCACAAGAGGGATGTGTACAAGCTGAGAAGGTGCTCCAAGCGACTGCAGCCATGTATCAACCTGTGCTGAGCTCTCCGGTAACCCACCCTCGAACAGAGTGATCTGTCCAGATGGGAGAGGTACTGAACTCTCCCTGTCATCCTCATAATCTGCCCCCACGATACGTGAGTAGCGCTCAGCTAAGTACTCACAAGGATCTCCAAGTGTGCACGGGTGTCCAAGTGTAAGTGTGTATGACTTCTACGAGCCAGTACTGCGTCCACCTATGTGTGTGTCTATCACTCGGGGCAGAAGTCCTTCGCCAAAGTGCAACATCCAACGCACCCTCCCCCATCGGTACCACAATGTCGTCGAGTGTGCAAGGAGTGGCTGAGGCTGACGAGGCCTCAATACAATCCCCCTCTGCTGCACTGTACGATGCCTCTGAGTTGGTTTCTGCTGCTTCTTGTTGTTTCCTTTTTCTACTACTTCTGGATTCATCCCCTTTTCCTCCTTGTGTCGGGGCCCTTAAATTTGTCCACCGAAAGATAGTTGGCCATGCAGGGTCATACTCCTCATCTAGCTAAAATGGAGCTCTCACCAATGAAAGTACCTGAGTAGAAATGGCATCCAAGAATAGTGCAATGGCATGCTGGGTCATGTAAAATGACTTGAGTCCTTTTCATGAATTCATGTATTCTCTCGGAGAGAACTGCTGCCTAATTGTATAATGCTCCCTGGTTGAGGCCTATCATATAGTCGGTCATCCAGAATGGAATATCCGACAAGCGAGTGGCTCCCGTCAATCTCCCTCGAATGACATCCATAATACACCGTGCCACTCGTCATTTGCCAAATGATCTCGTCGCAACCTTCGGTTGCCTATAGCTTTCAGCTGAGCCTTCTCCTTCTCACTTAGGTTACTCCTGCAAATCTTTGCCATTATAGCATCCTTGTGTTTCGGCAACATTTTCTGTTTTCCCACTGTGAATCCATGCCGAGGGATCCCCATTACCCTCTCAAAATCCGCAGGTGTAAATGTAATTTTGATGGAGACGTTCATGAACCTGATGATTGTTTGTCTTGTGCGTACATTGTAATTCGACAGCATGCTCCTCAGCAATGTTTCAAAATCTCTAAAATTGAAATATGGCATCTATATAACTTTGTCCACCTTTGCTTTCTGGAGTGCTAATTTCAAAGGATGGTCATCCACACAGTTGTTCCACCATACCCTGCATTCCACTGCTATGAGGCTTTCCCATTGCAATGATTCTATTGTGATTTTCTCTTTTCCCTTCCCTTTCTGCAACGGTTGTTTCTTCTGCCCTGAAGAACCCTCGTCGATCCTTGGCCTGTAATTCGGTGGTGATTCTTCTACAATCAACTTTCCTGCCATTGTTTTATCTACAGCTTCTCTTCTCTAGCTTTGCTTTCTTCTGGCTTCTGCTTTGTTTGTCCTGTTCACTGCTGAAAATGACATTATGGCCTTTTTATATTGCCCAACCAAAATTCAGTTATGACAGTTACGGTTAGATTTTTCTTGCTACGTTGATTCTGACACTTGGACGGTGATGATCAATCTGAGTTAGTTAAAACCCTTCAACTTGTATGGCCCTATAAAATCTTCTAATACTCTGCAGAAAAATTGCAAGGAAACAATTCGTACAGCAGTGGAGAATTGGACAGAAGTTCTTGTACATCCTAGCAGAGATGAAGTACGGCACGGCGAGGAACTCGTACTATACGGCAAAGAAGAATTATGTACGATTGCCATGAGATTCAGTCTATACGGCGAAGGAAACAAATGACTTCGTACGGCCAGGCAATAATTTCCTCGTACGGCTTAGCGATTCCAATTTGTATGACCACTGAGAATTAAATACTCGCTCGAATCCGTATGGCAAAAAGTGATTTGTACGGTGGCATGAGCAGGTAACTCGTACGACAGGAGGTGACTTCATACGGCTTCAAAACTTCAAGTCGTACGCCCAAGTGATTACTCTAGACTCATACGGATGGCAGCATCAGATTCGTACGGCGGTGCTAGGAGCAAATTCATACGACTTGGAATGAAACTCATATGACCGGCCGAATGATTCATACGGCAGGGGAATTCGATCTAGTACGAACGCCTTTAATCCCTTAAAAGTTTTCTTTGATGCTTTCGTACGGCCAATAATTTCTTTTTTTTCATATGGTAGACTTGAATTTGGAAAATCATACGACACTCATATTGCAGGAGAATTTTTGTATGGCCAAAGGTGAAAGACTGGTTCTCTTACTCGTACAGCATCCCTTTTCCTCGTACGGCTTTTTCCTTTTTCTCTCCTTGGCATAAACAAAACTGATATGTTGAAAAGGTACGGTTGGCTTTTTATAAGGCTAGGTCATACTTTACTTTATTTATTATTTTTTTTTCTTATTTGTCTTTTTCTATTTTTCTCACTTTTCTATTTTTCACTTTTTTTTCACTTTTTCTAACTTCATTCTGATTTTTCTTTCTCCTTCTTTGGACTTACCGACTTGGCGGTTTTTGCCTCCTCAAAATCTGTCATCACCCATTCTCTTTCCCAACTTTCTCTCTCCTTGCTTCCCTCGTCTTCTTGCAGCACCTGGATCTCTGTCATGTGTCAGAAGATGCAATCGCCATATGTCTTCCACAGGCACTTGTTAGAGCAACATTCCTCCACTTCCTCCAACTCAAAAATTTGATCAAGTATCCCTGATGGATCTTTACTACTAACCAAGTTGAGTCCCATGGGTTCTTGAGTCCATTGGAAAGTTCTGCCATCTTCGTTCATTCTGAGATTTTTAGTTCGATATTTTGCCTTCTAGATTCTACTTCTCGGGAGCGGTGCACTTCGAGGTGCCCCATCTGGCAAGTTCCTCTCTCTAAACTCCCAGATGTGATCATAATGGACTGATCATTCCACAATGAACATACTCTCGGCTAAGTACTTCCTCCTCGGTGGAGGCTTTACTTCTTTTGGCAACAGAAATTTAAATTTCTCCTTTACCTAACTGCACTCCGCTATCCACTCGTCCCAAGCTATTTCCTTGGCATCCTGTTCTTCTTGATTTGCCCAAGGGTCGTGGTGGTCATCATCAACTATGCCTTGCCTCACCCCAATGTAGGGTGAATATAGCCTTTAGTACTTGTCTTCGATCCTCATTGCTTGAACCCTTGGCACAAAGAACCCAGTGACTAGTTCCAAATGTGAACTCGGAAATATCACTCTGTCAATCTTGGAATTTATATCTCTTTCCATCCGACGTACTTCCATACTTTCAAATCCGAACTTGCCTCGTTCATATTTCACACTGCTGGTATCTTCCTTCATCTCGGTTCTGTACTCCATGAAGTTTATAGCTATGGTTTCCTATCTTTGTCTGTAGATTTTCAGTTTAGACCCATTTACCACGTCCTTGATTGGAGTTCCATCCAAATTGTCAAGCTTTATAGCCCCGTTATCTAACATTTCCCATACTCATAACGGTCCTAACCAACGAACTTTAAACTTCCCGGGCTTAATTTCGTTGCAACCGTTATACTTTAAAACTAACTGCCAATACTTTTGTCATCTTTGCATGACCTCCATCGACCATTGTGCCATAATTCTCCTCTCGTCTAATCTGTTCAACTAGAATAACTTTCTCTTAGACTTTCCGTGTCTCCCAATCGATTTTCCACTGCTATTCACAAACTCGGATCCAGATATTCTGCTAGCACCACAACTTCTTGACCACACATTAACTGAAAAGGTATGTGCCCTGTCGTCATTTTGTACGTTGTTCTATATGCCCATAGAACTGTCGGCAACCTTTCCTCCCAGTCTGTCCCTTCGATGCCACACAACTTGTGAATTACTGAGACTAGTACCTTATTAGTTGCTTTTGCTTGTCCGTTTGCTCTCGGGTAGTACAAACTTGACAATGTATGGAAGATCTTGAATTCTGACGTCATGAGTCTTATGACGTGGTTGACGAAGTGCCCTCCACGATCACTCGTCAATTGGATCAAAATCCCATACCTGGTTACTATCTGCTCGTATATAAATCTTGTCATGCTTAGGGCAGTACTGTCTTCGAGTGCTCTTGCTTCTGCCCATTTGGTTAAGTACTCGTTGGCTACCATGATGTATCGGCATCTATGTAACTGACTGACTTTCAATGGCCCTATTAAGTCAAGTCCCCACATTTCAAATAATTCCTGGGGTTGTGATGGCAACAAGGGCATGTAATCTCTCTTCAATGGTTTTCCTACCCTTTGGCAGGTGTCGCATCCGATCACCCATTCCTGAGCGTTTGTGTAGTGTCGGCCACCATAGTCCGGCCAACAGGACTTTTCTTGTCATTGCATCCGGACCCATATGTCCCACAGCGAGTCCTTCATGAGCTTCTGCCAGTACACTCCTTATTTCCTCTTCCATCACACATCTTCTGAGAATATGATCCTGCCCCGTCTTATAGAGGAGCCCATTTGTCAACTAGAATGTTTTGCTTTTGAGGGCAAGTTTCCTTCTTTCACTCGTTGACATCTCCTGAGGGAAGGTTGATGTTGATAGATACTCGCCAATCTTTTTGTACCACGGCGGTAGGGCTACTATATGAAATAAGTGAGCATCTTGGAAGTCTTCATTTACTCCTTCTGCCAGTTCTCCTGATTTGATGCGTGGTAACTAGTCGGCTATTATATGACTCTTCCCCGGTCATACGATGATTGTGAAAGTAAATTCTTGTAGCAACAGTAGCCATCTACTAATCCTCCCTTGAATTATAGGTTTATTTACCAGGTACATTAAAGCTTGGTGATCCACATAGAAGGTGAATGGCGTTGCCAACAGGTAATGCCTAAACTTCTGAACTGAGCAGACCATCCCAAGAGCCTCCCTCTCAGTCGTACTATAGTTCCGTTAGGCTTTCAAGAGTAGTCGGCTGGCAAAACACACTGGGTGGTCAAGACCGTAGGGTCCCACCTATATCAAGGTGGCTCCGATTGCAAAGTTCGATGCATCCACATGCACATGGAACTCTTTGTCCCAATTCGGATAGGCCAGAATTGGTGCACTGATTAATCTCGTCTTCAGGGCTTCGAATGCTTTTTGTTGCTCGTCAGACCACACAAATTGTACTCCTTTTCTCGTTAACATGTCCAGGGGGTAGGATACTTGGGCAAAGTTTTTGATAAACCTTCTGTAATAGCTGACATGGCCGAGGAATGACTTTACCCCGGTGACATCTCCTGAAGCTTCCATCTCCACAATTAACCGAATCTTGTCAGGATATGACTTTAGTCCTGCCTTGCATACAATGTGGCCCAGAAGTTTTTCCTACAACACCATGAAACGACACTTCTTTGGATTTAGAGCCAACCGTGCAGACCTACAACGCTCCATACACTCGGTGAGAGCCTTCAGATGTGTCTGTTGGTCGCTATAAATTGACCAATCGTCCAAGAATGCTTTAAAGTTACCCACCGACATTTTGTCAAATATATAGAGAATAATTCTCTGAAACGTAGCCAGCGCATTGCACAGACCGAATAACATTCGGTTGTATGCGTATACACCATCTTCCACTACGAATGTTGTTTTCAACTTGTCCTCCTCGGCGATGCTAATTTGGTTGTATCCAGAAAATCCGTCCATGAACGAGTATATCTCGTGTCCGGCTACTTCCTCAAGGATCGAGTCTGTGAATGGGATGGGGAAGGGATCTTTAATGGTGACTGTGTTGAGGCATCTGAAGTCGACACATAGGCGGATCTGCCCCCCTTCTTTTTTTAGTGATATGACGATTGGCGAAACCCACTCACTCGTCTCCACCTTGAAAATTATCCTGGCCTCCAACATTTTTTCTATTTCTTGAACCTTGGCGGCGTAGTTTTTGTTCATTCTATACGGTCTTTTCCTCACCGATCATGGTCCTGGTTCAATGGGATTCTATGGACACATAATTCTGGTGGTATCCCTTTCAGGTCCTTGTAGGTCCAGGCAAAAACATCCTTGTACTCCATAAAAATTTTGAAGGCCGCTGCTTTAAGTACTGGATCCCAGTCATCTCCGACGAGGATCACCTGAGGCTTATTCTCCTCGCTGAGATTAACTTTCCTCGTCGAGGGTTCCTCATACATGTTCTTTTCACCTTCAAATTTATGTGCCGACGTGCTATCTATTTCGACATCCCCTTGTATTCCCCATAGGCAGCCGGAAAAGTGTGAGTTACCTAGTTATTACCTTCCTCCCCCTTGTCACTCTTCAATTCCTTCTTACCAAGTGTTTCACTTGTCCCAATGTTGCCGAGTGTTTGACTAGTCGGCCAAGAATTGTTGAGTGGTTCACTAGTCATCCGAGAGCACTCGCCAATTTCTCTTAATGAAATCATGTTACATTCTGGTTGGAAGAATTCAGTCTTCATCTGCCAATGGAACAACCCGCTGAAGGAATTTGTCTCGTCTTCCAAGCATTCTTGTAATTTTAGTACACCTTCATCATCCAGCTCCATGGGCCCTCTTTCTCCTTCGATCATTGTGTCGCCACTATCTGAGTCAATATTCGATACCATTTTTTCACTGACGGTCTGAGTTCTCAGATCAATGACAAATTTCTTACCCTTGTTTTCTATTGATAGGGTGTCCTTCCAGTTGTGGTTGGCCTTGGCGGCTATTAGCCACCCTCAGCCGAGTAGTGCATCATAAGATGCATTTCGTGCTGTAATGACTACAAAATTTAATAAGAACTGTTGAGTACCAATCTTTACCTTTTGAGCCATTAGCACTCCCAGCGCTTTGATTCCATGTTGGTCGGCTCCCACTAACTGGAAGTTCTGTGGCCACAACGTAAGTTTCTCGAGGCTTTTCCAAGTTTCTTCTGAAAGTACATTCACCCCAGATCCCCTGTCCACCAGTGTGCTCGTCAGGTTCCTTCCGAGGATTTCATTGTGGACTACAACCGGTTTCTTTCCCATATCAATTGCCAATAGTCTTGGGTCAACCACTTGCTCACCACTCGGCAGTGGTTCCACTATGACGTCTTCATCCGTCTTACCCTCATTTGGGTTTTCTTCCACCACCTTGGACATCGCCATCCTTAACTGTGGCATACTCTGGAGAAGATCGGCCATCCTGATTGGTATGGTAGTTTGTAGTACCTGACTTGCAATGTTTCTGTCCGACTCTGACCGTAGGGTTGTGGTTGCCTTTTTGTTTGAGTCCCTCCATTCTGTTTCCATGGCCATCTCCACTTCCTTCCTGGCGTCACGGAGTATTTCCTTCTCCGTTCGAGGGTCTGGATAATTTGTCTTCTTTGTTTGTGCTCGGGTGACGGCAAAGACTTCGTCATCCTCTTCAATGTGGATGAGATTAACCGTACCTTTTTGTTTTGGGTAGTCATTGTCCTCATGGTCGCCGAGCCCGCACCATTTGCAAAGTGCATTTGGTTTGTTTTGGTTGTTACTTTGGAATTCCCTCACAAAATGCCCCCTCATTGCATTGACAACATTGGATCATGGGTCGTCCTTTTGCATCGTACTGGATACAACTTCTTCCCCCACCATTATTATTATATATGTTGTTATCTCCTCTCCGATTGTTACAGTATCCGCCAGGCGATGCATTTTGATTATTTAGTTTGGGCAGTGTGGTAGATTGCTCGCCCTGTGTATAGAGCACTTGGATGCTCCTTGTCTTTAGATTGTACGGGCACTCCTTGATAGAATGGCCCATTACTTGGCAGATTTCACAAAACATCTTCTTCAGGCAATTTGCTTTGACATGGCCTTCATTACTACATTCGGCACACCAGAGTTCCTTGCTATCCTTGATATTTCCTTCTCAGCTTTAAACTCCCTCATAGTCCTGATCATATCTTTCCTTAGTGCTTGTATGGTTTTAGATTCCTCCTCATCACTGCCATCCGAGCTTTCGTCGTCATATTTCTTCTTCCCTCAGTTGGACATCTTATCTTCACTCTCGATGTCCATCACCTGGTTGTAAGCCTCGGTGTACGACGTTGGCGGTACTATCTTCATTTTCTTCCTGAGTGAGGGGATCAAACCCTCAATGAACCATCTTTTCTTTAAACCGTTAGCTGGTTCCTTCTCTAATTTCACCAGAAGTTCCTTCAATCTTCAATTGTATGCTCGGACATTCTCGTGTTTACCTTGCTTTGTATTGTATATCTCCGCCACTATTTCATTGTAATCCCTTAGTAATTTAAAATCTTCCTGGAATGCTTTCTTCAGTGCATCCCAACTGCTTCTTGATGTGACGCCGAGTTCAGTGTACCAATCTATGGCAATCCCTCTTAGAGTTACTGGAAATGATCTTAGCCAATAGGACCTATCATCCTGTTCGTTGGCTTTTGCAATGTCGAACCGGATCCTCTGATCCATTACCAAGGAATTTCGACAATTTCTGCTTTTCCGTACTCGGACTTTCCGATGGAGTCACCATGTTTCTTCCCCGATGCCCTCCTCGTGTGTTAGACCTGATTGGATTGTTTCTACCACAACATTCCAATGCCTCTCTTGCACTCTCAGCCACGTACGGGTCTTCTCCACGTCCCTCTTCAGCGTCCTTTGCACCTTGAGTCTCTTCGGGTTCCTTCTGGTACTCCCTCCGCTCGGGGGTTTTGGGCTCAGGTTCTCTAACCCTCGGCCCCTTATCGTCTGATATGGATAGCTCTTGGATGCGGCGTATGCTATTTTCAAGCTCCTCTGTTAATTCATTTTCATTATTTTTTCCTTTTTTTTTAATTTGTCACCGGTGTTCTGAAATTTCCTTCGTCGGCTCCCTCGACGAGGCTTTGGTGTAACTCAACAGTATCTTGATTTATTTCATGATGATGTTCGTGTGCTTCTTCAACAATTTGTTTCAATCTTCTTCTTCGGTCTTCTTGTTCTTTTAATCTCAATGATCTTCGTATTCTCTCCTCAGGTGTTTCTTGCCCACTTGGTACTCGATTCCTGTCTTTATTGAGTTGTATGGGCATTAATTGACAGTCCTACAGGATTAGTTGTAGGGCATCCAACGACGATTGGTGTTGCGCTCTTCTTCTTCACGTTTCATGTGTTCTTCATACCTCCTCAGTATTTGCTATTGATGTTGTACTGTCTCTTTCTTCCCGAAGGTCTTGTAGGATTAGCAAATTTTGTGCCAAAAGTCTGGGCATGCAATCGAGAAGATTATCAACCTCCCTATTGACTTCTAAGTTATCTCCAATTATTTCCTCTAGAATGTGCCTACGGATGGCTTCGTTCCTTACGTACTGTCCTACCGCCAATTGCAACAAGAATACGAGATCTTGCGTTAGATCATCTTCCCGATCATTTCTTTCCCGTTTGTTATCTTCTCTGTCGCTTTCTGCCCGTTCTTGTATTTCTTCTTCTATCCTTTCCACTTGTCTTTTGGTTTGTGTTTCTTCCTTAGATTGAATAGGCTGCCCCATTATATTGCCATCGCCATTGTCTCCTTTACTTGTCACCAACTATTCAATCTCACTGGTGATTCAACTCGTCATTAATTACTCGTCACCTTTCTAGCCCGACTCCGTATCGGCAACGACGCCAAAATGTTTACTGCCGAATGAGTCTAATGAATTCATACAAAGTAAACAAGGAATATGAACTGAATGATCACATCATACGAGAATACACATTGAAATGATACTATGAAACTCAGATGTATATATTATTGATTCAAACTACAATTACAATCAACACCAAAAACTTTTGTCCGATGCAATGAAATGAAATACATATATAGGCGCTGATAGTTGCCTGGATGGCCAACTGCCGCCAACGACACATTGATCGGGAGGTAACTACTCACCGATTCTAACTGACTATAACTAACATACTCGTCAATCCAAACTACAACTAACATAACAATTATAAAATACATCTAACACTTGGGAAGAGGGAAAATACACTACATAGAGGTTCGGCCTGAAGAAGATCCAAAGATAGAGGAAACCAAACCTAAGGTGATGACTGAGGAGACAGAGTTCGAAAGGAAAGAAGGAACAATTTCGGGAGGCACCCTTGCTACTCTTTCGGGAGCACCCAAGTACATGCTTTTAGAGTTCGGGGAGTTTTACAAGGGCACCAAGTGACAATGTTGATTGATAGTGGGGCCACTCATAATTTCAAAGATGCAAATTTGATTTCTAAGAAAGGTTTGGTCATGGAAGAGTTTGATGGGTTTTGTGTTATGCTTGCAAACGGCCATACTATAATGCCTTGTAGGGGGCGAATACAACATCCCAACTTATCTTTGGGAAGGTATCAAGTTAAGGATGACTTCTACGTTGTGGGATCGGGTGAAATGGACATAGTCTTGGGCGTGCAATGAATGCACTCACTTGGAGAAGTTACTCTAAACTACCAAACAATGGAGTTCAAATTCAAGGCGGATGGGAAGGAGGTGATACTCCAAGGCATTTCGAATGGAGCTCCAAGCATGGCTGAAATAAAAAGAATGGAGATGTGTGTTCGGGAATGCCAAGCCACTCAAGGCATGGAGCTAGTCAAGGATTCCCTTCGAGGTAAGATACTCCACTATGATAATGTTTGGTCCATTTTGAATACATTAACGGTGGAACACAAAAGATGGCCACCCTATGAAGTGTTAGCAAAACAGGACCTTTTGGAAAAAAATCATCAACTTGACTTGGCTGATTGGATTCTTGTTGTGAAGGATCATATTATATGGAACATTCTGAGTGTTGTCTTCCATTTTAAAACTGTTGTTACCTATATTCTCAGTTTTTCCCACCCCTTTGGGACAGCCATTGAGAGGAAGTTGAGGGTGTACTTTCTACCCTCAGTCTTTAATAAGGTATTTGGGAATGATGCAAGAAGGTTTCCAGCCATGATATCTTTATTTCTGAGCAAAGAAAGGCAAGGTGACAGCCATGACAAGATGCTGCAGTGGATTGTATCATGTTTAGACAACGTTAAACCAGCAAATGCTGGGGAGTTTTCTTGGTCTAATGTGGGGACAGCGTGGGATAGCACGATCAGAAATCAAAAGTTCTCTGGTAAACTTCTTAACAGTGATTCGGAAGTGGTATCTACACATGATGCTGAAGATTACACATATGATGATGGGGTCATTGAGAAAGCAAAGGCAAAAGAGGAGTCAAGATTAGGGAGTATTACTGCTAAAGAGGATAACACATGATGCTGAAGATTACACATATGATGATGGGGTCATTGAGAAAGCAAAGGCAAAAGGGGAGCCAAGATTAGGGAGTATTACTGCTACGGAGGATAGTTTATTTGTTGCAGTGCCCAGGATTGATGAGCATGAATCCATGTTATGCTTTCTTGACATGAAGTGGATAGAATTTCAGGAGTTGTCATTGCTTGAGGACAAGCAATATTTGGGATGAGAGGATTGTCATGTCCCCTCCGTCCAAGAGATGTAACTTTATTATTTTAAATTAAAAGTGTTTTAAAACACTAAAAACTAATAATATATTATTATAATAAAAATAATAATATTAATATTATTAAAGATAATAATAATTTGAATTTCAAAAGTCATAATCAAGTTAACACCAAGGCAAATCCAAATCCATTAAGATCGGCCTATTTTGGATAAATCTGAGTGGGTATATATTGGCGCTCAAGTTTTCATTCTTATCATCTGACTTATGAATATCCGATTTTGCTATTGAAATCTGCAACTTTGCATGATTTGTTCTTGAGACAAAAACCTCAAAACAAATTGCAAACAGGTAGACGAAACCTTACCTTTCTGTTTTGTGAGCAAATTCCATTTTTGACAGGTTTGCAAGAGCTTGAGTCTTTAATTTTGATTGCGGGTGTTGGGGCGGATGACAGAGTAACCTGCAGCAAAGTTGACACCGAAATTATCCAATTTGGGGGAAACGCTAGGCATATCCAAGCGAATGTAGGACTGAAAGGAATGCATCGCAGCATCTAACAAGGAAGTTCTAATCTTTGGTTCGCTGTTTCAAGGAGAGTATTATATTCATTTTGAACATCCTCGACATATTTGAACCTGGGGAGGCTGCAAGTTCTAGGGATACCTGTTCTGTAAAGTTCATTGTTCAGAAATTACATGCTGAAGGCACAGAATCAGGCGCAACAACCCTTGGCCCAGGCGCAATCAGATTACAGGCGATCCATTCATCTACTGTGTTTGCTGATGCTATAATACACAGTGTGGATTTCATAATAGGCGCAACAACCCTTGACCTAGGCACAATCAGATTACAAGCGATCTCAATAACAAGACGATCTGGTGTCTAAAGACACAGGAACTGCTGAGTTTGAAGTCAATTTCACCCAGGGACAGCACCAGATCTATTTGGCCACCTTCCATTTAGCAAAGCATTAAGAGAATTGAGTGAATGATTAGTCTGCAGCAGCTCCATCCTACAACAACTCACATTAGGGACAAGCTTTGTAAAGCGAAACTCATTTGTCCACAAATCATTTTGCCCTCTCACCAGATCTACCACTGGGTCGCCCAATCTATCACTGCAGTATCATGGGATTAGGTCTATATTGCAAGCAGCATGCTGTGACTTCCCCGGTGTTTTTATTCTGTACATCTGATTCAGATTTGATACTCATTGCCAAAGTGTAATTGAATTTTTCTGAGTACTTATTTACTGTGTATGTTGAAGTATTCAATATATATATATAGCAGACCCAGTTTATATACAGTTTGAACCAATTAAAGTTGTGGTCTCTATTATTGAAAGGATCTATTATTTTACATGTGAATCTATGATTTTTGTGCTGTAATAAAGAGGGGTTTTCAGTGCATCTGTAATTTACTCACATGTTAGCTGCAGCCCTTTATTGGCCTAACTAATTAGAAAATTGTTACATGGAATCCACTAGACACCAAAGTATTTAGCCGCTTGAAGACAAACACTATTGACATTGCTCTTATGTTGCTCTCCCTAGCTTGCAAAAGTCGTTTCAGCTTGAGACCAACCCTTCCTTGTGTGCCATAGATGCAAGCTTAAGCAGGTAGGTCATCTAATGGTTTATCATTCAGAAGCCTGGTCACAAGCAAATCTCAACTATAGCACATAGGACAAGGAATTCTACACTCTAGCCCTAGCATTGAAACATCAGTGCACTGTGCAACTATCTTCTTAAGGAGGGAGGTCATCCTGCACACTGATCACCAGCCTCTTGAATTTTTGAATTTTTGAACTCTCAATCTAAGATTCAGGAAAATCACCACTTGAAATCAAAATCATGCATTAATCAATTTCATTTGATGGTCAAGTATAAGGATATGGTCTTACTAACAAAATGGCTGACAATCTTACTTGTCTTCCTTCATGAGCTTTCAACATTTTGGATATTAGATGTGCAACCTATGATGAATGAAAAGTCCTTGGCTCCACTAATCCACATTTTTGTCTGACAGTTGATTGTTATTATGCAAATACCTACAACAGTGGATTAGATCTTTTGCTTTAATTACAATTTGAGTGGCGGGTCATTGTGTAATCCCATTCAACTTTACATCACAATAAGCCTTGCTCTCCAACATCTGCTATAGAAGGTTCATCGTTGAATGCTTTAAGTATTCAGAATGTGCATATTTTTTAATGGTTTGCTTATAAGATCTTTATGTGATAGTTTATAATAACTTTATATCATTTATCCTCCTATGGTGGACATTTTAATGTGCAAAATACCTTATAACATCTTCAACACTATTTACATCAGCTTTATATGAGGAAGCAAGATTAGGAGTTCATTTGGCAATTCTCTCCTTGTGGCCAATCTAAGCATTCCAATTGGAAACTTGGATTTATCAAACATTACTAATCCCTTCATGATCAGGGGAATTCATTTCTGTTCACTTCATCAATGGTCTGCCCAATACTCAAGGTTAGCCTAACTGTCTTCATTGTTTTTCAACTCCCGAAGATGGCCACTTTCATGCCTTGTACCAAATTCAGTTGATGCTCTGAAGTCTGTAAACTTTTCCTTAAAGCTTGTGCAGAGCCTTCCAGGCTGCTAATCATTGTCATTATTTATCATGATTCACATTCCCTAAGTTGATTTTGGCAAGTGTTGTGGAAACCGCTTGATTGTTAGTTGTGCTTCTCCACTTCATTTCATCTATATATTGATGGGCAGAATGAGATTGGTGATCAAAACCTAGTCCATCCTCTCTGCATTCATCATCAGCAAAATTAGTAAGGGGACAACTGCCTACATATTCTTCAAAATAGCTAAAATAGGGCTACACATATCTCTATGGAGCAATCACCTTTTAAACTTTGTTATGACTTCAAGCTCTTGGCACCTTATGAGATGGCTGTGCTTGACCAACAGCCAGTTTCCAATTTTTTCCCTTTTTTAAATATGAGAACTATTTACCACTTTCGCCTGTGCATGATGTGATAGGGGGATTGGTAAGCTTTAGCGCTTGGGAGCATGAGGCCCCACGCAAGGCACATGTAATGTCCCCGTTTTCGCGAGCATCAGAGTTTGGTGGATTAGCCTATCCTTTGAACCTCACAGGCTAATGGAGTTGTTCAGAGGGTCCTGTTTGGTAGCTGTCTAGTTGACTTCTTCGTCAGAGCTCAGTTGGGTTCAGGGTTGGCCTTCGTTTGACTTAGTTTCCAATACTTACTATTTATAGTAAGTCACGATGTCAGTGGAGTCAGTATTGCTATATTTAATAAGGCACCTGGATGTGATGGGTTTGCAGTGTCGATCTCCTAGTTCAGTTGGTTTGGCCAGTGGATGAGTATTTATGGAGTTATTATCATTAAAGTCATTTTAATGATAATAAAATATTATGAAGGCATAATATAAAGTTATTAAGTTCACTTTATATTCAATGGGGCCATGACCCTTCATTAAGTGACTTAAAGTGCAATTAATTAATTATGTTTTGGAGGCCAAATATTAAAGTTTTTTATACAGTCAATGTGAGAACATGTTATATCATTTTAAATGATTTTAAATGCTCATGAAAGGGATCGACCTCTTCTTGGAAAAGTATATAAGTCATCATCAAAAAGCAATTTCATTCATTCACTCATTTGTTAATTAGAAGATTTTTGGCTTTGTCTCTTGAGCTCTTCTCTTGGAGAAGATGAACCAGGGTTTGCTGGTATAGCCTTGGAGAATGTAAACTCTTCATTATTTTGCAATTCTGAGGTGGTGAAAGATCCATTGAAGAACTGCTTATTTGTGGGCTTCATTTAGAGGTCCAATTTGTGCTTATTGGAGATAGATTGTTTGGATTTTTTCAAAGCTAGGGTTTGAAGAGGTTCATTGAAAATTTGAAAGGCATTTAATATTCTTGCATTTATTGAAGATTGTTCTTTGCTGGGGGCCGTACATTGGCTGAGTGTGCTTTTCCATTGTTTGAAGACTCTTCTTTATGCAGGGCACCCATTTCTGTGTATATTTCATTGAGTTTTAAGGCTGATAGACTTTGTTAGGGCCTGCCGCACCATACAGACCCAGCCATACCAATGCATGAGTGACTTGTTTGGTTGTGCATACATTCAGGGAATATCATTTGTAAGAAGTTTACATATTACTTGCTGAGTGAGGATGAGTAGTTCTGAGCAATTTTAAGAACCTTTGGAGTGCAGATTCATAGCATTGTTTGGGCTGTTCTATCTCAGACCATACCTCTCATAAGTGCCATACCTTGGAATGAGCGATCAGCATTGGGAGTGTCCCTTTGTCGCTGGGAATTGATTTAATAAAGGCATTAATATTGTCATGCTCAACAAACATTTTTGGCATTGTCTGAAGTGTTCTTGCAGATATTATTATTGAGTCTCTTGTATCCTGTGTCTGGGCCATACAGCAGAAAGGACGGGCTGCATCAGTGGGAAGTTGCCTATGATTCGGTGATAATATCTACATGCTTAGTAGTGAGTTTGGGACTGAGATGAAGAAGTTACAGTGCTGTTAGGAGGACAGCAGTCATGTATCAAGCTACAGCAGTACATATTTGCAATAACAGCAGCATAGGGTTTTAATGGGTCATCATTATTTAATACAATAGCACAGCTGTTGTAATTCTGAGTGGTAACAGCAATCATAACAATGAAATATCAATATACAATGCTGGAGCTTGAGGTCAGAATTCTTATTATTGGCTATTTCTTTATACATGCAAAGTGTTTGTTAAATTGTTCATGATAATTATATGCATTGTTGGGTTTCTGTTTGAATCAATATTGTTTCAATTTGCATTTTAAATGATCCCATACCAAAATACACCCTAAGCACATTGAAAACCATTACTATGCAAGTGTTTGACGGAATGCATGCATAATTATATATGTGGATTTTGGAAAAAAATTTGGTTTGAAACTAGGGTGGAACACTACAGTGGTATCAGAGCGGTTTCCTGCCATCCTGTTGGGGTTTTATTTAAAAATTCATTGAGCTCACATTAGAATCATTTTGAGTGACCAACACTCATTCATATTTTCTATTACATTATTTGTCCAATCTAGTTTGAAATATGGGTACAGATGGTGACAAACAAATTGTATCTGGTGATTGGAAATGGTTAGCAAGAACAATATATGAACAAGGTGAAAAACTTGGCACAACTTCACAATCCAGATATGATACATTATGTATCCTTAGAAGGCTGCGAGAGTTTAAGCTTCGTAGAACAGTCACCTTCAGCATTGCTTCAAATATCTATGGGTCCTGCAGTGACAGTGTTGGGTGAGGATAGGTACTTGAGGCACAGTGATAGTGAGATTAGGCTCACTCTTGCCCTATGCTACAGTCAGTTTATGAGGATCACAATTCCTCTGGTTCCTTATACTGGGGTCACCATGAGAGAGGTTTTCCAGCTGATCGTAGACAGTATGGTTGGGATTGGAGACATCGGTAGTCCTACCTATGCACGGAAAGTTAAGATCTTAGAGCTAATGGCACGGGTTAGATCATGCGTTGCCATGCTTGATTTTGATCAGCATGATCTTGTGTTGCAGTTATTCAGACTCTTCTTGGAGTCCATTCGTTCAAGGCATGATAGATGTATTCAGGACTACATGAGAGATATTATGACTTCCATTGTTGATAACATTGATAGTATATCTCAGCCCATCATGACACTTCTTCTAGGAGTTCGCATGTGAGAGAAAGTGACATCTCCGGCTGCTTATGTGTTGGTATGCAGTGTCTTTGATCAGTGTAAAGACAAGTTGGGACCTTATTTGGTTAAGGAGGAACCAATGCAGGAAAAGAAGGTGAGATTTGAAGAGAAAGTTGATGTTATTAGCGCTCAAGAAGTTGTTATCAGTCTTGATAACAAGTCTGATTTTTATGACAGCAGTCTTTCCCTTGAGCGTAATGATGATTTAAAAGTCATGGCAAGTTCAGAAAGTGTTGTGGGAGAGACCTTGAGTATTGGCACACAAGATACAAGTGTCAAGAATAAGGATTGCATGGTGAATTTGACCCACAACAGTTCTAATTTTCATGACAATAGTGATGAAACTTTGCATCAACATGATACAGCAATGACTTCATATGTGCATGATGCTTCTATTGAGTTGTCACATGAAGGTACTGAAGAATTGGGTACTAATGATGCATTGTGTGATTTGGATTCATGTCATGATAAGTCTGATTTTTCAAATCAGACCTTAGGAAACAAGATGGAAAATTCAATTAGTGGCATTGAATCCCAGGATCGTGAGTTGGATGGACATGCAGTTACATTGGAAGCAGAAGTGTGTGAAGATAATGTTATATCAGCAGCTTCTACATTACCAGTTGAGCCATCCTTTGAGGTACATAGCAGCAGTGCCTTAGTTGTTGATGTGTGCACTGATGATAGCACACATGATGTTGCTTATCATGAGGTGAGTGATGTTGATACAGCCTCATATCACAGTGCAGATTTCAAATCAGCAAACTTGTATGGGAGTCCTAAGTTGCAGAGTCCTCATCATTTGGTTGGGCAACTAAAGGTGAATGATTGTATGATTGCCACAGCCATAGAGCATTTCGATGTTGCTCGTCAGATGTTGGCTACTCATGGTTGGAGTACTTCCGTGTCAAATGGGCACTGTGATAGTGGCCTTTCCCTTGCAAAGATTCATGCACTCCGAGAAGCAATTGGAATAATGAAACAAAATTACCTACAGCTACTTGCTGACAAAGATTATCTCCTCGAGTGGGATTGCATTTGTTATAATGCATTGAAGGGAAAGGAAGAGAAGGTTGATGAACTCACTCATGAGCTCAAGGTGACTATAGACTCGTTGAAGAGCACCCAGTTGGCCCTTCAGGAGTCACAGTCACAGGTCGAGGAGCTTACTGTGGCATTGAGACTAGCACAGTCTTCACCACTTTTAGATACAGTTCAGGTTTCCATGGCAACAGTTGGTGAGGAGCATATACCCACGGATTATGCTTGTGAGCAGATTGAGGATGTGGTTACATCCATCACAGATGTTGGTGCAGTTGATTCTGATGCAATGAGTGCAATAGTGGAGAGTTGTAGAGAACCTCTTGTCGCATCTGGTTCTCCTAAGGTTAGTCCCATGACAGGTGATGCAGGTCAAATTACTGATAGCTCTTGTGTCTCAGTGGTGGGTTCTACTGAGAGTTGTGTGACAGTTCTTGACACTACTCCATCATCTTCACAGGAGATATTCAGAGCATCATTTGGTTGGGAGATGGGCTCTTGTGTTGATTTGTTTCCTTCTCCTGGAAGAAAATCGGTTGTTTCATCCCATGCAGCTGAATTTGATCGACAGCTTGTTAAGCCACAAAGTTGGAGAGATCAGCTGAAGGTTACGGGAAATAAGGTTGATTCAGACTTATATCGCTTTTACTGCACAGATAAGTTTGTTGAGTACCTACTTGAGTGTACGGAGTTTCAGGTGAGTCGATATGGAGCCTCAGAGGGGATTCGCATTCGAGGTTTGCACTTCATTAAGCATGCTTTGGGAGCAATTGAAGATACTCTGACTTCAATGCTTCCTAATAGAGATTTTGTGATTGGGTTTGCAGAGAGGGTTACCAGAGCCCCTACCCAATCAGCTATTCGGGATCAGAGACCAGAGCCATCTTCTGATTCCAGTGTTGTAAGTGATGATGAGGAGGGAGTTATACAAGGCTATGACAATCAGCCATTGACCGAGGTTGGATTTTTTTATCGCAATTGCATATTGAGGAGTGCTCGTCACTTTTCTTTTAATCCACACACGGAGGATTTGATGATGCATCAGTGTGGATTGGCTCCAGGGTTATACCATCCTCTATGGGATGGATATTTACCATCTTCAATAGATGGAGTTAGTGGCTGCAAGTACCCGACTCAGTTATTTGTAGGGAATTACTTGCAGAGTCAGCACATCCATGGGAGTCTAGCAAAGGATGGAGATAGTTGTTGTGTTGCAGACACTTTCAAATGTTTTTATCTCCACTCGACGGATGGATGTGAGTATCGATTGCATTGGGATCCAGGTGGTGACAGGGTTAGCACTGCAGTTTGGGTGGGTCCCATTGTATCACTTCACCACTTCTGGCATGGTGAAGTTGGGATCAGTGTTGAGCAGCAGAGGTCTGAAGATGTTCTACTTAGTAGGCTTCTATTTTGGATTTGGGACCTAGGCATTGGTTGTTGGACACTCTTCAGTGTGTTGTGGGATCCTTCGTGTGCATCAGGTTTCCAGCCGGAGTTCATTGGTGAGTATTGCAGTATGTACATGGTGTGGATTGTTTGCAGTTTCACCTTGCGTTCACATGTACATGAGTTGAGTTTGATGCACAGTTTCAGAGCGCATGGTTTGGACAGTTGGTCTATTGTCTATGTTTGCGCAGTTGTGTTTATGCTGGCGCTGCAACAGTTGTGTTCTTGTGTGGGACATTACACAGTCTTCTTTTGAACCTCCGGTGGAGTGTTGTTTCTTCATAGTAGAGATTGCTTGGGGACAAGCAATTTCAGGGAGGGCAGACTATAATGTCCCCATTTTCGCAAGCATCAGAGTTTGGTGGATTAGCCTATCCTTTAACCCTCGTAGGCTAATGGAGTTGTTCAGAGGGTCCTGTTTGGCAGCTGTCTGGTTGACTTCTTCGTCAGAGCTCAGTTGGGTCAGGATTGGCCTTCGTTTGACTTAGTTTCCCATACTTACTATTTATAGTAAGTCACTTTGTCAGTGGAGTCAGTATTGCTATATTTAGTAAGGCACCTGGATGTGATGGGTTTGCAGTGTCAATCTCCTAGTTCAGTTGGTTTGGCCAGTGGATGAGTATTTATGGAGTTATTATCATTAAAGTCATTTTAATGAAATAAAATATTATAAAGTCATAATATAAAGTTATTAAGTTCATTTTATATTCAATGGGGCCATGACTCTTCATTAAGTGACTTAAAGTGTAATTAATTAATTATGTTTTGGAGGCCAAATATTAAAGTTTTTTATAAAGTCAATGTGAGAACATGTTATATCATTTTAAATGATTTTAAATGCTCATGAAAGGGATCGACCTCTTCTTGGAAAAGTATATAAGTCATCATCAAAAAGCAATTTCATTCATTCACTCATTTGTTAATTAGAAGATTTTTGGCTTTGTCTCTTGAGCTCTTCTCTTGGAGAAGATGAACCAGGGTTTGCTGGTATAGCCTTGAAGAATGTAAACTCTTCATTGTTTTGCAATTCTGAGGTGGTGAAAGATCCATTGAAGAACTGCTTATTTGTGGGCTTCATTCAGAGGTCCAATTTGTGCTTATTGGAGATAGATTGTTTGGATTTTTTCAGAGCTAGGGTTTGAAGAGGCTTCATTGAAAATCTGAAAGGCATTTAATATTCTTGCATTTATTGAAGATTGTTCTTTGCTGGGGGCCGTACATTGGCTGAGTGTGCTTTTCCATTGTTTGAAGACTCTTCTTTATGCAGGGCGCCCATTTCTGTGTATATTTCATTGAGTTTTAAGGCTGATAGACTTTGTTAGGGCCTGCCGTACCATACAGACCCAGCCGTATCAATGCATGAGTGACTTTTTTTGGTTGTGCATACATTAAGGGAATATCATTTGTAGGAAGTTTGCATATTACTTGCTGAGTGAGGATGAGTAGTTCTGAGCAATTTTAAGAACCTTTGGAGTGCAGATTCATAGCATTGTTTGGGCTGTTCTATCTCAGACCGTACCTCTCATAAGTGCCATACCTTGGAATGAGCGATCAGCATTGGGAGTGTCCCTTGGTCGCTGGGTATTGATTTAATAAAGGCATTAATATTGTCATGCTCAACAAACATTTTTGGCATTGTCTGAAGTGTTCTTGCAGATATTATTATTGAGTCTCTTGTATCCTGTGTCTGGGCCATACAGCAGAAAGGACGGGCTGCATCAGTGGGAAGTTGCCTATGATTCGGTGATAATATCTACATGCTTAGTAGTGAGTTTGGGACTGAGATGAAGAAGTTACAGTACTGTTATGAGGACAGCAGTCATGTATCAAGCTACAGCAGTACATATTTGCAATTACAACAATAGGGTTTTAATGGGTCATCATTATTTAATACAATAGCACAGCTGTTGTAATTCTGAGTGGTAACAGCAATCATAACAATGAAATATCAATATACAATGCTGGAGCTTGAGGTCAGAATTCTTATTATTGGCTATTTCTTTATACATGCAAAGTGTTTGTTAAATTGTTCATGATAATTATATGCATTGTTGGGTTTCTGTTTGAATCAATATTGTTTCAAATTGCATTTTAAATGATCCCATACCAAAATACATCCTAAGCACATTGAAAACCATTACTACGCAAGTGTTTGACGGAATGCATGCATGATTATATATGTGGGTTTTGGAAAAAAAATTGGTTTGAAACTAGGGTGGAACACTACAGCACACAGAATTTTAACAGCTTAAAAAATGCAGAAACTTGCAAACCGGCTGTTCATTAGGCAGAGATTTATGAGATTATGATTACCATTTCATCTCCAAATAGGTTCCATTAGCAAAAGGAGTGAGACAACTTTTTTCATTTGTGTAGAATTTGACCAAGATTCTCATTTGTGTAGAATTTGACCAAGATTCATGTCAAAGTTCAAGGAATTCTCCAGGATACTCAAGAAAAATTCAATATTCTTCATGACTATCATCAAGCACCCCATTCTTGCAAGTTTGCAATGGCATCAGTCTTCACTTAAAAAAGCAAAATTTTCACAACAAACAACACTAAAAACTGAATCACATCACATATCAGCCATGTACAACTCTCATATCCAACACCTTTCATTTGGATCTTCCAACTCGGCACAACATCCTTGATTTTGTCAACATGAGCCAACTCAAGCTAATATTGAACCATCTTCAATGGAGGAGGAAGTTTCCAACACTTATTCTAAGGCTACCATTTCACATTTGTAGTCGGTCATAATTGTAGTCGGTCGTAGTTGGCCAAGTAAATAATCATAAATTAATTAGTGTTGTTATGTTAGGAGTGTTATCGGGAATTAACCCCGACGGTTGGATAGTTATAGAGTCGTTGCCAACGGTTGGTATCTCAACCAACCTTGGGCAAGTTATATATTGGCTTAATACTTTGTAGTCAGGGGGACCCCACAGCATTGTAACATTGTAGTGTAATACTGATATATTCAATGAATGGGAACAATGCTTTATTCTGTGCAATGCTGTTATAATTTCATGCTCTGTGTTATGCACTATACTACTTAATTTTGTTTATTTCATATTCTGTGAAACACACCATATTGCGGTAAACATTTGGCGCCGTTGCCAGTTCGAAAACAGGTCGAGAGTGACAAGTCGATGACAAGTTGAGTTGTCGAAAACCATCGGACAAGTGGCATCGTCAGAAACAAGCAAACCGTCGGGTGTAACCAGGGTCGGAAAAAAAAAAAAAAAAACACACACACAATGAAGATGGCATCGTGATGGGGCAACCGACCGAAGAGCCAGTACAAACAAACGAGGATCAAGACGCTCTGACGGAAGACCTCTGCAGTTTGCAGTTGGTCATCTGGGATCAAATGCACGTTAACCAAGAGGTCGACCATCTCCTCACCCGAGTAGCAATTAATGCCCATACAACTCAATAAGGATAAGAATCGAGTACCAAGTGGGCATGAAACACCAGAGGAAAGAACACGAAGATCATTGAGATTAAAGGAACAAGAAGAACGAAGGAAAACACTGAGACAAATTGTCAATGAACATCATCATGCCAACGAAGGAATTTTCAAGACACCGCTGACAAATAAAGAAAAAGGGAATGAAAATGAATTGATAGAAGAAATTGAAAACAGCATATGCCGCATCAGAGAGTTATCCATATCGGACGATGAAGGGCCAAGAGTTAGAAGATCTGAGCCTAAGACCCCAGGGCAGAGGGAGTATCAGAACGAACCCAAGGAGACTCAAGGTGTAGAGGACGCTGACAGAGGACGCGGGGAAGACTCGAACGTGGCCGAGAGTGCAAGTGACGCACCGGGACGTTGCGAGAGAACCAGTCCAGTCAAGTCCAACGCACAAAGAGGGCATCGGGGAAGGATGGTGACTCCGCCTGCCGAGAGGCAGAAGCTGCCAAAATTTACGGGGGATGGGTCAGAAGATCCAGTACGACACTGTAAGACGTGCGAGAGGATTTGGATAGCCAATGGGCAAGATGATGTGGACTACTAGCTGAAAGCATTTCCAGCGACGCTGAGAGATAGTGCCATCGACTGGTACACAGAGTTGGCCCAAGCACACAGGGCATCATGGAGATTACTTAAGAAGGCATTCCAAGACGAATTCAAACTTCTGAGGGATGACAGTGAAATTGTAGCGGAGATCTATAGTACGAAGCAAGGGAAGCACGAGAACGTGCGAACCTACAATCGGAGACTGAAAGAATTGTTGGGAAAACTGGAGACTCAGCCGGCCGACGGGCTGAAGAAGCGATGGTTCATCGAAGGGTTGCGTCCATCGCTGAGAAAGAAAATGAAAGTTGTGCCTCCGTCATCATACGATGAAGCCTACAATCGAGCGATGGATATAGAGAGTGAAAATAAAATATCCTTCCGAGGGAAAAGGAAGACAGACGACGAGGAGAGTACGGATGACAACAGCGACAGTGAGTCCAAGACCGTGCAAGCACTCAGGAAGGACATGATGAGAATGATGAAAAAATTGAAGGCCGACAAGGAGAGTATGAGGGAAGCCAGAGAACTGTGGTGTACAGATTGCAAGGGGGGAGGTCATACAAAGACAAATTGTCCGAAAAAATTGTTTTGTAATATCTGCCAAGTGATGGGACATTCCATCAAGGAATGCCCATACAATCTGAAAGCAAGGGGTACGCAAGTACTTTTCACTCAAGGAGAACCGTCAACCCCACCAAACACACCACCAAAGCCCCAGTACAATAGCCATGCATCCCCTAGAGGTTACCAAAGCAATAGAAGTCCGAGAAACAGATTGCAGTACGACAACAAAGGGCGACCTATGATACAGTGCCGGCAGTGCAACGAGTGGGGACACTTTGCACGAGAATGCCCCAACAACAATCAGAGCACAATAAATGCATTGTGCAAGTGGTGTGGGCCTGGTGATCACGAAGAAAAAGACTGTCCGAAGTAGAAGGGGGTAAACCTTATCAATCTCAAGGAAGATAACAAAGAAATCCTTGCTATCACCCGAGCGCAGTTGAAAAAGGCTACTTATCCAGATCCTCGTACGGAAAAAGAAAGACTCCGTGAGGCACGAAAAGAAGTGGAAGCTGCCATGAAAACCGAATGGAGGAAATCAGACAAGAAGGTAACAGCAACCCTACAATCGGAATCAGATAAGAACATAGCAAGTCAAGTATTGCAAACTACCATACCAATCAAATTGGCAGACCTTCTCCAGAGCTTGCCTCAGTTAAAAATAGCAATATCCAAGGTAATAGAAGACAACTCGCACGAAGACGAAGCCCACACAACAGAGGATGTTATAGTGGAACCACCGCCAACGGGAGAACAAGTACTCGACCCGAGGTTGCTAGCGGTTGACACCGGGAAGAAACCGGCCGTAGTGCATATGGAAATACTTGGGAGAAATTTGACAAATACAATAGTCGACGGGGGATCTGGAGTAAACGTATTACCGGAAGAAACCTGGAAAAGCCTCGGGAAGCCTACTCTATGGCCACAAAACTTCCAGTTAGTGGGAGCCGACCAGCACAGGATCAAGGCGCTGGAAGTGCTAATGGCTCAAAAAGTAAGAATCGGTACCCAGCAATTTTTGTTAAATTTTGTAGTCATAACAGCACAGAATGCATCATACGATGCATTACTCGGCCGAGGATGGCTAATAGCCGCCAAGGCCAACCACAACTGGAAGAAAAACACTCTGTCCATAGAAAATAGGCATAAGAAGTTTGTCATTGACTTGAGGATGCAAACTGTCAGTGAAGAGTTGGCCTCAGATTCTGACTCGGATGGAGGGGACTCGACAGAAAGTGGGAAAGGGCCGATGGAGCCCGATGATGAAGGGGTGCTGGAATTACAGGAATGCTCAGAAGACGAGACAAATTCATTCAGCGGGTTATTCCACTGGCAGATGGAAGATTACGAGTTCTTTCAACCGAAATGTAATATGATTTCAATAAAAGAAGTCGGCGAGAGCTCTATGATGAACAATGCAAATCCTAGTAGTGCAAGTCCTCGCAATGCAAGTCATGACAGTGCAATTCTTGGCAAAACTCGGTCAAAGCATGAAACACTCGGCAACTCTCGGCTGACGAATGAAAGTTTGGGCAACTCTAGGCCAACGAGTGAAACATTGTTCACGAATGAAGCACTTGATGGATTGACAAACACTCGACCACTTGGTAAGAAGGAACCAGTAATGAGTGACAATGGGGAGGAAGGCAATAATCAGCCGAAAGTAACAGAGCAAATAGTGGCAGAGACAAGTCGACCAGGAGAGGCACAGAAAGAATATACAGAGGGTGAAGCGAAGATAAATAATACACTTGCACATAAATTTGAACCAGACAAGGTGATCAGGTATGAGGAGCCATTGGCAAACAAGGTGAAACGGGGTGATGAAACTAACGACGGGAACACGGCATTGAAAACTCCGACCAGAAAGAGACCATACAGAAAGAATAAAGACTATAGAGTATTTCCATTGACTTGCAATGTTTTGGCGATCGGTGACAATCAACAGAGAAAAAATAATGTTCAAAAGTCAGATAGTTTAATTTTTTTGAAGACAACAATTCCAGTCGGAGTTGTAGATCGAACGTGGAACCCGTTGGAGAAAAAAGGACAAATCAGAGTCAGTTTGACATGGAAAAGACGAAAAAAATAAAATGTCGGAAAAATTTGAAAAAATTGGAAAAAACGTTAAAAAAATGATGAAAAAAAAAATTAAGGCAGGCCGTACGGCCGGGGAAAAAAATTTAAAAAATATTCAAGTCATCCGACGTACGACCTGGTCGTACACCGTACAGCCTGGTCGTACGACGTACGGCCAGCAGCAGAAAAAAAAAAAAAAAAGAAGGCCGTACTGGGCATTCAAAGAGGAGGGCCATACCAAGCCGTACTTGTCAGTTTTGAAGTGGCATTTTCGTCCGTACTTGCATTCTCTTGGCATTCTTGAGGTCGACTGTCAGGGGAAAAGAAAGCATCGGCTCAGCATTGGCTTGGCATCGGCTCAGCATCGGCTTGGTATCGGCACTTTGGCACTCAAAATTGGATAATGGACAAGGGCAAGAAGATTGCAGACGAGTGTTCGATTTTGTTAGAAAAATGATGTGCGCAATGAAAGTCCGAATGGTTTTGAAGGTGTTATTTTGGGCTTGGCGGCGGGGGCGCTGCCCCTCGACCCCGCCCTGTATCGCGATAGGGAGCGCGCCAGGGGCGTTGCCCCCGGACCCCAAGAGGGGCGCTGCCCCTCGACCCCGCTGGGGGCGCTGCCCCCAAACCCCCAAGAGGGGCGCTGCCCCTGGACCCCGTTGGGGGCGTTGCCCCCAAACCCCCATCAAATTAGTACTATCTTGATCCAGTGAGCAATGGGGTGCAACTTTCGCAGCATTCAATGTGCTATCAGATTGGGTCCCTTGGTTGGTTGGTCTACTGGCAGGTGTTCCAAATGTGTTGGTTCTACTTTTACACAGCTCCTACTTCAGCATTGTTGTCGGCAAAAGCTTCCTTAATGTCACTTGATGGTTTTTTGTCGTCTGGAAGATGACTAATTTTGTGGGGGGGATGATGTAGTCGGCCATAATTATAGTCGGTCGTAGTCGGCCAAGTAAATAATCATAAATTAATTAGTGTTGTTATGTTAGGAGTGTTATCGGGAATTAACCCCGACGGTTGGATAGTTATAGAGTCGTTGCCAACGGTTGGTGTCTCAACCAACCTTGGGCAAGTTATATATTGGCTTAATACTTTGTAGTCGGGGGACCCCACAACATTGTAACATTGTAGTGTAATACTGATATATTCAATGAATGGGAACAATGCTTTATTCTGTGCAATGCTGTTATAATTTCATGCTTTGTGTTATGCACTATACTACTTAATTTTGTTTACTTCATATTCTGTGAAACACACCATATTGCGGTAAACAGCATTTTTAACTAACTATCACCTATGATACGTCAATCAATATTTGGAATCATGTCACTAATCATACGAAACCAATGACTACCTATACGGTTGACCGCAAAGGCACCTTGCATACATGGGCCAAGTGGTTCTTCCAGAATGCTTGTGAGAACAAGTTTCCCCATTTACAACAAAAGTTGTGGACCAATTTCTCTAAAAGAGTAGGAAATGATTTGACTAGTAATTAAATTTACAATGTAATTTGTAGACAGGAAAAATTTTAAGGATTGAACAATATTTTACAAGCATCAAGAATGTTAGCAAATCTCATTTTTTCGAAAACTATGTATTATAAGAAATAGGATTTACCTAATGAATGTATATTTTAGAGAATCTTACAAGTCTATGTCAATTTGATACAGAATATTAGCATTTTTTTCCTACAAATTTGTCAATTGGTGAATCTAATTTTTGAATTTTTTGTGAAATATTGGCCAATCAGCAAAAAATGACCTATAAACATTACCATGTTTAACGTAGATATCTTCTCACTCCACGTACTTTAGTTAACTCAAGCCTTCCAACTGCCTGTATAGCCAAATAGTTGAGGTGTATTCTATTTAAGCCGAATTCTAAAGTACTCAACAGGTTCTTGGCCTTGGATGTACAAAGATTCCTTTGTGCAATCTTTCTGATCCTAATGACTAGTGCACAAGTTTTTGGCAGCTAAACTCGCTAATAACAAGAATGGCCTTAATTTTATTTAATTGTGCAACATTCCTACATCATTATTGATTTAATGGCATTCAACTGCACAGTTTCAAGTCAATCTTCATCTACTCCGACATCATGTCATTATTGCCTGAAAGGTCAGCTAGCTCTGGCAGTTGGTATCCTAACAGTCCCATGGAGGGGTCCTCTTAACTTTTGCTAGCAGGTGCAGTAAAATAGTCGTACAGGACACAGAATTTTCATGTCCGCTACAGGTTTTCCGAGCTAAATATGTTTTAGCCAAATTACCTGAAGATTTGGACCCTATGCATCCTCCCACTTGACAAACACTGTTGTAAATTTTCAACCCCTTCTACAGCAGCTGCTGGAAATATCCCTCTTGAACAGTACTTACTCCTTCACTTTCTTGGAAAATTTTCAGCTTTTGCATTTTGTCAACAAATAGCATTTCATGAGAACACTCGCAGCTTAACAATTGACACAGTAGCCCCTCCATGGGACCCAACCCTAAGAGATTTTATCTATTTATTCTTTACAACTGGGCAAATCCATGGCTAGGTGAGATTTGTTAAGCTTTAAAAAATATAGGACATTGAGTTTAGTATGCTAGATTCTATGTAAATCTGTGCAATTTACTGTAGCATGAGGTCCAGGCATTGAGGGATGCAAATTTTGGATAAAATTGTGGATTGCATTTGTTGAGTTAAAAGTGCAGATTGTAAGATCAAACTAAATCAGAACAGCAATTAATAACACAAACAGAGACAACAAAGTACAGCAACACCAAGGGTTATGTGGTTCACCAAAGTATGGCTACATCCACGGGAAAAGCAGGGCAATAACTCTTATTACTTGCAGCAGTGAAAATACAATGTTTCATCAATCAATCCAAGTGATTGAGAGGAAAAACACATAATGTTCTCTTCAGGGCAAATGAAGAGTCATGAGAAGGGGAAGATAAAGAGGCAGTGATGGTTGGACTTCACAACCAACAATCTCCCACTTGAAGTCCAAACCACGCTGCGATGTACAGAGCTGTCCCCCGCTTTTCCAAGCTCATTGTCACTTGATTCCCAAACAAAGAGAAACTCTACAGAACTCCAGCTTCTCTTATGAAATAGGTTTTGTGAAAGCATCTACAAGATTGAAATCGATGTGTATCTTCTCCAACTTGACTTTGCCCTCTTCAAGAACACTCCGGATGAAATGGTACCAAAGCTCTATGCGCTTAGTGCGAGAATCAAAGGCTGGATTTTTTGCCAAATGAATAGCACTATTACTGTCACTAAACAAAGTGAAAACTTGTTGTTTACAACCCAATTCACCCAATAAACGCTACAACCACAACATCTCCTTAGCTCCTTCGGTCATTGCAATGTATTTCGCTTCGGTAATGGAGAAGGCTACCACTTGTTGCAATCTAGAAACCCACATGATCGCTGCCCCTGCAAATGTGAACACATATCCAGTGATAGAGCGTCTTTTGTCCTAGTCACCAACCATGTCGGAGTCAACATAACCTTGCAACTGTGCATCTTTATCTTTGAACCTCAAAACACGATGTGAAGTGCCCTTGAGGTATCTCATAATCCACTTTACTGCTTGCCAATGAATCTTACCAGGATTACTCATGTACCTGCCATGTACTCTTTTTCTTCTTGTGTCTTAGGACACATCTTGGAGGATAACCGGAAATGATCTGCTAGAGGTGTGCTTACAGCCTTAGCACCCTTCATGCTAAACTTGTCCAAAACCATATCAATATACTTTTCTTGTGACAATTTGATTTCTCTTTTCTGCCTATCTCTAATTATTGTCATACCAAGGATTTTCTTCACAGCCCCCAAATCCTTCATTGAAAACTTATTAGCCAATTGTTGTTTCAGCTTGCTAACAACATTCATACTAGTTCCGGTCACTAGCATATCATCAAAACATAATAACAGTAACACAAACTCACCATTCTCCAAAACCTTGTAATACACACACGGATTGGAGAAATGTTGCTCAGCCATGAAGGAATCGAACTTAAGGTACCATTGTCACGAAGCTTCTTTCAACCCATACAAGCTTCTTTTCAATCTACAAACTAAATTTTCATGCCCTTCTTTTTCAAAACCTTCCGGTTGTTGCATATACAATTCTTCTTCCAAGTCACCATGGAGAAACGTTGTCTTAACATCAAGCTGCTCCAATTCAAGTTCATAGACAGTTGTTATCTTCCTTCAATTGAAGCAGCGTTCTTCCCCTTGTCCTCTTCTTTTGGTTGTCTCCTAAATCTTGGTTGTTAATTTATGAGGTTATCTTGCAATATCCCTTCTTTCAATCTAAGTCTGCCTAGATTTCTGTTGATATTAATTTCGAAGACGAAATCAAAGCCATCCTTGCTTTTGTGTTCTCTTCCCGATAGTTGGGAAAGTGTTCTAACGGCGGTTAGTAACTCGGTATACAGAAATAAAGGCATTGTAATGCTAATTTATTTACCGGGCCACATAGTGGTAAAGCTAATTTATTTTGCTCTTGGGGGACCCATTAAGATCTCCTTGTGGGAACTGGGAAACCTTTTGTTCTTTTCATTTTTTATAAGTTTTGGGTTTCGAGCCTTTACAAAGATCTGTCTTAAATCAAGCCTTGTCAATCCATCTAAACCCTGAGGTATATCCATTTTATGCTGTGAGGATTATGGCCTCATTGAGCGGACCTTTTTTCAAATTGTCCCCATTACCATTGTCTTCGACATTTACAGTATCACGAACATAAATATAATTTTACAGTAATAAACAAAAACCCAATACTTCATCCGTAAAAATAACTCATGAAATCCATAAACCCGTCCTTGCCTTATCACTTATTCCCCGCTGGAGATCTTCCGGGACAATTTATGAGCGTGGGCTGGCTATAAATAAAAATATTTGTAGTAATGGATGACCTAGAAGCTTTGATAAAACTATGAGATCGAGAATTAAACTTACAGATAGTCTGAGATGCGAGCGAAGCAGCAACATCGGGAGCAAGAGAACGAGAATGAGATTTAGCAGTAAAACAACTAACGAGCGAGCCAATCGCACATTCTACAGCTGCTATCACCGGAAAGAGTATGGTGCCGATCTTGGCGACACAATTTGTCTGTTATAAAGGCCATAAATACGTTATCATTACTGTAAAAACACACCAAAAAGAAAAAAGAAACAGAAAAACTTTTAACAAATCAGCATGCAACACAACCCACTAAAATACATACTCCTAAAGAAGAGGAAAGATCGGGGTGAGAAGGATGAAGAGGGCTGCAAACCCTGACATATCGGCCCGGTCTGGCCATTGTATTTTCACCTCTCTTAAAAAAAATCTTATCCACGCCACAACTAAGCGAAATTATTGGGGGTTTTTAAAAACCAGGGCACATATCCAATCATAATCCAGCCAACTGTTTAGGCAACCATATCCACCACATCAGATGCCACTGCAATGGTGACGTCACACCCTGGCAACACGACAAACTCATGCTGCACCTGGACATAATTGCCTAAAGTAAATCAAATTTCCTGTCAAATATATTATGCAGTCCAAGCTCTCTGGAATGAATCCGCACCTTCCATGTTTGGAAATTTGAGCCACTTTCCCCTGGAATTGGATAATCCGAAATGGACGATAATATATTCCTGTGACGTGTTCTCAAAAACCCTCAATTAAATAAAAACTACACATATGGTTTAATTAATGTTCTGTGTTTCTGGTGCTTTTCCTCGTCAATTGCACTCGTTTACATTGCGATTTCATGGTCAATGGCATTCTTTACATTTATGGCAATTTTATGAACTTCAAGATCTCCGAACCTTAAAAGACATTAAATCACATTTAAATGCTGCAGTAAAGAGGAATAATGACATTCTTAAAAGTAAAGAATTTAGACGGAGGCGATGTGTGCAGGTAAAGCGTGTGGGTATATATATAGCCTATAATATGCTTTATTGTAGAGGATAAAATCATCACAGATCTTAATATTTACGTCACTTCCTGTTGACGTTGGAAATGTTATCGTCTTTGACATCTTAATCTTGAATTATTATTATTTTTATATACTGAATGTTTCATTTTAAATTAATTTGGTTATTTTTTAAGAAGAGAGTGCTTCTGAATTTAACTGTGTATGTTTTTGCTTCAACTTTCGTATTTATTTCATGGACTATGGAAAACTCGTGCGTGCTATATTTTTTAAGAGTTTTCTTAATGGTGAAATTTACATGGTCATGTAATTTTGGGGTTATTAGTTTGCCTCCAAAAGCACGTCAGATTAAAAAACAAAAATGTTTTGAGTCTCATTTTCTCATTGATTCACACAATGGTAGAAAAACTATTTTTTGATTAATTTAAATAAGGGAAAAAAGACAACCAATGACAAGTAAGTGGTAAAAACTTAATTTGATTTATGTAGTTTTTTACCAACGGCAAGTTGTGATGACAGCCACAATGATGTACGATGCAATAATCAAATTCCAATCCTTGCTCTTAGCTGAAGAGGTTTCAGCGTAAGGCTACTTTTAGTCTTTGGCTCTTAGTTGAAAAGGTTTCGGCCTAAGGCTCGTGCTCCCATAGTAGGTGGCGAAATGATTTTGTGGGTTTGATAAAACCCTCCAACAAAAAAAAAATTCAAAGCTCCCATTTTGGCATGGCGTTGTGCACTTGGTAATTTAAATCCCTTGATGCCTTTTGTTTTAATCCTATATTGACCGACTATAGTAGGTGGTACCACTTAAGATATCCCCTTACGTCATATGGCGATTGGCCCCTTGGGTTTCATTCCCTAGCACATTACATGGCTTATGATCGCTAGCAGTGGCTATTCTCCATACAAAACGGCATGCCTAAGACCTCATGTTAGCATGCTAACATATAATACCATACCACGATGACTGAGGATGACATGCCAACTACCGTGATGGAATGGAGAACACACATTAACACGACATTTTGCCTTGTGTCTGATGACCACTTCCGTTTACTTTGTCGAGACATTCAAAAATGTGTAATTTTCAACCATTGACATCATTTCTTTTATTTGAGCAACTAAATGCTCGCAGAGTTGTATTAGATGTGTCCACCGACAGCTTTGAGGGACAAGTTGCAAACAAAAAGACCCACCAAAAACCCATTGCAATCACTGCCTCAGTGTTGTGGGTAGGTTTATCTGCTCTTTGTGGCTGTGTGGTGTCTAGATAATTTGTATGGATAAAGTTTTTTAGAGTTGAATTCACGTGAAAAAAATGTAAACATCATTTTCCCTATTTTTACAGATAGCTGCGAGGGCAACTTGACGATAAACGAGTTGCAACCGCCCTATTGGGTATGTGTGTCCACCATCTATCATGCCTTGTTAAGTTTTTTTGTTGAAATTGTGAAGAGTAGAGTAATTTCATGTCAAACAAATAAAAAAGTTAGCGTTATGTGTCATTAAACCTTGTCATGTGACGTAAGTCTATTGTCGAGTATTTTCGTTGAATAATGCAAAAGCAAGGGTTTACCCATGGATTCCATAAAATTGTTTGAGGGATTTCGTGAACGGCTCTCATGGGGTCGTCTAGGTCTTCAAAATATCTTCTTTTTTTTTGTTATTTTCATTGAATACTATAAAGGCAAGGGTTTACCCGTGGGTTCTATAAAATTATTTGAGGGATTTCCTCAAGACGCTTTCATGGGGCTCTCTAAGTCTTCAAAATATATTATTTTGCATGGCATTTTCATTTAGTAGTGCGAAGGCAAGGGTGTATCTGTGGGTTTCATGAAATTGGTTGAGGGATTTCCTTAATCGCTCTCATGGGGTCCTCTAGGTGTTCAAAATATCTTCTTCTATATGTGCTTGCAGGTAATTAGGTCTGTCTATTTTAATTTGATTACTATGTCATAGGAATGCTGACATACAATTAGAGGGAACTCTTCTTGTGGAATATATAATTTCTTTTTTGAAATCCATGCAATTGTGATGCTTAATACACCAAAATGACATTATTCAAAAGGTGTAATTTTTTAATTGATGTATAAAGTTTAGAAAATATGTCATAGGAAAGGCGTTGACCAAAACCAAACTACTAATAATTTAGTTAATTAAACTTATCATTCAAAATCAACTATAGAAGAGTAATCTTGATAAATTAATGTGAATGGAAAAAAAATAGAACTTGCTAACTTAAAGCCCAAAAATTAGGGGTAGTCTTTTCATGATGAGACCCCTGCTTTAACATATTTCTAGCACGTATCAACCCCTTCAATTCAATCTTCAAAACTTCCTAAATCCAAACCTCTATCTTGTAACATTGACTTGTCCCCTATTAAGAGCCCCTTTCTCATCTATAGTGTTTCCTTCCAAGTCTTTGACTCTATCAAATTGATCAACATTCTGAACTTCAACAACAAGGAATTGAGGATTAGGCAAGTTTTTAGAAGGTCTAGATCTAAATTGCAAGATGATGATGAGTCTGTATGGATTTTAATTTCAATTTGGTTTCTGCAAGACTTGTCAATTTCTTGGATCCTATGCCTTTTTCTGGCTCCATCTTACTTAAAAGATCCGTCACAACATTTTCAGAAGAAACTCGGAGCACATGAGAGCACTACCTCATTGAAAGAGGCTAATTGAAAGTTTTAGAGGGATTAGGAGACTATTAAACATGTAAACTTTTTAAATATTCAAAAAATAAAAAATAACAAGCCCATGTAGACCTAGAAAATAACATATTGTTAGCTGGCCTTCCAAAGTACTTTTAGCTACAATGGAGAAGTATTAGGGTAAGAAGAATTTGCAAATGAAGATTATTGTAACAAAAAGGGCAAACCTAAATTAGTTAAACCCCAAATTACAAGGACTTAGTACAAGTACAAACAGTCCTATGAGGGAAAGGAACATCAAGCAAACATAAAGCAGATGAAAATAAATCATTCCCCTAAGCTTAAATTTGTGGGTGGCCTCAAATATGCATCAATACAATAGTTACAATATTCTCCAACAACATTCCATGATCCCTAAAATACCAACATTTAAAATTGTAACCAAAAGTCACATTATAATAGTAAATGTGTATAAGGTAAGGAAATGTTTACCAAATAAGTAAGATTGAGGAATTAATGGAATTTTACCGATCAAATTTAAAGTCGAACCTATAAGAAACCTCATGGAGTGTGACTCCATTTCTCAATAGTCTCACTACCAATTTTTTGAGTGAGTTTATGGAAGCTTCGGAATACAATCCCCACTTTGTGCCAGGGCGGCTTGATGACAGGTGAGTTGCTGCTTCCCAACAGCCAAAAATGAGTTATAGTTGCTCTATTGGGTATGTATATCTACCATCTATATGCCTTGTCAAGATTTTTTGTTAAAATTGTGAAGAGTGGAGTAATTTCATGTCAAAAAACTAAAAATGTTAGCATTTTGTGTCATTTAACCTTGTCGTGTGACATTGTAAGTCTATTGTCAAGTATTTCCATTGAATAAACATTGCTTTATTATCAAGGAGTATGATCTAATTTGATTTTGTATGTGATCTTGTTAGTTTAAATACACATTATGTTACTCAACCTACATAAGTTTAGCTTGTGATTTCTAAGATGTCTTTCAAATTTATGCCTTTCTTACTTGACTCATATATCAATTCATAACATGTTCAAAAGATGTAGACAACATGCTATTGAGTTGAGTTTGGTGTTGTTGAAAGGAGTTGTCGTCATTCAAGGTTATCTCAAACAATTGGTTGGATTTCCCAACCTTTCTCTTGATGTAACATAGCTACATGTATCCCAACTAAAGTAGTTGCCTAATGTTATTTTTTTAGGGTTGTGTAAAAATTATTACATTTGATTTGTTGTGTTGCGATTTGATTTTCTATACAAAGTTGTAGGTAGAAATACACATTGTGTTTTCTAACCTACACAAGTTTACTTCATCATTTCTATGTCTTCCTTAGTTGATTCACAATGTGTTGAAAAGATGTACACCATACAGTATTGATTTGAGGTTGGTGGCATTGATAAGAGGACTTGTCTTCATTCAAGGTTATATCAAATACATGGTTGGACTTCACTGATGTTATTTTGTATGGAGAATAGCCACTGCCAAGACATAATGACCATATTCTCCATACAAAATAGCATCAGTGATGGGACCCACAACAGGTGTCTACAAAATTAGGGCATGAGATGAGTAAAATTTTTTAAAACCTTTTTCACATGAATTATTAGAAATCATGAACTAAACTTGTGCAAGTTGAATAATACAATGTGTATTTCAACCTATAAAATTCTATACAAAAAGAAATGTGGGTCCCATCATGGCCACAATTGATGGTCCATCATGATGAAAAGGTGGCATGGGCAAAACATTGTGTTAACATCTATTGTGTGTCCCATCACCATAAAGTAGCGTCTATTCTCCATAAAAAATAGCATGCCTACTTATGACATCATGAGCATATTCTCCATACAAAATAGCATCGGTGATGGGACCCACAATAGCTAATATGTTTAACGTGTTCTACTTGTCATTTTCTGTCATGATGTTGTGCCAACTATGGTCCCTTTCTTGCCATTGACATGATACCTGACCCATAGTAGATTGGAACTTTCAAATATGTCGAGCTTCCGAGCATCATCATCATTTGGTGTAATTAGGGAACTAAAAGTTGAGCTCATACATGTCTATTGCTAGCTCTAAGGGATGAGTTGTGTTGAAGGCACAAGACAACTGAGAGGGGGGGTGAATCAGTTGTATCAAAAACCTTAACTTCTTTAAACAAATTCACATTCACATTCATTTACTTTAACTCCTTAATCTGTTATGAAGATTAAACATGGATTGCAGAATCAAAACATAAACACATCAACACCATACACACATGAACACCAGATTTTTATGTGGAAAACCCTAAAAGGGAAAAACCACAGTGAGTGTTAGCTCACAATATAATGTAGTAACAATACCAAATAGCAAAGAGGCCCACTGCCTTAGGGCTCACTGCCAAGGGGTGGCTCACTGCCAAAGGGTGGCTCACTGTCAGGATGGGTGGCTCACTATCATGAACTAATATAATAGCATCTACAACATGCCTGAGTTCAGTTCCATTGAAGCATAATATATCTCATCTTCTCTGCCTTTACAACACACACACTTTATCTTTGCATCTTCTCTCTCTCACGTCACTCACTGATTCATTACATATATTTATACCAGTCATCAAGCTTGGAACATTCATCAAGGTCGGCAATACAATTTACAACCATTGGAACTATCTCCAAGGTCGGCATACATACATAATTCAAATTAGGTCTAGACCTAAACAAACTTGTGAAGCAAATGAATGAAGTAAGAACATTTCACGGATTAGCTTGGACCCAAATACATCCTTACATGCTTCCTTACGCTTCTACAATCCAAGAAACACATATGCAAAGAATGTTAACACCCAAGTTGGCCAAACTGGTGCAATCATCAAGAATACTTAGACACACGCTTCCAAGAGCTTCATTACAACTTACAGATCAAGCACGTCTTCAATATATTCTGAGACATCCACAAACAACATAGAATCATTTGGGAGCTGACAAATCCAACCGCAACAGATCTCACTTGAAGACAACAAATATCACTTGAAGATAGATCACATACTGCTCACAACAAACATTGTCGAACTCTGTTAATCAATAACTTACTTTTCAGAGCACCAAATCACAAATCCTTTAGAATCAAGATAGCTAAGGACTTTATAAACTTAAGTCCAGAACCGCAAGACCAAAATCCAAACTGCAGAGAAATGTAGAGAAAAATACTTTCTCCCTGTCACACTGCAAATGCTGCCAGACACAATCTTCAAACTGGTGAATAGAACTTTTGCTGCACAATGATCTGGACCACCAAATTATGGATTTAGCATCTTCAAACACTTCTCTAAAACATATCCAAATCTCATACTCTGATCTTCAACACAGAGGAAATGCAGAGCAAAAACTCAGACAATCTCCTTAACATGACAACTCAGTCAATCAACAAACAACAATATCAGAAGACACAGTTGGCACCAATGAAAACACAAACATGTTGACATCAATGACAACACCAGTTAGCACATACTTGCAACAATATCCCCCTTTGTCATTGATGGCAACATATGATGTGAAAAACTGAACAACATGTTCTTCCATCAAGACACAACTCTGCATCAGAACTCCCCCTTTCTTTTTACACATATGAACTCTTTCTCCCCCTGAGTTTTTCACACGATCTCTCTCCCCCTTTGACATCAATGGAAAAGGGCATCACATCTCTTCCATTGCACATACTTGCACACTACTGCTCTGATCAATTTGGAACCATTCTTTACTCCCCCTGACTGCAACAATCATCTCAAACCACTACCTGCTCCCCCTAAGAGGTAGTCTCCAACATCAGTCCAAAAAGGAGAAAATACTTTGAGGCACACTAGATTGATGCATCTCCTTATGCATCTAGTTCAAGGAAGGAGGGGCAACAACCCCTAACTTCTCCTGGAGATACTCAAATGTATCCTTTGGAAGAGCCTTAGTGAATATATCAACAACTTGATCTTTTATAGGCACATACACAAGCTTCACTTTATTCTCTGCAACTTTCTTCCTCAAAAAGTGATACTAAATTGAAATGTGTTTTGTCTTTAAATGCATCACTAGATTCTTTGAAATATTTATGGCACTTATATTATCACAAAGAATAGGGATTGGCTCATCATACTCAACTTTGATATCCTTCAAGGTCTGTTTCATCCACAGCACCTGAGTACAACATGATGTTGCAACAATATATTTTGCCTCTGCAATAAACAAGGAAACTGATTCTTGTTTCTTGCTATGCCAGGACACCGCCCTATCTCCAAGGAAGAATGCACCTCCACTTGTGCTTTCCCTGTCATCAACACATCTAGCCCAATCTGCATCCGTATAGGCACTTAAGGAAAAGTCATTGTTCTTAGGATACCACAAACCATGATCCGGAGTGCCCTTCAAATACCTGAATATTCTCTTTACTGCCACAACATGTGATTGTCTAGGATCTGATTGAAATCTGGCCACAAGACAGACTGCATGCATGATATTCAGTCTAGTAGAGGTTAGATAAAGCAGTCCTCCAATCATTGATCTATACTTTCTCTAATTAGCCTTAGGAGATTCATCATTCTTTCTCAATTTGCAACTAGTAACCATAGGGGTACATACCGGTTTAGAGTCCTCCATTCCAAACTTCTTCAACAACTCTTTAACATACTTGGATTGAGAAATGAAAATACCTTTACTAGTTTGAATGATTTGCAGTCCAAGGAAGAAGTTCATTTCACCACACATAGAATCTCAAACTCTTTTTGAATCTCATCTGCAAACTTCTTACACATATCTTCATTTCCACCGAATATGATGTCATCAACATAGATCTCAACAATCAGAATTTGATCTCCACTTATCTTGGTGTACAAATTACTATCTGCGGACCCTTTACTGAATCCCTGTTGCAATAGGTACTTATCCAGTCTTGCATACCAAGCTCTGGGAGCTTGCTTCAATCCATACAAAGTCTTCTTCAATTTGCATACCATATTTGGTTTGTCTAATAGATGGAATCCATCTGGTTGCTCTATGTAGACTTCTTCTAACTCACCATTAAGGAAAGCAGACTTCACATCCATCTGATATACCTTAAAATTTTTATGTGCTTCAAATGCCAAAAATAGTCTAATAGCTTCCATTCTTTCCACCAAAGCAAAGGCCTCTTCATAGTCTATTCCTTCCACTTGTGAGTAGCCTTTACACACAAGTCTTGCCTTGTTTCTCACAACTTCTCCAACTTCATTCAGTTTGTTCTAGAATACCCACTTTGTTGCAATTACATTCTTGTCTATAGGTCTAGGGACAAGTTCCCAAGTCTTGTTCTTCTCAATCTACATTAGTTCTTCTTCCATTGCTTTGACCCAATGTTAAGCATTGCATGCTCCATTTACTATTTTAGGTTCCACCTTTGAGAGTAAACAGAGATTTACTTGATCTTTTGCAGCTCTGCTTCTTGTCAACACACCTTTCCTTTTGTCACCAATAATCTAATCTTCAAAGTGATCTCTTTGCACATACCTGGGGATTTTAGGAATTCTTTTCGGAGCTTCAGCTTGAACTTCTTCTTCTTCCGGAGCAGCTTGCACTTCAATCTGAACTTCCTTGTTTTTGTCTCTTTCAACTTTCTTTGTATCAACAGATTCATCTAACTCATATCCATCTAACTTTGAGGTTTTCTAAATATCTTCATATACCTTCACATTTACACTTTCAATGATCTTTCTCAATCTTTTGTTATAGCACCGGTAAGCCTTGCTCTTAGTGGACTATCCAAGGAATATGCATTCATCACATCTAGCATCAAACTTTCCTAATTCTTCATCTCTTCTGATGTAACATTTGCTTCCAAAAACTCTAAAATATTTGATAGTAGGAGTTCTTCCATACCATAGCTCATAGGGTGTCTTTGTTTCTTTTGCTCTGACTAGCACTCTGTTCTGAATGTAGACAACAATGTGTATTGCTTCTTTCCAATATACTTCTGGTAGGTCTGTTTCCTTGATCATTAAACTCTAGTAGCTTCTTGAACAGTTCTATTCTTCCTTTCAACTACTCCATTTTGTTGAGGAGTTCAGGGGTAGACAAATGTCTCTTTATTCCATGTTCTTCACAAAAAGCATTAAACTCATTTGAAGTAAACTCACCACCTCTGTTAGATCTCAAACACTTGATTCTCAAATCCAACTCATTTTCAACCATAGCTTTGAATGCCTTAAACTTGTCTAGGGCTTCTGATTTTTCTTTAAGAAAGGTAACCCAAGTCATTCTTGAATAATCATCAATAAGAAGCATGAAATACATGTCACCTTGTAGACTTCTTGTTCTTGTAGGGCCACATAAGTTTTTATGCACCAACTCCAGCAAACCGGTAGAGAACTGTTCTTTGCTCTTGAAAGTAGTCTTTGTCATCTTCCCAAATTGACATTCTTTGCACATAACATTGGTAGGCTTCACAATCTTAGGCAAGTCTCTTACTGCTTGTACTGTGCTTATTCTCACCAAATTGTCAAAGTTAATGTGACACATTCTCCTATGCCATAACCACCTTTCATTTGTCTAAGCCAACAAACAACAATTCTTAGTACCTTTCAAATGATAAACATTACCATGAGTCCTCTTACCAACAACAATTAAAGTTCCAGAGCTTTTCTTTATCTCACACCCATTGTCCTTAAACACCAGATTATACCCTTTGTCACACATTTGTCCAACGCTTAGAAGATTATTCTTTAAGCCTTTGACATAAAGAACATCATCTGTATTATGCTTGCCATCAAAAGTAATTGATCCTTTTCCACAAATCTTACTAGTTGCATCATCACCAAACCTAACTAGTCCTCCATCATATTTTTCAAACTTAACAAACTTACTCTTATCTCTTGTCCTGTGATTTGAACATCCGCTGTCAATGATCCATTCATCTTCCTTTTCAGGATGAAATGCAGACAACTCTCCTTGACTTCCTTCCTTCACACAGCTTGCAATATTAGCAGAAACAGGATCTTCTCTAAGTGCAATAAACAAATATTCACTACCATTACCATCATCAGAATCAGGTTCATCATCAGTTACACCATCATCATCTCTAACATAGTAACTCTTTCTTACCATCTTTCCTTTACTTTCATTGTTTTTGATCCTCAAAGCTCTGTCAGGACATCTTGAAGCATAGTGACCAATTTTACCACAATTGAAACATTTGAAAGGTAACTTACCTTTGAACTTTCCTCCACTACCCCTTTTCATTCTACTTGCAAATTTTGCCTCAATCTCTTCAAAATCTTCTTCATCTGATTCCACAACATATTTATCTGATCTAGCAGTCTTTTCTTCCTTGGCCTTAAAGGCAGTCTCAATTTTCACAGGGCCATCAGTAGTTCCAAATTCTATCATCTCAAAAGCAGTCAGTTTACCAAGCAATTGATCTTTTGAAAGCTTGCCCATATCAAACAATTCTTCAATGGCAGATACCTTGTGACTATAAGATTTGGGAAGAGTTCTGAGTATCTTATCTACAACATCCACATCCTCTATCTTTCCACCAAGACCCTTGATGTTGCTGACAACTTCATCAATCTTTTGTATGTAACTTGTTATGTTCTCATCCTCAACCATACGCATGGTTTCATATGTGGTCTTCAAGTTCTACAACTTAGCCTTCTTGACAGATTCATAACCTTGATAGATGTTTTTCAATTTGTCCCAGATCTCATGAGCAGTTTCCAGATCCACAACTTTCGCCATTTCAGTGTTAGACAAAGCATTTAATAGAGCATTTTTAGCTTTGTGAATCTCTTCATCAGACTTCGGACCACCTTTAGGTATTGTGTATTTATCTTTGACCATCTTTCAGACATTATAACTAATAGAAATAAGATAACTTTGCATTCGTACCTTCTAGTAGGCATAGTCAGATCCATCAAACTGAGGAATGTCTTTCTTGTGTGCCATCCCAGATCTACCTTAAGTTGTTAGGCTTTCTTCCAAGGAACCTCGCTCTGATACCAATTGTTGAAGGCACAGGACAACTGAGAGGGGGGTGAATTAGTTGTATCAAAAACCTTAACTTATTTAAACAAAATTACAATCACATTCACTTACTTTAACTACTTAATCTATTATGAAGATTAAACTAAAATTGCAGAATCAGAACATAAACACATCAACACCATACACACATAAACACCAGATTTTTATGTGGAAAACCCTAAAAGGGAAAACCACAGTGAGTGTTAGCTCACAATATAATGTAGTAACAATACCGAATAACAAAGAGGCTCACTGCCTTAAGGATCATTGCCCAGGGCTCACTGCCCAAATGAGTGCTCACTGCTAAAAGGCTCACTTCCAAGGGGTGGCTCACTGCCAAAAAGGTGGCTTACTGTCGGGATGGGTGGCTCACTACCCTGAACTAATATAATAGCATCTACATGAGTTCAGTTCCATTGAAGCGCAGTATATCTCTTCTTCTCTGCCTTTACAACACACACTTTATCTTTGCATCTTTGCTCTCTCTCACATCACTCATTGATTCATTACATATATCTATACCAATCATCAACCTTGGAACATTCATCAAGGTCAACAATACAATTTACAACCATTGGAACTATCTCCAAGGTCGGCATACATACATAATTCAAATTAGGTCTGGACCTAAACAAACTTGCGAAGCAAATGAATGAAGTAAGAACATTTCACAGCTTAGCTTGGACCAAAGTACATCCTTACACGCTTCCTTATGCTTCTACAATCCAAGAAACACATCTGCAAAGAATGTTAACACCCAAGTTGGCCAAATTGGTGTAGTCATCAAGAATACTTAGACACACGCTTCCAAGAGCTTCATTACAGCATGCGGATCAAGAACATGTCTTCAATACATTCTAGAGACATCCACAAACAACATAGAATCATTTGGGAGCTGACAAATCCAACCGCAATAGATCTCACTTGAAGGTTCAACAAATATCACTTGAAGATAGATCACAGACTGCTCACAACAAACACTGTCAAACTCTGCTAATCAATAACTTACTTTTCGGATCACCAAATCACAAATCCTTTGGAATGAAGATAGCTAAGGACTTTATAAGCTTAAGTCTAGAACCACAAGACCAAAATCCAAACTACGGAGAAATGTAGAGCAAAATACTTTCTCCCTGTCACACTATAAATGTTGTTAGGCACGGTCTTCAAATTGGTGAATAGAACTTTTGCTGCACAGTGATCTGGACCACCAAATTATGGATTTAGCATCTTTAAACACTTCTATAAAACATATCCAAATCTCATACTCTGGTCTTCAACACAGAGGAAATGCAGAGCAAAATCTCAGACAATGTCCTTAACATGACAACTCAATCAATCAACAAACAACAATATCAGAAGACACAGTTGGCACCAATGACAACAGAAACATGTTGACATCAATGACAACACCAGTTAGCACATACTTTCAACCAGTTGCATCTAACCATAAGTCTTCTAGTTAGTTTTATCTCCTCTATGTGAATGTGTGTTGTCTAGATAATTTGCTAAAATTTTCAAGAAGTAGAGTTGAATTCATGTGAAAAAAATAAAAAAATTTAAATGTGTTGTTCCCTATTTTTGCAATGCCTATTGTAGGTCCCATCATTGATGCTATTTTGTATGGAGAATATGGTCATGATGTGTTAGGCATGCTATTTTGTAAGATGCCTTATGTTGGATTTTATTTTTGCTTGACGGAAATGTTAGCAAAAGACATCAAATAAACATGAACAAAACCTATGCACGTTGAAATACATAATGTGTATTTCAACTTGCACAAGTTTTTTTTGTATTTCAACTTGCACGAGTTTTGTTCATGCTTTATATGATGTCTTGTGTGTTTCCTATTGACCTATTTTCCCCTTCCTAGAGTCAAATAGCCTAGATTTAAAAATCTTGAAAATCTTGTCAAATTGGTTAAAATGCCTTTGTATTCTTCAGGTCTAAAATATTTTTTCCTTGTGAAAATCCCCAAAATCCTAAAAAGGTCCCCTTTAAAATCTACCTAAAATTTCCTAAGTCTTTTGTCTTTGTCGGCAAACTTTAAGTTTGGCGAACTTAAAGTTTGTTGATCGGCATATTTGCTGATCGGTGAAATCATTGACTAAGGAAGGAAGCAAGGCAAAAGGAAGACAAATCAAAGGCAAGCCTTAGTCGGCAAATTTTAAGTTCATCGATCGGTGAAATCGCTGACTAAGGAAAGAAACAAGTCAAAGGGATGAAGAAAGAAAAAAGAGTCATCAACCAAGAGAAAAGTTGGCAAATTGGATGGTTCACCGATTGGCAAACTCGCCAACTGAAGAAGGAAAGAACAAAGACAAAGGCAAAGGAAATGGTTTGCAAAATGGATATTTCACCAACTAAAGAGAAAAGCAACAAAGCAAGAAAGAAGAAAGAAGAAAGAAAAGAGAAGAGAGAATTCGCTAAATAGGAGAGATTTTGTCGATAAGGCAAGATAGAAGTCGGAATAAAGTAAAGTGAAAATCAACGTGAATATAAAGCATGTAATATATAATGTAATGCTTTAAAAATATTTTAAAGTGTTGTAAAGGCTTTATACATGAAATTTTGGTGGGCATTATATTTTGAAATGTCCATCTTCTCTCTAGTCACCATGATTGCAGGATCAAGTCAACTCCTAGCTAGAATTAGTTGTTGTGCCTTTATTGCTGCAGGAAGATGAATCAGATGCTAACATTCATTGCAGATTTTTTTCTTCAACTACTTCATCCTTCAGATATTTTCAAATTTATTGATGCAAACCATATCAATATATTTTTTGCATTTATGTTTTGTAGAACAGATGTAAGCAAACATTCCTTTTGCAAAATATATTCTGACATGCCCATGGGCGAATTTATTACAGTGGGTGACTTCAGTCAATGTAATAGAATGCTATATATAGATGAAAAATCAATGTAACAAGTGTTGGACGCAGAGGCTTATTTTGTGCTCCAAACAGAACCCTATCTTGTTGTAGCCATGCCTTTTAATTAATACAATATAGGTTATTTTTGCCTTTTCATGCTATTTTTTTAACTCTGTGTAATCTGGAATTGGTTATTGCATGTGAATGTTTATTCCTTATAATTCTATTATGTTCTTTACCTTTGTTAAGATCTGCAGGATTTGTGTGATCGTATCAGATGTGTGAAATTATTCTGTGCATTTTATCTTTGTGAGTGTTCTTCATTAAATACGGTGTATCACCTTTCCCTTTTCAGTTTTCTCCTTCTTCCCTTTTCCCAGTGGTGTTAGATTAAGTTTAGTCTTATAGTTTTCTCTGAATCTTATATTCAGAAAGAGGAACCAGCCTTTTCTAGAGGTTTGATCTCATTTGCAAGGTCCCACACCTTGAGATCACTCCCATGTTTCACTGGATTGTTGTAGCAAACAAGCTTCAACATAGGGTGCAAATCCAAGTGACAACATTTCCTTCTACTAGCTTTTGTTTATGCATGAGGGAATTGTCGGTCTCATCACTATAGTTTGTGGTCCCTAGTATTACATGATGGTAGTGACCATTCTCCATACAAAATAGCATGCCTTTAAGAGATCATGTTAGCATCCTAACATACAATTCCATACCATGATGACCACCAACTACAGTGATGTGACTGACAAGATATGTTAACGCAATGTTTTCCCTCGTGCCACTTTTTCTCACGATCAACCACCAGCTACGGTGATGATGAGACCCACATTTCCCTTACACTTTCAAATATGCTAATTCAAGAAATTAAAATTGAGTTACAGACAATCGAGAGCCAAAAATGAGTTGCAGCTAGCAATTATTGTTCTAGGTAGGTTTATCTACTCCAAGTGAAAGTGTATTGTCTAGATATTTTGCCAAAATTGTAAAGATGTAGAGTTGAATTCATGTGAACAAAAATGAATTTGTGCTATATCATTCTTTGTACTTGATTCCATTGCTTGACCATAAACTTAAAACATAACACAACAAGGTAAAGTGTTTTGTAGGGTTGTATAGAGATTATTAAATTCGGTTTAGTGTCTTACGATTTGATTTGTATAGAAAATTGCAGGTTGAAATACACATTGTGTTTTCAACCTATAATTTTCGTCACTAACATTTGAAAGACATCTTACAAGTCACTTGTTAACACCTAAACTAACACAAATTTAGTACCTATTAACACACATTTTAATTTGATAAATATGAATGAACCTCCACTTCTTCATAGTTTCAGTAAAATGGCAAATTAACAGATATTATTGTATATATTCATTACAAGTGTTAGTGATAGATTAATTTGGAAATTAAATGCCATTTGTACACTTGATCATGTTTATGTATTGTTTGTACAAGTTGGCATGTTTGAGTCACCATAACATCATATTGGATATTAGTGAATTTGAAAAAAAAATGAATTGTTTGTTGCAATAAATGTATTCAACTTCTAATTTAAAATATCACTAACACTTGTTAGAAATGGTGTGTTATTTCTAGTTGTTGATATAGATGATGGATTTCAACCCAAAAAATTAGGGATTTCAAACCAAAAAATTAAGGCGAGGACAATTTGGAAGGAGGCTTGATGAGACCTCAAGGAGCTTGACCAAATACAAGTGATTCTAGGTCTCACAGATTGAATTACAAGTGTTAGTGACAATTTAGTTTCCAAATTAATTTGCATATTGAATTTTTGAATTATTTAAAACAAGTTGTTTATAGCATGGAATGCAATTATTTTCCAATTTAACACTTGTAATAAATGGGGTAGACTCTATTAGGACTGGAAAAATTTCACCTAGCTTACACTCAATTCTTGTCAAACCCTAGTTCCAAAATTCATCAAAACAATCTTAACCCCTATGCCATTCATTTCCTAAGTCCAAAAATCATGTGTCACACCTTCACTTGATTCATCTTCTATTGTATATGTATGATTTCCTTATATATTTTGTGTTCTGCCCTTCACCGTATTCCCGCAGGGCTAGGAAACATGCCCTGGGAGTCTCTTGCGGGGATGCAGGAGCTTGTGACAAGGTCACCGCACCACCGCAAAAAAGGAAAGCAGTATCCGCGAGCTGACGGTAAAAAAGGCGTAACCTTGCAAACATACCGCAATCCCGCAGCATAGACAACATTGAAGAAAAGACCAAGTGCGGCTGGCAGTAAACAATGAAGGACCATCAAAGTGTTACTGTGGCCCTGTGATGTGAATATCACAATGGTAGCAGGCTGGTGGTGAGTAACAAACCTAATAGCAAATGCTTACTGCAGCCTCGCATAAGGAACAACACGGCATTGGCACTAACCGGCGGGATGGCGGTAAGCAGTTGGTGAAGTAATAATGGGCACCACAGTCCTGCAATAAGACAACATGACCTTTTCAAAGCTTGCAGTGTTGCGGTTAGAGGTTAATGAAGCATCAAATGGTTACCGCAGCCCTGCAACAGTGAAGTCTAAGCATTATGAAGGCTTGCAAGTTGGCGGTGATAAGACAAAGGGGCCCCACTATCCCGCAACAAGGGTGTTATAACATTTGTTCATGGTGCGGGACTGCGGTAGAAGGTAGGCATAAGCAATCATAGTTACCACGTACCTGCAAGCAGAAAAACAAAGGCTAAACTTAGCTCGCAGTGTCATGGTACACATTGAAAGTTGAAATATAAGCCACGTTGCCCCGTGAAGGTATGTAATCACTTTGGCGGGACTACGATATAAATAGCATTGACTACAAATTTCAATCAAATCTTGTCAGGTTTCTTCAACCCTTGGATCTGTTCAGATCAACGACGCATATTCAAAACCACATGAATGCAGAGATCCGTCTCTCTTGGCACGAAGGTGATTAAAGGTGATTAAAGGTGAGTTGACCAGCGCCAAAACTGATAAAATCTCAAGTTTCATTTCATTTTCTCATTAATACAAGCTCAGAACTATTTGGAGATGGTGAATTCAAAGTTTGGAGTGTGTTTTGCAAGCTCTTCTTGACCGGATAAGTGAAACTTATCTGCCTCTCTGTCAAAGTTGATATTGTATATGCAGTCTTGCTTTCAAGTAACTCAGTAGATCAAGCAATCATCAAAACCCCAGTTCAGTAGAGTAGCATACAATGCCACCTAAAAGGACTAAATCAGTGGGCAAGAAGGGGGAGCCTTCATCTCCAAAATATAAGAAAAGAGCTCTCCAACAATCTCTGCTGGACATTCTGCCAAATTTAGTGGATAAGGGCTGTAAAAAGATGTTAAAAGATGAGGTACATGGCTACCATGATGCTCTAATTCTTGTATCAAGATGGAGTATATTCTGGTACTTTTGTGATAAGAAGGATGCACAAGGCCCTATTGCAAACCCATGGATACTGGACCTGGTGAAGTTGGTAGTGCCAAATATTTTTGTAGATATTAAACTCATCAGAGTATTGGCTCAACACTACCATACAACTACAAGGATAGTGAGGGCACCCGATGGGTCACCTTTGGTCACAGTGACTAGAGCTGCAATCATTGATTGTTTTGTGTTGAATAAGCAAGCCTTGACAAAAGTTGATACATAGAAGAGTGAAGAAGACTACACCAAACTGAGGAAGACTCATCGGAGTGATGAGCTTCCATTGTATATGAGAAAAGGAGCTAATAACAAAAGGATATCTATTCCCACAACCTCTATTGAACCATTTGCAATGGATGACTTTGTAGTGTTCTTCGAGAAAACATATTTTGCTCTTTGCCAGGTATTGGGAATGGATGCCCAGGACAGAATGCTAGTTGGCCTGATGATGATGGCAATGAGAATACAGAACCTTGAGGTCAACATTGAATATGACTTTGCTTCTTTCATTGAGAAAGGATTGCATGATGGATTCCTTCAGGTAAGGGAGAATAGAGCACCTATCACTTTCAGATACTATTCTTTGTTGTGTCACTTGATTTTGGACCAGAACAGGAGAAGGTGGACTAAGAGAATGGATCTCAGTATGATTGATCAGAAAGGATAGAGATTGCATGTGCAGTGTTGGTGTTATACATGGGATAATAAATACAAGAACAACTGTGTGGTGTTCCATGATGACTTTGTAGTCAGGATAATGGCTACTCTTGGGTACCTTTCCCCAAGATTGTCTAGAGAAATCAGAGAAGTATTGAAGCCCCTTGCATTGAAGCCTGACCAAGGTCACATGCATAATTTTGTTGATTGGTTCTTTCTTCTAGATCACACTATGGTAAGAGTTTATGGGTGCACATAACCACCCTATGCATTACCTAAATTTGTGCCTTCTAGATTAGCATTTTTGGAATTCATGTGGCAGATGCTCTAGATAGAGAGGGTTGTCATGAAAAAGTAGAAGAAAGGCACATTTTGCCAAATCTAACTGTGTTTGAAGAATTGTATGTGGGATTTAACACCCTGGAGGAGCTACAAGTTTACCTGAAAACAAAATATTCATTGAAGTAAAAAATAGAGAGGGTATGTGACCCTAAAGGCCACATGAATTTTGTTAGACAAGTCATTCTTACTAGGGTTGGGATATCCCATCAAGTCAACTATGATGATGATGTGATTAGAAATTGCCTCACTCTTGAGGAGGTGTATGACAGAAAAATAAAATGGGAAATATTGATGAGAATAGAGGAAGACAAGAAGAAGAAAGAGCCTGGTTTCTCAGGATTTTTTGTTGAAGAAAATGATCCATTGAAGAGGATCGATATGATAACTGATAATTTTGAATGGTTGTATGGTAAGACAGAGAGCCAGCCTACAAAGACTGCTAAGCTCCCAGTGAAGAGACCAGCTGGAATTGAGATTATTGAGCCTGCTCCTGATGCAACATCAGTACAAGAGCCTTTATCCACTGATCATCCAATGTCCAAAAACTAGAGAATTAATGATATACCTCCTCTACTGCCATGTGAGGTGTCATAAGGAGTGGGTGACACTGATGAAGTGGCAACTATTTTGAGACACATGGGTGAGGGTGGAGAAGTTGATCAGCCCCTTGTTGGCTGAGAGATTGAGGCCCACAAACCTAAGGCCAGAATGGAAAAACATAGGCACAAGGTGAGCCTGAAATACATGAGGATGAGAGAATTGTAGCCTCTATGAGATTCATGAATGATGATGAATTCATCAATACTCCAGAATTCAAGGATTTTTGGTTAAAAATGAAAATGAAAAAATTTGAAGAGAAAGTTCAAATCAATAAAATGGGAGTTGATGAATCACAACATGACCAAATTGTGGCCCAAACATTTAAGGAGATTAAGATTGATGAAATAAATGTTAGCTCACAAGAGGCTAGACAATTGGTTCTCAAAAGCAATATGTTGATCATTCCTGGTATGGAGCTGAAGAAGATGTTTTTATTGGATCAAGTGAGAAGTCAAGATGATCCTATGATGGTTTCTAAGTTTGATTTTGAGGATGGTGTAAGTGGTGTGGGCTACAATCCAAAAACTGAGACCTTGGCACTTTGGGCTACACAAAAAAGTACAAATAAGCCAAGATTGTTGGATGTAATCGAAGAGATGAGAGGAACAACAATGGTGAAAACTTTGAAAGACACATCAGCCCTAGAAGCAGCCACATTGACAATGCACTCAACCATCTTCACCCAGGCTATTGTGAAAAATATGCAACTCAAAATGAGTGAATATGAGAAAAGTCAAATAGAAATGAATGATGAGGTGAATAAACTGTATTTGGAAAATGTGAAGCTGAAGCAACAACTAAAAGGAATTGACTTTTCTCAGAGCAAGGCAATTGTGCCTTATCAACCCTTTCTGTCTCAAGGAGATGGTGATACCATTGTTCCTGTGTCCAGCAACTAAATGCAATGAAACAGAGTTTGGAGAAAGAAAATTGAGAAGTTAAAAGAAATGAATGAGGCCACCAAGCAAGAAACAAAGTCCAAGATTTTTGGTGTAGTTGAAAAGATTTTGGAATACAGGGTCAAATTAGTATTAGATAAGATTGAAGATGTGCACAATTGTTATTGTTCTTTGTCTCAAGCATTAGATCAAATGAATGCCAATGTTCCTATACTAGACCCTTTGCTCAAGAAATGGCAGCCAGTCCACCATACTCTAATCACCTTATGCAAAGCTTTGCAGAGAAGTACAGATGCCCTTGCTGCATTGAAGCCAACTGAGAAAATGGTCAAATTGATCATTGAGGAATTCCAATATGCATCAGGAGAGAGTCAGAAGGTGAAAGCAAAGATGGAATCCTTTGGCATATTCAAACATCAGTTCATCCCCGACATTCTGGAAGAAGATAGGTAGCTCAAAAGCCTTGATAAATGGAAAGAGGAATGTGATCAGATGGTGTCTCGTATTGTTGAGCATTTATAAAAGGATGAAGACTTGAAGGTTCACAGTTTCAATTTTATCTTGGATCAATTAATTGCATTAGATGCAGGATAAGCAAAGTTCATCTTAGATGGTAGAGGACTTCTAAATAAGAGGTGGAAAGATCATCAAGCAAATATTCTTAAGATTCAAGAGTACAAGTGGCCAAGCGACTACACAATGTATCAATGGGAGAAATAATATTTGTCTCAAGAGGATTGAACAGGACAAGTGTGTAGTGGAGTTGTTTGAACATCAGGCTGACGTCAACAGTCATCAAGTCACCTTCATCGAGCCTTGGATGTGCCCTTTGTCTTTTTCTTGTTTTTATGTTTCATCAAATGTATTTGAATATTTGGCGGTCTTATTAAGACTTGCAAAAAAGTAAATATTGTGACAAGACATATCAAAGGGTGGGAATTTGAAAAGTCATTTTTGGAATGTAAATGGTCTAAAGCTTGTTGCTTCCTCCATACCTATAAGAAGGAAACCAAGACCATGGGGAAAGGCCCTCTGGGAATTGGATTTTGGAAAGAGACATTGTAAAAGGCCTATTTTCTGAAGCATATCAATGAAAAAGCTGCATTTCTCTGGTGTCTAAATTCTAGTTCTCAATTATTTGTTAAATGTTATTGATAGAATTTTATCTGGTTGTCTCCATTTTGTTGTCTCCTTGTTATTTAAATTAGCATATCAAGCATATGTCTAGTTTATCAAAACATAATTCATGTTTTGTGTGATTTGTCTAATAGGGTTTCTTCAAGTAAGGATTAAATTCCTTTAAACAAGTCACAATTGGAGGTTTCAATTGGATAAGTAAGAAGAACCTGGTAAAAAACAATTTTGCATGTTTATGCAAGTCATAAACAGTATTGTGCCAAATAATTTGAGTCATAGCCAGAAGGAAGACACACATCTATCTGTATTCTGACTCTGTTACCCAGGAAAGGCACCAATCAATTCATTTCCAAATCCATTCCTTGTATATTATTTCAAACAAATTTTAATTTTTTGTTGGAGTAGTAGTGGTTAGTACAAGTTGAAAAAACTATTTTCAAATCATATGCCAATTTGAAGTAGATTAATTAGGATGATTTAATTGACAAAATTCCATAAAATCTATAATCTGCTCACTATTCACCAATCAGTTTTGAGGATTTAACATTCAGTGGTGAAAATAAGGTAATACCCACCTAGGCACAACAGAGCCTAAAGTGTAGGGAATTCCAATCATTTTGATTGATTTCGTTCGTTGGCCAATTCACTTGTAAAGCCTAATTATAAAGATTGGCATCATTTTAGAGTTTTACAAAGTTGTTGATTTGGGAACCAATAGACTCTTAGCTATTTATGGGAATATAAATTATCACTCTTAGTAGGGAATGCAATTGATTTGTAATTTAAACTTCCACAAAGAGTTGCAAGAAGTTGAAGAGGTGTAGATTTGAAAGACATCTTAGAAATCATGAACAAAACATGTGCAGGGTGGAAACACAATGTGTATTTCAACTTGCAACTTTGTATAGAAAATGAAATCATAACACAACAAATCAAATGTAATAATTTCTACACAACCCTAAAAAAACATAACATTAGGCAACCACTTTGGTGTGGGTGCACATAGCTTTGTTACATCAAGAGAAAGGTTGGGAAATCTTACCATGCATTTGAGATAACCTCGAATGATGACAACTCCTTTAGTCAACACCGCCAACCTCAACTCAATACTATGTTGTCTACATCTTTTGAACACATTATGAATCAATATATGAGTCAAGTAAGAAAGGCATAAATTTGAAAGATGTCTTAGAAATCACAATCTAAACTTGTGTAGGTTGAAAAACACGTGTATTACAACTAGCAAAATTATATACAAAATAAAATCTAATAATTTCTATACAACTCTGCCAAACATAAAATTAGGCAACCCCTTTAATTGGAGCTACACTTTGGTGCACAGAGCTCCATTCATCAAGAGAAAGGTTGTGAAATTAGATATGAAATTATATGGAAGAGAATCAATGTCTAAAAGTCTCATTTTATTTTGATTCAAAAATAAAATGAGACCTTTGGACATCCATAATTTTCCAAGCAAGTGATTCAGTTGATGGGTTATGTAGACCTAATTGGTTTCACCTGCAAGGGAGTCCAAAAGAAGATATTTTGGAGTCCCAGAGGGCCCATGGGAGTTGTTGAGGAAATCTCCCAAACAATTTCATGGAGCCCACAAGTAAACCCTTGTGTTTGTAGAATTCAATGAAAATGCTCTACCATATACTTTCAATGAAAATGCTCTAGCATATAATTACAACATGATAGGGCATAAGGGAAAGGAAGCAGACATTCTTTGATTAGAACTGCAACCCCACCATGTTTCTTCTTTCTCCAACCGTTGGAGTACCATCCACTAGCCACTAGGGCCCTCCACCCCACACAATGCATAAGACCTTAGTAGGCACGACAGACACCTAGAAAGCACAAGAAGAAAGGGTTGAAGAAGCACCAGATACAAAGCAAACTGAGGTTGAAACTCACCGAACAAATAAGGAAGAAAGGGATGAAGATAGTCAAGAGCATTGTTACATCCCCAACTTATTATTTAGCTTAATCTTACTTTTGTGTGGTAATCAGGATGATTAACCATAGTTTAATGATTACATGTTTGTGGAAATATCTGATTTAATCATTGATAATATGGATACTAACTAATGTCAGTTAGACATGAGATTACATACTGATATGATTATTTAATTATTATGATTTACGAATCAAATGATGATACACTAATCATGGTTTTATGATGGTGAGTGTGATTAGGAAAAAAAATCTTCCTTCGAAGATGGAAGGAGAGTATCATTCGGGAGGAAGAGATAGACGTTGGAAAAAGGTCGGATTGCCATCTGAGTATCGGATCAAGTCTTGTGAAACCGTGCAAGGTAGAGTGAGTTTACGTCTTTTCCTTGGTAGTCATTTCCTTTTTGTGTCATCATGTCAGTTTGGGTTATCTCGACGTTGTCTACGTCGATTCAACTAAATGATGTTCCTAGAACATCAACATAAGTTGAGAGATAGTCTCGCTAGGTGGTCAAGTACTTCCTTGTTTCTTTATTTATTTTTGTACCAGGGTTTTGAATCTATTATTCTTTTTATATAATACTTAGGGTTTATAGCGAAGAAGGGGAGTGGTACTCGACCCCTAAATTGCATTTTGTTAGTGCCACCCTATTGATGACGATGTCATTTGATGACATATTGGATTGTTATGGTTACCCTTATACATCATGTAGATGCATGGGAAGCTTAATATGGTAAAATCATTTTAGCATTGTGATTGGGCACCTTTCTATTATTAATGTATATGTGTCTTAAGTTATTAGGCCGACCACCACCCATACTTAGTGGAATGAGTGGAGGCCATTTTGGACCCACTTAGATCCCCACCCTCATTGTCCATTTGATGATAACAAATAATGGATTGAAAAATCCAACAAGGCCGCAGGGTGGCAAAGTGGGATAACTGTTTTTCTCATCGTGGAGCTCGAAAGGTGGCGAGCCTTATTGCATGCAAAGCATGCAAAAGAGAAGGAAAGACATTTGTTTTTGGTAGTCTATTTTTTTGGGTGCTCGAGAGAGCAAGGAAGGGGGATATATCAAGTTCTCTGGAAAAGGAAACTGTTGTCATATAGCAACAAGCTCAAATATAATAGCGCTTAGCTTAGAGCCGTTGAAAGGCTAACTTCAGTATTCCTATATAATACCTACAGGTATGATCATAGTCTTGTAAGACTCCTATCACTTGGCATGTTAACAAAATGTTACTACTATTGTGTATGGAGTCGACTATGTCAACATGTAGTAGTAAAACTTGTTTTGATTATTGTTTTGTGGTTATTGTTGAAGGCCCTCGAGGCTGAAGCACTTGTTGTGGTTACTATATTCAGACCCTTGAGGTCATAAACTCTGTTTGAATAATCTTGTTATCTCATACACTATGGTGTAAACCTCCAGGCCCTTGAGGCCTTATACAAATCTATAATGCTAAACTTGTAATTTCTATTAATAACTAAGTCGCTCGAGGCCACGAGACCGCGCTTGTGCTTACTGTAGCATGCAAATATGCTTGTATTCTGATATGGCATAGATTAAAAATGATTTAGTGATACCCCTGAAGCAATAATTATTGTGCTTGAGCTGATTGTGCTCAATAAATAAAGTGTAGAGAACTATTATGATAGGGTATGTGCATTGGAAAGATCGGCTTGGGTATAGGCCGAGAACCTTTCCTCGAGCCATGATGACATTCATTGTGAATCTTTAAACCAATGATTGTGTATGAAGCACTTAGCTACCGATCTTGAGGACTACAATCATAGTGTTCAACTGCTAAAGAAGATTATTATGATAACCATGGTGCAATCCTTGAATTTAAAAGAGTATATGTATCGACTCCTTGTTAGAGAAGGAGGTTTGATAAATGATAATTAGTATTATTATTTCAAGGCAACATTAAATGCATGTCGGGTTTATTGGAGAGATTTCTCTTCTTGATAATTATTTCTTTACAAGATTGAAAACTAAGTTTAGTCTAAGTCTCTTACATTTTAATGTAAATGAAAGCCATTTCCTTTCTAATGGCCAAACTCCACGAATGGAGTATAAAATGCTATGAACTCATGTGGGTATATGAGTTGGAGTCTTTTGTTAACACCGTCTTATTGGACTAATGTAATATAAGTCTTTGATGATATGAACTTGAATGTAAACCTTATGGTAGGTCAGCATGAAACTGTGAACCTAGGAAGGTCATAAGTTGGAAAACTTGATTTCGCTATTGCCATGTTGAAAAATGGAATAGAGTGATGAGGAGTCACAAGTTCCCTGTTGCAAAAGCAACATAACATATTTGATGTACTCCCATGGTAGGAGTTTATTGTCCAAGATTTAGACTAAGAATGAACTGAACTTATTTATCCTAGACCTAAGTGAGGGTCAAACTATGAACACTATAGGATGAGACAACTTCTAAGTTGAGTCGAGGTGGTGGACATACGACTACGTTCACTGTGAAACGTGTAACATCTCGCCCCGCAACACCGAAGGATAAGGGCCAAAAGAGGGCAAGAATATATTTTTTTGATATAATTAGATAACATACAAAAGAAATGGTTGCCAATTCGATAGATCAAAAACATTCATGGCCAAGTATGGACGAATGCACAACCCAAAGGAGAGGACTAATTCACCCTCCAGATGAAAACATTATAAAACTACATTCATTTTAAACACCAACCCAAATGTTCCTATAACCCATTCCAGATTATAAACATGAATCCAAAAGCATCATAATACAAGCAGATCCGATACCCACACCAGAATCCATAAACCAAATAGGAAACATCTCATTTCTTCTCATTAATTTGCATGATTACATCTTCTATCTTAAGAGAGTACACTTACATAAAAGAATATACAGTGCAATGGCATAGCCATGAGTATGATATACAAGTACAATAACATAGTCCTAAATATAATATAATGACTGAAAGAGTACAATAACTGAAAGTGTAACGGAGAGAGAGAACATCTCCAACTGGTGCTCTGATAACTAGTCCACCGGTCCCCAATGGCGGTGGCAACACCTCCCAACCATGTGGACTCATAAGAGACCACCCCATCGTGCTCGAAGGTAGTCACAAGGCCCAACCAGAAGTAACAAAGTAAGGGTATACATGATGGTCAACACTCACATCAATCACGGAGTAGACACAGATAGTAATGCATAAAGCCAAAGTCATAACATAGAGATGCTCATCAAATATACTATCGGGTGCTACTCACGACTACAAAGGTACAAGACACTAGGGTGTAAATCAGATGGAGTGTCGTCATGCATGCTCGAAGGGATGGCACTAGATGGACTCAAGTACACTACTCATACCGAGGAGGAGACTCAAACATGCCCGAATCAATGCCCTGTAGACGGATAACTCGCCGCCCCGCAGGCGAATAGGCCTTCTCATGTGCATCCTTAGCCTTTACAAGCACTCAAGGCCATGCACGAGGACTTGATATCCTAGACCTAAGCTCATCTCATTTAACCAAATGAGGTATAAAAAATTGACTGAAACACTAAAGTATACATTTGAAATAGCAAACACGAAAAATGTGATCTACAAGACCAAAACTTTCGATGACAGTGTAATCTATTGAAAATAGCCTGTTGTCAGTTAGATCAGTTATGTAATAGCTCTAGTGACCCCAATTTAATCACTCTTCACAAAGGAATACACAAATCACATAAGAAAACACAGCAAATGGTATTACAAGTCTACTCACAGCTAGAATTTTGCATATTGTCTACCATATTTAACATAACAAAATAAAATGTTAAAAAGACTTACAAAATGGAAATCTTAACTTTCCCTCTTATAGTAGTTCCTTTAGACCCTTGGGTTGCAGATTTTTCCCAATCAGAGTTTATGTGACCAATTTTAATGCACAAACATAGGTAGATGTTTCTAAGGTATTATAATGCCATAACATTCTTTAACTCAACGATGGTTTCCTCTAGACTGGTGGTTTAACAGAAAATGACCGTAATGATCAAAACAGGGCCACTAAGTTTTATTTAAGAAGAGTTGCAATGATAATCTCATCAGAGAGTCAATGTATAACACAAGGGTTCCATGGGACTGAGATCTCTTCAATCTCTATCATACATCCCAGTTCTTATTTCTCGTTGCACTCATTATATTTATATAAGATCGACCCCTCTATTTTACCCAAAAATTAAAATCAAAACCCTCATGATCTTTTGAAAGCCCATTTACCTACATAATAAGAAATGGTTCTGCAGATCTAAAAACAATAAATTAAAGTACAGAGGAAATGTAAATATCTTGAATTGAATCATTTCTGGCATATCTTTCTCTAAGGCAGAAATGGGGTTTCAATTTTTCTATGCTTAATGAAATAGCAGGTAACATATTTTAGTTTTTGTGCTGGAAGAATAGAGAACTAAGGTAAATACCTCTTTTCCAGTTCGCACTCCTCTCTAGGCAGATTGCACTTCTCATTTGTAATTGATAAGCTCGCCTGGGTCGTCGTTTTCCTCCATCAAGCGCTTCCTTCTGCTATTTTCTGCCCTATTTTTTTTGTCTTTTTTTTAACAGATGTTAAAAGCCATTACAGAGTTTTCATTCATCACCTTCAAACACAACTGTAATCCATCTTTTGCAGATCTCGACTGGGGTTTCTTCTTATCTTTTTTATCACTCTTTAATATGGTATGTTTCTTTCCAGACAGTGTCGGGCAAGCTGCAATTCAATGGAGTCCTTTACTCTATCTATGGTGGTGTCATTGCTGTGGAATCTCCGTATTTCATCCAGTTCATCATGGGATAAACCACTCTCATTGCCCTTTTCATAGAGGGAAGGGTTGACATCTTCCCCTTCACAAGGAAGAACTCCATGAAAAGGCTCAAAGCCATCTAGCATCTGCTGTATGCATGAGACTCAGGGGACAATAACTGGAAGTGCCCCATAGTTTGATATCAGATCTAAGTGGTACTCTCCTATGAAATTGACAAATTTGTTCTTATGAAGGCATCTTCTGGAGATGATGAGAACCCTTGGGAGCATCCACATAGAAGTCGCTTTGCTCTCCTGCTGTAAATCCATTTCGTTTGTAAAACCCTCTTTTAAATCCTTGTATCCTCTAGATTGTAAAGGGGATGTTGACATATAAACAACAGATGAATGTACAACTCTACTTTGCGTATTCTCCTCTTCTCATTAAGAGTAGTAGCTGGGATATATGGATCCTATTTAGCTAATTGCAGAAGCCTCACGTTGTGTGTGGGTACTAGGTAATGTCGCTTCTCTGCAAATTCCGCACAACCATAGCCAACACCATTGTAGGAATGATATGTTGCAGAGGAGAGCAAGGACAAAACTAGGTAGGTTGTGTAAGAGAAATGAGAGACTTGCGTAGTTGAGGGTGCAGGGTAGCCATGCAAAACACAGTCAATCTATGAAACCATTAATTCATTTACCTATCAACCAAGATATTTTCTAGCTGACATAAACCAATTCACCCACCATAACAAGAGCCATGTTGTCGGTCGATCCACTCCCCCAAAAGACATAAATTCGCTCATCTCACAACAAAGATATTTCTTCATGCCTTCAATAATCTCACCCACCCCATTTAGAGAGCTATAGTATGGCAAAGGGAGTGTTGTTACAAAATGTATATGTATGTAAATCTTTGGCCAAAGTAATGCATCCGTCTTTGCATGCATAGTCAGTCCATAGTGATCCAAATGGCATAATGTTTCCAACAGTGTCATACATAGTTAGAGTGGATCTATAGTTGTATGACCGTGAAACATTATGAAGGACACAACACCAGATACTCAGATGGCAAACCTAACGGTTCCTTATATCTATATCTTCTGTGAAGGGTAGGGCCGCTTCCAGGTAGGAAGTTGTGCGGGGGACCGCTAGTCTGTGGTTGGAGGAAAAGCACTAGGATGATCCTCTCCTTCCCAAGTAGAAGACAAGCTGAGGCTTATGAAGATAAATGTCAAAGTTACAAACACGGTTCTTTTCTTTATATGACTTGATAGTCAGTTATTATGTATATTTCTATATTTGATGCCTTGAGCATAGCTTTCTACATATGTAGTGAAGATCATTCACTAATGAGGTATCACTGGATATTGTAATTCTAAGTTTTGTTATGTTCTGAAAAAGAATAACATGCTTAATTATCATGATGATTTTAATTCATTCTTGCTTAACTATGATTATGTTAATCATGATGTATTCTTACTCTTAGTTAAGATGGTTAATTATGGTCATTATTTTTTATCTTGTGAGATGCCATGTTAAACAAGCACATAGAAGTATATATCCCTACTACAACACCACTAATATGGTTCTCAAAATTATACGTCAATGAGCTAATGATCATGAAACAGAGACTTCAGTTCTTGGAAGCAAGGGGCCATGTTTGTTGGGAAAAAGGTGTTGTTCACCTTGCATAACATTAATTAATTTAATTATATAAAATAAATATTCTTTTGTGGTGCATCTTAATTGACATGTTTAGCCACATTAAATATTTATTTGGTATTACTTGTAAAAGTTGTATCTAACATTGGGAGACATAAGGCAAATATTTATTATTTGTAATAAATATTGGGGCCAATGGTTTTGTGCTCATGGTTTTGAGTCGCATTGTTTTTATCCAATACTACAAGTTGTATTTGTGTGAGCTTGAGTCTATAAAAGCAAGCACAAGGTTAGTGGTTAGGGTTGGCTCTTATTTTACAGCATGTGTGAGAGGCTATCATTGTATTGAGTTTTCTCTTGTGAGTGCACATTGAAAAGCATTGCATGAGATGTGTGGATTCATGCTTGGATAAATGGAGGATACATTAGAGGAGCTTGATGTTTCAGAGGTGTTCATGGAGACTCTGTGAGTGTATTGTAATTTCTTATTGCTGAATAATACATTGAGTATGGATACTTTTGGAGGCTAGGTTTTTTCCCTCAATGAGGGTTTTCCTAGGGTATATCTTGTGTAATATTGTTGATTGTCTATTGATCTTTGCATTATGGTAAATCTGTAAGATTGTATGCATCATTATCTCCTTTGGGTTATGTGGAATTGGTTTGATCTACTTGTAAATTCCTAACAAGTGGTATTAGAGCTTTAAGGCTTTTTTATGGCTTGCACGTACTTGCATGCTACTTGTATGTGCTTGCATGTGATATATCTATACAATTATGGTTCTGGGTGTTTTCCTCCATCTTGAGAATCGTTGGAAGGAATTGTGGGTTGCAATAGATCTTCTTATGTGTTAACATTGTTTTGTAGATCTATGATATTAGTAGCCATATTATTATAACCATGGTTTGAGTTTGTGGGGTTTCATAGATTCATGTTTTGTTATAGCCCTTGTTTGTGTAGATCTAGTGCAAAGCTAAATCCATGACAATGCAGGAAAGATTTTGGACAAATACATCATATGAAGGTTTTGTGCAGGTTTTTTGTTTACAGATCTGAGGGCTTTGGGGTTGCAGATTTGTAGTGATTTTTTACAGATCTAGGTTTATAAATATGAGTTGAAAAAAAGGTTTCTTGAATGTGCTCTTTGAGGGTTTTGAGGAGGGATTTTTCACAAATGACCTCATGTGCAAAAATGGACCTCACCGTTGGATTCAGGTGGCCTGACAAACAAAGATTGATATAAAATTTGACCTATTTAGGTCACTGGAGAAAAAAGCAAATTTTTTTAGCTCCCCCAAGTTGACTGTACCGTCGTCGGATCTACAGGGACAAGAAAAATTAATTAATTATTTTTCCCACATGGAATTCATTTATATAGTTTGCAAAAATTAAAATTAATTTTGCATGTGGAAAAAACTATAGTTTGAAAAAAAAACAAGAAAATAAAAAACTTGTATGTTAAAAAGCAAGTTTGAAATTAAAAAAAAGGAAATTGCATGTTAAAAAGGCAATTTTAAATATTAAAATAATAAAAACAAATTTGATTTTGGGGGACGACGATACACAAACCACTGTACCCTGCACAAAGAATTGTCGGGCCCCTGTCGGCCGGCAAGCCTCACGGCCCCCGGTCCTAGCTCCCGGCAGATCTAGCAGGGTGGGGTTGGAGCCCCGGTGGGGAAGGCTTGGGCCTCCTGCTGACGGTCTCCCAGAGCCCAAGGTCAGCCAACGGACAACAACCCCTCATGGGCGGGGGAAATAAAATTGCATGCGACGAAAAACAAAACTTTGAAATGACAGTGTTCAAATTTTTGACAACAATGGGATATTTAATAACAGGGACCAAAATATTAAATATTATACCTTTTTCAAGTAATTTTTAAAGTCCACCTATTTTGTGATATCACCACCACGTCACCTGATGACATCACCTTTGTGCCACATCAGTGTCATATGCCCAATCAACAATTGTGTCAGTGCTTATGTCATGCTGACGTCAGCATGGTACAATGATGACGTCATCGTACGGACGGGTCCCCTAGGGCCCCTTTTTAGCCCTCGTAGGGCATTTTCTTCCGGGGGGCATAACTTTCACCCACGATATCAGAGTTTTGACTTCTTATAGGCATCAGAAAGGTCTCTCCGGGAACTACACAGTGATGTAGGTTTGGTGATCAGATTTTTCTATTTTTGTTAGAATTTGGTGCCTTGAAGCTAGGCATTGCTTCGGGACAGTTTTGTGCTCATAACTTTTGCATACGGAATCAGATTTTTGATTTTGGATAGGCGTTGGAGAGCTATTGATGTGTACTACAGATTGGATCATGTAGATTTTCAGTTTGGTGTGTAGAGAGAGTTTGATACTTGTTTGATCACTTGTGGGAGCCAGAGATTCAGGGTACGTTTATGAGTGCATTCGAATGAATTTTTGGGTACAAACTTGTGGGAGTGGATGTTGCTATGTGACCATCAATATGGTATAGCATGTTTTTAGATTTGGTACTTCCAATTACAGGTTTATAGGTGTTTTCAAAGTTTGAGAGATTTGATGGAGACAGGTACACGTATTGTCTTCTAGTTTGAGGACATGATTGATACACGTGTGAGACTTGAAGTCTTGTTTTAGTGGGAGTTGAGTATAGGTATAGTGATGATGATGATTATGGTGTCATGTATATGTAGGTACACTTTTGCATTGACACGACATGATAATGTATGTGATTGACAGGTATGGGCTATGATATTTGATTTATGATTATAGGTGGTGTTGTGGCATAGTTTTAGGGGATTGTTCTTATCTCCTAGATGATTGATTAGTTGTTTGATTATGGTTACTTGTGTTGTGGATTTGTTTGGTAAATCGAATCTAGCATTGATTTGGTGTTTGAGTCTTGGAGTCTAGAGGTTGTCTTCTTTTATATCTTGGTTTGCAAGTTACTAGTGTGATGATGAGTTTGCATGTTACATTGTTTTGGATCTTTGAGTTATGTAGTTTTCCGGATTAGCTACCCCTTGGATATAGTGGGATGACTCGTATGTGGACCGTCTTTATCCACGAGATTGATTTAGTGTTTATGCAAACTTTGTTAGTTGGCCTTGTTTGTGGTCATGCGTACATTGGTATGTTACATTGAGATGAGAGGATGAATGATTTGAGTGCCTGGATAGTCAGTTATTGGGACTTATAGCATGTTTATCATGATGTCATGGATATCTTCGATACATGGTTTTATGTGAGTTTTTGACAGTGATGGTTTTATCTTTAGTTTGGAGATCATGGTTTTACTTTGTCTTTTGGTAGTTATTGATGTTACAATAGGATTCCTTGATTGTGTTGGGGTCATGGATGATCTTCATTTAGGAGATGGTTACTTTGTTGCCATGTATAGCTCAGTGTCATGATTCAGGTGGAGCTTTGGCAGTGATATGGATTCATCATTAGTGATGGATGATCTTCTTCAGTGGTTGTGGGTGTCTTGAAGAGGCTCTTGGATTATGATTCATGTTTTGGTGACAGTGCTATGACATCCTGAGTTCTATTGTTAGTAGATGGTTATCTTCATGTTGTTGGAAATTTTGACATCCTTGTTTACCATGGTGGACTCTTGGAGTCTTTGGTTGAGGTGTCGGTTTATGATTTGTTAGTTTGACATGTTGATCCTTTGTTTAGAGATGTTGGTATTGTGTCATGATTTACTCTTGATACCAGTTTTGAGTTTTGGCATGATATAGGTTATCTTGAGACATGATGTGTGCATTTATGCATGTAATCTTCCTTTGAGGAGAAAATTAGATCATGATGTCATGATGGGTTTGATGAGCCTAGTTATTAGCCTATTTTCTTCTAGTTTTATGCAAGTTGAAAGACATTCCCATACACTATTTTAAGCATATTTCTATGTTATGTTATCCCTTATGATCATTATGCAGACTTGAAGTTGGTTAATTAAGTATATGGAGATATGATTATAATATGATGAAATTGTACATTATATGTGGGAATGTATGGATTATTGAGAATGTTTGTGTTGATTATGTTAGTATTTTGTACATGTTTATGGACTAACCTTACAGCTAAAAGAGGAAGGACTCTAACCCGCAACAACTACAAGATGCAACCCGCAGCCACAACATTTCTAGGCGCAGAGCAGGGAAGATTTCAGACTCAACTAAGTGCAACAACCATGACATGAGGACACTTGATGGAGATAATCATGCATCGTGATAGGTGATCAATAAAGATGATTGGAAGCTTAAAGGACTCTGTTGCAACTAGAAGACTAATGGAACTTATTCAATCGGTCCATGTTCCCCTATTTCAGCAGAGAGTTCTAATTTTGTTAGGACACTTCTTTCCTTCTTTTTCTAGTCATTGTTGTTAGTATTCATTACGCTCTAGTTCATGCGGGGTGGTGTTTTATGTTTACAGTTAAGAGACCTATTTCAATAACTCCCTCGTGCCTATATTATGGTTTGGTGGTTGAGGTAGAAAAAAGTTAGTTAAGTTTAGTTTTGAATAGTTTTTGTTCTATCGCAGATATAGCTATTTGAATCTTTTCTGGATTATGTAGACAATGTTATTTGATTGTGAGTTATGAATATTACAGTTCAACAAGATTTTATGTGATTTGAAAAGATTGTGCAACATATGTTAGAATCAATATGATTGTGTTGATTTAAAAGAGCTAGATTTGAGTTTAAGAAGTGAGGAAGTCACCTGAGCAAGGGCCACTTAGGATAACTGTCCTTCACTTTATTTCTTATATGATATAATTGTTGTAGCAGTTAATTTATGAATACAAGATCAATTAGATTCTTAAGTTGCTTAGTTCAATTGACTTGTGATACTCTGGAGGATAGGAAAAGTTGTCATGAGCAAATTAGAGTTCATTCCTTAATAATCTTTTGTTACAGTCTTACATTGCAAAGTATCCGTAGCAGTTGTAGCAACATTACTTTCTCTTGTTAATAAGTATCCTGATTTCCAGTAATGTATTAGATAAGTTAGATAGTTTGATCCTTGAAAGCACATACAGTGCAAGTGCCATCACAAGCATATGAGCCCTGGTTGATAGTTTGATGAAGGTCTTTTCAAGAGTTATAGTGGACTATTCAGTAGGATATTCCTTTGAATTGAGTGATTCCTACCAAGTTTACCAAGCATTGTAAAGACACTACATTTTTAGCGTCGTTGCCGAGGATGGTGCTACTTTCAAATATTAGTCCCTGTTAGTTTCCATCTTTCTTAGTTAACATTTTTCTTTCAAAAGGATAGGGTACTTAGGTTCTACCTCACCAACTACCAGAAAGTTTACTAACATTATGCAGGATCCATCCAAAGTCATATCCATTGTATGCGGAGGCATAGAGACACTTTGGGAAGATTCCTTCCATCAACTCAACAAGATACAGTAAATGTTGGTGACTATAGTGATCAGAGTGAGGGTATTACTAAAGAAGAATCTTCCCTCTCATCAACATCTACTGATAAAACAAAAGGAACTTTCCTCACTATGGCTGATGCAATGGATTATCCACCTGAGCATGTGACCTTCGAGTTTCCAATTACCAACTAGGAGAGGCCTACTGCTCTGAAGAATATACCTCCTTCAACATTTCCTATCTTCTATGGTTTGGTGACTAAAGATCCAGACATGTTCCTATTTGAGTTTGATGTCATGTGTAGGAGTTATGACTACACCACTGATCCTCATAGGCTCAACCTATTTTCTGCCACTTTGAAGGATGCTGCTTTAAGATGGTTCATGGTACTAGGCAAGGATGCTATTCCAGATTGGGACACAATGAAGACAAAGTTATTGGAAAAATACCAAGACTATTGCAGGGGAATTGGTAGAAGAAGATATGACATCTTCAGAATGACTCAAAAAGAAGATGAACCATTGGAGGATTATGTAGAGACTTGTTTCAATTTTGCCTAAAGAAAAATCCACAGAATAGACTCTCAGATGAATCTTTGAAGCTTGTATTCTTGAGAGGAGTAAATGAGGACTGCATGGATGCCCTTAATCTTATCGGGGCTGGGGATATATCTCAATTACCCTTCGAAGATGTCTGCAAGGCTTGTAGAAATTACTCAAGGACTTTCACTAGGAGGACAAGGGGAGAGAGAACATCCACCATTGGCAAAGCATCTAATTCAATCTCAAGGGTGGAATTGAATGACCTATTGAACAACATGAAGGAAGATACTATCAGTCACCTAGCTACTCAACTGGATACTCTACATTTGAAGAAGAAGCAGGAGGAGGCTGATGCAATACTCACTGAATACTATCCCAATTTTTGACAAAGAAAAGCTAATTGCAAATGTAGAAGAGTGGCCAGTATTACAGAAGATAAGTCAGAGAAACCACACTTTCAACCTATTGAAGGTGAAGATGGCTAGCTATACTATGTTGCACAAAGGAAACCATGGCAGAAAAGACAAGGTATGCCACAAGATCCTTGAACTTTTAATACATCATTTCCAGTAGGTCATCAAAATTTCTCTGGTTGGAACCCTCAACCTTGGCCAACTAACCAAAATCAATGGCAAAACCCTCAACAATGACAAAACCCTCAACAATGGTAAAACCCTCAGCCAGACTTGAATCAATAGCAACCCATTGTATGGCCCCAACAAAACTTCCAAGGACCTAACTAGAACCCTCAATGGCCAATACAACAACACCAATGGCAACCACAATAGAAAAAGGGACAACAATGGCAGAACTAAAATATGAATTACTCACAACCCTTGCTGCCTTCTCAGCCACAACAACAAGTCCATTATGCCAAATCCATCCAGTCCCACAACTTAGCCACTAAGAGCACCACAAATACCTGCCCAACCTGCACCTAACCCCAATAACAAGCATGTTCAACATGCATACACTAGCGAGGCTATTCAATACTCCACCTATGAGGTAGAGGTGAGTGATGTCTACCTCAGGTCAGGGAAAACGTTAGTTGGGCCTTCATCTCCCAAATCACTGAGGTGGTGGCTGAACAACCCATAGCTGAGATATTCGACAATTCACCTCTGGAACCTGAATCAAATTAGGTAAATCAAACTATCTCAAATCCAGAGCCTCCTTTACATGAACGTATATCCATTCCAAAACATCAAACCCAAGCAGAGACAGACTTATTGAGTCAACTTAAGAATGTCAGTATTAAGATACCCCTATCCAAGCTATCAAGGACATCCCAATCTACACCAAAACAGTGAGAGACTTTTGTCTTAAGATACCAAGGAGGAAGAAGAAATTCCCTCAGATAGTCCATGTCCTAGGAAACCTTACTAATATCATGCTAGGGAACATAACTATCCCTAAATACACAGACCCTGGTATTCCAATAGTGGATGTTAAAAATTAATGGAACTCTCATCAAAAACACCTTGATTGACTTGGGGGCATCCATCAATGTCATGACTAAAGAAACAATGCAACTACTTCAGCTATCTAACCCGATGCCTACACCAACTATTTTATAGTTGGTAGATAGGTCAATAGTGAAACCTAAGGGGATCATTAAAGACATAGTCATAGCATTAGACTCATGGGAGTACCCTGCAGATTTCATAGTTTTGCAGCCAAAAGTCAATCTTGCAGGTTATCCACTATTCCCTTAGAAGAAGAAGAAGACCACTATTCCCTGCAAACTCTCATGACCATTGAATGCAGCCCCTTGTTAGCAACCCAAGATGAGGATGACTTAATTGACCACATTATACAGAACCATTGTGGTAGGGACCTGCATCAACAGGATTGTTTGTCATGTCTACAAGATCCATTACAGAATATCATACCTGCACATTCCTCAAAGGAATTATCCCATCTTTTCCACTCTCTACTACCTTAGGAGTGTGTTCCCAACATTAGTAGATGTGACCTCTCATCTGTCCAACCAGCTTCTAAAGCATTGGAAATCCTGCCAGGCAAATTGTTGAATATTAACAATTCTCTAATTGAAAAAAAATAGACTTCCTTGCACTCTGTGTTACAGGCACATGCATCAGCTTTTGCATGGGATTACAATGACATGAAAGGAATAGATCTAGATTTGTGCATGCATAGGGTCTACATAAATGATGGTTTCAAGCCCATAAGACAACCACAAAGTAGAATGAATCCTGCCTTACGAGACAGTTAAAACTAAGCTCCAAAAACTCCTTGATGTTGGTTTTATTTACCCTATTTTTGATAGTGAATGGGTGTCACCTTTAGTTATTGTCCCTAAGAAAGGAGGCAAGTAGAGGGTGTGTATAGATTACAGGGAACTTAATACAGCCACTAGAAAAGATCATTTCCCATTACCTTTCATTGACCAAGTATTTGATTCCCTAGCAGGTAAAAAGTACTTCTCCTTCTTAGATGACTTGAGTGGCTATAATTAGATAAAAATAGCTCCAGAGGACCAGGATAAGACCACATTTACCTGCCCTTGGGGTAAATATGCTTATTATGTCCTTCCTTTTGGGTTATGCAATGTCCCAACCACTTTCCAAAGGGCAGTACTAAGTATCTTTTCAAACTATGCTCATGATTCTATGGAGATATATATGGATGATTTTACCACCTATGGAGACAGATTTGAGACAACACTCAGTAATCTAGAGAAGGTCCTGAAAAGATGTCAAGAGCATAATTTGTCATCGAGTCATAAAAAATGCTTTATGATGATGACTTAAGGAGTTTTTCTAGAACACTTTATATCCAGTGATGGTATTCAAGTGGATCCCAATAAAATTGAGATAATTTCTACACTTCCTGTACCACAGAAACCAAAAGATGTCAAAAACTTTCTTGGCCATGCAGGCTATTATAGGAGGTTTATACAGGACTTTAGCAAACTAGCAGCACCTTTGTTTTCTCTACTCACAAAGGACATGGAATTTGACTAGTCCACAGAATGTCAACACTCGTTTGACACACTTAAGACAACTTTGACAAAAGCACCTGTCTTGAGAGAACCAAATTGGACATTGCCTTTCAATACACACACTGATGCTTCTAATTTTGCTATAGGAGCTGTATTGGGACAAAAAGAAGGTAATAAAGAGTATGCTATCTATTATATCAGTAAAAACTTACAAGGAGCATAGCTCAATTACACTGTCACAGAAAAAGAGATGCTGGCTATTGTCTATGATATCAACAAGTTTAGGCATTATATAACTGGTTACCAGGTATTTATCCATACAAATCATACTACAATTGGATACTTAATGAACAAACCTATGGTTGGCGGTAGAATAGTCAGATGGTTGCTCTTGCTATAGGAGTTTGATATAACAATAGTGGATAAGCCAGGAAAAGCTAATGTGGTGGCAGATTTTTTGTCTAGATTGCCTACACAAATGGAAGAAGGTGTTGCGAATGACTCTTTCTTAGATGAGTATTTTTTTTCTCTTATTATACATACACCATGGTTTGTTGATATTACTAAAGTCTATTTGGTAGTAGGGCAGATACCATCACATTTCTCCCTAAGAGAAAGGAGACAATTAGTGCATAAAAGCTTTCCATATTCTTGGATTGCTAGTTATTTGTTCTACACTGGTCTAGACCATATTATGAGGAGGTGCATAAGAGAAGATGAAGTCTTTGACATCCTAAAAGCTTGGCATGATGATCCCTGTGGAGGTCACTTTGCAGCCAAGAGGACAACATTCAAGATCTTAACAACAGGCTATTATTGGCCAACTCTTCACAAGGATGCAATTAAGTATACAAGGAGTTGTGGCAAATGTCAGAGAATGGGCAGACCAACAAGATCAGATGAGATGCCTTTGCAGCCACAGATAGCACTAGTACCATTTGACAAATGGGGGCTAGATTTCATTGGGCCAATTTCACCAACTTCTAATAATAAGGAGTACATTTTAGTTTGCACTGATTATCTGACAAAGTGGGTTGAAGTCAAGGCCTTCCAATTTTCCAGAGATGGGAATGTAGCCAAATTCTTGTGTGAAGAAATTTTCACTATGTATGGAGCACCAAGAGAGATTGTCACTGACCAAGGTCCCCAGTTCACTTTTGAACACATTTCAACACTAGTTAAAGATTATGAAGTTAGGCATAGGAAATCAACACCTTATCACCCCCAGGCCAATGGGCAAGTGGAAGTTACGAACAGAGAAATTGAGAATATTTTGACCAAGACAGTGAACATTCACAGGAAGGACTGGGTAGCCAGACTACCAGAGGTAGTATGGGCATAAAGAACTAAATGGAAAACAACAACTAGTTTCACACCTTATGAGTTAGTGTATGGTAAAAAATAGTTCTACCCATATAATTTGAATATAAGACACTAAGCACTGCACTAGAACTTGACATGGATCTGACAACAACACAACAAGAAAGACTCCATATTCTCAATGGGTTAGATGAGATCAAAATGGCAGCCATATACCACACAAAGATTGTTCAAAAGCATAGAGTCAAATGGCATGATCAGTATATAAAAAATAAAACATTCCATGTGGGTGACTAGGCTTTGTTATATGATTCAAAGTATAAAGATCATAAGGGTAAATTGCAATCACGATGGTTAGGACCTTATGAAATACACCAGGTCTTTCCCAATGGAGTTGTCAAATTGCAGACCATAGATGAGGTCAGATTTTCACTCTTGGTTAATGGCCACCGATTAAAACTCTACACAGTGACTCAACAGGTGAGCTACATAGCTCACCTCACGAGGTCACTTAGGTATAATTTCTTTCCTTTCTTCACGTGCACACATAGCACCGATGCCGTCATCTTCATGAAGACCAAGTCAATAAGCCATAGGGACCTGTCAAAGGCAACAAATGCCACGTTGCCATCATATAAATTAGGACCTATTGGAAGAGAACATGCATCAACTATCCATCCACTCACATGCAACAACTATCCATCAGCTCATTCAAATTTCACGCCATGCACTCCGCTTTTCATGCACATGCAGCCACCGTTCGTCATCTCACGGATGCAAACTACATTAGCTCGTTCACACGTACTAGAATGTGATTCCACCATTTATCATAATAATAAGTTCTGTCCAATCAAACTTCTGTTGTAGGCACATTTTCCAACACTTCGCTCACGTGAAGTCTAATTCATCTCATTCCAACAAGTACAAATATTAACTTCCCATTATTTGACGCAGCTATTTCAATATTTCCATATATGCTCACATTTAATAATACAAAATTATCATTCGTAATCCTATATCCATATACTATCATTCTTCTCTTCGCCGTACACAGCCTTGAACTGAGGTCACTTCAAGATTTTAGTTTGGGGGAGGGATAGCATTTTTTTTCAAACCAATGATTGTTCGCCATTATCAGTTACACAACACAACACAAATAATACAACCTCTTTTTCATTCTTATGTCTACTCTTCTAAATTTATCTGCTATGCTAAATTTCCCAATTTCCCATAATTCTAAGTTGGTTCAAGATGGTTTGTTAGTTCAGGCTGGTATCATATAGCAAGGGAATATACAAGGGGTTATTGGAAGCGCAGGGTTATTGAAACTAAAAGAGAAAGCCGATATAATAGAGGGTTTGTAGAAAGTGGTTGTGGGGAATTTAAATTTGAATTTGGCAATATGGGAGGAGACATCATTCGACGGGAACCTACAATGCATTATATGGCACTGGGAGACTAATTAACTTTCCCAATCCTTACACAGGCAGGATGGATTGACTATTTCCTGAAGCTCACATAATTTGATGAAGGTATGACGAGGCAATTTTTAGCCTCACTCTACCATGATGAAGCCCTTATAAAAGGTTTAATAGTGGATGCTTCGGAAGTGGCAATTGCTGAGGTATCTGGTTTACCCAGAAATGGTGAAGAGTTCCCCATCAAAGCAAATGCAATAGCTGCAAGAGATGAATTTAGTGAGGAAGGGGAGCAGCTGGAATCCACATCACAAGGTACTAAAAGACTATCACTTCTAGAATTATGGGTGGCTTGTGTCGTGCATATTATCAAATACCTTACCTGTGATGGTAGGTAGTCTATGTTATACACTGCGCATTTTAAATTGTTAAGCCATCTTCATCATAATAGAGTAGTTAATGTGCCAAATTTCCTATATAATTTCTTAAAGAGAATGGGCTATGAATATCAAAGGAAATAAAAAAAAATCAGCATTATCCCATGATTGTTTCGTCACTTTGTTAGTGAAGAGAAGTCTTAGGATGCGGTATCCAAATGTGCCCTGGAAAAGATTCTTGAAATGCAGAAACATCAATGACATCCTTAACAAGCCAGCAACACCAGAAAACGTAGAGTCACTTGCTGTATCCTTGAGAGAAAACCCTATTTCACCTGCTGCTTCACCTACCCGCAATGTAGAGGAAATAGGAGAATAGGATGTGCCAATTGTGCCAAATGTAGTATTTGATCAACCTATATTGGAAGAAGAGAATCAAACCCCATAAGAAGAGGCCAATCAGGCCCCATCCTCGAGTAAGACACCTAGCACCAAAACACCAAGAACTAGGAAAAGGAAGAGTGGTTCCTCTTCTGAGACTGCAAAGAGGTCAAAAGAGAAATCCACACCATTAAGGCATTCACATCGCCTTAAGAAGAAAGGTATTATGGGGAGTGTTGTTTATAAGCTTGGAAAAGAGAAGGAGGATGTGATAGTAGTAGAAAGTGACCATGAACAAGAGGATAATGTGACCAAGAATGTACAAACCCCTATCAAAAGGAAATGGTATGTGTCTAGTAACTCTGAATCTGAATTAGAGGACATTTTTATTGCTAAGAAAACTAGGAAGAAAACCCCAGATAGCCATGATAATGAGGAATATGAGTGTATAGGGGGTGGTGACGAACAATCTTCAAGGGATGAAGAATTGTTGATTGAAGACAGGAATATAAGAAGAGAACTGGATGAAGCTTTTGATAGAATAAAACAACTGGAAAAATTGATCAAAACCTATGAGCAGAAGGACAAAGAGAGAGAGGCAAGGATACATGAGTTGGAAGAAAAGGTTAACACCTATGATCAGGGGTCAAAACTAGATGTCCTCACAGAGCTAGCCATAGTAGCTGTAGGAAATAAGGAATTAGTGACTAAAGAGAAAATACTCCATGTTGTCAAAACCCCAACTTGTCATATAGTTGTATCCTTAGGATATCAGTTATGGAAGGTTACTCAAGATTTCTCTGAACAAAAAGAAGAATGTAAAAGAGAAAATGAAACCATGATTGCAGACCACACTAAGGCACTGGAAAGGAAGGATATTGAATTGTGAAAGCTAGCAGTTAGAATGAAGGAAGTAGTAGATAAAGCTGCTCATATTGTCAAATGTAGACCCCCAGCTAGGACCTATGCCTTGTTTCTGCAAGAAAAATTTATGAGTTACCAGTTCAACAAATTGATCAGTAATAAACTAGTTGACATGAGTGAGAAAATGGCCTTCCTCAAAGTTTTGCTACCGCCACACCTGATGAACAAGACTAGCTATGTGAGTTTTACTTACATAATTACCTGTTATATCTAAAGATATTGAATGGAATCCATTAATTTATGTAGGGGATTTATAGGTAAGAGCACTGGCCTCTTACTTTAGGAATGAGAAATTAAGAGGGGACATCATGCAAGCTTACACAAAAAGAGAAAAATCCATTGCCCTTCCAATTAGAAAAGAATTTGAAATCCCCGAGTTTATCATTGCAGAATGGAAGAAGCTTTTAAAACACAAGGATGTGGGGAGAAAGATTATGAATTTAAGGCTATAGGATTATGACAGGATTCAACATTTGACAGTTGGGCTCATCCATCACTCTCACCAACATTTACAGGATAGGTGGAACAGTTTGACTCCAGAGTTACAAAAGAAAGAACCCCATTCTATCTATAACTTCATGGCTATGTTTGAAAGGGTCAGGAAATACATGGACATTGCCAAGGGACAAGTACTAAGCTGGATATCACTTAATTTTCAACCCCCTATGCTTCTATATCCAATGCTACATTGGACTGGGAGGAGGACTGCAAAGTGTAAACAAGTAGAGGTCGCCAGGATGAACAGGTTGGCATACAGTAATGGCTTTTATTTGGAGTAGACCCAAGGAGTAGGTACTATTGCAGATTTTATGGAGATCACCCTATATTACCACCTACAGCCTTAGTTGATTTGCTTGAGGTCAAGCAAATGGATAGTTGGGGGGTGTGATGAGCCTAAGTATTAGCCTGTTTTCTTCTAGTTTTATGCAAGTTGAAAGACATTTCTAGACACTATTTTAAGCATATTTTTATGTTATGTTATCCTTTATGATCATTATGCAGACTCAAACTTGGTTAATTAAGTATATGGAGATATATGATTATAATATGATGAAATTGTATGTTATATGTGGGAATGTATGGATTATTGAGAATGTTTGTGTTGATTATGGTTGTTAGTATTTTGTACATGTTTATGGACTAACCTTGCAGCTAAAAGAGGAAGGACTGTAACCCGCAGCAACTACAGGATGCAGCTCGCAACCACAACATTTCCAAGCGCAGAGCAGGGAAGATTCCAGACTCAACTAAGTGTAGCAACCGCGACATGAGGACACTTGATGGAGATAATCACACATCATGATAGGTGATCAATAAAGATGATTGGAAGCTTAAAGGACTCTGTTGCAACTAGAAGACTAATGGAACTGATTCAATCGGTCCATGTTCCCCTGTTTCAGCAGAGAGTCCTAATTTTGTTAGGACACTTCTTTCCTTCTTTTTCCAGTCATTGTTGTTAGTATTCATTACACTCTAGTTCATGCGGAGTGATGTTTTATGTTTATAGTTAAGAGACCTATTTCAATAACTCCCCTGTGCCTATATTATGGTTCGGTGGTTGAGGTAGAAAAAGTTAGTTAAGTTCAATTTTGAATAGTTTTTGTTCTATCGTAGATATAGCTATCTGAATCTTTTCTGGATTATGCAGACAATGTTATTTGATTGTGAGTTATGAATATTACAGTTCAACAAGATTTTATGTGATTTGAAAAGATTGTGCAACGTATGTTAGAATCAATATGATTGTGTTGATTTAAAAGAGCTAGATTTGAGTTTAAGCAGTGAGGGAGTCACCTGAGCAAGGGTCACTTAGGATAACTGTCCTTCACTTTATTTCTTGTATGTTATAATTGCCACATAGAAGTATATATCCCTACTACAACACCACTAATATGGTTCTCAAAATTATACGTCAATGAGCTAATGATCATGAAAAAGAGACTTCAGTTCTTGGAAGCAAGGGGCCACGTTTGTTGGGAAAAAGGTGTTGTTCACCTTGCATAACATTAATTAATTTAATTATGTAAAATACATATTCTTTTGTGGTGCATCTTAATTGATGTGTTTAGCCACATTAAATATTTATTTGGTATCACTTGTAAAAGTTGTATTTAACATTGGGAGACATAAGGCAAACATTTATTATTTGTGTAAAATAATAAATATTGGGGTCAATGGTTTTGTGCTCATGGTTTTCAGTCACATTATTTTTATCCAATACCACAAGTTGTATTTGTGTGAGCTTGAGTCTATAAAAGCAAGCACAAGGTTAGTGGTTAGGGTTGGCTCTTATTTATAGCCCGTGTGAGAGGCTATCATTGTATTGAGTTTTCTCTTGTGAGTGCACATTGAAAAGCATGGCATGGGATGTGTGGATTCATGCTTGGATACATGGAGGATGAATTAGAGGAGCTTGATGTTTCAGAGGTGTTCATGGAGACTTTGTGAGTGTATTGTAATTTCTTATTGCTGAATAATACATTGAGTATGGATGCTTTTGGAGGCTGGGTTTTTTCCCTCAATGAGGGTTTTCCCAAGGTATATCTTGTGTTATCTTGTTGATATCTATTTATCTTTACATTATGGTAAATCTATAAGATTGTATGCATCATTATCTCTTTTGGGTTATGTAGAATTGGTTTGATCTATCTATAAATTCCTAACAACATTGAGGACAGTAAGGTGAAAGAGGTCATAGAATCTAGTTGATAATTAACAAGGGGAGAACAAATTGCTCAAAGAGCAGGTAAAAAAATTACAAAACACCATGGCCAAAGGTGAGCAAGAATTGATCTCAATAAGGTAGGTTTTAGACCAAATGAAAATAACAGAAGAAAACAAGCCAAATGTATTAGAAGGAAGTGACGATTCACAAATAAAATAGATCCAATCAACAATGGAAAACATGGAGATAAAAGAAAACCAACTAAGAAAACAAATAGAGGAAGCCAAATCTTAGGCTCAGGTAGTGAAGGGACGATCATACACATAAAGGGAACTCATAGAAAAACAAGTCAGAAGGAAGATAAGAGAAGAAAAGGATAGAAGTGATAGGGCTATGAATAACATTATTAAAGGACTGAAAGTATATGGTGAGAAGGAAATCACAAAAGAGATAACAAGAGACTTTTTTAAAGACCAACTACAATGGACAAGATTCATTCATCAAGCAAATCAGATTGGAAAATGGATAGGAGATGGAAAGAGGAGGCACGTAAGAGTTACCTTGAGGAACATGGAAGACAAGAACATGATACCAAGGAACAAAAGATTCCTTAGAGGTACACAAATATACCTCAATGAGGACCTAACCATAGTTCAACAAGAAGAAAGACAGAAAGAGTGGGAAAAAGTAAAGGCAACAAGAGATGCGGGAAAATGGGCTTGGTTACAAAATAGAAAGGCCCAAGTTAGTGACATAATGACACAAAAAATAGGAATTCAACCCCATCAGGAATATTTGACAATGGTAAGATGGAATTGTAGAGGTTATCCATGGAGAAGAGGACTTGGGTTGGGGCCCATAGCATAAATAAAAGACATTATCCTTCTTACAGAGACTCATGAACATGATGGATGTAAAGTTCCAGAATTTGAAGGATATAATAAAGCTTAAGTTTGGAATGAAAGGCCCGACAGTGGCAAAGGGCATGGAGGGGTTGCAATTCTAATCAAAGAAACGTGGTGCAAAATTATAAAAGTGTAGAAAAAAGACCCAAACAAACAATACATATGGCTGAAAATAACATAAAATCAAGTAACAATAAGGATGGCAGCATGCTACTTTGCTCCAAAAGGCTCAAAATCATATAAGAAAAGGAATCTAGATCAAGAAGATCCTTATGCATCGCTTAAAAAAGACATTTTTGTTTTTTGGTACCATGGGGGAAGTATTAATAATAGGTGACTTTAATGCAAGGACGACAAACATCCAAGCTCTCAATCTAAAAACTAATACACAGAGAAAGTAACTCATTATGGTTGGAGGAAGAGAGTGATCAAATTTGGGAAAGGACCTCACAGGATAGTAAGGGAAGTGTTACACACTATAGGAGAGAATTATTAGGACTATGTAGTTTATACAACATGGTCATATGCAACGATACAAGTGCATGGCCGAAATCAAGCAACATCACCTGCAAAACCTACAACAATCAAAGTGTAGTGGACTATGTTATTTGCTCACATAATTATACCTTGAGGTTGATATAGTTAGTGGTTGGAGACTTCCCGATAGAGTTAAAATCAAATCATAATCTAATTTATGTAAAGCTAGACATCCACATAAACAAGCAACAGGGGGAGCGAATACACTTCAACCAAAAGAAGGCAACTTTAGAGGGTAAAATCCTCGTGAATTAGGAAAATCAGAAAATCTTCATAGTTTCCCTTAAACAACTTTTTAGGGACTATGAGAATAATGCAGCATGCCTCAAGACCCATCCTATAAGCAAAAATATGTTGTTTCCCCTAATACATAAGGCCTTAAGTGGGTGTAAGAGGACCAAATCCAAGAGAGGAACAAAAAATACTTTTCCAGCAAATCCTTGGTTAGACAATGAGTGCAAGATAGAAAAAAGAAATCTGTGGGAATGTGAAATGGACAAAGAAAATAAGGATTACAAAAAATTGTTACAAGGTAAAAAAGAGAAGTATGTGAACATAAGAAGAGTGGATATGATTGCCCTTGGAAAACACAACCCCAAAAGCTTTTGGAAGGAACTACAACAAAAGAGAAAACAAACAAAAAAATATCATAGGTTATCAATGGCTTGAATATGTGAAGTTTCTATATGAGCATGATCAGGATAAACATAGACCCCCAGTAATCAATGCAACTACTAAACTTTTCACCATTGAAGATATCAATCAAGGCGTAAAAAAGTTGGCAGGAGGGAAAGCATAAGATATTGATGGGCTAAAAGCAAAACATTTAAAATGGCATATAGAGGTCCTTGTACCTCACATCAAGTGCATCTTCAATAATGTCATTCAAGAGGGCTTCTCATAAGATTGGATGACTAGTGTTGTTGTTCCTCTCTACAAAAGTGGAAATATAAAAAATCCATCAAATTACCTCACTATTATGGTTAATCCCCTCCTTGCTGAACTTTTTGGATGCATGGTTGAACGTAGAATTAGCAATTGGGTAGAAAAGAGGGAACAATAGCTAAGGGATAGGTTGGCTTTAGACTGAAACATTCCACTATTGATCATGGTGTTACCCTTCGGTTCTTGATTGAAAAAATATGGAACACCCAAGGTGATGAGGCTTTTTGTTACTTTGTAGACTTTAAAATAGTCTTTGACATGGTGTCCTATGACAAACTCTGGAATAGAATGGAGGAACTTGGAGTTCCAAATGTGTTTAGAGTAACAATCCATAGGCTTTATGAACAAGTCAAGGCTAAAATTAGAACCAATGATGGAATGTCAGAGTGCTTTAGCAGTGATATTGGCGTCAAACAAGGTTTCTCACTTTCCCTAACTTTGTTTGGGCTATACATTGATAAGTTAGAAGAATGGATAAATAAGGTTGGTGGGGAGGGAGTTCAATTGGCTAAATATGTAATAAAATCATCTTATATGCAGATGATCTCATATTAATTGCTAAAACACCTCATAGTTTGAGAGAACACTTGAGTGCGCTTAAAACCTTTTGTCAAGAGGTCAGGATGCAAGTGAACACTAGCAAAACCAAAGTAATGATCTTCTCATTGCAGAGAAAAAAGAAGCAAATTAACTTTCTTTTTTAAGGCAGACCGTTGGAAATAGTGGATGAGTACAAATACCTCGAGCTTGATTTCGACAACAAGCTCAGTTGGGAAACATGCAGAGAAAAAATAATACAAAGGGGTTGGAAAGCGCTATACTCTCTTCAAAATAGATCTAGGAATTTGTGAAATTATGGGATTGGAAAACCAAGATAATGCTTTCTGGTTTTCTTGTTATTTCGGTGATTCTTTATGGGTGTGAAACTTGGGGTAGCAGCATGTCAGATCATAGATGGAGGCAAGTAGAAAGAATCTAGAAACATCTAATCATAAGTAGTCTCAAAATTAAGACTGTTGTTCCATACGAGATTTTATTGGTTGGTATAGGTAATTTCCCTTTGGAAGCATCAATGATGGTTCGACTGTTAAGTTACCTAAAGAAGACCCAAAATATGGAGAACCACCGTTTGCCTAGGCTAATTATAGAGGAAGATCTAACTAGAAGAAAGAACACATGGATGAAATAGAATGACAAATGGATAAAGAAATGGGACATTAATATGCAGGAATTTCCAAGTACTAATGAGGAAATAGAAAGGTATGTACAAGAAAAATTTAGGAACATTATGTGGACAAAACAAACAAGATGAAAAAAGCTTACTATATCAAAGAATTTAACCCCATGTGGGATCATGAAGAAAAAGCCTACATAGGATATGATATTAATTGGAAAGCAAAAAAATTAATAACACAATTAAGGACTAGCTCACGTCATCTTAGATGTGAAATGGACAGATGGTTGATACCTAGAGAGGAGTGGGAAAAGAGAATATTCCTATTTTGCAACAAGGGAGTGGTGGAGATAGAATGATACTTCATCATGGAGTGCTTAGCATACAATGACATCTGTAACAATTATGAAGACACCTTGAAAATCAACAATTTAAGCACCTTGTTTGAGGAGGCAAGGCTGGGTAAAACTTGAAACTTCTTGATCAACATTCATAGAAGAAGATCTAATCTCAAGAAGAGACTACAAACTTTATAAGGTGTTGGTGCCATATTTCTAGGTGGAATCATATGCTACTCTTGGTCCCATAGGCTGCTTTGGCCTTGTGGGCGTTATTAAAATCTTTCATTTCATATCCCCCAATGAGTGGGTAGCCCTAACGACTATTTTAAATCACACGCACCTTATTTTATGTGTCGCTCACTCTATCACCCAATCCTTGGGCCTTTCTCCTGTGCCACTATCCAATCATCCTGAGTTGCTCAATAATTAACTCTCTCCCCTCGCAGTAAGATTGGCAACCCATCCATGCATGGTATTGGATTGCGATAAACTTTGCGTCTGATTTTCCTTTAGGATTTTTGTCACAATGTTCACATGCCTTGTCTGTGCTTTTAGATTTTGCATATATTGATTAACTATGGTAGGTGGTTCCCCTTAAGATATCCCCCTTAAATCTATGCTTTTACATTTTGTATACATGTCTACGAAGGCACTTGCATCCTCCCAGTGTACTTTGATGGATGTCCATACCATATTCCTAAGCTCTCATCTTTCATAGGCTACAAGGATGTTAGTGCAGGTTGCAAATTTTGGCTTTACATGTACTAATTGCATTTGCTTGAAAGTTTATAATGCCTTCTCAACAAATCCATTTTGTTCATCTCCTATAATCATTGCATTCCTAGATGACGTTCTCATGCTTGCACAAGCCACGTGGCAATTAGTGACTGGTGACACATCAAAAGGGGTCGTTAAGTAATCCATTGTTGTTTAATTTTGGATTGACCCCTGAGCACTAGCCATCTAATTTGCTCACTCCATCACCTAGAACATAGATCTCACCAAACCTGATCATCATTTAATCATTTATTGGAGTGTGCCAAGGCCTCTCTATGGACCCACCATTGAAATGAAATGAAATTTTTTAATGATGTCCATGAGACCAACCAGTCTATGGGACCCAGAAGTAAAACTAAACCACCTAAAACAAACGAACCAACTGACAAACACACCAATTATTTATGTTTATTTTCTAACTCTTTGTTGATCATGCTTCTTCTGCTATGGATTTTGATTAGGTAACTTGTTTTTGCTATCTTCTCCTCTTCAAACAAGGTCTTTAAGGATCTGACTTTTAGCATATCTATATAAATAAATCGGAGGGCCTTGTAAGCCTTACACTCCATGATGTTGTGCCATTCTATCTCCACTAATCCCAACGAGCAAAAATGACAAATTCTATTTGTCCATTCCTCTATGGGTAATTTCCACCTTCCTGGTTTGCACCTAAGATGTCATGAGCCAGTTCTTAGCTAGGCTATTAGCATTTTTTCTTTCCATTTTATATCTACTCCCAAATAGTGCTTTTTCTCGTGGTCGTATATGGGATTAAATTGCTTAAATAATATTCTCTTTTTCGCTCAAGTTATTTTGTCCACATGATTGATTTGAATTTCTCTCTTACATACCTTTTAATTTCCACACTTATGTTTGGGCACTCCTGCATGTTGATGCCCCATTTGTTCATTTGCTTGGCATTTTGCTTCATCCACGTGTTTTTCTTTCTAGTTAAGTTTTCCTCCACCATAATTTTGGGCTAGCGGTGTCTCCCCAATATTTTCAATTCTTTTCAAATAGCCTAACAATCGAATTAGTGTTGCCGCTTCAACTAGAAAGGCTCCAGCTTCAGCTAGAACAATCTCATACGAGACCGTGCTTTTTTATTTTGAGATTGCTTGAGATTAGGTGCTTCTATAATCTTTCTATTTGCCTCCATTTTGAAGCTGACGTGTTGTCACCCCAAACTTCGCAACCATACAAAACCACAGGTGTAACAAGAAACCCAAATAGATTCTTCTTTGTTTTCCAGTCCCATAACTCAGCTAATCTACATCTGTTTTGAAGTAGGTATAAAGCTTTCCAACCCCCTTGTATTATTTTTGTCCTACAAGTCTTCCAACTGAGATTGTTGTAGAAATCAAGGCCTAGATACTTGTATTCATTTACCACTTGCAAGGAGTTTCCTTCGAACTCAAAATTTATTTGCTTCCTAGTTCTTTTCAAAGTGAAGATCATACCTTGGTTTTGGTAATGTTTAATTGCATCCCCACTTCTTGATAAAATAACTTTAGAGATTTTAAATGCTCTTGTAGATTATTTATCATTTTTGCCATTAAAGTGAGGTCGTCTGCATATAGTAGCAACTTGACCACATAGGTGGCCAAGAAGACACCCCTCTACCCTACTTGTCTAACCACTCCTCTAACTTATCTATGTATATCCCAAACAAAGTGGGAGACAACAGGCAACTCTGTTTGACACCAATGTCACTTCCAAAACACTTAGACAGACCATCCCTTGTTCTAATTTTGGTTTGAACCTGATCATAAAGCATGTGGACAACAACCCTATACTTTTTCAGTATTCCAAGTTCTTCCATTCTGCCCTAAAGTTTACTTGTAGACACTGTGTCAAATGCCTTTTTGAAGTCAACAAAACAACAAAAAACTTCAACCCCTATTTATCCCAAACTTTTTCAACCATGTGCTTGAGAGTGATGCAATGGTCAATTGTAGAGTGCTTTGGCCTTAAACTAGCTTGCCCTTTCACCCCCTTACCTTCCTTCTCAACCTAAAGGATAATTCTTCTTTCCACCATGCTTCCAAAGAGCTTCCCAAAAAGAGGAATAATCATTATGGTGTGATAGTTTGACAGGTTGTTGACATCACCACTCTTGTAGAGAGGGATGACAACACTTGTTGTCCTATTTGTTGGGAAACCATGCTGGATGACCCTGTTGAAAATCCTTTTAATATGCGATGGCAAGGGTTCTAAACCCCATTTCAAGTATTTTGCCTATAAATCATCTATGTCCCTAGCTTTGCCCGCTACCAACATTTTAATTCCTATTTTGATATCCTTTGTAGAAAAAAGTTTGGCTCTAGTGTTAATTACTGGAGTAGAGGTATTATCTTGGTCTCTTTCATACAACATTTTAGCATATTCTAACCACTAGACGTCTGTGATACTATTCTCGGTGATTTTTCTAGTCTGTTTCAATTGCCTCCAAAAACCCCTCGGGTTGTGCTTCCCAAGAGAGATTAATTCCCTCCTCACTATCATGTACCCTTCTTTATTTGATCTTACTAATTTTTCATATAGTTTTTTATTTGCTTGTTCCCTTCCTGATATTTTCAACCTTCTTTTTGTTGCTTTACACTCTTCATCATACCAAGGATTTGTCGAAAAACTATTTTTGGAATCTCTTCATAGACCTTTTGCGTGCTATGAGAGCCTTGTGGATGACTGCCATCAAATTGTCACTATTTATTATGTTTTATTTTCTACCGGGGATGCCGGTATTTTTATTTCCTATATTTGTTTTTCAAGAATTGTTTTAAATATATCTTAATTCTCGCAAGTCAAAAGAATTTTGCGTTGAGAGTCCACTTTTTTACATGGTTGGGGACTAGTTCTTTGCTGGTCATCTTTTTGCATTCCAAACTTTATGTAAATAGGGCTATAATTAGATTTCAATTCTATAGGGTAGCTCTCTATTTCCACCTCCATTATCCTTGATATAACACTTTGTGAGCAAATGATGTAGTCCACTATGCTTTACCCATTATAGGTATGACATGTGATATTCGCTGAGTCCAGCATGCTCTTATGCCATTACATAGGATCAAATCATTAAGGTTGAAAATCCCCAACAAGTCTGCCCAAAAAAACAAAATACCACCTTTTGTGTCCTAAGATATCCTTTTCCACCTCTGATTTACAGCGGCTACATGACATTGTTCTAGTCATGGTAGCTAAACTCTTATTGGTGACTAAACATAGATTGTTTGGTTTGGAAGGGCCCGCCATATGATCCTTAGCTTTGATCACAAACACTACATGATCGGCTTCGACATGCACCCTCGTTAACCTCTTCATAGTCACATATCTTTGACGTGTCATGGCGGTCCGACTAGGCCCGCGTAGACTACATTCCCCACCCTAAATTTTGATGTTTTGTCTTCTTCGCACACAACACTCAATTGGTCGTTTAGGGCATTACCTATGACAATTTCACCAGTATGTTTCACCTTTGGTAAGCGCAAAGAGACTCCATGACAAGCCTAAAACCAATGTGGTAGGGGAAAGGGCTATATAGTGGAGCGATCTACCATAACTCGGTATAGGAGTTAGACCAAGATGGGCGAGCTGTAAAGTAATATTCAATCAAAAAATTATATTTTAAATATTACTAAAACCTAAACTTTATTAAAAAAATAAAATAAAATTAGAATCTTATTTTGTATATAATGGATGCAATCAATGTTTAGAGTTTAATTATTTATTATTTAGTCAAATTAGGTGGCAATGACTTATTCAAAACTGACATGAAAAGACTTGAGAACCCATTTTCTAATATTAAGTCTATATATTAAAAGCGTACACTTTAATTGTCTCAAATACACATGGAACTTTTAAAAAGTTGCATATTAATTGTCCTAGCTACATATGAGGCGACCACCCATGATACAATATTGTTTTAGAAATATAAAGTCTTTATAATGCATTGACAAGTGTTCCATCAAACAAACTTCAACATCTCATATCTCCTCATCAGCGTAATTTTCTCAAGTGATATTTGCCCAACTACTGGTCATTTCCACCATGAATTCCTACAAGCATGACACTCAAAGTTGTAAGGCTCACCAATCAAGCCATCAAAACAAGAAAACATAAATTTAAAACTTCAAACCAAACAAGCATATTTCAACCAAATCAATCAACCAATCAAACTTATTACCAAATTCAAATTTTTTAACATCCATCAAATCCATCTGTTCATCTCATATGAATCGATCCATACAATTCAATTTCAAGCAATCAAATGGAAGTGCAGAGATCAACAACATTTCCTGTCACATATTGCTACAAATACATCCTTTTTTCTAGTTGAATTTTTCTACATCCCATACATAAATTTCCTACAAAGTTCAAATTGTATGCTACTATCTACACCATTATTTTAAGTTCAGACTATACTTTTAACTTTATATTAAACACTGATTTTACTTTATACTAATTTTACTAAGCTTATATACTCATTTTGCTTTATACTGTAAATGTTGTAAACATGTCTTCAGATTATGATGCAGAGTGGCACAAGGGAAGCACAACACACAAAGGCTTACTCTATTGTCCTTTGCCCACTCACCCACTTCAACTAGCCTTCAACCAACCAACCAACCAAAGGCACATACAAGGCATATGAAGGATTTGATGTCCAGACTATTGTCCAACCCCTAAGGCTTCTCCAACACCTTAAGACAGATCAACAAACACCTTCTATGCAGTTGGTTTGATCTCCAACTTCCCAAAACTCTTCAACCTATACCTTGACTAGTAAGGCTACTAGCCCTCCAAACTAGGTTTTCTCAACAAAACTTGACAAAATCCCAAAGGTCTAGGCAAACAAATGATGGAATTGAACACCTTTCAGGGGACCCTAACAAACCTCCAAATCTCCTGCTCCAACTCTACTCCAGCAATCCAGAACGCCTACTAGGTCTCTAGGCCTAATTGATCAATTTAGGCTAGGTTGCAAAGCAAGTGCTCAAAATTGGGTGCATAGGTCAGGGGCAGGAACTTGGAATGACTCTACCATCCCCAAACAACACAAATCCACCATTCATTCACTCATCCTCTTAGGGTTTTGTCAAATACAACAATAAATTGCATAAATTCAGTCAAATACATAGAGATATTTGACCTAGGGCATCACATTAAAAATAGTAAACTGTATTTTCTCAGAAAATGCTTTTGGAATCAAGTAGTATACACCCCTAGCCTGCATTTCACCGAGTGGCATGAAATTTCATCGGTGGAAATGCATTCTAGGGCCAAATTTGTGGGACTGCCCTAGAAAACAGGGTTTCTAGACCAGTTTTGAAAGAAAATTCAATAACTTTTGACTCCGACCACTTCAAGACCTCAAACCAGTTGCATTGGAACCCTGACTCCAAGAGCTTTCAGAAAAATATCATTTGCACACATGAAAAGTCCGTACAGTCCATACACAGCAAGAAAAACAGCGAAAAATAGTCAATTTTCTTGAATTTTGTGCCCAAATTCCGTACAAAAACTTCCTCCTCCTTACTGGAGTCAAATATCCACCATATTAACCCATCCAAGTTGGTTTCCAACTTCTACAACAGCATTTAACTGCCCAAAGTGGTTTTTGAACCAACCCAACACATAACACCTTTGACAACTATGGTGTTTTGCATTAACACAAGGAGGTTGATTTGTTTGGCTCGTCCAATGGAGTCCAAATGATCAACAAACTCCTTCCAACATACTAAGACATTAAAACAACCAAAAAAAACTCGAAAACCAATCCTTAGACCTTCTAGGCCTAATTGGCACAACAAGGATCCAAGTGGACTAAGCATGATTGAGGTTTATAGGGTCACCTCAATCATCTTGACCACACAAAAGGGACCATACAAACATGGCTAAAGCCTTATTACCACACATATAATCAAAACAAAACATAGCTTATCAAAATGCATAAAAAAATGCTTGAGGTGTCAGACTGCTCCTAGGTGCCCTGCACCAGATTATATGTTTTTATTCCACTTTTATCAAGTTATCTACAAATGTTATAGATACTTAAATCATGCTCAATTAGGAACTTGATACCAATAATAATGGTAACATAATTTCCCTTTAAACAACCCCCTCATTCTAGCCCTACAAAGATGGGGATCATGAAGTGACATCATACTATTGGTAGCATAGTGTTTCCCTTTAGTTTTAAAACAAGGATTCATTCACAATTCTAGATTCTCATACTTCAATAGGGTCACTTGTAGAGAAGTACAATAAACACTAGTACCCCTTAATTTTAATAAATAAGACTATAATTATTAGAGAAGAGAAGTCTTGATTTCCAACAAGGTAATAGTGGATTGATATCATGGTAACTAACATGTGTTAAAGATAGTAAGTCATGGGTGATTATCATAAGATACAAAACTAGGGTAACTAGTACCTAGTTTAGTATATTGGTATATCACTAATGCTATAAGATGTATGAACTATGAATAAACCAACATTAGCCTATCAAGATAATAGCCAATTAAAAATAAATAAACTGTCCACCTTATTGTACGCGTGATTGAGAAAAAAATTGTAGTCTTTCTCACATGGCAACCTACGCGTACCTCAAAAGTTAGGGTGCACCAATTAATAAGAGTGGATTGATATCATGGTAACTGGAATGTGTTAATAATAGCAAGTCATGGGTGATTATAGTAGGATACAAAACTAGGGTAACTAGCACCTAGTTTAGTATATTGGTATAACACTAATGTTATAAGATGTATGAGCTATGAATAAACCAACATTAGCCTATCAAGATAATAGCCAATTGAAATTATTAAACCATAATTCATTCAAGATCATAAGGTAGCAAATTATAAGTTTCACTCCATTACTCCCTGATCAATGTAGTAACAACTTACATTACCATGCATTCGATGAAACAACTAAATCTTATTATGATAAACAATCATGCAACATCATTAGTATATTTCTATTCAATAGGGAATGTGTAAAATTTGTGCTAGTTTAAGCTTGAAATTTGATATCTCTTATGGCTATACAACTACAAATTTAATCCCTAATCATAGTCTTATATTCCTTGAATGGTAAAATTGTAAACCTTGGGTCAGATCAAGGGTATATTGGGTGGGCAAAAGATGAACTATGAAAAGCAACATCAAACCCTAGTATATTGATGCATCAATGGATATGACAGGTTAAAGAATACAACATATATGAAAACAATATAAAATCAAGAATGGATGTAGATCTAAAAAACCTAATTAGGGTTTAAGTAATAGACAATTCAAATGTTGTGTTCACAAAAATGAAAAGAATAATTAGGGTTTAAGTATTAGATAAGTTTCCAACCTTCCTAACACCATAGATGGTGTTAGCAGAAATGGTTTCCAACCCTACTAACACCACATATGCGTAATGTAGTAACCATTATTAGGCACAAGATATTCAAAGTAGACAATCAATAGCAAACCCAACTTTAACAATTTTTTTCACAACCAATAAAAAAATTGATTACCCATTTCCATAAAATGTGTTAATATGAAATATCGATTGAAAATTTTGAAAATTTAAATTTATAACTTAAATTGGAGAGCTCACAGTGATGCTTGAATAAAAGATTGTAATTTCCAAAAGAAATAAATGTGTTACAAAACACAGAAGACAATCATACAGTTGTGTTCATAAACACGAGTAAATTGAACAACAATATCATATAAATTTTGTTTCTAGAGACAATTTGATTTGCATTGACTAGACAAGAAATTAAGCAAAGAAAAAATTAAATATTATAATTATCTTATTCCAGAGAGCACTTACTATTTAAACAAACACCCTTCAACATCAATTTTGAATTTTAAAATCTTATGAATCTTTTCAGTAGAAAGTTAAAGAAACAAAGAGCCTTAAGCATTCAACTAAACATTCTACCAACCATTATTGTTCCTTTTAAGATTATCAGAATCACAATAAAAAACCATCTAGAGGTCAATGCATTAGTGAGTTATAAGGAGCTCGCATTCCATTTACAGCCACGCAAAGGAGTGAAACGAAGAAATCTCATCTCAAACAATAAAGATTAATCAAACAGATGGGAAAACAATATAACATAGACTAGAAACAAGACATCATGGTTGGTAGAAGGGCATGTGAACCCCAAATGTTAGGGTGCACCACTATCAGGCCCCCTAAACCCCTTAACCATGAAATGAACAATGAATTATACAAAACACAATAGAGAAGAAACAAGTAAAAGTACATAGTTTTAGTGGGTCATTGCCTTAGTGAGGTATGGCGACCTCAACTTCATTTACAACCAAACAGAGGAGTGAAATAAAGAAATAAGTGGGTCATTTTCCTTAATGAGGTATGACGATCTCAACTTCCATTTATAGCGAGACGTATGAGTGAAACAAAGAAATGTATTCTCAAACAATAAACAATGGCCAAAAAGAGACAAGACAAGCAAAAATATCAAATAAACCAAGTGATAAATTTACATATGTAAGCTATGGGGACCTCACCTTCCATTTATATCCATATGGAGGAGTGAAATGAAGAAATGCCTTTTCAAATAGAAAAAGGAAAGATACAAAATCCTAAACAACACACGAAAGACAACAAACAAATGAAAACACTATGAACTTGTTGGTTCATTGCCTTAGTGGGGTATGAAAACCTCACCTCAAAGTCATAGAAATGCAGATGGGGGCCTCCAACATGAGCAATGAGAAGAATTTGACCTCCTCAACTCATTCCATCCATGCAGGTGTCAAGAACCTCTCTGGTTAATCGTGTGGAATCCATGGCCAAAGGAGAGTAGAAGTAAACAACTTTTGGTGTCAAATGAAATGAGATTTTTGGAAGATGAGGGCCAATAATGAGGTGTTGGCGCAAGATTAATATTGTGTACTGTAGCATTGAAGGTGCCATCACTTCAAAACATGGCACCATCCCATAGATATTTATGCAAAAGCATATAGAGTAAATGTAGTAGGTAGGAAGTGGAGTGTGAGGCGGTGAAGGATTAATGTTGCCCTGTTTGAGTGTTAAGTGTCAGTGTGTTGTGAACACAACATGGTGAACATGTATTGGGGTTATCATGAACTGCCACCAAGGTTCCTCATGCTCCACCTTCGGTCAACCTTAAAAAGAGGGGAAAAAGAAGTCTCCACTTGTCATCATCCTCCATGTGTACTCGGACTCAAACACCCCTAAAAAGAAATTTTTTAAACTGTCCGCCTCACTACACACATCACTGAGCAAAAATTTGTAGACTTCATCTCACATGGAAGCCTACGTGGACCTTGAAAGTTAGGGTGCACCAATATGGGGCCCTCTCCCCTAACCAATCTCGAAGCTCTCCATGCCTTTTTTTCGCTTGAATTCACCTCTTAAATGTATATTAAGACTTGTAGGCATATATTCATATGCAGATCCAAGTGCAACCTTAGTTATTTAGCATTTTCTCTATGCCCACCCTTAAGCCCTTGGGAGGACTAGTTGTTCCATAGCCCTTGTTTATTCAGTTTTTTTTTTTAAATTTTCCTATTTTGAAGTAATGTTATAATACATGCATAAACAATAAATTGAAAGATATTATGTAAAGTTGGGATCATTATCCTTGTTTTTTATTTATTTACAAATACAAGTATCCCTAGACATTTATCCCTACCCTATCTATCTATACACACACTATTATACGTTCACTTTATTTGTTTGTTTACCATATTTGTCCATGCACCTACCTCCATGTAGTCATTTGCCACTTGTATTTATTCATTATCCCATTCTAGGACAAGTGTGCAGATGTGGGGGGCAACCTCACAGTTATGCACTTGCCCCTATCTAATTTAAAATTCAAAATTCAAAGTTGACTGACTATCCACTTTTACCCTTCTACCTTCAACTAACTAAACATGCTTTTGGCATGTTTTGATGTTATGTGCTAGTATTTAAAGACATTCAATGTATTCATTCTAATCATCAAACAACTTTATCACCTAATCATTATAAATTCAAGAGTTATGTCATTCTAAAGAGCTATTAGTAGCAACATGCTTTGATTGAGCCATGAGGGCATTGTGCCTTGATCAACCCCTTGAAATTAAACAATATCAAAAACAAAAAGCAAGTGCCTAAGATGCATATATATCCCAGAGCCATGAACTTGTCCTCTAACAAAGCAAGGACCTAACACAAAATTCCAAATTAATTACATGGATAGAGAGGCACTATTTCTAGGTCTACTATTAGGAATATTCTAGAGTCTCATCTACTCAACATCATTCATTTACTTTATAATCTAGTCATTGTAAATTGTTAAATAATTAATCATCAACTACAACTAATTGACCTAGGTTGGTTTGTGCTTGTTTGCAGCTTTGGTTATAAATTAAGGAATCTTAATTTTTTTCATTCTAGTGAACCGATTTGATCCTACAAAACACACCCAAGTCTTTCTAGGCTTTTATATTAAGGTTTTTAAATCTACATTTCTCTAAGATTACATCTTATTTTTAGATCTACCCTTCCTTTCAATCATTGTGCTCCTTTGATATATCTTTCTCTATTAGGATATGTGTGCTTTATTGTGATATCATTCTCACCCACCCTACCAACCCTTGGCTACCAATTAGGGTCTCATTTCAAATATGATATACCTCTATTACTTCTAATTGTTCAATTTGAAAATGTGCATTTGAACTTTCCTTTCCTCTCTTTGTTTACACCGCCTAGAAGAAGTGCCCACCTAAACTCTAGCATGACCCATATCAATGAAAATGAAGTTTATTATGATTCTCATAATGAGAACAATGCTTGTGTGGATAATCAAGATTTTGCAAATGAGTTAGTTAGTTAGTTAGGTTAATGCTGAGAATCCTACACAACTAGTGTATATGTTTCATAATATGTTAGCAAGTAAAGCATATGTATAGGAGGCTTTGTAAGCAATTTTGGATAATCTTGATTCTTCTATGGTGACTAGTGTGTCTATCCAAACCTCTACAATAGATCCCTCTTGTATAATTTGATGTAGGAGCATCCAGGTTGGGTGTGAGAGCAATTGTGCATCAACCAAAAATATTTTCTTTCACATTTGTTTGTTTGTTTATAGGTTTACAATAATGCTATAGTCACCACTTGATCACCACAAAGGCATCTACTTAGTTCTAAACTTATTACCAAATATATCAAAGTTCAATAAATAATGAATGTTCTAATTATGTGGTGATTGTTCGAGTTTTGCGGAAACATTTGGCTACATTTCTAAGCTTAATGGCCATAGGGAGGTTCACGGTATAATTGCATTGAGATCTAATGCATACTCTTCACCGCATTCATCCCAAAATGTTCCCACCTATTTTGTGGTTGACTACACATTACAATTGACATAGAATTTTGCACCACCTTGCAGTTGACACAAATCATTCCTAAGGCTAAGGTTCACTATATAAACATTATTCCTAGTCATTTGAAAGCAATTAGCTTTAGCTCTGGCTCTAGAAGACTAATTTTGTCACCTTTGTAGAAGACTGATAATAGATTGAGGAACATTATAATATCATTTGAGAATTCAGTAATATGCACATAGTTGTGCCCATATATATATCCTTAAAGGCTAACGCCTCTTGTTGTAAGCCCATTACAATAAACTATAATGTACTTCATGATTGTGAATCACTAAAGAGATATTATGTTATTTATTGCACCAATTGAGTTTTGTTATGTGTTGTGTAATTCGCTGCATGGTTGGATAATCCTTCATCGAACCCTCTAGTCATGATTGCATTATCATTACTCCTAGCAATACCACTATTCACCCTCATAATACTATAACCATTAGTGTCCCACCATTTTGTACTTACCCCTTTTCCACTCATCCTCCACCTTATGGCCTAGCTCCCATATATACTCCCTAAATACCCCTTACCCAAAAGAAGTACCACACTCCCATGCATTTGTCCTCTACCACCACTAAACCTATAGTTGCCCCACTTACCCAACCCGCTTCCATACCTCATACCACATCCTATACCCTAATACCATTTTGTACCTCTCCCTCTTTCATGCACATATCTCAAGCCATTACCTCATCCATTCCCTTTGCTTCCCATACACCCTGTGTCGTTCCCATTTAGTTACCATTCCTTCCTCTACCTTAGATGCACTATCTCACAAAATAGATCAAGTAATAGAAGAGAATCAAAGCCTAACGATAGTGATAATTTCATGGTTGCTAAAAGAACACCACTATCTCATAATATTGTGACACCTCCATTACCGATGGGATTTGTGGCACCATAATTTTTATGTACGGTGGCAAAGTGTATGGTGGCAAAGATGACCCTAATACATATCTTTGATCTTATACTAATGCAATAGGTAAACTTTATTTATGTCAATAAATTTTTAACAAAGTTATTTCCATGCACTTTAAATTTAGTGCGGATGATTCTTTTCCCTCTTTTCATTCTTTTAATGAACTTGTTAACATAGGCCTTAGAATAACTATTGCTAATTTATTTTTAGCTCTCTGAAACAAAAGTCTTTTCAATGCCACAACTTCACAAAATTATTGGGGTCTTTTGAAAACCATGGCACATATCCAATCGCAATCCAGCCAATTATTTAGGCAACCATATCAACCACCTCATGTGAGTCACACCCTGGCAACACAACACAGACAGGATCGCCTAAAGTGAGCCAAATTCCCTGTCAAACATATTACCCGGGAATAGTGTACGGGCACTTCAAGCTATCTAGAATGAATCTGCACCTTCCATGTTTGGAAATCTAAGCAACCTTCTCCGGGAATTGGATAACCTGAAATTGATGACAATATATTTATCCCTCTGACGTGTTCTCATTAAAAACCAAATTTCTTCCCACACTATTAAGTACGACCTACAGATATGATTTAATTAATGCTCTGTGTTTCTGCGTTTGACTGGTTCAATTGAAGTCGTTTCTATTGAGGATGTGTTAGGTCTCAAAAATGCAGGTTGCTGATCCTAAGAGGATGCCAGGCTCTATGCTTAGATTTGCAACATTTTTGAACTAACTTGACGAAATCAACCTTCAAGGTCTAGTGATTTCCTACACTTCAGGTCCTGCTACACCTAGGTGGGTGAACCTTGGGAATTAAAGCAAACTAAATGTAAATGTATTAACTAATTAAATCTATCTACAATGGCAAAAGGTGTAGGATAGATGAAAAGCTTGCTATCTGATTATATCTAATGTCTAGTGAATGGTTTGGTAGAAATTGTATAAGTAATATCAAGGTAAGAAGGATTTTAAATGATGAATTTAAATAAGACCAGTGCTTTGTTGGGTAATAGAGTTGAATGAAGGACCAAGATTAGTGGCTTATAATGGGTACTAATTCTAATCGTTTGGCACAACTTTAGTTTATAGCTTATATAAACGTGCAAGGGAATGACTGACAAAACTCTTCTTGATAATCCAACCAATATAATCAGATATCTTATAATTCACCAGAAGGTATTTTAATCCTTACTTGAAGGAACCAATTGAAATGAATAAGCAAGAGTAATAGATAATATTATCTTGGAGACAGAATGGCAATCCTAATTATATGGCTCTACTTAGTAATCCAAACTTAATACTTCTAGGCTACCGTGACTAATCAGAAGGATTTTAATTCCTCAAATGGAAACCAATTTACTCAATCACACAGATACAGTGAATGTGTATTGACAAATTAAATATATGCTTGATATATTAATTTGAATAACAAGGAAATATAGAACTGGAGACAACCATAGAATTTAGTAACTATAACAAACAATTGATACCAAGATAGAACCACTGAATCAGAGAACTTCAATCTACTACTTCAAATAAAACATGCAACATAGTCTTTCTGGAACATTGTAAATTATATATATGTATATCTATTCTACTGCTGATGATCTTTCAGCACCAATTGTTTGAACTTATATAGGTATTTCTATGAAGAGACATGCTTCTTCAATAAGTCCTTTTGGGAATTTGACAAGATTAACAACCATTACATAACTATGATTAGGCTCTATTCAGCCATAAGTAAATTTTGGCCAGATGGTCCAAGTTCTCTTGATCTCGATGGGAATCAATAAGCTCAATGGCACTTCTTGTAATCATTTCAATTGTGACCATCTTTTCCAGGTGTTTGCAAGCTTCTCCAGATGCAGAATTCCTGTCTTTAAGAGCTCCCATAGCCTCGTGTAATATAGTTTGAAAATCAACATTCCACTCTTCTTTGCTTTTAAGTTCTCCATCACTCTTAAATAAGGCAGGCACTCCTGCATTAGAAGCTTTAGCACCTTCCTTAGCATCATTTTTGAGTTGATCGTAGTATTTCTAATGTTGCTCAATCAATGATTTAGTATTGGAGATACCTGCACTGTCAGAAGCATCTTTACTTTGTATCTCATTCAACTTCTCCTTCAACTCTGGGCCTATGAATGGGTAACCTCCATCCATTGTAGGTTGTGTCCATTCTCCAATATTCCCTCTCCAAGTCTTCATAAATAATGGGGCAGTGCACAAATCATCTAGATTAAATACTTCACAAATGGCATTTTTTGACAAATGTATAATTGGCTCCCCCTGTGGGTTGCATATAGCTTTCAGGCTTGGGCTATATTGTTTGGCAAGTAGTTGGAGGAGCTCAACATTCAGGAATACATTAGGCACGATCAATTTTCCCAAATTTAAGTGCCATGGGTTTGACACAGGAGCATTCCCGAACCTTCTATTATAATGGAATCTAAAAAGCTCATATCCTCTGATTGGGGTCCAGATATCTCCCAAGTGCTTACATTTATCTTCTAATTTTTCAACTTCTGCCCTAAGTTGAGCAGATCTTCTGGCCTTGGGAGTTGACTCAGGCAATTGATCAATTAAGTCCTGATTGAGTTTTCTGTCTTTTATTTTTTCTTCAGGGGTTTGATCAATTTTTTGTTTCTTAGATTTATTAGTTTCCCCTTGTGATTTTCTACCTTTTCCCTTTCCCGGAGTATCCATATTCAAATTTTGGCAGAAAATTCAAACACAGGCTATACACAATGGTTTGTATGTATGTACCTGTCGTTCTGTGGCTGTGATCAAAATCCTCTGCTTGTGCTTCAAGAATTCCTCCAACTCTGTCAATTGTAATTACAATGATCTTAAAAGATTTCATTGCCGTCTGCATTTAATTGTTTGATCAATTCAATGTCGTTCATCGCTGTGAAATGTCACATCGCCATAACTCCTGTCATCGGCATGATTTTCAAAATGTCTGGGCGACCTTAATATCTCCTCATGGAGTGAACAATCAATCGGCGTGACCCCTCAATTGTATTCCCGATGCTATGTTGAGTCATATCTTAAGTGGGTGCAACCATTAGCATGACTTCTTTCATCACCGTGTGTTTTAGATTTCCCTCCGATATAGTGAGTCCTACCGATATGACTATCGGTGAGGGTCTCATCGACATGTGTGACAACAATTTGTTATTGGGGAGATCAATACCATTGGGATAATATATTTATGTTTCCCCAAGCTTCATCGTCTTCTCAATAATCTTCTATACTCTGGATCGGAATGACTATCTTAATATCTCACCGATATGGTTAAAACTTCTTATCAATGGGTGTGACTTTATTTCCATCGGAGTGAGATATACCATCGGGCTAATTCTTTTCAGATCACCCAATCACAATTATCTCCCCGATGGCTACTTTACATTCCTTATCGGAGAGAATCTATCAAAGTGTCACCGACACCCTTTCATCGTTGTGACTTGTGAGTTGGCAAGACATTATTTCTTCATTCCGATATGTTAAGTTACGCCGATGGATATGTGTATCGGTGTGACTCACACCGAAAGTGCCTTTTTATTGTTTCACCAAGAGACTGGAGTATCGGAGACTTATTTACTTTTCATCCCGATGTTTATTTCTTACCGATGGTTATTGTTGCCTTTGTCCCCGTAAGACATTCTGTGAGACTCTTGCCGATATATTTCATCGGTATGATATATACCATCGGGGTAGCTTTTAAAGGACCACCCGATGATTACTAGTCATACCGATCGGTGTGACTGCTTGATTCTCTTACCGATTAAAAAGCCATTGGTATTACTTCTTCCATCGGCAACTTTTACAAATCTCTCTCCGACCTTTACCCTCACGCCGATAGTATTTTTTCATTGATTTCTTATGTATCGGCATAAGCAACACAAAGTCTTGCCGATAGACTTAGATTTAAGTAATTTTGTATTGCTTAGCCATGGACATCTTGTGGGATGCATCAATTTTTTACTATGGTTTTGGGATGTTTTATGATTTTGCTCAAATATGGTGAAGTGAGAATACAACAAAAATTTTAAATTTTTACTGTCCCAATAGGACGTAAGATATGAGTTCAATCCTATTTGGGAGAATGGGATAAAGTTTACTTGTGTGAGGATCTTAATGGTAAGGCAAGGCTTTTAGTTGCATAATTGAGGACCAATTCGTACCATCTTAAGTGTGAAACTGGTAGATGGATGGTTCCCAAAGAAAGATGGGAAAATAGGACTTGCATTTTCTACAGCAAAAAGAAAACAACTTGAACGTTTGCAATCTTAGTGAGCTATTTGAGGAAGAGAGGCTCCACAACACGACCCGTCTCTTGGTCAAGATTCATAGAAGAATAGAGGACATCCAAAAGAGCTTGAATATGTCTTAGTGTGGTGGCTCTTGGTCCCGTAGACTGCTTGGACTTGTAAACGTCATTAAAAATCATTCATTCATTCATTAAATTTTCATGGTCATGATAATCCTTACATTTATGGCACCTTAAATTTGAGCCTATCGTTAGACAATTTATCAACTTGAAGATTTCCGAACCTTAAAAGGGCATTAAATTACATTTAGATATCGGTGGAGTGCGGTTGTTTTTAAACATCATCCACTTCAACAGTCAAAAATCAATTTTAGCCAATAAAAATAAGACAAATATTTAATACTTTTTCTTATGGATGTGGTGTAAAATTGCTATTGATTGTTTGACTATTGAAGTGGATGATGTTTAAGGAGAGCCGTGAAGTGCTGATGTAAAAAAGGAGTGGCATTCATTGATGAGTTGCATTCATAAAAGTAAATAATTTAGACGAAGGCAATGTGTGTAGGTAAAGCGTGTGGGTATATATAGCCTATAATATGCATTATTGTAGATGATAAAACCATCACAGTGCATTCTTTTTGGCTTTACTGTCACTTTTTGTTGACGTTGGAAATGTTATCGTCTTTGACATTTAATAGATCTTAGTCTTGAATTATTATTTTTAGTACGTAAATTGCTTATAAGTTATTTGTCTTTTCAAAATAAACCAATCAATAATGTTGTTTTTTCAAGATTTATATTTATTTTGGTTAATATTTTTAACTAAAAATATTTTAAAAACAAATTATCTCTAATTTTATTTTTTTGAATAATTTGGGTTTAGGGTCTTATTGAAAACTTCAAGTTAATCTGATTGCTACGGAGGTTATTCACTCTATGGCTTCCTCTAAGGAGAAGGCGATGTTCATTAAGCTTGACATGGCTAAAGCTTACGATCGGGTGAGCTGGGGTTTCCTTCAGAAAATCCTCTTGGCCTTTGGCTTTGAAGAGGAATGGGTGAGCTGGGTTTTAAGTTGTGTGACCTCGTCCTCCTTCTCTGTTCTCATTAATGGGGATTCTTTAGATTGGTTTAGCGCTTCTTGGGGACTTTGGCAAGGGGACCCTCTGTCCCCGTATCTTTTCATTATCATGGCGGAGGGTCTTGGTAGATTTATTAAATCTCAGGGGCGGCTGGGTCTTCTTCACGATTAGAGCTAGAACAATGATCTCCCTCCTTGTTCTCACCTTCAATTTGTGGATGATACTGGATTGATGGGCTTGGCTAGAATTAGTGAGGCAGTGAACTTCAGGAGAACTTTAGACATCTACTTGAGAGCTTCTGGTCAGAGTATAAATGATGATAAATCTTCCATTTATTTCTTTAATACTCCTCGTCTCATTCAGAACAGGATTGCCAGGATTCTTAGATTCCAAATTGGTTCTCTTCCCCTGATGTACCTGGGGATTCCTTTGGCTCTGGGACCTTAGCGTAGAGATTTTTGGCAGGGGATTTTGGATAAGTTCCAGAGTAAGGTTAGTCATTGGACTTACAGATGGCTCTCTTCTGCTGGTAGAGTGCTTCTCCTAAAAGTTGTGGTGCAGTCTCTCCTCATTTATAGGTGTTGTGTGCATATTCCTCCTGCCTCCTTTGTGAGGGATTTTGATGCTCTTTCCCGGCAATTCCTTTGGTCAGGTAACATCCTTTCCTCGAAATGGAGTTTAGTCAAGTGGGAGTCTGTCTGTAGGCCGAAGCATGCTGGGGGCCTTGGCCTTAGGTCTGTGGCTCTTGTGGTTATGGCTTTGGCGGCTAAGCTGTACTGGAGATGGTGCAACAACCAAGATCAGGATTGGGCCAAGATTCTTGCTTGCAAGTATGTTCCTGGGGTTGAGAGCTGGGATGTGCCACGGATTTCTTTGTTGGGTAAAGGTTCTTGCATTTGGGATACTCTTAAGAAGGGAGCTCAGCTTGTTCAGAATGGTCTCTTCTGGATCTGTAATAATGACTTTGATGCTCTTTTTTGGCTGGACTCTTGGGATGGTCACCCTCCCATTCTGTCTAGTTTCCCTTAGCTTCTACCTCTTTGCCAAATGTTCTCTGATGCTGGTTGGACTAAGGTGGAGCATTTTAAAATAGTTAAGCGTATTGGTCCTCTGGAGGTGTTTTGTTGGAAGGATCTGCTGGAGTGGCCTGTGGGTGGCTCTGATGAGGATCATGCTGCTTTGTGTAAGGTCTTGGAGGGCAGGCTTTGCAGCTTTCTGAAGGAGAGGGACAAGCTGGCTTGGAGTCCTAGCCCAAAAGGGAATTATACTGTTGCTCAAGGTTATGCTGTGCTTGATAGGAATTTACATGGTCCTACTGAGGTGCCCTGGTGGAGGAAGGTTTGGAACAACTTTTCTTGGCCCAAGTGTAACTTCTTTTTATGGTTGGTTGCCCAGAGGAAATGTCTCACTTGGGAGAATATTCGTAAACGGGGGTTTCAGGGACCTTCCATTTGTTTTCTTTGTTGGTGCAGTGAAGAATGTTCCTCCCACTTGTTCTTTCATTGCCCTTCTCTCGTGAGATTTGGCACAAATGGTGGGAGGCTTGGCATCATGGGTGCATTCATGCTTCCTCTATTATTGAGTTTTGGGAGAGCTTGGGCAGGCCTCCTGCGAAGATGCCTTTTCTTCAGGTGGCCAGGGTCATTGGGCCTATTTTCATTCTTTGGAACCTTTGGCTGGAAAGGAACCGTAGAGTTTTTTGTGAGTCTAGATTAGATACTGGTCAATTGTGGACGACGATTATTAGTAGGCTTCAGGAGACTATTTCCGCTAAATGTGATATGTCTGAAAGTATTGATCCTGGAGATGTTGCGGTTGTACGGGATTTGAGCCTGGGTGTTAATAGTAGGGGTTGTAGTATTGGTATTATGCCCCATCGTGTCAAAAAACGGGTCTGTCGTGATGGGAAGTGGGCACCTCCTCCAGATGGAGTCTTGAAGATAAATACTGATGGATCTTCTCGTGGGAATCCTGGGCATGCTGGTATTGGGGGTCTTGGTAGACGTAAAGATGGGGATGTTGTTTTCTGCTTCTCTGTCTACAAAGGGAAATACTCTAATAACCTGATGGAGGCCCTTGCTATTAAGATTGCTGTTGAGCAGGGTTGCTCTCTTGGCTGGAGGAGGATTATCTGTGAGTCTGACTCTCAGATTGTTGTGGATATGTTGAACAACCAGAGATTGGATGGTGTTAGTTGGCATTTAGCTTCGATGGTCAGACAGATTTTAAGTGTTTGCAGTTCCTTGGAGTCTGTCTCTTTCTATCACATCCCTAGAGAATGGAACAGCGTGGCTGACTGTTTAGCGAAGTGGGCCTCGGAGAAAGGGGATGGTTGGGATATCAATGGTAGGAATGAGTTACCTCCAGATTATTTGGGGAGTTTGGAGGGATTTTTATTGGAAGACAGGACTATGTAGTGTTGTTGTTTGGTTTGTTGGCTATTCTCCTCTCTATTGCGCCTGTGGCTCTTGCTTTGTATCTCGTTTTGGATTGAATAATTTTTTTTCCCCTTTTATTAAAAAAAAAAAAAATTCAAGTTAATCGAAAAATCATTCAATTAATCTGTATTTGTCCTTTTTTAAACATTGAATAAAGCAAATTACAAAGAATGATCAACTACCAACAAGCAGCTGAAAAGAAAAACTATACAACCAAGCATGTACAAAAACCAACAATTAAGAGGTTGCCACAAAGAAGGCTAAAAGAAAGAAGTTATAAAGGCTCATTCCATGAATTGAAGCAATCTTTGAGATTCGTCTAAACTATTGTTGTCTTGAAATTACAAAATTTGCTTTTTAATTTCTTTAAGTTGAATTGTGGCCTTTGCATTCCTCTTGGAAAAATCTTGAAGGCAAAAAAAGAGAAGCAATCTGTAGAAATGTCAGAGTAAAGCCTTAAAGTAACAGTTTCCTGATGAAAATTGGAGCTAGAAAACACAATAGCACATATAGTTTTCCATATATGCATTAAGATGATGTGTCTAATAGAATCAACAATCACATTTTTGTGCAGTCCCAAACCAAAAATAACTTCTTTCCAATTCAAATCATGATAACTAATACTAGACCATTGTTTCTTAACAAGAGAGCAACCCCAAAACATATGTTTCATATTTTCAACACATAAGTAAAAGGGGCAATTAACTAGTTGAACCATTATACATCTCAATCTATCCCCTATAGGGAGTTTGCAATGAAAGATTTACTAGGCTAGCACTTGTGCTTCAAAATCATCTTTTGATTTCCAAATTTGAGCACTCATTTTGGTCAAAAGTTTGATACTAAATATGTAATTCCATTTATGGGGGAGTAAGAGGCCAACAAGGAAAGATCTAAATATAAATTTTCTTTAGAGGAAGATAATTGAAATAACCAAAAGATAGCCATCTCCCATCTTTAAAGAAATTACATTCCTTGGGAGTACATAATTTCATAGTAAGATCTAGAGGAACTAATGACTCCACAAATATCAAAAACTATTTATAATTGTTGCTTAGCCCAATACACTCTTTAATAATCTATCACGATGTCCATTTAAAGGCATTAAAATCCCAAATGTCACTAAATTGTCGAACCCCTTTCTTGAACAAATAGTAAATATGTATAGGAAAGCAAATAGCCAACGGTTGCCCATGATAATTAATAAGTTAATTCCACTTGATAATGATGATGCAAAGATGAAGGCATGTTGTATGGAAGCTTTCCATTTAAAAAAATGACAAACATGTTGCCATGCTTTCCAAATGGATTGCAATAGAAAGGACACTTTAATCTTGAAGAAGGGAGCAAGGAGAACCTTGTCTAACCAATTCATAAATTGCCATTTCTTTTGATTGATGCTTCAATAATTCTAAGTTGAACTAAAACTTTCCAAGGTTTGTTGCCTCTGACAACTCTAATAATCCACTTCGTAGCAAGACATAACCCTTGTGTCTTGGGGCCTATGATTCCCAAACCACATTTAGATCTCGGTTGAATGCAGTGAGACCAAGATGAAGCAATGACGCCAGCATTACTATCCCACTTGGCCCCAAGAAATTTTTGAATTAATTTATTCAACTCTTCATAACCTTTTTTGGATGACATCCAACAAGATGAATAGTACACATGTGTGGCAATGAAAATTCTATTTGCAACTTGAATTTTACTTGCTAGATATAAAAATTTGTTAACCCAATTAAACAATTTATTTTTAAGTTTGTTTAGGAACCGGTTGGACATCTTTGAAACAAAGACTCCCACTCCAAAAGGAATGTCGATATATCTAATTATCTCTTAGAGTTTAATTTGTCTCCATTCCTTAGGAATTCATTGGGGAGTAGGGCCAATTTGGGACATCAAAATACAATCTTATTATGAGCTAATTGTGAACCGGAAACATCATAGTACATATTTAGAATGTCTAAGGTAATATTCAATTCTTCCTCAACATTTTGCAAAGATAGCATATTGTCATCAACAAAGTGTCAGTTGATAACCACTACATTTTGTGCGATTGATATGCCTAGTATAAGTTTCATCTAATTGGCTTTTTGGAGTAGATACCCCAAGGCATCTATTGCAAGTACATATAAGAAGTGAGATAAAGGACATCCTTGCCTTATGGGGCATTGTAAATCAAATGATTCCAACATACAACTATTAATAACCAGGTGAGAATTGGCATCTTTGAACAACATTTGAACATAATCTTGGATTTTAGGCCTAAAACACAACCATTACAACATTTTAAGTATGAAGTATTTAATAAGGTGGTAGGTCACCAACTAGCAATAATATTTTCATTTTCCCCCTTAGGTATAAGTTTGATTAAACCTTTATTGATGCTTGGATCTATTGAACCCTTTTGAAGAGCTTCCAAGTAAAGAAAATAGAAGTCATCTTTAATATGCTTCCACATAATTTGACAAAATTTAGCTAGAAGTCCATCAAAACTAGGGCTTTTATTGGATTTCAAAAAGAAAAAAGTATGTTCAATTTTTTTCCAATGAAAGAATACGATCCAAAAATTGTTGTGACCAAAATCAATTTTGTTAAGAATGCAGTCTTTGGCAATTTCTTCCAAAGCTTGCTAAAAATCCATCCAATTATTTTCTTCATTAAACAAATTCTCATAAAAATCCACATAATTATTTTAGCAGAATATGTGTAAAGCCATGCTCATCCATTATAACACAAATTCTCTCTTTCTTATGCTTATAATTAAGTAATTAAAGAAAAATTTGGATTCTCTATTACCTTCCTTGATCCATTGTAGTCTAACTCTTATCTTAGCACCTTTCCCTTAATAATGGTCTAGTTTTCATAGTTATGATTCAGTTACAACAATAGAAGCTTGGATTCTCATGTTATTAGGATCAAATTTTAGTTTTTTCCTGCATGTTCCAATTTTTCTTGAAGGAATTTTTCTCTACATTTACGTTGTCATGCCATTCTCCTAATGAAGGACCATAAGAAATTAATACACTAGGATAGTGCAAAGCACTACCACTCAGGCCACAAATCTCCCTCTTGAGGTTTAGGTATGGATTTCCAAATTCCCACTAATGCAACAACACAATTAGGATTTTTAAATGGGAAGTATTGTGTTTATAAGAGAATTGAGAAGGTGTAGACTTTTGAGAAAATGAGATTGATCAAATGATTGGAAAATGACCAGATAAGGTAGTAGAAAATTCACCCTAAACACATGTTCCAGAAGGTGTATGCTCGATTTGGATATTATGAGATAAATAGAATCTATCCACCCTGCTCAGTTTCCTATCCCTTCTAGGTCTACAATTGGACTATGTATATACCAATTATTGGCATGGCTAGAGAATTTATCATAAATGGGATCAACCACCCCTATCGAATTGTGACAATATATCCATCTTTCAAATTCTTCATGGTTGAGTTTGAAATATGTAATGCCCCGTCATGCAACCCTAGAGTGCAAGACTAAAAGTGCAAAATTACAGAACTAATTTTTTTTTTTTGAAGCAAATAAATGCAATAACAGTAACCAAAGATATAACAATACACAACATAAAGAAAAGTGCACTTCTAACTCCTCCAGGGAAACATAACTGCATCAGCGAAAAGGACATTGAAACAACACAAGTGATAAACATTAAACTACTGCTACAGATAAGATCAATTTTTACATTAGAAAGATAGTAAATTTACAAAGTTACAATACAAGATTACAAGACCGAACACGTCAGTTTACAAAAGAATGCATAAGAATGAATACAACACCACCGAAGGTGGAAGCAATTTGGAACTGGAACATCTCTGCACAAGACTCAAACTGAATCTCCAAAAAGGCCAATGGATAGCTCTGCCACCCAACCATGTGGAACCCTGAGGTCCACCCCTCCGAGCTAGGAGATAACGATGAGGATTCCACTAAGCTAAGAAACAACATCCAAAAGAATAAAAGAACGACAACTGACTTGACACAATCGACCATATCAACAAAACTGCACAAGACAAGACATCACTCCAGAGGCACAACCAAAAGAACAATTGAACTGCGTAAGGAGAGTGTCATCGCATGGTCTTAGCATGGGTTACCCAGGCTATCTATCACCAGAAGTTGGCCCCCATCTATGGTTACCCTGGCAGCCTCTTTCTAGGCACTGGCCCCATAGGGTGACACATGCGGAGCTGACAGGTCCTCTCATGGAGACAAGGAGGTCGACCTTGCCAACCAGGCCTTCTCATCCCATCCTTAGCATGTGAGAGCACTCAAGGCATGGGTGAGGTTTCTTACTTATCTTGTTAAGTGTTTTAATACCCCAACTCTCTTGATTAAGTTGTTAAGTTTCCACATGCTTACAACTTCCATGGGGTTACCCCGACGGCCTCTCACTAGGCACCGACCCCTCCATGAAAGCCACTCCCTTAGTGTTCTCTGATCAATCATACATACCACAACATGCAGGAATAAAAGTCACAAATCAGATTCGAGCCATAACTTATGCCATTCACTTGGCCACAACAATAAATCCTTAAAATCTCTTCAAAATTGAAGCAATACCATCAAGAACCAAGTACTGTGTCCAAGAGACCAATATCCCATTCATTACAGGGCATGAAAATCCAAATATCCCAATACACTGGCATGCCACAATCTGAACCAAAGATCAAGACACCACACCTCTGGAGTTAGGTACAAACCAATGATAAGGTCGCCATTATCAGATAGGGGCAAAACTTCCGCCATGTCACCAAATACACATGACACCCCTCGAGATTCCCACTTCACAAATAACCAAATCATAGACCAAACTCCATTCCAAAGTAACATAATGATCCATTACAAACATGACGATACGACATGGAGGCATTCAAGCATACGAAAACCAATGAACTCCTAATTCAATCAAGAAAACAACTCAAGAGATTTTAACTATCTCAATTTCTAATAACAACTTTAACCACAAACATATTTTCTTATGAACATAGATTACCAGCTTCTATTAGGCAAATACAACTTCGAAACAAAATGACTACAAACATTGATGATTCAACTATAAACATGAGTCACTAGAAAACATTTACTATTTCCAACAACTTCTAAAAACCTTCACAAACGATATTTAATTCTTGCCCATAAGACAATTAACTATCTATCATGCTAAACTTAAATTCAAACCTTAATAGTTTTCTATAAGCTAACTTATATGTTTCAAAATTGCGACTTTTAAATCTCAAGGAATAATGAAACAAAGATGGAGAATCATGATATCGACATCTTAACTAAATCAAAAACAACGAGAAGCTATAATCTAGATCCATTACTAAACAATCCCAAGATAGAAGTTCTTTAATTCTACTTGATAAAACCAGAACACGATTCTTGATTTATATAAATAAAGTATCTAATTTAATATGCTATAATATAAACTTACTAGATCTCCTTTGTATCCAATGCGCAAATGTAAGAAATCCTAGTTCTATAACCTAATGATTATCCATTAAATAAAGACAACAATAAATATACACCTATATTCTTGATAAGCGTAAACCTATATGTTACCAACCATAATTTCAAGTAAAACTTCTTTAAGCATCAAGATCCGATCTAAACATAAATCACAAAAAAAACATTTTCAACTTCCAAATACTTGAAACCTATACACTTTCCTAACATATGTACTGCCAAGCATAGTCCCTATGTCAAAAACAATCTCAAAGGCACCAATACCCCCAATCAAGTAAATTGCCAAACAAGACCATAATTGAAAACAATCTTGACATAACTCTAAAAAGAGGGAATAATTTGTCGATCTAACAAAGCTTTTACTTTTAACAAAATGAAATGATTTATCATAAATGATAATATATACGTGGATTCCACCTTAGACATCTAGTATTATAACCCGAAACTTACAAAAGCTGCAACCTAAGATATAATTTCTAAAATCAATGATTCATAGGATAGTATAACAAATTTGAATAAAGGAGTACACTAATTAATTTCTATAACCCAACTTGCCTTATCTAAAACAACATTAAGCATCAATAGATCTTCCTATAATCATAAATCATTAGCTGCATAGACAGTTTCAAACAAACTACTATAACCCATAAAAATTCCTAACGTATCTCCACTATCTATTTTCAAAACAAAACATAAGAGTTTTCCTAAGAGTACGGATTCCCATCTATCTTGTTACCACTCAAACTTTCAAAAAGACATATCTATAAGAAATTGTATACATATGCTTCCTATTCGAAAAGTTTCCTCCTACGAACGTACTATCTCAGGCTTCAACATAAAGCCGCCTTGGCTTACATTTATTGTGCTAACACAGTCGACTAAACACTGAGCTTCTACGTCTATTATGTTGGACATAAGCGACTAAAACTACAGTTGCATACCTTTTTCTAAAAATAAACACGCACTCTATGAAAAGCGTGACTAACAAGACGGTCGAATAAACATGGAATGGTGAATAGGCATCTGCAAAATTTTAGAAGTTTACTGTGACAAGCAAGACTTAACCACTCTAGAATACTATTTCCTTTCCGCAAAAACTGATGCTCGCTAAAGAACTAGACTTACCAGATCTATGAAGGAAACTAACCTCTGAAATGAGATTATAAAAAGGATCCACGAATTAAGATAGAAACTGCATTATTCTCCGGTAGGCTCGCACTAGAGGAAGGTATCGAACCAGAAAGAGGGTCTCAAAATGCATGACTCACATCAGGATATCACGCATGAAAGGTTAGCGGCAGCGAAGGCTATACTTGGTGCGATCAGGTCAACGGGCATGAAGGAGGAAGAGTGGCAGCTGAAGATCATTCGCTTGACAAAATACGCTGTGGATCTCACGTCAGAAGAAGTCGCAAGATACACACAATAAGGAATTAAAGTCGGTGGCAGGCGTGAGGTTGGGATGTAACGTGGATTGGCCAACAGGTGAGCGGAAAGCAAGATGACAGAGACAACGTTGACAGGAACTTCCAAGGTAATGCCTCAGGAATGGAAGGGTGGGTGGTTATGCACGCAACGGTCTCTCGCAAGGGAAAGATCTCAAGTCTAAGAATTAAGATGCACAAGGAAAGTATCCCAACACAGTGAATTTGCTTGATACAACACATGCCGCCCTCAACCAATAGCAACTAAAACTTTTAGTGATGTTTACCCACAGAAACTCTAAAAATCTTTCGTAGCAGAGACATAGGAAACATTCGGTGACCTCCAATGCTCTTGACTGGGTAAAAATTTACAGCAAAAGACCATATTGGCTTAGTCAAAAAATAGATTAAGAAGACAAGCACGCCAATATTCGGCTCGAATTCGAAGATCTCAGGCTGGGTGAGGTCGTGCTATGCCACTGAGAATAGTTGAGAGCGGGTAGATGGTTCAATGGACCATTCTCTTTAATTAGGGTCACAAGAATGATCAAGGAAATTAATTTGGCTTAAAGATTTTAGGGAGGGATTAAAATGGAAGCAACTAGAAGTGAGTGGCTACAGGGGTTAAACATTAACGATAAACAAGGGCATTAGCCAAGGTGAGAGCGAGGTCAGGGGCAAAACATTCGAACACAGACATTCAAATACTCAGAGCACATAATGAATCAACCTACCAAAAGGATTTAACTTCCAAGCCACAAAAGAAAACTTCACCCTCAAGCACAGAACAATTATACTATAGAAGAAAAAATAAAATAAATTTAAATTCCAATCTACACACAGAGAGTGAGCATAAGCATACCCGAATCCGAATCCTTCAGATCTTCCCCATTTCTTCCAACCAGTCCTCTATTTTTTTCCCCAAATTTTCTGTCTCCTCTCTTTCTCTCCCCTGATACCATTAAAACCCCAAAGCACAAACATGCATCCGTTACCAGAATCCCCACTCCTCCGAAAAATCTTAAAAATTTTACTAATAATAGAGATTCCACAAATCAGAGAATTCATATTCGCCAACCCAAGGCATTTATTACACATAACAAAATTTATTCTGCACCAATTATATTAATAACCCATAACTCCAAATATATGACATAACTACTCTAGGACAACAGATAATTAAATCTAGTCTATTTTAAAATCCAACCAAGGTATCAATCCAAGCTCTAAGCCAAACAAATATTATCCAATAATCATAATAGAAGCATTAATAATTAATAATAAATCATTAAAGTATTTTCCAATCACACATGAGCAAAATTAACACAACTGGACTATACTCCACGACACAAGATTACCAAACATAAAAGGCACGGACCAAGCGACATAACACGACTCAAGACCACAACAAAGACAAGGACCGACCTAGTGGAATAGACCTCACGTTATCTCCCATCACTGATACCCATTGGTGTAAGAACCTGCTCAATCCTGCTATATTAGGTGGAGTCGAGGTTCGGTACCTGTAGCCTGCATTCAAACAGTTGGTTGTATACGATCAAGTTCATATGTGTCTACACACACAAAGAGTCAGAGAATTGCGACGTAGTAGGGTACTCGAAGCGAGTAGTACTACATCGTCTCTGCTCTTGAAACAATATCATAACAACTTTTATCTGAATTCAACCACCACAAATCAAATGACACATGATGATATTAATTTGCATCATAACTGAAATAATAGTAATGCCATCATGAACTCTTAACACATGTCTAATTATATCAGTCAAACATAGTTCATCAAGATCAAAATAAACATAAATCAATACCTACTAATCAAATGTCTCAGAACTGTATCAATGCAATGAATGACTAACCACTGTCTCCGACTGACAGAGAGCAATGCAGAACTATCACTATCACAAGCCAACGATGAGGGGGCACTACAAAATAATTGAACCAACTACGCTCCTCATGATGTTCAACCATTTTGAAATCCCCTCCCAGTACCCAATCAACATTAGGAAGACTTCTAGACATTCAATATCAAAGACCAGATCGTTCTTTGGATTGTTGGGAGCATATATAGAACAAAAACCAATAGGTTGTCCATTGATAAAAGTAAGGGCCCAAACACAACTATGAGAAGGGTCCTCACCTTTATCAATTACATATTTAGAAATCCATGGAGACATTCCTAACATAGTTATACCCTTGCCATGTTTATGCGATGTATGAAAAAAATAGCTTCTTCCAATATATTATATAGAGACACGTCAAGACAATCATTGCTTAATTTAACTTCTTGAAGGAATAATGTTAGAAATGAAGGTAAACAACTATCAATGAAAATATGATTACAACTGTAATATAGATATTTAACCATGTAGAACCAAAATGGAGATAGTATGAAATCAACACAAAGAAAATAACGGAACAGAAGATCAAACACATAACACAATGTTTACGTGGAGAAACCATTTTAGAAAAAAACTCCACACAAGAAGAGACACACCAGCCTATATTAACTTCAATAGAGTTTAAAATACAACACTATCAATCTCCTCCTTCGTCTCCAATCCAACAATGCCTATTTTTCCAGTCTCAACTCTTCTACTCTTTCACAGCCGTAATACAATATCCTCATAAAGGTGTTGCCTTCTAGGGAAAGAAAAGCCAACACAACCTCTACCATCAGATCAGTGACCTAATGATGAAGGTCCAGATATACAATGAATATATATATATATGTGTGTGTGTGTGTGTGTGTGTGTGTGTGTGTGGCTTTCAGGGGCGTTGCCCCTGGACCCTCCGCCAGAATGAAATGTGCTCCATAACCAATATCCGCCAGGTATCAAGATCAAACATGCGACTGAAACAAGATCACTACTTGATAAAACCTTTCATTCCTTATGGGTGATTTACAAACAATAATAGGAATAATAAATTACATAGGATTTACAAGGTTGATTGCACCATAATCCTAACATTCTCTCACTTGACATCATACATTGTAAATACACCCATAGAAAACATTTAAAGCAACTAAATACTGGGAACAATGCCCCTGGCCTTCTTGCACCACGTAAACTTTATGTGCTCATAGGTTTAGTAAGTGAATCTACAACATTCTCCTAAGTGTCAAACTTCTTCAGCTCAATTTGACCATTAGTAATCATTTCATGAACAAAATGGTATTAAACATCCACATGCTTCGTCTGTGCATGATACATGGGGTTCTTGGCCAAACATATTGCACTCTGGCTATCACAACCAATCTGAATAATCTTGCAATCAAAACCAATACTTGTATGCAATCTCCATAACCAAATTACCTCCCTAGAGACATGAGTAGCAGCCATATACTCTGCTTCAGTGGTGGATAAAGAACGGTGGGTTGCCTTTTACTCATCCAACTCACAACTCCTCCAAACAAAGTAAACACATGGCCACTAGTGGACCTTTGACTATCCAAGTCACTTGCCCATTCTGCATCAACAAAACCCTATATGTCTAATGTCTTATCCACATTATTAGTACCAGAATAAACCAAATAGTAATTAGAAGTACCACACAAATATCTTAACACCCTCTTTGCATAATTTCAATGTTGTTTACTAGGGTTAAACATAAACCTGCTCAAAACTCCATCTGCTTGAGCAATATCCGGTCTAGTGCAAACCATTGCATACATCAAACTTTCTACAACACTATCATATGGCACATCAGACACATCCTCTAAATCATCTTCATTCTTAGGACACATATCTAATGAAATCTTAGTACCAACTGGTAAAGAAATTCTAATTGGATTGCAATCCTTCATGCTAAATATGTGCAAAATAGTATTCACATATTTACTTTGTGATAACCAAATATTTTTGTTATCTTGATCCCTTTTGATCTCCATTCCCAGAATATACCTAGCTACCCCTAGATCCTTCACGTCAAATGCACCTAAAAGTTGAGCTTTCAACTCACTAGTCATACCCTTGGTGTTATTGAAAAATAACATATCATCCACATACAAGGAAATAATCAAAATATAATCATCAATACATTGAATGTAGACACAATGATCTTCTTCACTTCTAACAAAACCCAATTTCAAAACAAATGAATCAAACTTTTGGTACCACATTCTAGGGGACTGTTTTAAACCATAAAGAAATCTTTTTAACTTTCATACCCAATGTTCTTACCCTTTTACCTCAAAACATGTAGGTTGTTGCATATAAATTTCTTCTTCCAGATCTCCATGCAAAAATGTAGTCTTAACATCCATTTGCTCAATTTCAAAATCATAAGCTACAACAATGGATAAAAGAAATCTGATAGAAGATAATTTAGCAACAAGAGAGAAAATTTTATCAAAATTTACTCCCTCTCTCTAGGAGTAGCCGTTGGCTACAAATCTAGCCTTGTACTTCTATAATGCATCATTTGCTCCAAACTTCTTCTTGAAGACCCACTTACATCCTATGGCCTTTCTTCCTTTGGGTAAACATACAAGATCCCAGGTGTCACATGAGTCTAAATCCATCATCTCCTCCTACATGGCTAGTTGCCAAGACTCACTATCATCTGCATGAATAGCTTCCCTATAGGATCTATGTTCATCGTTAACACTCAATAAAGCAAGTACACAACAAAAATCTGGTGGACTATACCTATCAACTGGGTTCCATTATCTTGTGGATCTTCTCAAGGGTGGAGTAAGAGATTCTTCCTCATGTTCTTTTGTATATGCTCAACTTCTTCTGTAACAACACAATCTTCCTCATCTGAACTTTCACTTGAATCTTCTCCTTCTTCTCCATACCCTAATCCATCATTTTGTTCTTCCTGATGTGCATTTTCTTGCTATAAATCAAAATGCACTATCCTCTTCCTTTATTTTTCTTCTGCCTGTACAGGATCAGAAATAGCTCTAAGTTCCCTGAAAATCACATCTCTAGAAAAGAAAATTTTCTGGTTAGATGATCCCAAATCTTATAACCTTTTACATTCTCACCATATCCAATGAAGATGCATTTTTGTGCTTTTGGATCCAACTTAGATCGCTTTTCCTTAGGCACATGAACAAAAGCCTCACAACCAAAAACCCTTAAATGTGAAACATAAGGTTTCTTACCTATCCACACTTCATAAGGTGTTGAATCAAGAGTCTTACAAGGATATTTGTTTAACAATGAACAAGCGGTACTCACAGCTTCTGCCCAAAAGCATTTATCCAATTGTGCATCACTTAACATACTTCTGGCTCTTTCCATTAATGTTTGGTTCATCCTTTCTGCAACACCATTTTGTTGTGGTGTATATGGAGTTGTCTTTTGTCTTATGATACATGCACGCTTACAGAACTCATCAAATTCCTTAGAGAAATATTCCCCTCCATTGTCAGATCCTAATATTTTTATCTTAAGTCCTGATTGGTTCTCTACTAATCTACTTTAAACTCCTTAAACTTAGTGAAAACTTCAGATTTATGATTCATAAAATAAATCCATGTGAATCTGGATACATCATCAATGAAGGTAACAAAATAACAAGATTTTCGAATAGAATCATTATCCACATGTCCAAACACATCTGAATGAATAATTTATAACTTCTCTTTTGCTCTATTGCTTCCTGAAGAAAAATATGTTTTGTTCTATTTTCCAAACACACAATGCTCACAGAAATCAAAGTGCTCATCAGAATAGTAAAAACCGTCCAACAAATTTTTATTCATATTGTTTTCAAAACATTTTCATCTGTGTGGCCCAATCTGTAGTGCCACAACATACATGTATTTTCAGTAGTTTTAGTTATATAAGTGGAATTACAAACTGTAGTGACATCAAGCCTAAACAATGTTCCCATCCTTGTTCCTCTCACTACCACCAAGCTTCCTCTCACCATTATGTAACCATGCTTATTAAATGTTACATGCATTCTTGAATCATTTTGAAACTTTGAAATAGAAATAAGATTTCTAGCCAATCCAAGAATATGTAAAAAACTAGGGAGGGTTTTAATTCTCCCATAACCTAAACACAACAATACCTTTCCCCATCCAACAATCGGATATGTAGTGTTGTCTCCAAGGTAGACATTACCTCCATCATATTGCTCATATGTGAAAAACCATTCTTTATGTAGAGTCATGTGATATGAGCATCTTGAGTCAACCAACTAATGTTCATTAGCAACAATGTTACAAGAAGAAAGTAAAACCTCATCACCTGCATTTGAGGACTTTTCTGTAGAGTAATCCCACTATTTCTTGTTTTTGCATTCCTTCTTAACATGTTTTTTTTCTACAGTTCCAACACTTAACTTTGTTCTTCTTTCTAGGAGTCTTAGATCTGCCTTTAGATTTGTCCTTAGGCCCCTTCTGATCCCCTTTTGGTCCTCTTTCCTTAGACCTTCCCCTGACATTAAGAGCATCCACCGAGCTATCCATAGCCTTCTTCCTCATTTCTTGTGACAACAGAGTTACAACAAGAGCATCCATCTTTGGATCTTTGAGATTAGCAGTGATAGCAAGTGAAATTCTCCTAAGATTCAGGTAAAGAACAAAGAAGCATAATGCATTTATCTTCTTCCTCAACCTTAACATCTACAGAGGCTAGTTGTCTCATAATCAAATTAAATGAATTTAAATGCTCTACAATAGATTCACCTTCCTTCATTTTTAGAGAAAATAACTTCCGCTTTAAATAAAGATTGTTTACCAGACTTTTGGCTTGATAGATTTCACCCAACCGTTTCCATTAAGCATATGCGGTCTTTTCTTCAGCAACATTCAGTAGGACATAATGTGCAAGACACAATCAGATTGTACCCCATGCCTTTTTTTCCATCTTGTCCCACTCATCTTGACTGATAGTATTGGGTTTCTTCCCTTTTGTTGCAGCCAACCATTGATCTCTTTCTTCAAGTAAATCCTCCATTTTCAGCTTCCACAACTCGTAACACGTTCCATTAAAATTTTCAATGTCCAATTGGGATGCGGATGTAGCCATGGTTTCTACACAAAATCTACAAAACAAATTCAACCAAAACTCCCACTACAACCAAAATTCAACCAAGACACAGAACTAGCCAGGCTCTGATACCAAATGTTAGAAATGAAGGTAAACAACTATCAATGAAAATCTGATTACAATTGTAATATAGATATTTAACTATGTAAAACCAAAATGGAGATAGTATGAAATCAACACAAAGAAATAATGGAATAGAAGATCAAACACATAACACTGTGTTTATGTGGAGAAACCCTTTCAGGAAAAAACTCCACACAAGAAGATATAGACCACTCTTTATTAACTTCAACAAATAACACATCAGGTTTCCATTTCATTAAGGTATCTTTGACTCCAAATTTAAATTGAGGGAGGGAAATCCCTCTTACATGTTTCCAAGATAGTATCTTGCAATTCATGATGAAACTGAGAAACAATTATCATCATCTTGTGGCAAAACCCTAAAATCGTTGGAAAGAGAAATGAGTTGTTCAATATTTAAACGTTCTTTTGAAGCAATTGATGGAGACCTTGATCTTTGACGTGAGTTTGTTGGAGCAGAAGTGGTAAGTCCTACTAGGGGGTTCATAGTACATTGAGAAGGTGAGGGAGATGGATCACAAGTTATAGAGTGAGAGATAGAAGGAGAGGGTTCCTTCCTCTTCCTAACCATCTTCCACCCGTCAGTCATAACAACATCTTTATAAGATGGTGGGCTCATATTAGGCGACACAAAAGGAAAGTTTTGACCAAAGGATGGGGGGAAGGGTTGGCACGTGAAGGAGGTGAAGAAGAGGCCTAAAGAGAAGGCAAAGACAAAGAGATGGGTTGAAAAGTAGTGTTAATTGGCATGGGGGGGAGTGAAGCTAAGGAGATTTGTTCTTTCTAATAGGATGGTCACATATCAAGTGACTTTGTTGGTAAAAAAACATGCCTTAGGCTTGTTTAAATAGATTAGTGGTTATTCCAATTCAAAACTAGGACCAATTAGTTTAATATTCTCTAACAAAGGCTTATTCAAGCCAACTTCCACACACACTCTGGGACGAACTCTTAAATAAAATTTGTCTCAGTTTTGTTTGCACTAGATTACTTTGCCAAGCTGGGCCAGAATATCTTTCAAGAATGGTCTAAAAGTCATATTTAAATATGGCAGTTCTAGCCACATGGGGTAATGCAAGCGGGATGGCTCTTCAGGGTGAAAATCAAAAGTCCAAGCTTGAAGATAACAAACATGCCCATATATAACCCATGTACCATATTGTAAAACTACTTGGGCATGCTCAATAGCCTTAAACATACATGAAACATAACCTTTGCCCGATCCCATTATTGTTTCAATTTCCCAACCCATGTTTTCCCAATTTAGTTTTGTCCATTTGTAAAACTATAGTTTAGTGGGATTTCCTCTTAAAAAATAAACTAACAGTTCTGATTTGATATTTTGCCATGAAATCCAAAACATCATCATGAAGTTGAAACTCCAGGGTTTTACCTTATTCATTAGTGGATTGGCCTATGGTAGATTTTTGGCCATTTTCTTCCTCTCCAACACCTTGGGAAATTTCCACATTCTTTGTAGTCATCTTTTCAATCATTTCAACTTTGTTCTACATCAAATTTGTTCATTATTCTTGGTCTTGATTCTTTGTCACACCTCGCATGTTGAAAATGTCTTCCATAGTCATCATTCCTTAGCTAGAGTTTGATCTACAATTAAAATATTTTATTATCTTATGGTTTGATCCCTATTGTAGCTTCTTGATTAACTACAGTATCACAAAAAATGTTTGTTGATTTCATGTGCTAAATTTAGAGTTTCATTTTAGCAATTGTTGTAGCATTAACAAGCATAGGCCTTGCCAATGATTTGGGTGCGAAAGACACTTAAGGCATCCTAGTTAGTACGTTCATCGTCCTTTGGTTTCCATCATTCACTCCACTTGTACAAGTAGTTTTGTCAGTAATCGATAGGGAAAGAGTTTTTAGTTTTCATTTTTAATGTGTAGATGATAACAAAGGGTATAGCCCCAGTCAAACATATGTCAGAATATCTAACATGAAAATTATTATATGTAGTACTAGTGAGGTAAACTCATCTTCAGTGTAATGTCATATGCATGATTCCACACCTTCACTACCTTCAACTTTATTGCGTACTAGTCACTACATTCTTGACATTTGCACTCTTTTAAAAATTATGTATTGAAATTCTTTTTACAATCATTAAATTTTTGTTCTTTTTTCTTTTACTTTTAAGTTGTGCATTAATATGCAACAAATACAATTTAATTGGAATTCTCAAATTTAATGGATTGCAGTTATATTAAATAAGATGTTTTTAAAAATAAATTAAAATAACAAATTTTATTATTTAAATTGAAGTTATATATTTGTAATGGTTAAAATTGTATTTTTATATGTTTTGGGTTGATTTTGATTAGAGGGTCATAAATGTAATAATTATCTCACAAAATTAGTATATTCTTATGTGAAATTGATTTATGATCTCATATATCTTAATCTTTATTATTATTGATCTTTAGAGTTGCATCCTTGAAAATTACATCATAACTCTTGATTAGATCTGTAAGTGCAAAAGTGACCTAGGTCACTTTTGTTGTTGTGATCTTGATCTCCAAACTTGAAAAAAACATCTAGGACATTTTAGGGAATTTATATTAAGCACATATAGAGTTTGATATTTTGGAGAATAAAAAGAATCTGACAACATTTACATTAGAGCACACCACCATAGGACCACTACATGCATGCTTGTTTTGAATTGTTTCATTTAGAGTCATAAAACTAGTCAATTATGAGTCTAACCAAGAAGAACTTGATCCTTTCAATCATATAGATTCCCTAAAGGTCCTCCTAAACATTGTCTATGCTTATGCACATTCGTATAACATAAATCAAGACGAGCGAATCCCAATAGTCCATATTTTGCCAAATCAAATTTGTAAGTTTTAAACTAACCCCATGTGTAGGTTCAAACTATTTGAAATTTGCCTCTATTGAGAGGTAGAGGATTAAAGATTCCACCTCACATTAAACTTGGGAACCATAGGAAAATGTGAAGAAAGTTATGAGTATCCTTTACCAGGCTTGTAGTTCCCAAAAGATGTGTTTAGAAACCACTTGCAATCCTTCCACGATAACTTTATACAACGTATTCCAACCTTGTGAACCATCTCAAGGGGAACCCAATCTAAGATAGTCTGATAAGAATCCATATCTTGATTACCAAGCTTGAATTTAGCTTTAAACATTGGCCAAGAGAGCTAGGTCTTAGTATTCTTGGAGAAAAGATAAAAAATAGTACAAACCTCAGGTTTGTAGAGCCTTAAGGCATAGACCCAGGGAACTTTGATAAGGGGTTGATCCTTAGCAAGTGATCACATGAGACCATAATAAGGAATGTTAGATGATGTGTTACCTTTGAGTCGCCCTTATTTAATTTTCGTGATGTTTCCCTAAGCAAGAGTTGATTTATCATTTTCTATTATTGGTCGTGCCTTTGTTTCCTAAGTCGGCTCTTAATTCTTAAAAGTTCACCCGCTTGTCACTTTTTGTGTGTGAAATTACTAAAGGGTTGAACCTTTGAAATTGAACCTCACAGCCGAGTTCAAGGGTTCAATACTAAACGCTTCATGAAAAATCCTGTCCGCTCAGTCTCCTTCATAATTTAATGTGTCGTTGAACTTTCCGGTTGAACCTTATAGCGGAGTTCAATGGTTCAAGGGTTCACTATTTCAAAGTTCAATGTTTCTTGAAAAAGCGCGTGACTGTTGGTCAGTCTGTGTAGTTTGTCTTGTGTCTTTGAACCTTTGAGTTGAACCACATTCTAATGGTTTAAAGGTTCAAGTGGTTCAATGGTTCAAGAGTCTAAAGTCAAATGTTCCTCGAAGTAAATTGTTTGCCCCTTCATGTAATTCAATCTATATCTTTGAACCTTCACATTGAACCACATTCCCACGGTTCAAAGGTTCAAGTGGTTCAATGGTTCAAGCGTTCAATGACCATAATCTTTTTCTCCCTGAGGCTTTCTCTAAGTCAAAGTTAGCGGGAAATTTAGAGGAGGATATATCCGAAAATCATTATGAAATGGAAAGTTCTAACTTTCGGGAGGTGATGGATAATTATTATACATCAAGTTCGTGTGTGAAGAATGCTAGCCATTAATGCATATGTCAGAGTTCATGTCTTATCAAGCATTTTTAGCACGTATTGTTCCGATTAATAATTATTCGACCTGGTTTATATCTTTATCAAGAAAGAACAAGCCGGATTTAACAAATAACATATTGGATGATGCAAAGGAGAGAAGTGCAGGAGGTATAAGATTTTTGTTGCCCAAATTCACAGTGATTTCAAATACATTGAAGGTGAGTCCTACTCTTCCTGTAAGCTATTTCTGTTACTTGGTTCGAAAGAAGAATCCTTTTGAGTTTTCGGCATTGTTTAGAAGTTCAAAGCATTTTTCGTTTAATCCTCCAATTTATAGCTATGAAATCTGCTTGCCTTGGTTATGAACATGGTCCTGGTCTCTCCTGTTCTCTTCCTAAATTTGGGGATACCTCTCTGGTTCAGTATGACTTAGAAGATTTTAGAGAAAGGGCTAAAAATCCTGTGCCAACCCCTTTAATGGAGAAGATAGTAGGAAGTGGTATGGTCGAAGCTGCGGCCTTTCCCATGGCCATACAGTGTCCCGAATTGGTACTGGAGTGTATGAATAGATATGAACCTCAAAATAGGTGCATCAGGGCTGCAGATGGTACAATGTTACTTCATATCAATAGACAAACCCTAATGTCTGTGATGAGAATTCCACTCAAAGAACCATATTCTGATCTCAATATTACTTCTTCCTATGGTCATTTCACACTAAAGAAGGCAAACTACAGGAGCGTGATAGCAAGAAACTCGTTATTGAAATTCCAGAACGGGGGTTCAAGACTGCCTAGACCACTGACAAGAGACCACATGATTCAGGAGGTAAAAGATATTGTGGTGTTGCTACATAGACTGAAGGGTAGTTTGATGGCATATCATTGGGAAGATTGGATGTATTTCTTCATCTAGGTGATCCTCCAAGGGGAACAATATTTGGACTGGGCTGAAATTATAGCCGAATGTTTGCATTTGGGTTTAAGTAATTGTTTGGGAAATAAAGATTTTTATGTCTTCATACCTCTTCTATTGCCTAGCATCTACGAGACAGTGGGTAGGATTACCTCATGCACCCTTGGTCGAAGATAGCAGAATTTATTACTATTATCCACAGTTGTAGATGCACAATTGCTATCAGAATTACAGGAGGGTTAATGATGTTTTTACTGGGAGATTGACTTATGAATTAACAAACGACATCAATAAGAGGATGTCTGATGAGGCTATGCAACTGATTAGCATCTATGGCAGTTTCTTTATCCAATTCCCCAAATTTACTTATATCAGAGTTGGGGGTTTTGATGGTGAACCAGTGAGGCTACCCCGGTACGTTTTTGATCATTTTGTACTGATAGAGGTCTGCAGACAGCTAGCCCATGTGAGCAAGAAGTTCTCAATGAAGAAGGAACCTGGGATCTCCTTTCCCATTGAACTTGGACATTTTTCATGCCAATCAGTGTCTGATGCTTTGAATTTAGAAGTGGATCTTAAAAAATTCAATTTTTAGTACTTCTCTACCAGATCCCAATTTGACAACAAAGGCTTTGCCAGGGATAACTTGGATTTTGGAACAGGGTTTACACATATTCCTCAATTGGAAGATTATTGGGAGGATTGTTCAGACGAATTCGAGGTCAGAAGAAGACTGTGGTGCAGGTTCTCCTTAGGACAAATAATCACTCTTAATTTGAATATGGACATTTCTGGAGTGTTTGATAATGAAGAACAGGTGATTGATCTGTAATTTGAAAACATCAAACAATCACCTATTCCAGAAATTGACTGGTATAAATATGGGGAAGATAGGATTGAGGTTAAGACACTTCCAGTGATAAGGAGAACTGAGAAATGGTTGAGGGAAAAGAAATTGGAGGGAGTTCGAAATAAAGTTACCCTGTAATATGCATCAATGGTTGAATCACCATCTCCAATAAGCTCCTCTAACCAGCTTATGGCTATTTGTGGTGTAGGTACTTCCAAATCAATAACTGGAAGGGGTCTTGTCATCAAAGAATCCAAGAAGCCCCTTACAACTATTATTCCTCCTCATGCTACCAGCTCAAGGACTAAGAGCAGAAGGAAGAGGCAGGTTTCAGAGAGAATAGTTGTGGATTTGAATTCTGAAGAGGATTCAGGGGAACCAGTACATGATAAAGAATCTGATTCACCAATGACAGAAGAGGTTGGTACAAAACAATAGGCGGAGGTTGCTTTAGAGTCTACTGACCTGTTGACGATTTCAAATGTATCTTCTGATCAGTCAAACCCTGTTAAAGAAATTCTGGCCTCTGCACCTAATTGGCTGGAAGGTTCAATCAATGACAAAAGAAAAATAGTCCCATTTTCTTTGCCATTGGAGGATATGGTGAGTAAGTGTTTGGGAAAGACTCCCAAATCCAAGAAACTAAAAACAACATCCAGGGTAAATATTGACCCTAATACTAGAAACTGGAGTGCCGAGATAGCCCGATCGACAACTAATGAGGAGGTTCAAGACCCTACGGTTCAAGACTTCACAATTGAAAAGATAGATCTTGGAACTGCTTCCAGAGCCGTGGATGTGCATCATCTTGAGGCATCCACCAAAAAGATAGTCAGCTGAGCCTGGAAAGATGAGAAAGACAAAAAGGAGTTGAAGCAGACCTTGCGCTCAATGGCAGAGTACATCGATGCCATTCACAACCCTGATCCACAACCAGTTTCACAACTTCCCCTATTTTTCGATCCTAAATCCCCGGCCAATCAGAAAATGTTGGATCAAGTAAACAGGAGCAGAATGGTAACTAAGGTGTTTGACGAGTGGTTGGATGGCATTGTGAAGAAAGGTACAGAATATATTCATGAACTAAAAAATATCTATGATCAAACCATGGCCACCATTGAAGACTTGAAGACACAGAATACTTTGTGGATAAAGGATGAAGGCAAGTGGATGAACGTAATGAATCATATTGATGAGGTACTGAAGTATGGGATAGAAAAGTTTCTATCAGAGAAAAATTTAACAGGTCTGAATGAAGATTTACTGTATGTGAGTAAGAAAAATATGGAATGGAGGAACTCAATTTTCAGACAAGGGAGAATGGAACTCACAAAGATTATCAAAGGAATAACTGAATTTACTCAATCATTACAACATGATCTACAATGTATTGATGTAAAATATATTAAGGATGACGGAGAACCAGAAAAAGACATCAATACTGTGATTCAATCCTTCAAAGAAAATATCAACTTTGTTAAAGAAAGTGACAATTTATTAACTGAAGATCTTTCTCGGATTTCAAAGGTGGAGTCACTTCTTTATCTTTGTGTTGTTGCACTCTCGGAACACGCAGAGAAATTGGGGAAAATTCAGATGGAGAAAGACGTTTGGAAAGCAAGGGTGAAATATATTGGCATCCTGAATCTCTCTAAATCCAGGAATTTGTTACAGCATTTCAGGAGTGGAAAGAGCAACTTGTTCCCTCGGCTGAGCAAAACAAATCTGGAGATTCTAATCCGTCGCCCTAGTCTTAATTTTACTTGCATGATCTTTTATTCAGTTATTTAGTTGATTTTCTATTTGGATCTTGGTTTTTAAATGAGTTTGTAAAAACTAAATCTCGTATGGGTCAGAGTTACTTTAATTCTGGGTTTGGTTTAAATGATCGGATAATTAGGGCAACTATATATATGTCTTTGGTTGTTAAAAACTGAGATACAGAAGTTAAGGAAGATATAACAAAATTTTTGGAGCTGAACTTTGGTTGGTTTTTCAATACATATGATGTCTATCTGAAACTTTTTTCCATCTGTGAATGAAAAAGGAGAAATAATTACTACATGCTTAGATCTGTGTGTTTGAGTATTTGAAATAGGGTTTTCTGTGTGAAATCTTCTTTCATAAGGTAATTATTCTTTCATCAGATAACTCATTATATGTGTTTTATCTTTTATTGGTTCAGCAATACACTTGTTCATATATTTGATCATTCTTGAAAATAGAATTTGTGTATTCTATTACCAAATGATGTTGTAAAAAAGGATATCGCATTCATAGCATGTTGATGTGTGAATGTTAGTTTGCCTTTAAGCACTTTCCGGTTAAAAGTGTATCTGAGTATTTAGAATAATTTGAATTCGTTGAAGATCTTAAAGGGAGCTGTACCTTAATTCAAAGGGGAACTATTTTTGATAGTTCACCCATTTGTTGCTTAACTCATTTGTTCTTAAAAGAAAAGGGAATAGAGTCAGAATAAAACATTTTTAGATTAGGACAAATCTGTTAGCCAACAGTTTTTGGCGACTCTACTGGGGAACGAAGTCGTTTGTTAAAAGATTAGTTGCCTTAATATGAAGCACAATGGTGCTTCCACATGAAAACATAATTCCTGTTCTGTAACCCAATCTTGGTTTTTAAGACGAGCAGGAAGATATAATTGGCCAGTTAAATACTCTTGCATGGCGCACTCGCCAAAATGCTGACGATTATAGAAGAGCTAGCCGAGTATTAGAAAAAGAAGAAGAATTGGCCGATAATCTGAGATTACTGTTGCTCAGGAAAGAAGGAGGCAAGCAAAAAACGCAGCAAGGAATCAAGCCCCTGAAGTGCGAAGAGATCAAGAACAGCCTAGAAACCAATAACTACCTACCCAGTTATAATATCAATAAACTGGATTCCAGAAGATACACAAGGTCTTTGAGGAGGGAGGGAATTGAAGATCCTACTTTTCAAACACTGCAAAGCCTAAATTTTCCTTATATTCCTACTCCTACTAGAAGAGCTAGAAGTAGACCTCCTAGCCCTCCTAAACCCTCTACATCCTCTGTCTGTCAAGCTTTAACCCTTTCTGGTACTGTCATTCCCTTTGCTGTAAGCTTTCTACCAATGGCCCAACCTTGGGGAGCAACCATAGGGCCTATAAATTTAGGGGCCAATCTAAATCCTCTACCTAAAAGTGCAAGGGAGAATTTACCCAAATTTAATGGGGATGGAAGACAATCACCAGAGGAACATCTGAGTGCCTTTGCAGCAGCATGTGGTGTGTTGGGTGTGCAACACCAAAACGTAGCTATAAGGCTTTTTGTACAAACTTTAACTGATACTACAGCACAATGGTTCTATCATCTAGCTGACTCTTCAATCACAAATTGGAATGATATGAAAACTACGTTTGAAAACAGGTTCAAAAGTGCAGAAGATGAGCATTCCCTTCTTGCTCAATTGACTCAGCTTAAGAAGGAGATACATGAGCCTATGAGAGAATTCATAGCCAAATTCAGTAGAATAGTGCACAAAATCCCTACTGCTAAAAGACCAACTGCTGAAAATAAAAAATGTTTCTTTATTAATTCAATGCCTCCTGATATCAGTTTTCATCTTAGAAGAGGTGCAATTGTTGATTTAGCAGCTGCACAAACCTTAGCAGTTGGATTAGAGGATGATCTTATCATGGCTGGAAAATGGAAAAAGGAAGTCCAAGTACCTAATGCTCATCCCTCATCCTCTACAGATCATGTGGTTCAAAGACTAGTCAATGATATGATTGCTTTAAAAAGACAAATACCTAAGGCCAGTACCTCATTCCAACAACCATATCAAGATATTGCAAGGAGAAATTTTAATCAGCAGGCAAATACTGGTAGAACAGTGCCACTTATATCAGCACAACCAAGGTTAACTATTGAAGCTGCTCCTGAAAGAGGGAACATGTGCACATTTCATTTGACTACTGATCATGATGGAAACTCTTGTCCTGAAATGCTTAGATATGCTCAGATGGCTGCCACTCAAGATGTATTGGGGGAAATGACCATTGAAGAAAGGAACTTCGAGGAACCTGGTGACTCTGAAATACACTTCCCAGAGTATGAATCAGATTCAGAAAGAGGAGGTGAAATATTGGTTACCCTTGAAGATCCTTCATGTGCTGTGCTCACCAGGAGTCAGAGGAATCTGAAATTCTCTAATACGCAAGAAGTACCTGGAAAGGTAAGGAACCTCTTACTAGAACCTCTAATGATAATTTGAAAGCTCAAGAGATTAAATTGTTACATAGAAATGATCCAGGAGGTTCTTTTGATATTGTAGAGTTTTGTAAGTCCACAAAAATTCAAATATCCCCTGTTGAATACCTCAAGTTGAAACCCAAAGAACTTGACAGATTGGTTAAATATGTCAAAGGTAGTCCCACACAAGCTGAAACTGGAAGTCAACTAAATGTTAATGCTGAGTCTCCCATTGCCTGACTATTTGCTTCTCCACCTGAGTCACCCACGCATACCCCTAGAATGACTCTCAATTCATCTAATGATACCTCTTATATGACTGACTTGAAGCCCAACCCATTTTATGTTTCCTTATTCATAAATGGCCACAAACTTAGCAATTGTATCATAGACTCAGGTGCTTCTGATAACATTATGCCTTCTTCTGTAGCCAAAGCCCTAGGCCTGTTCCTTACCAAAACATTTGGCAAGTGTTATTCTATGGACGACAAACAGATTTCTTTGCTTGGACAGATTAAGGATGCACGAGTTGCCTTTGCGGCTTATCCTGACAAAAGAGTTAAGCTGACTATCTTGGTAGCAGATATTCCTTCTAGTTATGGGATGTTGTTGAGCAGGACTTTTTGCAAGGATTTAGGTGGGCAGATTAAATTGGACTGGTCAGAAGCCACAATTCTAGTGGGGAATCAGAAAGTAAAGCTAGAGCCTGAACCTAAATGCAAGTTTACTGTCTATCCCTCTGATGATCCCAAATCTCAGATTTTATTTGAGGAATGTGAATTTGGTAACTATTTTCTCTCTTCTGAAGACCTCAAGGAAGAATCTGTCCAAAAGTCTGTTCATTCTGATGATCTATGGATCATGGAATTTGATGGTAGTTGTGCTACCGCTGGTCCAGGGGCTGGGGTTATGCTGATATCACTAGAAGGTGAAATTTTTTCTTATTCTTTCAAATTAGAGTTCAAAAACACTAATAACACTGCAGAATATGAAGCTTTATTGCTTGGGCTATATGAAGTGAAAGGAAAGGGTGTGAAGGTACTCAAAATGAGAGGGGATGCTGAATTAATCATGAAACAAGTGAGAGGCATCTTTTCTATTAAGAATGAAAGATTGAAGCATTACAGGAATAGAGTCTGGGATGAGATAGAATACTTTGATGCTTTCTCTATTGAAGCAATTCCTAGAAAGTAGAACACTCGAGCAGATTCTTTAGCAGTATCAGCTTCTCTTCTTCTTCCACATCCTGACTTCAAAAAAGATTCATATAGAATAGAGCTGGTTTATCGCCCTAATGTTCCGGACAATGCTGAAAGCTGGCAAGTTTTTGAGAGTGATAATTAGATCATAAAATTCTTGGAGAATGCTGAGATGTTCCTGGGGACTTATTTTGAAGGCTCTGAAACAAAATGTAAAGAATTCAGTCCTGATCCAGGGATTAATCCAAAAGATGATGTAATTCAGTTGAAGGGAAACAAAATCCCTAAATGACTGGTCTCCCTAGAACATTTGTTCACTTGACGAGATGAATATACTAAGGGCAAAATTGTTTAGAATACTGACAAATCTGGGGATTATGAGAAAATAAACATTGGAAGTGAGGCTGATCCTAAGTGGATTTCTATTGGTAAGTGTTGCTCACCTGAAGAGAGAAATAAATTAATTAATCTGTTAATCAAGTATAAGGATGTTTTTGCTTGGTGCTATGATGACCTTAAAATTTTTAGGCATGGGCAGTTTCAACACCATATTCCTTTGAAAGCAAATGCAACCCCATTCAGGCAGAAGTTGAGGAATTATAATCCCAAGGTTGCTGAGGCCATCTTTAAGGAGATTGCTAAGATGTTGAAGGCTAGGATTATTTATCCGATTCATCACTCCACCTGGGTGGCAAACATTGTTCCTGTGCGCAAGAAGAATGGAGAAATAAGAATCTGTCTTGATTTCAGAAATCTGAACCAAGCTAGTCTGAAAGATAACTATCCCTTACCTGTGATAGATCACATCTTGCAAACAGTTGCCGGGTCAGAAATGATGTCTATGCTAGATGGGTTCTCAGGTTACAATTAGATAGGTGTGGCTGTAGTTGATCAGTATAAGACTGCTTTCACTACACCTCGGGGAACTTTCGCTTACAACCGAATGCCCTTTGGCTTGATCAATGCTGGTGCAACTTTTCAACGGGTGATGGATTCATCCTTTAGAGATCTGAAAAATAGAATTATTGTTATTTATCTTGATGATCTGACTGTTTTCTCCAGAAATAGAGAAGACCACCTGAAGGATCTGGAGACTGTTTTACAAAGGTGTCGAAGTCATGGCATATCTATTAATCCCAAGAAGTCGGTCTTCTGTGTTATAGGGGGGAAGTTATTGGGACACTTAGTTTCAAAGGATGGAATCAGGATTGATCCAGAGAGGGTCAGGGTGATACAACAACTTAGCCTCCCTTCTAATAGGACTAGAGTCAAGTCTTTTTTTGGCCAGATTAATTTTCTCAGAAGGTTCATTCCTGATTTTGCTGAGATTACAAAGCATATTGTGGGGATGATGGGCGAAAAATAGACTTTCAAATGGAATGAAGCTGCTAAGAAGGCATTTGAAGATATCAAAGAGGCGATTGCACACACACCTACTTTGGTAAATCCTGATTTTCAAAAAGATTTTATTATTTACTGTTACGCTTCAGAACATACCATGTCTGGTATTTTGTTACAGAAAAATGAATTGGATGAAGAGGTCCCAATAGCCTTTATGAGTGTTCCCCTTAAAAAGCATGAACTAAAATATTCTTTAGCTGAAAAACAAGCTTTCGCTGTAGTAAAGGCTGTTAAACAGTTCAGGTATTATATACTTCATTCTCATTCAATTGTATATGTTCCGAGTTCGGCTGTGGAAAGCATTCTTACTCAACAGGATGTTGGGATGAATAATAGAGCAACATGGGTTGCTAAAATTCAAGAATATGACTTGGAAATTAGGCCAACCAAATTGGTCAGAGGTCAAGGCCTGTGTAAATTGATTGCTGAGAATAAGGAAGAGGAGGAGGAAGAACTTCCCAAAGTCCTGTTGGTGAGTTTACAGGACCCATGGTTCCTAGATGTAGCACACTATCTTACTTATGGAGACTGTCCTAGTCACTTGTCCCTGAAGGAGAAAAGAAATCTAAAGTTAAAAGCAGCAAAATATGTTATTTGGGGTGATGTTCTTTACAAAAAGGGACTAGATGGAACTTTCCTGAGATGTGTAGACAAGGAGCAACAGGATAAGCTTTTGGAAGTTTTCCATAATTAAGCCTGTGGTGGACATTTCTCTTCCTCGGTCACTGCTTTCAAAATCCTCAGCAATTGTTATTATTGGCCGGGTATGTTTAAGGATGCATACAGATGGGTGGCTAACTGTGAAAAATGCAAAATGTTCTCAGGAAGGCCACAACTTGCAGCATTGCCTTTGAGGCCCGTTGTTATTGAAGAACTGTTCAAACAATGGGGTTTAGATTTTATTGGGCCTCTCTCACCTCCTTCAAGTGTAGGACATACCCACATTTTGACAGCGATAGATTATTTTACGAAATGGGTTGAAGCATCCCCTGTAAAGAGGACCACTTCAGAGGTGGTGTGCAATTTTCTCAAAGAAAATATATTGGTACGTTTTGGTGTTCCTCAGAAACTTGTGGCAAATAATGCCACCAATTTTTCCTCAACTGAACTTACTTCTTTTTGCTATGAGCATATTATATCTCTTTCTCACTCATCAGATTACTACCCTTAAGGGAACGGACAAGCTGAGTCCAATAATAAAAATCTAGTAACCATCATGAGGAAATTGGTGAGTGAAAATCCTAGAGATTGGCATAAGAGATTGTACGAGGCACTCTGGGCTGATAGGGTAACTCCTAAAAGGGCAATAGGAATGACACCTTTTGAGATGGTTTATGGAATAAGAGCTCAATTATCATTACCTCTGGAGTTATCTGCAGCTAAATTACAAAGTGTAATTGAAGATCAATATTTTCAAGATTCCTTGGAGAAAAGAGTTATGTACTTGACCAAGATTGAAGAGGAGAGGAATGAGTTGGTTGATCAGATTACTGCTCATCAGGCCAAGGTCAAGAAGATTTTTGACCAAAAAATAAGGCCTAGGAAATTTATGGAGGGAGATGAAGTGCTGCTGTGGGACGGAAGAAGAGAACCTAAAGGGGCACATGGAAAATTTGACTCACTCTGGAAAGGACCTTTCAAAATTCATCAGGTACTGGGTCCTAATTCTTTCAAGTTGGAATATCTAGATGGAGCTGTTCTACCCTTGTCCTACAATGGACAGGATCTTAAACTGTATCGCCTGTAAAGCAGGTATCCCCTATTTTGTACATAGTCTTTCCTTTATTGTCGTGTGTTGTTGTTTTCCTTTCCTGGTTTTGGTTTGCCTTGTTTCTCTTCCTTCGGCAACCGTGTTTTAGTTTGTGCGTAACCAGAGTTCTGAGTTCTCTGCATTTTTGTCATAAAATGCAGTCCCCAGTCAGAGCCAATGTTACCTTTAAGTCGCCCTTATTTAATTTTCATGATGTTTCCCTAAGCAAGAGTTGATTTATCATTTTCTATTATTGGTCGTGCCTTTGTTTCCTAAGTCGGCTCTTAATTCTTAAAAGTTCACCCGCTTGTCACTTTTTGTGTGTGAAATTACTAAAGGGTTGAACCTTTGAAATTGAACCTCACAGCCGAGTTCAAGGGTCCAATACTAAACACTTCATGAAAAATCCTGTCTGCTCTCTCCTTTATAATTTAATGTGTCATTGAACTTTCCGGTTGAACCTTATAGCGGAGTTCAATGGTTCAAGGGTTCACTATTTCAAAGTTCAATGTTTCTTGAAAAAGCACGTGACTGTTGGTCAGTCTGTGTAGTTCGTCTTGTGTCTTTGAACCTTCGAGTTGAACCACATTCTAACGGTTCAAAGGTTCAAGTGGTTCAATGGTTCAAGAGTCTAAAGTTAAATGTTCCTTGAAGTAAATTGTTTGCCCCTTCATGTAATTCAATCTATATCTTTGAACCTTCACATTGAACCACATTCCAACGGTTCAAAGGTTCAAGTGGTTCAATAGTTCAAGCGTTCAATGACCATAATCTTTTTCTCCCCGAGGCTTTCTCTAAGTCAAAGTTAGCGGGAAATTTAGAGGATATATCCAAAAATCATTATGAAACAGAAAGTTCTAACTTTCGGGAGGTGATGGATAATTATTATACATCAAGTTCGTGCGTGAAGAATGCTAGCCATTAATGCATATGTCAGAGTTCATGTCTTATCAAGCATTTTTAGCACGTATTGTTCCGATTAATAATTATTCGTCCTGGTTTATATCTTTATCAAGAAAGAACAATCTGGATTTAACAAATAACATACTAGATGATGCAAAGGAGAGAAGCGCAGGAGGTATAAGATTTTTGTTGCCCAAATTCACAGTGATTTCAGATACATTGAAGGTGAGTCCTACTCTTCCTGTAAGCTGTTTCTGTTACTTGGTTCGAAAGAAGAATCCTTTTGAGTTTCCGGCATTGTTTAGAAGTTCAAAGCATTTTTCGTTTAATCCTCCAATTTATAGCTATGAAATCTGCTTGCCTTGGTTATGAACATGGTCCTGGTCTCTCCTGTTCTCTTCCCGAATTTGGGGATACCTCTTTGGTTCAGTATGACTTAGAAGATTTTAGAGAAAGGGCTAAAAATCCTGTTCCAACCCCTTTAATGGAGAAGATAGTAGGAAGTGGTATGGTCGAAGCTGCGGCCTTTCCATGGCCATACAGTGTCCCGAATTGGGTACTGGAGTGTATGAATAGATATGAACCTCAAAATAGGTGCATCAGGGCTGCAGATGGTACAACGTTACTTCATATCAATAGACAAACCCTAATGTCTGTGATGCGAATTCCACTCAAAGAACCATATTCTGATCTCAATATTACTTCTTCCAATGGTCATTTCACACTAAAGAAGGCAAACTACAAGAGCGTGATAGCAAGAAACTAGTTATTGAAATTCCAGAAAGGGGGTTCAAGACTACCTAGACCACTAAAAAGAGACCACATGATTCAGGAGGTAAAAGATATTGTGGTGTTGCTGCATAGACTGAAGGGTAGTTCGATGGCATATCATTGGGAAGATTGGATGTATTTCTTCATCTAGGTGATCCTCCAAGGGGAACAATATTTGGACTGGGCTGAAATTATAGCCGAATGTTTGCATTTGGGTTTAAGTAATTGTTTGGGAAATAAAGATTTTTATATGCCTTCATACCTCTTCTATTGCCCAGTGTCTACGAGACAGTGGGTAGGATTACCTCATGCACCCTTGGTCGAAGATAGCAGAATTTATGACTATTATCCACAGTTGCAGATGCACAATTGCTATCAGAATTACAGGAGGGTTAATGATGTTTTTACTGGGAGATTGACTTATGAATTAACAAACGACATCAATAAGAGGATGTCTGATGAGGCTATGCAACTGATTAGCATCTATGGCAGTTTCTTTATCCAATTCCCCAAATTTACTTATATCAGAGTTGGGGGTTTTGATGGCGAACCAGTGAGGCTACCTCGGTACGTTTTTGATCATTTTGTACTGATAGAGGTCTGCAGACAGCTAGCCCATGTGAGCAAGAAGTTCTCAATGAAGAAGGAACCTGGGATCTCCTTTCCCATTGAACTTGGACATTTTTCATGCCAATCAGTGTCTGATGCTTTGAATTTAGAAGTGGGTCTTAAAAAATTCAATTTTCAGTACTTCTCTGCCAGATCCCAATTTGACAGCAAAGGTTTTGCCAGGGATAACTTGGATTTTGGAACAAGGTTTACACATATTCCTCAATTGGAAGATTATTGGGAGGATTGTTCAGACGAATTCGAGGTCAGAAGAAGACTGTGGTGCAGGTTCTCCTTAGGACAAATCATCACTCTTAATTTGAATATGGACATTTCTGGAGTGTTTGATAACGAAGAACAGGTGATTGATCTGCAATTTGAAAACATCAAACAATCACCTATTCCAGAAATTGACTGGTATAAATATGGAGAAGATAGGATTGAGGTTAAGACACTTCCAGTGATAAGGAGAACCAAGAAATGGTTGAGGGAAAAGAAATTGGAGGGAGTTCAAAATAAAGTTTCCCTACAATATGCATCAATGGTTGAATCACCATCTCCAATAAGCTCCTCTAACCAGCTTATTGCTATCTGTGGTGCAGGTACTTCCAAATCAATAACTGGAAGGGGTCTTGTCATCAAAGAATCCAAGAAGCCCCTTACAACTATTCTTCCTCCTCGTGCTACCAGATCAAGGACTAAGAGTAGAAGGAAGAGGCAGGTTTCAGAGAGAATAGTTGTGGATTTGAATTCTGAAGAGGATTCAGGGGAACCAGTACATGATAAAGAATCTGATTCACCAATGGCAGAAGAGGTTGGTACAAAACAACAGGTGGAGGTTGCTTTAGAGTCTACTGAGCTGCTGATGATTTTGAATGTATCTTCTGATCAGTCAAACCCTGTTAAAGAAATTCTGGCCTCTGCACCCAATTGGCTGGAAGGTTCAATCAATGACAAAAGAAAAATAGTCCCATTTTCTTTGCCATTGGAGGATATGGTGAGTAAGTATTTGGGAAAGACTCCCAAATCCAAGAAACTAAAAACAACATCTAGGGTAAATATTGACCCTAATACTGGAAACTGGAGCACCAAGATAGCCCGGCTGACAACTAATGAGGAGGTTCAAGACCCTACGGTTCAAGACTTCACAATTGAAAAGATAGATCTTGGAACTGCTTCCAGAGTTGCGGATGTGCATCATCTTGAGGCATCCACCAAAAAGATAGTCAGCCGAGCCTGGAAAGATGAGAAAGACAAAAAGGAGTTGAAGTAGACCTTGCGCTCAATGGCAGAGTACATCGATGCCATTCACAACCCTGATCCACAACCAGTTTCACAACTTCCCCTGTCTTTCGATCCTAAATCCCCGGCCAATCAAAAAATGTTGGATCAAGTAAACAGGAGCAGAATGGTAACTAAGGTGTTTGACGAGTGGTTGGATGGCATTGTGAAGAAAGGTACAAAATATATTCATTAACTAAAAAATATCTATGATCAAACCACGACCACCATTGAAGACTTGAAGACACAGAATACTTTGTGGATAAAGGATGAAGGCAAGTGGATGAGCGTAATGAATCATATTGATGAGGTACTGAAGTATGGGATAGAAAAGTTTCTATCAGAGAAAAATTTAATAGGTCTGAATGAAGATTTACTGTATGTGAGTAAGAAAAATATGGAATGGAGGAATTCAATTTCCAGACAAGGGAGAATGGAACTCACAAAGATGATCAAAGGAATAACCGAATTTACTCAATCATTACAACATGATCTACAATGTATTGATGTAAAATATATTAAGGATGACGGAGAACTAGAAAAAGACATCAATACTGTGATTCAATCCTTCAATGAAAAGATCAGCTTTGTTAAAGAAAGTGACAATTTATTAACCGAAGATCTTTCTCGGATTTTAAAGGTGGAGTCACTTCTTTATCTTTGTGTTGTTGCACTCCCGGAACACGTGGAGAAATTGGGGAAAATTTGGATGGAGAAAGACGTTTGGAAAGCAAGGGTGAAATATATTGGCATCCCGAATCTCTCTAAAATCGAGGAATTTGTTACAGCATTTCAGAAGTGGAAAGCGCAACTTGTTCCGTCGGCTGAGCAAAATAAATCCAGAGATTCTAATCCGTCGCCCTAGTCTTAATTTTACTTGCATGATCTTTTATTCAGTTATTCAATTGATTTTCTGTTTGGATCTTGGTTTTTAAATGAGTTTGTAAAAACTAAATCTCGTATGGGTCAGAGTTACTTTAATTCTGGTTTTGGTTTAAATGATCGGATAATTAGGGCAACTATATATATGTCTTTGGTTGTTAAAAACTGAGATACAGAAGTTAAGGAAGATATACAAAATTTTTGGAGCTGAACTTTGGTTGGTTTTTCAATACATATGATGTCTATCTGAAACTTTTTTCCATCTGTGAATGAAAAAGGAGAAATAATTACTGCATGCTTAGATTTGTGTGTTTGAGTATTTGAAATCGGGTTTTCTGTGTGAAATCTTCTTTCATAAGGTAATTATTCTTTCATCAGATAACTCATTATATGTGTTTTATCTTTTATTGGTTCAGCAATACACTTGTTCATATATTTGATCATTCTTGAAAATAGAATCTGTGTATTCTATTACCAAATGATGTTGTAAAAAAGGATATTGCATTCATAGCATGTTGATGTGTGAATGTTAGTTTGCCTTTAAGCATTTTCCGGTTAAAAGTGTATCTGAGTCTTTAGAATAATTTGAATTCGTTGAAGATCTTAAAGGGAGTTGTACCTTAATTCAGAGGGGAACTATTTTTGATAGATCACCCATTTGTTGCTTAACTCATTTGTTCTTGAAAGAAAAGGGAATAGAGTCAGAATAAAACATTTTTAGATCAGGACAAATCTGTTAGCCAACATGATGGAAATCCTAATTTTGAAGTTGCTCCGATTCCAAACGAGCCATGTCTTAATAGTTTCCCAAGCAAACCAATGCTCTTGGCAACAAAGGTACCTTGAATGCGCATTGGTTCCCTCATGATGAGGATGGTATGAAATACCAATCCATGCCAAGCATTGTAACCAAAGGGAGTACCAGAAGCAATACAATGTCAAATAAGAATTTTCTAGGCTTTTTGTCCCTCCAAGGCATAGATGATCCATTTGGCACACAAAGCTAGTCCCTACCTATAAGTATCAATAAGACCAAGGCCACTAGAGTCCCTAGGGAGGCAACATAATTCCTAGGCAACTTAATGAAATCCTTTGTTGTGTTCTAATGATGCTCAGAGAAAATCCTTGAAGAGTTGTTGTAGCTTCTAATAAGAGGCTTTGGAAAGGCCCCAACAAGATGAATAGTAGACATGAGTATTAGTGAGCACTTTGGAGCAAATATGGAATTTCTCGACAAGGGAAAGGGGTTTGCCAATCCGATAATGTAATTTCTTTTCAATGTGTGAAAGAATGACTTGCCACAAGGCATTAGAGGAAGATTAGAAAGCAAAGAGGATTCCTAAGAAGCGAAATATCTCCCGATGATTGACCCATTTCTAGTCATAGTCTTTAATCCATGTTGGTTTGGGAAGAAAAGACTTGCGATAACATTTAGTTTTTTTCCATTGAATGCCAAAGCCATAAGCTAGACAAAAGGTGTTGAGACACTGCAAGGCTTGATTGACATTATTTGGTTCCTTAATAAGGGTGAGAAAGAATCATTAACATAGTGGCCATTAACAAGTTGGGAGGAAGAGTTAGGAAGAGAAATTCCCTTAACCCCTCGTTGATAGATAGCGTTAGTTACAAATAGCTAAAACCTTCTACAACCATAACATAGAGCATTGGTGTCAAAGGGTAACCTTGTTGAATAGAGAAAAATGGTCCAAATGAGGAGTATTGTTGGCCATTGATAGCAAGGCAAGAACAAACATCTACAAAAAGAATTTGAACTAACTAGATGAAGTTGGGGTCAAATCCCAACACTTGAAGCATGGCCAAAATGAAAATCCATTCAATATAGTCAAAAGCTTTAGCAAAATCAACCTTGATAAACATAACCTACTATTGATAACCCCTAGCCCATTCCATACCTTCCCAAACATCAATGATATTATCAATAATGTAGTAGCCTTTGATAAAGCCAGACTACTCTAGCCAGATGATAAGAGGAAGTAGATGATGAATATAGAGTGCAAGAGCTATGGCTACGATCTTGTAAGAAGTGTTGAAGGGAGTGATCAATTGCTAATTACAAATCTCCTCTAGATTGCTAGCCTTACATATGAATTTGATATTTCCTTTTTTTATAATAGATCCCAGGAATCCAATGCTGTAGGCTTTATTATAAACTTGTAAAAGGTCGGGACCAACTATGTCCCGTGATATTTTATAGAATTCGTAGGGGAAGCCATCACAACTAGGGGCCTTCTCATCGACCATGTAAAACATTGCCTCTCAAAGATCTTCCAAGGAGAGGTGTTGATCACATAAGACCCATTGTGAAGTGGAGAGCCTGGTGGTAACAATGCTCACACATTGATTAAGAGCTTGCTTGGATTTGGCTAAGGGAACTTGAGCTTGGAAAATCTACTAGTAGTGGCAAAAAAAATCTTGACGAATGGCAAGAAGTTCAAAGAGAACTTGTTGTCCTTTGATGTACTTGATCTTTTGAGAAGATTGACAAGCTCAAATGGACTGAAAGAATTCCTTGGAAATCTTATCCCAATTTTAAGCCAATGAAGGTGAGACTTCAACTGAGTGCCCCGAGTTGCATGTATATCAACATTTTGCTTCTATTAGCTCAACGAACCTACATGTAGTTGTAAGGAAGGAGAGAAAGGCAACACTTCTAGCTTGGTAGTGGTGTGATGGACTTTTGAAGTGGCGGCCTCATATGAGCAATGGTGAAAAAGTGTCAATTGGCACTCATAGATCCTAAGAAAACACACCGAACGTTTTAGTATGTCATTCCACCATTGAATCTAACCAACCTTGGGGGATGGGCATGATTCAAGATTCCATATACTTAAGATATGGGCCACCATGGGCTGATGATTCAATAGTGACATGTTCAAGAAGAACCATGTCTTAGGTGCCTTGGGCCCCACCATTTGTAATTCTTGATAGAAAATTGAAAGTGGTCAAAAAGGATAATTTCTAATAAAGGATCAATCGAAAGATTGTAACAACTGACAAAGACAAGATGGGTTTTCTAAAGATCATGACTTTGTTAAGGCATTTAAGAATTCTTTTCATATTAGCCTATAAATTGTTCCATGTAAGCCACAAATAGTCAGGGCAATGATGACCAACATTTAGGTTGAAAAGACACATTCTATTGTGCATGTACTAACAAGCCTCCATTTCACCAGTTGTCTAGTGTCTAGACAAATGGCCTCATTTATCATAAGCTATCTTGACCATATTGAAATCACCAGACATGATCCAAGAGGTGATGGATAGTGACTCCCTAATTGATCACTAGAGAAGAGATCTTTCCACAACATCATTAGAAACATAAATGTTAGCAAGCCTAAGAGAGTGGTTGTTAATATTAAATAAAACCCACAAAGATGGTTGGTGGGGTCACATGCATGTGGTACCATATGTGGTTGTCATATAGGCAAAATGAAGGTAGCAAGGCCTCCATGTTCTACATCATGGTCACTATGTAAACTGTGATGTTTTGTCCAAATTACATGGCAAACAATAGAAAGCATGAAAGCAACAATTTTCAACTCATGTATATACAAAACATCAACGTCAAGAAATCATTGACAAACATCATGTGTGATGTATTTCCTTTTGGGATTTGTAAGACCCCTTACATTCCATGAGATGAAATTCATGGACAGTGGGGATTAAGGGTCATATCATCATCAAGAAGCTTGTCAAGAGCTCCATAACGATTCTATAGGAAATCCTCTTTTGCGAGTGTCCCCAAAATTGTAGACAAATTTGAAACAAACAAATCGAAGAATTCCTCTTCATCTCTGGCATAAATTCTCCTTCCTTGAGCTCATGAACTAGGTTGTGGGAACAACAGGAAGCCAAAGGAGATGGAGATCTCTTCTCAGACTAAAAAGAGATTATATTGGGCGCTATAGGAGTTCAATTGAACTACAATTAGGTAGCTATTAGAGATGATTGCCTTGAAGGGTGAGAATCTCTAGCCTCAATTGCCTTGGAAGGATGTGAAATTTGTGTCCCAATAGTTGAAGGTTGGGGGCCAACACGTTTTGAACCAGCAACACATTGATTCTTTTTATTGCCCACAATGATCCGGCCATCCCCATCTTTTTAGGGTGGAGGAGCCATTGAGGTCTCCTTAGGAGACTTGGCTCACTGAGAAACTAGAGGATAATCACATATTTTATGGTCTAAGGACAAACATATCTAACAAGTGTTTGACAAGTTAAGGTAAATGACCCTCTGGGTGAAACTTTGGGTACCCACTTGCTCTTCTATGGACTCTTTGAGATCTTTAGAGAGATCAAAATATGTAGAAACCCTCTTCTAGGGACAAGCAGAGAAAAATGCTCTTGCACTATATGGTCAACTTGCTCTAAAGATGCAACAATTTGGTCTAGGAAAGGCCATAAAGGCAAGGACAAGCTATAAAATTCAACTCATACTGGAACATGAAGAGATCATTCCTTTGAGACAACATATGAAAGGAAACAAGGTATATGGAAACACTTCCTACACTAAACTTCTAAGGAGAGTGTTGTGTAAATTTCAATCTTTTAACAATTACAGAAAGTAGAAGCACATATAAAAAATAAAATAAACAATATATCATAACACAAGTGTATGTGGGGAAAACCCTTTTGGGAGAAAAAAACCCACACTCCAAAGAAACTCAATGTATTATTTAGTAAACAAGATAGTTATAATACACTTGCAGAGAAAGCCTTTATAGGAGTATCACCAACCAGAGATAATTCAAAGGAATTCTGACAGCATAACAATACCTACAAAACTCACTACTAAACCTCCATCTCAAACACTCAATAACTAGGAGATACAATACATGAAACCATCAAATGGTAATTACAAAACCATGATCTAAAACCACCCAAAATAATGGTGCCCAAATCCTTAGTTAGAAATCCAACACCCAAATTCCAAGATGAGTCCACAAGCTAAAATAACACATTCCTTCTACCTATCATAACCTCATGATAATCCACTCACCAAATTAGGTGTTCCATTTTGGCTTCATTATCCCCATCCAAAGATGCTTTATGACATGTTGGTCAACAAGTGTAACTCCCCTTTACAACTATTTTATGTGTTCATGTTTTTATATTTCCAAAGCAGGAGGCCCAACTTTTGGAGGCCATAATATTTGATTTGGCAGTTCAATTAGGCCCATTTTTTTAAATTGTAGAGCTCAAAGAGGTCCAAGAGATAGGCACCTAGGAACACCTAGGAATCGATGTTGAACAACCCAAAAAAAGTATTTTTCTATTTTTCAACCAGAAAATTGCATTATTTGTAATCTTAACATTAGGTGCAAAGTTGAGACATCTTTCCTAACATTCTTCCACTTGTCCAACACCTTGCAAGAGCAGAGGGAAAAATTACCAACACTAAAAACTAATTGCTAGGGGTTAAGAGGCCCATAGACTCACTACACCATATGAACTTGTTTGTGCTCATTGGCTTTTTTAAAGAATCTCAAACATTCATCAAAGTATCAACCTTCTCTAGTATCAACTTTCCATCCTCTACCATATCACAAACCAAATGGTACTAGATAGCAATGTGCTTTGTCCTCACATGAAAGGTCAGGTTCTTTTCCAAACATATGGAATTGACTATCATAATGAACCGTAATGGCTCCTGAATCTAGCTCAACATCTAAACACAATCTCTTAAGCCAGATGGCTTCCTTACAAGCATGAGTAGCTACCATGTACTTTTCTTCTGTAGTGGACAAAACGACCATAACCTGTCGCTTACTCATCCAGCTGATTGCACCACCATACATAGTGAAAACATATCCAATGGTGGATCTCCTGCTGTCAATATCACCAGCCTAATCAAAATCCACATATACACACTGAATGGAGGGTCCCTATAGGATAACCATGATAACAAATGAAAAACTCAAAAGTACCCCACAAATATCTGAAGACCCTCTTCATTGCATCCTAATGTACCTGTCCAAGATTAGCCATAAAATGACTAAGGACTCCCAGTACTTGGGCAATGTCAAGTCTTGTACAGACCATGACATACATCAAACTTCCAACAACATTAGCATAAGGTATTGTACTCATATCCTCCATCTCACTAGAAGAATTTGGACAATCCTCAACTAATAACTTTGTTCCCATTGTAACAAGAAGACACAATGGCCTGCAAGCTGACATGATGAACCTTTCCAACACCAAGTTCACATACTTTGGCCCAACCAAAGTTTTGTGTTCACTATATCTCTTAAGATCTCAATATCCAAGATGTACCTAGCTACCCCTAATTCTTTCATCTCAAACTGTGTTGAAAGTTGAGACTTCAATTCACAAATCAAACCCTTTCCATTACTGAAAACAACATATCATCAACATACAATGCAATAATGAGAATACGATCACCGTCCATCTCCTAGTAGATGCAATGATCTGATTAGGATCTCAAAAATCTCAAACTTAACACAAAGGAATCAAACTTTTGGTACCACATCCTAGGCGATTGCTTAAGACCATGTAGAGATTTGTTCAATTTACAAACCAAATGATCTTTACCTTTCTCAATGTAGTGCTCTGACTATGTCATGTAAATCTCTACCTCAAAATCACCATGAAGGACATTTATCTTCACATCCATTTGATCAACCTCAAGATCATCTATTGTAGTAAGTTATAATAGAAACCAAGTGGATGTTAGCTTAGCAACTGGAGAGAAAATCTCACCATAATCAATTCCCTCAACTTGGGAATAACCCTTTACAACCAATCTCTCCTTGTACTTCTCAACACTGCCATCTGAGTTGATTTTCTTCTTGAACACCCATTTGCATCTAACGGGTTTACGTCCATCAGGTAAAGGTACTTGATCCCATGTGCCATTTTTATTTAATGCAACCATATCTTCTTCCATGGACACTTTCCATGAATCTACATCATTCATAGCCATAGCCTCCTTTATAGTCCTAGGCTCATAAGTGTTAGAAATCAAAGCAAAAATACATCTTCAATGAGGAGTATACCTATCTAGTTGTTGTCTTTGCCAAGTGGACCTCCTCAATGACTGAGGTAGAGGTTCTCTCTTCTTTGAAACTATGAACTATTTAAGCTCTCCTCTTCAGGCACTTCATGGGCTTCTGGTTCAACCTTCTCAATCTTCGGGGTTAGTTGAACCACATTTTTTTCCATCCTTCTCTAGCTGCAATATTGTGGAAGAAGGCTTGACTTCTCTAAAGATAACACTTCTGCTATACAAAAATCTCTTAGCCATAGGGTCCCAAAGCTTGTACCCTTTCACACCAACACCATAGCCAATTAAGATACATTTTACAACCTTGTTCTCTAGCTTTGACTGCTTCTCCCTAGGCACATGTGCATATGTCTTGCAACTTGTTACCTTTTGACTCACCTTTGTTTATGTATGTATCGGTAATATTTCTTAAACAAGAGTCGGTTTACCGTACTATATTTTTGGTCATACCTGTGCTTCGTAAATCGACTCTTAGTCCTTCAATTTTTACCCGTGTGTCGTCTTTGTATAAAAGGTTTGAACCTTTGAACCCGAACCATTCTCAAAGTTCAAAGTTCAATGGTTCAATGGTCTTAAGGTTCATCACTCATTGTCTTCTTATGAGTCGGGTCACGCAGTTACCTTGTTTACTAATATATCGTTGAACCTTCCGCTTGTACTCTGCCGCAGGGTTCAATGGTTCAAGGTTCAATAGTTCACTGTTTTATAATTGGAAACCTTTTTACCAAAGCCGCGTAACTTTTTGTTGGTCTACATATCCCTTGCGTCGTTGAACCTTCGTATTGAACCATGCCTTCACAAGTTCAACGGTTCATGAGTGAAGTCCCTATTTCCGTAAGTCAATCTTTTGCCTACCTATAAAGTACAGTTGGCATGTTTGAACCATCACATTGAACCATCGCGTTGAACCATGTCCTAAAGGTTCAATGGTTCAATAAGTTCAAAGATTTAGTAATTTTGGTCCCGTTTGCTCCCGCGGCTTTCTAAGTCAAATTTAGCAGGAAAGTTGGAGAAAAATTTGTTAGAAACTCATCATGAAACCGAGAGCTCTAATTTAGCGGAGACTATGGATAATCATTGTACTTCATGATGGCGCGTGAACATTACTTGTTATTAATGAAGAAATCAGAGTTCACGTCTTTTCAAATATTTTTGGCACGTATTGTTTTGAGCGATAATTATTCATTCTGGTAAGTGCCATTATTAACCAAGAACAAGCCAATTTTAGCAAGAAAACATACTGTGCAATGCGGAGAAGGATAGCGCTGGATGTGTAAGGCTCTCGTTATTCAAGTTTTCGCAGTGAATTCAAATATCCTGAAGGTGAGTTCTGTTTCCCCTGTGCTATTCCGAATTCTTATACTGGAAAGAAGATCCTCTGGAATTTCTGTTATTTTCAAAATTTGAAGTGTTTTATTATAATCGTCCAAGTATGTCTTTGAAATCTACATGTTTGGGTGATGAACATGGCCCTGGTCTTACTTATTCTCACTCAGAATTTGGAGATACTGCATTAGTTCAATATGATTTAGAGGAATTCATAGAAAGAACTAGAAACCCTGTTCAAACCCCCACAATGAAGAAAATTGTAGACAGTGGTTTAGTTGAAGCTGCAGCCTTTCCTCAGGCTATATTTTGCCCAGAGTTAGTTCAAGAGTGTATGAACAGATACGATCCCCAAGACAGGTGCGTCAGAAAAGCAGACGGGGATGTGTTATTCCATGTTGACAGACAAACCCTCATGTCTGTGATGAAGATACCGCCTAAGGAGGCGTATTCCAGTCTTGACATTACTGCCTCCAATGGGTATTTCTTAGAAAAGAGACCAACTTATAAAAGTGTAATAGCGAGGAACTGGCTGCTAAAATTTCAAAAGGGCGGTTCAAGGCTGCCCAGGCCCCTTACTAGAGATCATTTAATACAGGAAGTAAGGGATATTGTGGTGTTGTTGCACAGACTGAAAGGCAATCAGCATGCCTATTACTGGGAGGACTGGATGTACTTTTTCATACAAGTCATCCTTCAAGGCGAACAATATTTGGATTGGGCTGAGATAGTGGCCGACTGTCTACATCAGAGTTTAAGTAATTGTCTGGGTAACAGGGATTTCTATATGTCTTCATATCTATTCTACTGTTTAGCATCCACAAGAGATTGGTTTGACCTGCCTCATGAGCCTTTAGATGAGAACAGTAAGATTTATGAATATTATTCACAGTTGCAAAGAAAAAATTGTTATGAAAATTATAAAAGGATTACTGATGTCTTCACTGGAAAGATGACCTATGAACTGGCAGGCAACCCAGGTAAGAGAATGACCAGTGAAGCAATGCAACTGATCAGTATCTACGGTAGCTTTTTTATCCAATTTTTTGAGTTCACTTATATCAGAGTTGGAGGATTTGAGGGTGAACCTGTGAAGTTGCCTAGATATGTATTTGATCATTTTGTACTGATGGAGGTATGTCGGCAATTGGCACATGTTGATAAGAAATTTCCATCAAAAAGGGGTTGTTGTATTGCTTTTCCTATTGAACTTGGGCATTATTCATGCCATTCAAAATCTGATGCCTTGAATCTGGAGGTGAACCTCAAAAGGTTCAATTTTCAATTCTTCACTGCCAGGGCTCAATTCGATAGTAAATGGTTTGTCAAAGATAACCTAGATTCTGGAACAGGGCACTCACACCTTCCTAAGCTGGAAGATTATTGGGAAGACTGCCCAGATGAATTTGAGGTTAGGAGAAGGCTGTGGTGTAGACTTTCTTTGGGGCAGATAATTACCCTTAATTTAAGCATGGACGTTTCTAGAATTTTTGATGATGATGAACAAGTGGTTGATCCACAATTTGAGAAAGTAGAACACTTAACCATTCCAGAGGTGGACTAGAGCAAGAAAGAGGAGGACAGAATTGAAATTAAGACCCTTCCGGTGATAAGGAGGACTGAGAAATGGTTGAGAGAAAAGAGACAGGAAGGGCTGCAAAATAAAAATGTCCAACAATTCTCTTCAATGGTTGCATCATCGCTTCCCCTGGACTCTTCTAATCAACCTCTTGCTATCTGTGGTGCAGGTGCTTCCAAGCCATCAACTGAGAGAAGCCCTGTGACCAAGAGATCCAGAAGAGTCCTCACGGATATTCTGCCATCTCGTGTCACCAGGCTGAGGACTAAAGGGAAAAGAAAGAAGCAGACTTCTGAAACAGTAATTGTTGATTTAAATTCATAGGAAGAATCAGAAGAGCCTATGGGTGACAAAGAGGCAAGCCCAAACAGAACAGAGGTAGTTGACACTGGTTCACAGTCAGAGGGCGTTCTGGAGACCCGTGAGATGTTAATGATTTCAAATGAACCCTCTGATGGAGAGAAACCTAGGAAGACAACCTTGGCCCCTGCACCGAAGTGGCTGGAGAGCTCCATATCTGACAAGAAGAAAGTGATTCCTTTTGTTGTCCCTTTAGAGGACATGGTAAGTAAATGTCTAGGGAAGACCCCCAAGTCCAAGAGACTCAAAACAACGTCCAGAATAAATATTGACCTAAACACTGGTAACTGGAGTGCAGAAATAGCTAAGCCAGTGACTGAGGAAGAGGTTCAAGATCCTACAGTGCATGATTTCACTGTGGAGAGGATAGATCTTGGTACTGCCTCCAGAGCTGCAGATGTGCACCACCTTGAGGCTTCCACTAAGAGAATGGTCAGTCGAACAATGAAAGATGAGAAGGACAAAAGAGAGTTGAAACAAGCTCTGCGTTCAATGGCAGAGTACATTGAGGCCATTAACAATCCTAACCCACAGCCGATCTCACAGGTCCCCTTGTCTTTCGACCTGAAATCACCTATCAATCAAAAAATGTTAGATCAAGTTCATAGAAGCAAAATGGTCTCAAAAACATTCGACAATTGGTTGGACAACATCGAACAAAAAGGAATTGAATATATTCATGAACTCAAAAATATATATGATCTGACTTCTGCCACTGTTGGAGATCTTAAAGCACAGGTTGCTGTTTGGGCAAAAGACGAAGGTAAGTGGACAAGTGTAATAAACCAAATAGAGGAAGTTCGGAAATATGGGTTGGAGAAGTTTTTGGCAGAAAAGAACTTGACTGGTGTGGACGAGGATTTGTTATATGTGAACAAGAAGAATATTGAATGGAGGAACTCCATATCTCGACAAGGACGCTTTGAGCTCACAAAGCTAATAAAGGAGATAACGGAATTCACCCAATCACTGCAACATGATTTGCAATGTATCGAGGTTAAATACTTAAAAGATGATGGAAAGCCTGTGGAAGATGTTGAAGCAGTGGTTCAATCTTTTAGAGATAAAATCAACTTTGTTAAAGAAAATGATAATATTCTGATTGAGGATTTCTCCAGGATTTCTAAAGTCGAGTCACTGCTCTATCTCTGCATTGATGCACTCCCAGAACACAGGGCAAGGTTTGGGAAAATGCGAAGGGAAAAGGAAGTTTGGAAATCAAGAATGAAGCATATAGGTATACCAAACTTCCCTAAAATTCAGGAGTTCGTTGCTGCCTTTCAGGAGTGGAAGACCCAACATGCTTCCTAGGCTACTGATAGCAAATTAGGAGATGCTGATCCGTCGCCCCAGTCATAACCTCATTGGCTCGTTCTCTTTCAATTCCTTTATTTATGTTATTTCCAGCAATCTTGATCTTTTTATAATCAGTTGTTAAAAACTAAATCCCGTACGGGTCAGAGTTATGTTAACTCTGGGTTTAATTTGCTCAAGGACATGGTTAAAAGATTCATATATATATGTTTTTATAATCTTTAAGGGGTTTTTTTTTTTTAGAAAAGAAAAGGAGGAGGAAATTTTTGGCTGAACCGTTCATATTTTTACATTATGTGATAATTGTCTGAGTAATTTTCATCTGTGAATGAGAAGAAGAAACAATTACTGCCTATTTTGGATCTGTGCATCTGAATGTGTGGAATTAGATTTTCTGTGTAAAATCTCCTTTCATCTGGTAATTGCTTTTTATTTGGACAATTCGTCATATGTGTTCTGTTCTTTATTGGTTCAGCAAGTTTGTATGAATGTATTCATGTATTTGAACGTATCAAAGTAGAATTTGCGCATTCTATCCTATTACTGTATAAATTTATCGCGTTCATGACATGGTTATGTATGAATGTTAGTCTGCCTTAAGCATTTTCTAGTTAAAAATGCATTTGGTTAGTTGAATAGGTTGAATTCACTGAAAATCTTAAAGGGAGCTATACCTAAATTCAGAGGGGAACTAATTTAAAAGGTTCACCCATTTGTTGTTTAACTCATCTGTTCTTTAAAAGAGGGGTATAGAGTCAGAATAAATTATTTTCAGAATAAGGACAAATCCGTTAACCAACACAACTAAAGACTCAAAGATGTCTCAATGAGAGATTTTTGCCAAACCATACCTCCATAGGTGTCTTATCAACAAGAGATGATGTAGAAGACTTACTAACTAGGTAACAAGCTATGGCAACTACTTTTGCCCAAAACTTTTGTTCTAAGCCAGCCCCACTAAGCATACTCCTAGCCCTCTCCATCAACATTCTATTCATTCTTTCTGCAACTCCATTCTGTAGAGGGGATATGGAGTTGTCAAGTTTGACTTTCTATTCCATGATCTTTACAGAACCTATCAAAATCTATCGAACAAAACTCGCTACCATTGTCAGTCCTCAAACACTTATTCTTTTTACCAATCTAATTTTCCAAAAGAGCTTTAAACTCTTTAAATTGACTAAAGACTTTAGATTTACTTCTAAGGAAATATACCAATGTCCTTCTATTGTAGTCATCAATGAAAAAAACATAATAAATAGATTTTGAAATCAATGAAACACTTACAGGACCAAAAACATCAGAATATATCAAGTCCAAACCCTAGAAGATTTATGAGAACTAGAATAAAATTGAACACAGTTTTTGTTTTTGTTTTCCATATATGCAATGTTCTCAAAAATTGAACTCAAGGTTACAATCATTCAATCCCTTAACAAGGTTTTTATTTTTCATGGTTCCATAACATCCCATTCGTTAGTGCCATAACATTGTTTTCTCTGTTGAAGGTTTTATTTCCAAAGAGTGAGTACCCTTAGGTACCTAGAAAGCATTACCATCGAAAATAGACACACCACACCTCTTTGTTGTCGGTTCTAATGGTGAAGGTGAAGATTATGTGGATCTCTTCACTATAGGAACAAAAGAACTATTGCACTGAACCGTGCATGCGTCCAACTAAAATAGAGTGCCAATCTAGACACCCTTAGCAAGCACCATAGCTCCTCTAATCATCTTACACCCTCCACTCGAGAAAATGACTTGCACACCCGCATCATTAAGTTTACTTACAAAAAGTAGGTTCTGTGTCAAACTAGGGATATGCAGTACACCATTGATCCCCTTCACTCGTCCATTAGGAAATCAAATCGTGACTCTTCCATGACCAACAATATTTAGATGAGAATCATCTCCAAGGTACACCTTCCCACCATCATATTCTTCATATTTTGTAAATCAACCCTGATGTGAGGTGATGTGGAAAGAGGCATCAAAGTCTACCAACCACACACCTTCCAATGCATGAGTAGCCAAGGCATCAACCAAAGCATCACCATCATCTTGGGAGGATCTATTAGAGTCATCATTAAAGTCAATTATTTTCTTCTTCTCATGCTTATAGTCTCTTATAAGGTGTCTGGATTTGCCGTAGTTCGAACATTTTGCCTTGAACTTACCAGGAGATTTGGATCTCCCATGGGATTTAGATCTAGACTTATCTTGCATCTTGTCCTCCTTCTTACCTTATTCTTTGGATCTTTCATGAATTGCTAGGGCCTCCTTGGCCAACTCAGAAGTCTTCCTTCTCATTTCTTCAGAAAGCAATGATGCAACCATTTCATCCATCTTGAACTTAGTGGTAGTGCTTTGAATGGCCATAACTAGGTGGTCCCATGAATCTGGCAAAGAACACAACAAAGTCATACAACGATCCTCCTCCTGCATCTTCACTCCCACAAAGCTCAGCTGAGCAACTAGCATATTAAAGGCATTCAAATGATCAGCTATGGATCCATCATCTCCCATTCTAAGAGAGTACAACTTCTTTCTCAAGAATAACTTATTTACCATAGGGATTTAGCCTAATAAATTTCTCCAAGCTTTTTCCAATGATTCACTGTAGAAGTCTCCTCATGAACATTTAACAAAACTGAATATGCCAAATAGAGTCTCACAAGACCCTTTGCCTTTTTGTTATTAAGTCCCAGTCTTCTTGTTTTATACCTAATGGCTTGGTACCAGATATTGTAGTCCATAGATCTTCATCCATGAGCATATCCTTCATTTTGAGTTTCCACAACTCAAAGTTTGTGCCTCAAAACTTATCCATCTTTATCCTTGATGTGCTTGCCATCTCTTCTTGCAATAAGATCAAAACCCTCTTTGTGCAAGCTCCCACTCAAACGAAGATTAGTACAAAAAACCCTCTACCCAACACCTGGAATCTAAGGTGATTAGGCTCTAATACCAAATGAAAGGAAGCAAGGTATGTGGAAACACTTCCTACATTAAACCTTTGAGGAGAGCGTTGTGTAAATTTAAATCTTTTAACAATTACAGAAAGTAGAAACACATATAAAAATAAAATAAACAATATACCATAACACAGGTATACATGGGAAAAACCCTTTCGGAAGATAAACCTCACACTCCAAAGTAACTCAATGTATTATTCACTAAACAATATACTATAACATAGGTGTACGTGGGGAAAACCCTTTCAGGAGAAAAACCCCACACTCCAAAGTAGTTTAATGTATTATTTAGTAAACACAGTTACAATACACTTGTAAAGCAAGCCTTCATAGGAGTATTGTCAACTGGAGATCTAGAGGAATTCTGAAAGCATAAAAATACCTACAAAACTCACTACTAAACCTCCACCTCAAGAATCCAATAAATAGGAGATTCAATACATTAAATCATCAAATGGTAATTACAAAACCATGAGCTAAAACCACCCAAAATAGTGGCACCCAAATCCTTAGTTAGATTTCCAAAACCCAAATTCCAAGATGAGTCCACAAGCTAAAAATAACATATTCCTTCTACTTGTTATAACCTCGTTACAATGCACTCATGAAATTGGGCATTTCATTTTGGCTTCATTATCCCCATCCAAAGATGCCTTATGACATGTTTGCCAACAAGTGTAACTCCCCTTTATAACTCTTTTGTGTCGATGTTTTTACATTTCCAATGCAAGAGGCCCAACTTCCGGAGGCCCTAAGTTTTGATTTGGGAAGCCAATTGTGCCCTTTTAAAAAAAAAATGTAGAGCTCAAAGAGGTCCATGTGATAAACACCAACGAATCAGTGTTGAACAACCTATAATTTTTATTTTGACCAAAAATTAACTCTATAGCGTAGAAATTGAGTTTTTCTATTTTTTAAGCTGAAAATCACATTGTTTGTAATCTTAACATTAGGTGCAAGGTTGAGACGCGTTTCTTTACAACAAAGTCTAGAGTCCATTGGGAGAAGATGAGTAAGAAGTTTGAATATGCTAAGGGGCTGTTCAAAAATAGCCTTGGCAAACTTGACTTTAGCAAACATGAAAAGAATAAAGCCTTTGGTAAGGTTTTGGACGACCTCTACATGTACCCCATTAGGGACCCAAGTAGAGTTAACCTAGTTACATAACATACTTTCAGAGGGGATACAACCCACAAAATATCCAACAAAGGTATAGTTTTCAAGCAACTTACAAGCATTTTCAAAATCATGAACATGTAAGACAACATCAAGAATAGTGGTATTACCTTATGCACTACTTTTGGAATGAACTTTCATGGTCATTTGGGAGCCATTTTTCTATGTATCCAAGCTTGAAGCCCTCACATCAAATGTTGGGTCGTTTCTACTGAGATCTCGCCATATAAAAAAGAAAAAAAATCACCCGAAGATGAAGGAACTAAAAAACTTGCAATAAATGTGGAGTTATCCTACTCCAAAATGTAGTATGACACAAGGGTGACAAGGATAGTGGAGAGACACAAACACACAGATCAAGCCAAACCAAACCTTAGTAGACTCTTCTCTTATCTTTGAGTAATGTCAAAAAGTAAAATTAAAATTAACACACAAAAAAAAAAAATAAATTCTTAAATAAAAATAACAAATAAAAATTTTTGTAAAATAAAAATTATGTAAAAATAAAATAACTCTTAAATAAATAAAATAACACAAACTAATATGTCCATTTTTTAAATTATGAATTAAATTTTTTAAATTTAAAACTGTTATAAATTTAAAATATATAACCCACATACTTTTATTCAATGAATGCACATAAGAATTAAATTTAAAATATATAACCAACATATTTTTATTAAATAAATGCACATAACAATAAACCCCACATAAAGTAAATAATCTATATAAATACAAGTTATACTAAACATAAATTGCAAAATATCAAATCAAACAAGTGCCACGTAGTGGTCAGGCTTTGTAGTGTTGTTATTATAGTATTTGTTTAGTTGTAATAATACTAATACTTTTATAATTTAAAATGCATTAAAATATTGTAAGTTTGAATAATAAAATAAAAAGTGTAATAACATGGCGAAATATTTTTGGTGATACTATAGATTTTTAACTTTTGACTAAATAAAATTGAAATCCTAGATTTTTAACTCTTGAGTAAATAAAATTGAAATCCCAAAAATAATCTAATTTCATAAAATAAAATGTGTAAAACCCTAACCCTAGTTAGGTGTGGAGAGATTTGAAATGTCTACGTAAGATATTAAAATATAATAATATTGAATACTATTACAATTTAAAACGCATTAAAATATTGTAAGTTTGAAGAATAATTACAAATATAATAACAATAACATATTCAAGAAAATTTTATGTGAATTCGTTTTGAAATGTCTTGGGAAATAAAATTGAAATCTCAAAAATAATTTAATTTGGTAAAAATAAAATAGCACTAAAATATTTACTTAGCTATAAAACTAAACTTTACAAATTCTGGTAAATAACACAAATATTTATAAGATATTAAAATGTAATAATATTAATACTATGATAATTTAAAATGTATGTTTGAAGAATAAAATAAAAAAATTAATAACATGGCGAAATAATGATACTGTAATTTTTAACTTTTTAGTAAATAAAATTGAAATACTAGATTTTTAACTCTTAGTAAATAAAATTGAAATCCCAAAAATAATCTAATTTCATAAAATAAAATGTGTAGAACCCTATATTTTTAATAGTATTATTAATATTATAACTTTGTCCCTTTGACAAAAAGTAATTTTTACGTTTAGCTAATGAAACAAAAAATTAAATTCATAAAAATTATATTCTTCACTCTCATAATTATCGCCATCCATTTAGGCATGACTTAACTAGTGGGAGACAAAATTTGTGTTCATAATTTGTTTACTTGCCACGTCCTCCCCTCAAACCAAAATTCTCTCCGCATTTAAATCCTGTCTTTTGATTGGTTTACAATCAATAGATTAATAACTAGATAAGTGTGAACTCATTGCAATAGTACTTGCGGAAGGCAAGTACTAATAAAAAAGAGCAAAATAATACTAGAGAAGCCCAAAGTTATTTGAACTGTAAGTGTAAATAAATTGACGCCATATTTTTATTCTTCAAAGTTTAATTTTGTAGTTAATGAAATATTTTAGTGTTATTTTATTTTAACAAATTAAATTATTTTGGAGATTTCAATTTTATTTACTCCAAATTTTTCTAAACATAAGTATGCTAATATAAGTAGCCAATATGCTTTTATATGTGAGCATTATAGTAGGGTTGCTCCTATTGGTGCAAGTGCTAGTTGATAATGAAATGACACTTTTTAGAAGTTATAATTGATAGATAGCCTTAAAAACTCTTGTAACAAATCTAAACAAATATAAAAATGTTGTTTAGAAGTTATAATTGATAGATAGCCTTAAAAACTCTTGTAACAAATCTAAACAACTATAAAAATATTGTACATAAGATAAAAGGGATTCTAAAATGTATCCATATTATATATTGACAAATATTATGTTTTGATGTAAATTATTTTGAATTAAAATTATAGTTACAAATATAGAAATATTGTACATATGATAAAAGGGATTCTAAACTGTATTCATATTATATATTGACAAATATGATGTTCTAATGTAAATTATTTTGAATTAAAATTATAAAAAAAGAGTTTTAAAAACTTTTCATAATATTGACAAATATTATACTTAATAATAATTCTACAACTTTATTACGCCGAAGGCGTCGGATACTTGACATGGAGGATCGACAGATGTCAGCAGGAGGCGTGCAAGACGATTGAAATGAAAATTTTTTAATGACGAGGCCACAGTACCCTATGGGACCCAGAAATGCACAAGGCCCACCCCGAAACAAGGCCGTTAGTCATTTTTCAACCCTTTCTCTAGCTCAGATCTTCTACTGTGAATTTTGATCAAAAAGTTTGCGGATTTGACGAGTCTAGTCTCCACCTGCCCGTTTTGCACCTAAGATGGTGTGAGCTAGTTCTTAGCTGTGCAATCAGTATTTTTGCTTTCCATTTAATGTTTGCTCCTATGTAAGCTTTTTCCTCGTGGTCCCACCCGGGGTTGAACTCTTTAATATAGTGAGCTTTTTTCCGTCCCATGGGATTGAATCCGTTCGATATTGCCAGTTTTTTTAATCGCCGTTTTCAGTTTTCTTAGTTTTGCGTTTTTGTCTTTTTCGTTCAACGATCTCCTCATATGCCCTGATTACTGTCTTAGCAAAATAAAAAAAAATGACTTGCATATTATATAAACTCTACCGATGTCACGAACCAATGAACTTGGAACAACACCCATCCGCTGCATTAAAAAAAAAACAAGAAAAAACACCAAACACGTGTCCGTTCCATAAAAAAATCTAGCTTATCTTTATCGTTTTAGGGATAGGGTAAGGGATTTGATGGTTGTTTCTAAATGATTTTATTAGATTACAAGTGGTAGCAGCTAGAAGCATTTCATGTTGTGATGTGAAAATAAAATTTGAAATTTTTTTATTTCAAATGATATTTATTATTATTAGTTCCTGCCTTCGGCAGGTATACTACTGCATCGGCTAGATGCAATTTCTCAAATTATTCGTCCAATCATGTGAAAGAACTAAAAATTTGCAACCACAATGCTATAGTTCATTATTTTTTTTTAATTTAATCATTTAAAAAATACCATTTATCTATTCTCTGATTGGTCTATGGTGTGAACAGTAAGGGTAAAAAATGAAATAATGATTTAAAAAATTATTGAATTTTCGAACGATGCCAATAAACAAATACAGTTAAGTACAGGTCGTGCAAAGTGACGGCGCCGCTGAGCTTGTTGAATTTATTTCATTTGCAATGTTAATTAATGTTTTTTATTTCATTTGCAATGTTAATTAATGATTTTTAATCATCCTTACAAGATGACAGGTCATGTCTTGATCGGAGGTTTTCAATTTGTATGCGCTTTGGATTGTTGTTTCTCAATTTGTTTGCACTCAGAGAGTAGTGAAGGTGGGCATCCGGAGGCCTGTGAAGCTGCATCTGTGGTAAGCCTCTATATGGACTTCTATTTCGTAATCCGTGTAGAAAACCAGTGCTACTGTTCACAGAAATTTCAAGATTTCAGATATTATATGAGTTTTAGATTGTAGAGCACTCTCAGTTATAGAAATTTTACAGTTTTCTCAAATTTCTGTTAGAGTTCAGATATCTCTTTCTAGAACTTAAGTTTTCTATTTTAGAAACTCGGATATCAATTATAGAATTCCCAGACATTCAGGTATGAATTGCCAAGTTTCAATATATTGACAAATTCATGATTTGGGAACATAAAAGTAGCTATGCAACTGTGTCACTAAATAACAAAGAAGGTTGCAGGAAGAACTAACTATACAAGTGCTCATGCTATATGCAGTATTACTTGTTTCATTTCTAGATACATTGTATATATTCAAGCTGTAAAGCATCTACTTATATTCTGTTGCAACTTTCTACTCTGCAATTTCTTTGGTACAACTTACAGTTCCTTTTAAGTGATTTCATGCATGTGTTCACTGTTTAATTTACGTTTGAATGATTGAGGCTCGGAGTTCGCTCAGTACCCATCATATAATATGCTGGAATTTTATGGCGACGGTGCTATAGACCTTACTTATACATAGCAAGGGTGTGAATTTCATACCTTGAAGCAGAGAGTATTAACGAATTTAGGTAATTTGCTAGTAATCCCAATTTGGAACAGAGGCTCGCCCTCTTGTTTGGTCCTCTACCAAATATTCTGTTTTGAAAGAAAGAATAAGGATATGTTATCGTGTCCCTATAATGTTTAATGGCACAGATTATGGTCACACAAGGAAAATACCCACAAAAAAAGTGCTCCAATCTTGTGAAGGAAAATGCAAATTTATATGTGAAAGAGAATTCATGACAGAACAACATTAGTTGGTACCCTTCTCCACACATTGGAATACTATTTTGTGAAATTCTGTAGAAGAGGTTAATGCTGGACATGAAGAGTTAAAATAAAATAGACTGTTTCCATCTGAATATCTAAACAACAATACCCAAATATATTCCAAATGAGGGGCGTTGCTACAAAATTAAATTATAAGCAAGAAAACACTGAGGTAAAATTGGGGAAAGAAGGGAGAGGTCAATGTAGGTTAATAACAAAGACAGTTCTCCTAATCAGAACAAATAATTGCCAATTTTTGTTTGCAAGACACAAATTAAATAAAAATGAATCTTAACAACTGGCATTAGCAAAATCATTAGAAAGGAAGTGAAGACAGCAAGCCCATGCAACCAATTAGTTGGATCTCGACTTACAAAAGTGAAAAAAAAATGGGCATGGCACAGTATAGAACCAGAGTTCCTCAATGTAGATATGAATGTACAGAGCACAATCTGCAAGATTCCATCTTCTATGGTAGCTTTTATAAACTTTCTGTACTTTGAGCGCAGCTGCTTCCTCTTTAAACCTGTCTCATCTCAATGAGGAAGTCTAAAAATCCATTTTCTTAGAACTGTTTGATCTCAACGATGCCAATTCCAAATCACCAGCTCTGGGAGTAATTATTTCGTGGGTAGGAGTTAATAAATCTTGGCCTTTAAAACTGATGCACCTCTCTGAAGCTGTTTCTATGTGGTTGCATTTGAAGGTCGTCTGAAAGCTACTAACCTCCGTTCCACATTTGAGAACCTTAAAAGATGCATGTGTTGATAAAATTGTTAGGGCTACAGCTGTGCACCTCTGAGACAGGTGGCGATTGTGTTTGCAAGTGGCGATTGCATTTGCTTTTGTCACGATTTAGATTTTAGGCCAGTTTAATTTTAGTTTCAAGGATAAAGGAACCGTAGCGTTATTGTTTTCCTATGCACTGACTTTTTAGTTTATTTTAAAATTTAAAAGACAATTTCAGATCCGCATTTATACGATCTGGTCTTTAAATTTCATCTCGTGGGTGGATAGTTTTATGGGAAACCCTTGGTTTATTCCTACGGTTTGACTGCGAGATGGAGGAGTATGCAGGAATTCCAAATTTGAGGTGGGGTTTTTCATGAATAATAAAGTAGCGGATATCTCTTGAATCCAAGCTAAAGTTTTCTTTTTCCAGAAGAATCATTTTGAGCTAGGGTTTTCCGATATATAAACTCCTTTTCTAAAAGGGAATTCAAAAGATTATTTAGAGATTCACATTTAAATTTATGTGGGCAATTTTTTAAATTTGGGTAATTTTTTTGTTCAGCCCTAATATATGTCCCAGGGTTTTTTTAATTAGGTATTTTGTTGAATAAGGGTTACATGAAGATGATCATCATCATCATATTTGAACCCCCCCCCCCGATAATATCCTGAGGTTCAAATATCATGATGATATCAACTTTAGGTCAGGGTAAGTTTCCCCGTCGAGCGGTCTTTGTATAGCGAGCATCATCATGATATTTCAACATTACCTAATCTTATCATATCATGCGGATCACCCTTAGAAAATCCACCTTCGGCATATTTGCATGCGCATGTTATAACCGTATCGCAAGGTCATCATCATGATATTTGCTGAAGTTCGAAATATGATGACGACAACTTCATATCCTCCTGATCTCCTTTTGCATAATCATGATCATCATCCTGATCTTTCACGAGGGTCATTCGCTGAAATTCGCTGAGTGATGGAGACATCATTATCATAAATCGATAAAGGGGATCATCATCTTCATATCCTCCTGATCGCCTTTTTTGCAATATCATGATGATCACCCTATCTATTCAGAAGAAGGCGATATTTCATTCCTTAAACAGCATGATCATTTTTTTACAATATCACCCTAGCGCAATATCATGATGACCTCAACTCATCCTTGTGCTTCGAAGACAAAATATCATGATGACGTCCTCCTGCCGATGAAATACAACCTTTTGAAAATATCCTGATGATCATCATCGTCACATTTTCCCTTTGGCAGGATATTTCCCAAACATGATCCGGTTGGTGAAATATCATGATGACGTCATGTTCTAAGTTTAACAATACATAGTTTTCTAGAACATCGAAGAGATGGCTGCATCTATTTATGATGATTTCATGTTGGAATCATTTGTTATTCTATTGATTCAAGTCGTCATATTATCCTTGTTGCTGATATTTGTGAAAAACACTGTACACTTTTGCATGTCGCTTATATTTTATGTATTGGCCTTACTGTACTTCTTTGGTGCTAGTTAGCTATTATTGAGTATGAATGCAAAGACATATAACAATAGTAAATTGTAAAAAGTGCTTCTAATAGTTTTTAATATTTTTCTGTCTAGATTTCTATAAGACTTGATAACAAGAAAACTAATATTGGAATTATATTCCCGTGATAGTTATATGATTTGCAAGATTCAACGACTAGTTATAATATCTTTTTTTGTGTATAGGCCAGCATTGAAGAAATCTTGATGTTACATGTTTGGTGTCCTGGCTTTGGATCTTGTTACAGTCTATCCATGTCTACTGTATTTGTTATTTTTACGTGTTATAGTTAAATTCAATATCAAAATATAAATAGATAACGCAGTTTGCAAGTTGTAAGTAGCAAAATTCTATTAATGATTATATAAGTGACAAAACCACTTGAAGGCATATATTGTTTAACAATGCACAATACCTTTTCACTTTGTAAAGAAATTAACACAATCCCATCAATATAATATTGCAATTGCAACTAGTTTACAATCCTTTAGACTTTTGCAGATCATTCTAATCCTTCACCTGCATCTACAATCCAAGCACAAGCTTATCAAAAGGTACTAAAACCTTTATTTCCAAGTCATAGTCAACTCTAGAAAATGTTATTGTCATCTATTCAAGTTCATTTGCTCCTTCATATCTCTTGTTTGTTTGTTTCTTCCATTGTTTAATTTATATGTTCAATATATTATTCATATATGCAAATTGCTAATTATTTGAAGCCTATGGCTCAGAGAATATGTGATGTCATTACAGTTGTCCAAGGATTGTTCCTACACTATTTACACAACTACGTAACAATTATTTTTGCAATATTTAAACAATGGCTTGGCTATTTAGTATTTTAACACTGTATTTATTTATTTTTAAATGTAAACCTCTGATTTGAAATATCAAAACCAAGTACAAAATGAATTTCAAAGTCACAGGTCTACACTGTTTTCAAATCAAAACTTGCTTCTTATTTTGAATTTTAATAAACCTTTTGTGGCTATCAATGATCAGAACTATCTACCAAATGGTGATTTCTATTTCTTTATTTTCTGAAGAAAATAATGCAAGTGAATGAATCTGACATTGCCATTGCCACTAGTTTTAAATCCTTCAAAATTCTCTTCTTCATTATAATGCCTTATTTTCTTGTACAATCCAAAAATAACAATTATTTTCATTACATTTAAACAATGCCTTGACTACTTAGAATTTTAGCATTGAATTTATTTGTGATTTGAAATAAGGAAACCAAATACTAAATGCATTTCAAAATTGCATATCGACATTGCTTTTAGGAAACAGCCTGCTTCTAATTTCCATTTGTAATATGCCTTTTGTAATTATCAATCATCAAAACTATCTAACCAATGGTTATGAATATATTACAGGTACACCATTTTTTTGATATTCTGGGATCAACAAAATTGTCCTTGTTTGCAAAAAAAATGAAGAGAACAAGAGTGCCAGTAGTTGATAAACAAAAACAGATCATAGATGTAGAGAAATACAAATTAGCAATTCAGACTGAAATTCTAAACATTGACTATGCATTGAGAAATGAAGGATTGTGTAGAATTCAAGTATTTAAATACAATGTAGGGGATTGCTTATTTGACTCGTTGGAGTTACTTCTTCATTCTCAATACACATCAAGTCAATTACGGAATGGAGCTATAGACCACTTCTTGAGTTGCCTCACACAAGGTGATCCAGAAGCAATCACCTCATATAATTATGAACTGGATAGTCATACATTGCATGAATTGCACGGTGTACAAAATGTTGAAGAGTACTTGCGTAGAATGCGTATTTCTGCAATGCATTCTACAAATAATAATGAAGTTGGCCTATGGGGTGACTTGTTTTGCATCCGTTGGTTGTCAAAGTGGCTAGACATACAAATATGCCTTTGGTCAACTACTTCAGGAAAAAAATACTTGCACTTCAATCCGTCATCCCAAGGACAATCGTATTCTATCTTATTTCATGATACAAATCCCATCCAAGGACATTTTGAGCCGCTTGTGCCTTGTCTAGTACAAGCAAACAATGCTAGCCCATGTATCACATCTAGACAACTAAAACAATTTCAAAGCAGTAATCAACAACATCATGATGGTGATTTTATTAGAAAACAAAAAATTGCAAATAGCAACACTACATCACTTCGCAAGATCAAACAACAAATATGTGCTAATAATCAAATGGAAAATACAACCAAGAAAACTAGACACTCAGCATCACCAATAGAATTATTTCAAAAAAAAATTCAAGATACATCGATACATACTTGTGCAATTTGTTAGACATTGCATTTTAAGAAAAACATTATGGCTTTTAGAGAGAAAGAAAAGCAAACATATTATAAACTGACAAATCAAAATAACAATGTATTGATGAATTATATTTGTCGCATATGCCATGAAACATTGAAACAATGCAAGCTTCCAAAATATGCAACACCACACCATATTCAAATGAATATAGCTTTACAATACGTAAAAATGCTTACGCAACTAGAAGAGCGCCTTGTTTCACTGAGAATTGCATTCGCACAAATATGGGAATTAGGTTACAAAAGACCCCAAATTGGATTGACTGGGTCTATCATTAATGTCCCAGTCAACATGAACATTGTACAAAATGCATTGCGACGCTCTGCCGATGAAACATACACTATTGCAGTTGCGCTAAAAAGACGGCTACAATATAAAAATGCATATCAGAAGGGGATGGTGCGATCGACTATTATAATGAAAGCTTTGAACCAATTGAGCGAAACAACTCTATACAAAAATGAGAAATTCCAATTAAATAAGCACTGGAGACAATCTCTTGAAATAGATGATGAAAGTGGCATAGTAGATGACCCTTGCACAAATGAAACAGGTTCAGAATCTGATACAGATGAGCAAAATCCTTGTGAGACCTTGGTCCATGGATACACAGAATCTAAATGTATACATGAAATGCAAGACAAAATCATAGAAGTTACACCAGCAGAAAACCATTATCCTATTGGAATCTTTAAAGACAAATATGCAGAAGAAATGAACTTTCCCACACTATTCTTTGGAAACCCACGTAATGACGACATTGTCAAGAATTTTTCCTATCAAAAAATTGCACAATGGGAACTACTTCATTCCAATAGACAATTTGCATATCATACAACTAATCTATTTTTCAAAACAGTCAAGATATTGATACATCAAGTTTTATCTACAATGTGGATAAGAGTACGAAAAGGTCAGTTAAAAGGAAGAAAACTAATAGCAAAAGATGTCAAATGCAAACCTAACCTAGAGAAGATTCTCAAATCAGACATTGGATATGTTGACTTTAAAAGAATAAGAATATCTCCGGATTATTTACACCAATTAAAAAAAAATGTCTTTGCAATGATTCGGCAACTTGGACCGCCTACATTTTTCCTTACATTTACTAGTGCTGAACAACATTGGGAACACCTTTCAAAAGCACTTGAAGCCTTGCATAATACATATTGTGCATCTTCACAACAAAAATACAACATACAAAATGAGAAAAATATTTTCTATCTCATAAAAAAAGATCCTGTAACATGTGTACGCTATTATAAACATAGAATCAATGCACTAAAACAATTGATATTTACAGATAGCTCTTTCTTCGGACAGCTCTTGGATTATTTCTCTGTAACTGAATTCCAAAATCGTGGCAATGAACATGACCACTTTCTTTTATGGATTAAAGATGCTCCAATTTATGGAAAAGATGAACTTGCAAATATTGAACAATTTATTGACAAATACATCACTTGTAACACTGATGATTTGACTCCTCAAATAGCTATCCTACATAGGCACCATCATACAAAACGATGCAGAAAATCAAAACAGCACTGTTGTAAATACAATTTCCCATTTCCACCAATGAAAAAAACTATGGTTCTCGAACCGCTGAAAGACAATAATGAAATTATTGTTTCAATGGCAACAAAAATCTTTTCCGTATTAGAACAATCTAATTATGACCAATTATTCTCCTTTCAAATGTTTCTACAAGACATCAACTTGAATGAGCATGATTACATCACAGCTATAAAATCAACAATCCATAGGCCTACAATTTTCTTAAAACGAAACCCTTCGCAGATATGGAATAACATCTTTTCAAAAAAAATACCAGAGCTATGGAAAGCAAATACAGATGCACAATTTGTGCTTAATGCATATGCTGCAGCAATGTATTGCAGCTCATACATGACAAAAGTGGATAAAACAATGACAAATGCATTTAAAAGAATTCGTAGGGACCATCAACAAAATAATATCGATGCTATAAAAATGATAAGTAGACTTGGAAATGCATTGCTAAATCTGCAACAAATGTCTACACAACAGGCTGTTCACATCGTACTATCACTTCCACTAAACTATAGTTCAAGAAAGTGTATATTCATTGATACAAGAGCTGATAGTGATCGAACTTTTGTTCTAAAGTCTGCAAAACAATTGAACAATGAACCAGATGAATCAGAAAATGTGGCCTGTAGATCTTTAATAGATTACTATTTAGCACGACCTGAAACACTCACACATATTTGCCTTGCACAATTCGTATCAGAATATAGAAAAGATGGGAAACCAATGCACCGCAAAGCTAAACCAAATATTATACGTTTTACCAATTTTAACAAACATGTTGACTTGGAAAATTATTACAGAGAGCATTTATTACTTTATGTACCCTTCACAATAAATGAAAAAACATTGAAACATGGTTTCCATTCATGGCACCATGCTTATTCATATCATGAAAACACAATTAATACTAATCGTATCAAATACAATTACCACATAAACTCTAAATGGGGCGATATTGACAAAGCTATAGATGAAATCTATTCTGAAAATAGTCACATACCAAATGAATTGATCATTTCAAATCAAAATCCACAGAAAGAAACATACAACATAGAAGACGATATTCAAACACTAAAGCATAACAAATCAAAAACTCAATTCTCTAATGCATTTGAAATTGGAAAACATCCACATATTATGGACAATGTTGAATACTTCAATTTGAGACGAATGTTAAACAGTGAACAACAAGCAATTGTAAAGGACATTGTGTTGAAGAAATTAAAAAATATTAAAACTCCACTACACTTGTTTCTAACAGGTGGAGCAGGCACTGGCAAAACTTTTACTGCAAAAGCAATATTTCAATGTCTCCTTCGCATATATAATAACTCCATTGATAGTGATCCGGACAAACCAAAAGGCCTAGTAGTTGCTTATACAGGAAAAGCAACTTACAATATAGGTGGAGTAACATTACACTCAGCATTTCAAATACCTTTCAACAAATCAGAATTCGTTCCATTGAATACTGAAATCTTAGATACAATGTCAAAGCATTATCAGCAACTGCGTGTGCTATTAGTAGATGAGATTTCATTGGTAGGTGCAACATTTTTATGTTGCATTGATAAGCGATTAAGAGATATAATGCAAATGCCAACCACATACTTTGGAAATCTTGATACAATTTTTTGTGGTGATTTATATCAAGCACAACCTGTACTAGATTCAGTTGTATTTGATAATACACCAACACTGACTGAATTAATGCCATACAACTTTTGGAAACACAACATAAAATACTATGAGCTACAATCAACTATGCGGCAAACAGATGAGAAGTTTATTGCAATACTCAATAGAATACGTGTAGGTTCACAAACAGATAATGATATACAGTACTTGAATCAGACTTGTTTACGCTCGCCACCCATCAACCCAACATTCCCCTATCTATTTTACAGAAGGAAAGATGTTAATGCACATAATCAAAATATGTTGTCAATAGTTCCAGGAGAGCTAATTGTACTGAGTGCAATTGATGAAAATGACGAAAACTACAATGAAATACATCTGTATAATCACACAATGTCTTTACCATCTCAAATACTTTTGAAACCAAACATGCTTGTAGAAATTTATGCTGGTAATTATGATACGCAAGACGGTCTAGTCAATGGGTCAGATGGAACATTTAAAGCATATACCATATCCAATGCTTTTGACATTGTTTGGATAGAATTCAATGACCCAAACATTGGCCACCATCAACGTGTTAAATTAACACAATGTTATAACAATGACATTGATAAACAATGGACACCTATACTTCGCACCACAAGGCCAATCCAAAAAATCTCAAACAACAAGAAAATAACTATTAGAAAACAATTTCCAATTCAACTTGCTTGTGCTAGAACAATACATAGATCTCAAGGACTCACAATGCAAGGCTTGGCATTTGATCCTACGGCCATAAGGCAACATGGATTAACATATACAGCACTTTCGCGGACAAAAACAATCCAGACATTATTCTTGTTAAAGCCTCTTACCAAGCAAAATTTCAAAATAAAAGAAAAAATAGTCCTTGAAATGTCTCGTCTAAAATCAACAGCACACTGGCAATTTGAAAATGGAGATATCAAACATAAGACTAATTCAGAACTACTATTGTGCACATTAAATACTCGCAATCTACACCTACATATTGAAGACATGATTAATGACACTGATATCATGGCATCTGATATCTTATGCCTTCAAGAAACATATATCCAAGACCACCATACAAATAATCTTTTCAAAGATTTCAATTGTTACTCAACATACCATATACACGGACTAATGTCTATAACCAAGAAAAACATATTAGTCTCCAAAACAATGCAACATTCAACATCATATACAGAAGCAATAACATTAACAATAAGCTCTATGAACAATCAAATTAACATATGTAACTTATATGCCAAGCCCAATGCTCCATTTGCAGATATTATAGCAATCACCAAGCAAGTATTCTCATGTGTTGATGGAAATGAAACCTTGTACCTAGTGGGAGATTTCAACATTGACATGTGTATAGAAAACTACAAAAAAAAATAGCTCCTGAATCATATGCAAAACCACAATATGCATTTCTTATTAAGTAGGTGTCATGCTCTATCTAGACCATTGATCGACCATCTATGGACCAATGCACTAACAAAAAAATTTGAAGTTTACAAATCGGAAGCATATTGGAGTGACCATCTTGCTACTTTTTTAAGATTTCAACCCTCTCAGAACACTCAATGTTCTTAAATATCTCAACTATTTTTGTTCAATAACATCCAAATCAACAAAAAACATATTTTGACAAATCCAATCTATATACAAACTACTGTTCAATTATGTATCATCCAATTTACTAACACAAAAAATCCAAATTTACAAATAAAAAGCATATTACAGCAACAACCTCACTGATTTTCCCTAATTTTAATCCTTTCAAAAAACTAAATATTCTTAAATATGCCATTTGTTTTAGTTCAAAAGCATCTAAACCAACACCCTCAAAATCTTGTCAATCAAATGAATAAATAAAACAATCCCTAATGTCCACGAAGAAAAGACATATGTATTACATAGCTTCATCATTTCAATACAATTTCATTTTCTTCTGTCTACAAATTGTCTTATTCTTTTATTCCATAGTACTAATTCTACATATTCTGATATAACATTAGAACAACAACATATTTTCATTTTGCCTGCAGAAATTTATGCAAATGACAAATTGATAAAAAAATACAGGTTACAATGGACAATGCCAAAAGAACAGAAGAACAAATGGACACTATTAACCAACAACAATTGAAAAGGTAAACAATATTCTTTCGTTACATGTACACTGTACCTTGTCAAAATTCTAGATTTCAACTAATTTTGTTTTGTTTTTTCCAGATCAAAAGTAAAGAGTCAAAATCAAGTTTCAATTGAAGACTTGAATGCACGTAAAGCAGGCAACATTTTCCAAGGCGATGTCATTGTGAAGTATAAAGCTATACTGGATAAGACAAACAAGACACGTGAAGTGCTACGCGCAGACCTCACAGACACAAAAGGTGAAATGACTATTACGCTAAATGTAACTGCTGATCTCGTTGCTCACTATGAAGACAAAATAATTCCAGGTTCAGGACTATCCATATCCAACTTCCAGATTGCACCTAGAACAGATTATGATCGTGGAGATTGCGACTGCATACTGGTTCTAACAAAGTCCTCAATAGTGGAAATCATTCCACGAGTTTGTATTGACTATAAATTCATCCCCAGCACAGCCATAAAACAATTGTTGGCAAGTACCGAACAATATGCTACAGGCACCATAGGTGTATTGGTCACAAGAGCAAAAAAAATAGGTCTCCAATATATTGTTGATGTGCAAGATGGAGATTCAGAGTTCGACAAAGCCCAGGTACACTTTTCAAGGTTCCACATACTAGTTTTAACTTTAAATCATTTTGAAAATTTTATTTTATATGGTAACTGCACTATATTTTAACATGCCTATCTCTTCCAACTCTTTATCATATCTTCCTAGCTTGAACAAAACTATGTTTCAGTTAACTTGAGACCACAACCCCTCATGATCCGCTGTATAAGTTCTCTCAAAAGTCTACCTGCATGCTACACTGTAATAATCTTCATTTTTCTCCTCTCATTATTTGCAAACAATGGTTATCTAAAGTTAAACTTTAAGCCCTTTTAGGTTATTGTAATTTCTTGCTTGGGATTTGCATTGTTATAGAATTTGATTTTCAAAGGTTATGTGACTGTTGACATATCTGTATACATGGTTATTTTTATAATTGCACTCAGTGTCCTTTTCGCTTTTTGTTGGCATTCAATCAATCAAACCTGCATCATCGAATCATAATAAAGTATTGATTTCCCCAGTAGAAGGGATCATAGTTGTGTAACTCCCCAACTGAGTCACAAAATACATGAGTCTGAGAAGCAAGCAACCCTAATGTGCAAAATGGATCAAATTGTAAAGACTCTCCAAGTCTGAGCATGAGACTTTGATTAATAAAAAATAGAGAAACAGAGCCCTCATTTGCAGGTCAACTACCCCATTTTGGAGTGGCCGCGTATATTGCTACATTCTTGGGAAAACAATTGCCTACACTAAGTTATTTTGGTGCACCCATCTTGTGGAGTCCAGACCTCTCTAGTACAAAAGAAATTGTAATGACTTCTACAGTGATTTCATGCTGAGATTGAAAACATAAGTGTCTATCCAATCCACATTATTGTATAATTACTTCAGAAATATATGTTCCCTCTATACTTTTAAAAAGGACCGTAATAATGTGAGCTTACGACCGACATCTAGCCAATCTCACTTCCAGTGGTCAAGTCCATTGTTACTGAATTTTAGCCAAACTTTTCTTACCCACCCCAAGTCATATGGTGTATCTGTATTGAATAATCTCGGTCTGTCTCATACATAACAGTTGCATTGACTTAATTACTATAGTTTCAAAGTCAGACAGGAAACTTAAGTGCCTCTCCAATCAACATTATTGTATAGCTACTTGAGATAAATAAATGCTCTCTAAAATACTTTTAGAAGACACTGTAATAATGTAAGCTTCCAGCCAATATCTGATCGCTGTAGGGCAAACCCTGTTTGACATTTTACTGTCAACAATAGCGGATTGATTTCTCTAGTAATTAGCTGCAATATGTTTCACATTACAATAATGGAATTTACACACAGGCTCACGCAAACACATGTAATTATCATCCATAACTAATCCTATTCCTTCATCTATCTTATCAATAACAATTCCTAAGCTCTTGTATGAAGATTCCACCAACTGAATAGAGGTTTTGACATAAAAGCTCCAACTAGTTACGGGTTGGAGAAAAACCCTGTGGCAGCTCATCTAGAACATCCAAGTTTCGAACTCAGACTGCTAATAAGCAGACACTTGTCTTTCAACCTTAAGCCTCGCCAGTTCAAAATTAAGCATCCAGATTCAGTCCCATTGCTATTAGATTACTGTTAGATCATTATTGATTAAAGACTCAAGTAACTATTATTTTAATCTGCTTTCCATGTGGAATATAGTGTGCCCCTCTTTTCCTTACATACTTGGTCTGGACTCTGCAGTGATTCAGATTTCAGGAGCAATCCAGGGAAAAAAAGTAAACACTAAATCACTTGATCTAAACTGTTATAAACAAGTATGAATCTACTGACAACAATGACAGTACAGAAAGGAAATGTAAAACCAATCACATACACAACAATAAAACAATATTGACAATAAGAACTGACACTACGACATACATATAACAGCTTCGTAAAAAATAAAACTCCGAGAAAATATGTCGAATAATTAAAATTTGTCTCTACCAATCGTGTAACACATTGTGTACAAACTAGCAAAATAAAAACACAATACACATAACAGGGAAAATGAGACTCTGCGCCTTTTATCAGTCCAAAAAAAAAGTAGTTCTACATAGTAACTGTTGACAAAATAGTGCCAACATACATAGTTTCAAATTCTACCCCGCAAAAAGAAGACAGGGTGACTACAAAAGATTGTCTTTTAGTTTTTAGCCAGCTAAATAAACATGGTGACTACAGAAAATTGTAAACGCAAATCCTAATTATCTCCCCTCTCGTGCACGTCAAGCTCGCCCTTAGCTAGAACAAACCCTAAAAACAAATGCTCATCCTTCATCAGATACAAACCCTAGCATTGAGAATCACTAATCTAGCTATATCTCTTCATAAATAGGCGACTACTTCAAATCGATTTTTTCATCAAATACAAATGCAAAAATAAAAGCTCTTTGTCTCAGTAAAGCTTCAAAATAAAGCAAAAATTAGGAATTTAAAGTGGACAACATGTTCCAAATGCAAGAGGTACATGTACTTGTTTATGCTTCGACTGTCTCCTTTCTTGTTTAAATTGTTTCTAGTTCTTCAACCTACTTTTCAATTAACATACATTACTCTTTTGCAGTTTCATTTCTTACTTACACTATTTACACCTACAGTTGCAGATGCACCGGAATTTTGAGGACCATTTTGTAAAAATCGAACAACAGCTCCGAAGCAATGAATTTCCACTTATCCTTTTCAAAAATATTGTCAAACGGATCAATGCAAAAGACAACATGCTTCACACTTGCCAGTCAACATATATCGATGTATTAAATGACAAAAGGACCTTGGATCACTTAAACAGTTTGCTGCACTCAACATTTGAGGTAACAACTCTTGAAATCTCCAATCTTCTCCCTGGCAAATCTAAAACAAAATTAACAAAAAAAAATCTTCCTAACCAAACAATACTTTCATATGTATTGCAGGTACAAGGAACATTGAAAATAGCTAATGCATTTTCCAGTCCTTTCCACGCATTTTGCTCAAAATGCGATTATAAATTTGATACCTATGGAGCACTTGACAATGAAACTGCCCAGTGTGATAGATGCAAGGAACAGGTCGCCTATATCTACTCGCACTATCTCAAGACTATTTTGACAACAGACAACAAACAGACAATACATTGCTCATGCGCCAACAATATCATCCAAATGCTACTGCCAGACCTGCAACAAATCAGCTATGACAAATACCTCAAGGATAAATCAGCAGTCATCTTTATGTTACGAGACTTCAGTAGAAAAGGACAATTTACATTGAATAAGTCTAATGTCATCATTGATGCATGTTGTCCTGAAGAATGAACACAAAGCATACGAAACTACATTTTTGTTACATATATCTTATACACGATACCTCTTTAATACTCTCTTTACTCTCTGAACTACACATTACTTTATCATTTTACCTAATTTTATATGTAATTGGTATTTTTGAGTACAAAATCAAACCCCTTAATCAAATATGTCTTAAATTTTCTTTTCGTTATAAGCAAATATTGGAAAGCTTCTTAAATTCTCTCAACCAAAATAAGAATGCTGTAAACCTCTCTCTCATTATGCATACTATGATAATCTGCACTAAAATCGTCTTCAACTTTCTTGCTTCATTGATTTACCTCACGAAGGCATCAACTTTTGTGTCTGGTTTTGCATGATCTTAGTGGTAGTGGCAGTTGTATATATATGATGACACATTGTTAAAAAATATTCATTTCTCTCTCCGGTATCTATGAAATCTAATTCTATATATGCAAGTGTGTAAACACTATAAAGCATTGATTCTATTTAAGCAACAACTATTTAGTCGTGGAGAAGAATCCATTCACGTGTCAAGCAACCGTGTACTAAACTGTCAAAGAGAATGACTACTCACATTTCACCAAGTTGTCTCAACTTTTATACACTTCTAAAAGTGTGAATAGCTGTTATCATACATATGGTTTATGTTGTCTGTTTTCTAGACATAAATTTTCAAAAAAATTTTGTTGTGATGGTTTCAAGATTCATGGTACAGCTGACTTCTAAAATTGATACATATTAACATAGACATGGTACAAATTTTATAAAAGTTTAACTATGGTTTTAGGATTTTAAACTGTTTTTTATTTTTTTACAAGTTTAGGCATTTGCATCTAGAACAGGACACCATTAAATGGAACACAACACTCCATAAATGGAACCGTTGCTGTTCCATGGCCACTGCGTTACCATTCAAAATGAAATAACATATTTTCCATCTACAACAGTTGTTCAGCATTGCAGATGGGTTGTCTAATAAAAGGCAAAAAGTAGGGAGTTGGTTGCATTTGTTGCAACATAGCATTGTTGTCAATTGACTAGGTATTAATGTTGCAAACCTAATGAACAAATCAACACATCCACTCAAGATATCTTGCACATGAATGTAAATGTTGCACATAGAATTTTACCCTACCTAACTGAAGTCTTTTCCTTACCTTACCTCTTTCAGGACCTTAGCATTTTGATGTATCGTATTCTCTATACCTTTCACTGACTGGACCTATACATGACACAATGGTAGACATGATTGGAGCCAGTGTATCTTTCATTTTCTTCTCAAAATAAAAGAGTTCTTCTCAGACCTCCAATGGGCCGCAGCTTCACAAAAATCCCAATTGAACTGTTTATGACAAAATGGCCATCGTGCGGTATAATTTTGGGTCTGAAGAAGTGCACTAGGATAAATTCAATAGAAAACTCATTAAGTGCAACTGAGGGCCAGTCAAACACTTCATAGTGTTGTAAAAAGTCTCTTAGCTTTATTAAGATCTGAAAAATGGTCATAAGTGCAATCTGTTTCGGTTGCTGGAGTGTTAAAAGCCATATTTTTCTCCCAGTTGTCAAAATTGTTAAACAATGAGCATCTTTTAGTTATGCACTTTATTATACCTTGATTTAGTAAATACTCTACTACCAATACTGTTTAGTAGTCACACTATGTTATTAACTATTTTTTAAGTCACAGTCACAGTCTATCAAATTAACAGTTTTTTAAGTAATTTGATAGACTGTGACTGTCCATGCACATTTTGGCTGTGAATATGTAACCTGTAGCTTTGATCCAATATGTATATAGAAAAGCACTATGACTGTGCATGCACATTTTGACTGTGAATATGTAACCTATAGCTTTGATCCAATATGTATATAGAAAAGCTTAAATCACATGTGTGTAAAGCAATGAACACAACCCTCAATTATGGATTAGTCTAATTATGTAATGAAAACTGACTACTGTCCTTTTTATGGATTGCTTGAAAGATACAAAAGTTTACTGTCAAAAAGTGTTGATAAGATTAAACCTTTGCAGCCAAGCAATACTATCTGCTTAGATACTATCATGCAATTCTGTTCTAATTTGAAGAGGCAACGATCATTATGGGTCAAGTTGCCAATTGAACAAATTCTAATCACCTATTCTGTAATATAAAATATATTTCTAACTTTTAATTTGGAAGCTTCTCTTCCTGTATGTGCACATAATTCACTCTATTACATCTGTATATTATAGATGGCCAATGCTTTTTCAGATGCAAAGATATTTTAATTATTCTAATGCTTACCAAAATTATTTGCAAATCATTTGTTTAGCCTAGGACTAATGGTCCTTGGTAAATTTATGATTCCAATGCACTTGAGTATTATGCGAATTATCTATCTTTAGTGTCTAAACGTTTCAACAATTCAATAGGTTCAAATGTTTAATCGTTCAATCGTTCAATCGTTCAGCAGGTTCAACAGTCCAACAGGTTCCACGGTTCAACAGGTACAAGGGTCCGACAGGTTGCACAGTTCAACACGTTCAACGATTCCACCAGCACAGCGAACATCAAAGCAGCATATATATGCGTGTGCATCTTATTGATTTTCATAGCTAGGTCAGATCCCTTCTAGAGACCGACCTAGTCACAAAATGTTGAATCGCCTATCAGCCTTAGCATTTTGAGCATCTCAGTTGTGCTATATGACATACACCAAGCCCCAATTGGGTGAACACAACATTCTATCTATCTTGAATTTACAAACAGGTCAAGACCTATTTCAAATATAACGTATATGTAATTTGCAACAAAACGTTTGTACAATCTCTTATTCACAGTCCATGATTCAAAAAACTATAAATATTATGTTACAGGATTTTGTAATACAGAAATTTATGTCATGGCTATTTCAGACAAGGGCTAACCAAATGATCAAATAATGTCCAGGGACAACAGATTCAATTCAGAGTAGACCCAATTCACAGAAACATTGATAACATGATTTCTGAACTTCACCACAAGGTTTTAGAGCTCAAAAATGTAAGCCACGTATCAGAATTATGTTTCTAATTACATGTTTTTTTATTGAGGTAATCTGTATAAATGCAGACAATTTATTGGCTGTTTTCTAAGTAATTTAATTTATTGTCACTAATCATTTTATGCATCAAATTTGCATTCATTCTACCTTTGTTTTGCCTACCATCGCTGACCGGGAAAATGCCACAGGCGCCCAAAAAAAAAACACTTTAAAATTCCACCGCTTCATTTCCCGCCCATCGACATGATCATCGCCATCGGCGTGTCAAAAAAAACGTGTTGGTCGATATTTACTTCATCATCATGATATTTCGCTTCTGCATATTGGGGAAAAGAACAACATCATCATCATCATATTGTTGAAGAAGAAAAGGAGGATATGGAATATGATCATGTTGCCGAGGAAAGGAAAATGATGGTGACGTCATCATGATATTCGGGCTTCATTGAAATGCTAAGGATGACGTCATCGTCATTTTCGTTAAGATCAGGGGATAAATGTAATATCGGGTCACCTAAGGAGCATGATCAGGATGATGAATGTAATATGACCCCTTTGCGGCCAAGGCAACCCTCTCGAAAGATCACGATGATGATGAGCATCGGCATATTTGCTTCTTCGTCGAACTTAGAATAAGACGTCATCATCATATTTCGCGAACCAGATCGTGCTTGAAAAATATCCTGTTGAAGGAAAAATGTGATGATGATGATGATCAGGATATTTGCTTCTTCGTTTATTAGATCGGGATGACGTCATCATGATATTCGGAGCCTTTGTTGAACTTAGAACATAACGTCATCATGATATTTCGCCAACCGGATCATGTTTGGGAAATATCCTGCCGAAGCGAAAATGTGACGATAATGATCATCAGGATATTTTCAAAAGGTTGTATTTCATCGGCAGGAGGACTTTACGAAATATCGGGTGAACAAACATGATCATGATGATCTTGACAACATGACAGGATAAAACAATATGATGATGACCCTCCTCATCGAATTATCATGATAACGTCATCATGATATTTTGTCTTCGAAGCACAAGGATGAGTTCAGGTCATCATGATATTGCGCTACGGTGATATTGTAAAAAAATGATCATGCTGTTTAAGGAATGAAATATCGCCTTCTTCTGAATAGAAAGGGTGATCATCATGATATTGCAAAAAAGGCGATCAGGAGGATATGAAGATGACGATCCCCTTTATCAATTTATGATGATGATGTCTCCATCACTTAGCGAATTTCAGCGAATGACCCTCGTGAAAGATCAAGATGATGATCATGATTATGCAAAAGGAGATCAGGAGGATATGAAGTTGTCATCATCATATTTCGAACTTCAGCAAATATCATGATGATGACCTTGCGATAGGATTATAACATGCGCATGCAAATATGCCGAAGGTGGATTTTCTAAGGGTGATCAGCATGATATGATAAGATTAGGTAATGTTGAAATATCATGATGATGCTCGCTATACAAAGACCGCTCAACGGAGAAACTTACCCTAACCTAAAGTTGATATCATCATGATATTTGAACCTCAGGATATTATCGGGGAGGGTTCAAATATGATGATGATGATCATCTTCATGTAACCAAAACCGAGTTTATAACATATGACCCTCCTAAAAGAAATCATGATGCTGACAATGCGCGTAAGGCCACTTGACGAGTAAAGGGCACTACCACCTAAGATTGACGTCCGGATATTGCGACTGCATGATTTTTATCGGGTGATAGACCAAGATCATGATGATCTTGACAACATGACTTAGGATATAAAAATATGATGATCCTCCTGCGAATATCAGGTTTGACCAAAACTATGACCGTGCATAACTTTCACATATGGAAGAATTTTTGAGTGAAGTAAAAGGCAAACCTGCATGGAATTTCAAGCTCTTTCTAAATATGAGGTCATAGAAACAAAATATGAACTTTGACAAACTGACCTCATGATGATGACCTACCTTATCCAATATCATGATGATGATGCACCTGACCTTCATTTTTACCAAACCGCCAGAAAACAGAAAAAACACAAGCAGAAGCAAAAAGCAAACATCAGCAGGGGTCCCCATTTTGCTAAGGAGCATAATGAGGCGTGTTGTGAACATCACAACAACTAGCAACCAAAACAAAACAATTAAATTCAGAGTGTTCAAGGAAACTAGATAAAATGAACTCATAATTTCCAACTATGTTTTCCTGCAAATTACTATTCAGCTTGAGACTTAAAGTATTCAATAAAGATGCATGAATTTCCATCTTCAGTTTAGTTGTGTGCATGTGATTAATTATCCTCATCTTGAAGATCGGTTGAACAAACCAGTGACTGACATTAGCCTACGTAGGTGAGGATATTCCCTCATAGCCGACCGGATAGAGCCTTGCTGCCAGCGAGCGTCTATAAATGTAAGTTCTGAGCATTTTCACAAACATACATTTAAAAATATAAGCTCTCAGAGAAGATATTTCAAAATACAAAGAAGGGCAGGAGAACACTCAGAAGATAGATGCAGAACTCCAGATTCTATTGTATTACAAACGAATAGTCATACATGATTTACAATGTAGGAATGACTCTTAGTTTCATTGATCATACTACAGAGAACTTACAAGCTTTACAGATACAGTAAGGCAGCCAGACATTCCACACGCACCTTACTGCAAACAAACAGCGACCTCCTTCTTCTACTTCTAAACTATGCTAAGCTAACTTGCTGTGTTTTCCTAGAATCCCTGTGTGTAGGCCCTAAAAATCCCTGTTGTCAAGTATTACAGTGTAGAGAGGCACAATATAAAGACATTCGGATTGTCCTCACTACAGCAAAAACCTAACTGAACCCCTGGTTCAAACCCCTGGTTACAGCAATAAATACAGGTAACCAGCTCTTCAAAATATCTCTGAGCAGTGTCAAATCTGGGCGAAATATTGCCCCTTCTAAGAAGTTCCAACAGCTCAACAATAACTTCTGTTTGTCTGTTGTAGTGATACCTCCAGCTGCAACTCTGTCTTTCACTTGAATGGCCTTGACTTTTCGCACTTTATCCTTATCTTCTTGCTCCTGAGATTGGATTTCCTTCCTCCATGAGGTCACTGTGTTGACTTTCCAGCTGCTTCCTCAACTACAAGCCTACAAGACAAGACAAGCAATAAGTATTTCATTTATCACATAAACAACAGGAAATTAAAATAATCATTTAAATCCAGGTGACTGTGCAAAATCGTGGAAATCGGATCCAAAATACTCTCAAACGCACCCAAAATGCGTTCAGACCGCTCAAAATTCACTGGGTCAACCATCACTGACCGGGAAAATGCCACAGGCGGCCAAAAAAAAAACACTTTAAAATTCCACCGCTTCATTTCCCGCCCATCGGCATGATCATCGCCATCGGCGTGTCAAAAAAAACGTGTTGGTCAATATTTACTTCATCATCATGATATTTCGCTTCTGCATATTGGGGAAAAGAACAACATCATCATCATCATATTGTTCAAGAAGAAAAGGAGGATATGGAATATGATCATGTTGCCGAGGAAAGGAAAATGATGGTGACGTCATCATGATATTCGGGCTTCATTGAAATGCTAAGGATGATGTCATCATCATTTTCATTAAGATCAGCAGATAAATGTAATATCGGGTCACCTAAGGAGCATGATCAGGATGATAAATGTAATATGACCCCTTTGCGGCCAAGGCAACCCTCTCGAAAGATCAGGATGATAATGAGCATCGGGATATTTGCTTCTTCGTCGAACTTAGAATAAGACGTCATCATCATATCTCGCGAACCAGATCGTGCTTGAAAAATATCCTGTTGAAAGAAAAATGTGATGATGATGATGATCAGGATATTTGCTTCTTCGTTTATTAGATCGGGATGATGTCATCATGATATTCGGAGCCTTTGTTAAACTTAGAACATGACGCCATCATGATATTTCGCCAACCGGATCATGTTTGCGAAATATCCTGTATCGGGTGAACAAACAAGATCATGATGATCTTGACAACATGACAGGATAAAACAATATGATGATGACCCTCCTCATCGAATTATCATGATAACGTCATCATGATATTTTGTCTTCGAAGCACAAGGATGAGTTCAGGTCATCATGATATTGCGCTACGGTGATATTGTAAAAAAATGATCATGCTGTTTAAGGAATGAAATATCGCCTTCTTCTGAATAGAAAGGGTGATCATCATGATATTGCAAAAAAGGCAATCAGGAGGATATGAAGATGACGATCCCCTTTATCAATTTATGATGATGATGTCTCCATGACAGCGAATTTCAGCGAATGACCCTCATGAAAGATCAGGATGATGATCATGATTATGCAAAAGGAGATCAGGAGGATATGAAGTTGTCATCATCATATTTCGAACTTCAGCAAATATCATGATGATGACCTTGCGATAGGATTATAACATGTGCATGCAAATATGCCGAAGGTGGATTTTCTAAGGGTGATCAGCATGATATGATAAGATTAGGTAATGTTGAAATATCATGATGATGCTCGCTATACAAAGACCGCTCAACGGAGAAACTTACCCTAACCTAAAGTTGATATCATCATGATATTTGAACCTCAGGATATTATCGGTGGGGGTTCAAATATGATGATGATGATCATCTTCATGTAACCAAAACCGAGTTTATAACATATGACCCTCCTAAAAGAAATCATGATGCTGACAATGCGCGTAAGGCCATTTGACGGGTAAAGGGCACTACCACCTAAGATTGACGTCCGGATATTGTGACTGCATGATTTTTATCGGGTGATAGACCAAGATCATGATGATCTTGACAACATGGCTTAGGATATAAAAATATCATGATCCTCCTGCGAATATCAGGTTTGACCAAAACTTTGACCGTGCATAACTTTCACATATGGAAGAATTTTCGAGTGAAGTAAAAGGCAAACCTGCATGGAATTTCAAGCTCTTTCTAAATATGAGGTCATAGAAACAAAATATGGACTTTGACAAACTGACCTCATGATGATGACCTGCCTTATCCAATATCATGATGATGATGCACCTGACCTTCATTTTTACCAAACCGCCAGAAAACAGAAAAAACACAAGCAGAAGCAAAAAGCAAACATCAGCAGGGGTCCCCATTTTGCTAAGGAGCATAATGCGGCGTGTTGTGAACATCACAACAACTAGCAACCAAAACAAAACAATTAAATTCAGAGTGTTCAAGGAAACTAGATGAAATGAACTCATAACTTCCAACTATGTTTTCCTGCAAATTACTATTCAGCTTGACACTTAAAGTATTCAATAAAGATACATGAATTTCCATCTTCAGTTTAGTTGTGTGCATGTGATTAATTATCCTCATCTTCAAGATCGGTTGAACAAACCAATGACTGACATTAGCCTACATAGGTGAGGATATTCCCTCATAGTTGACCGGATAGAGCCTTGCTGCCAGCGAGCATCTATAGCCCCGCCAGGGTTATCGTTACAATTCTCCCAAGTAGAGCCCCACTGCCAGCGAGCGTCCATAGCCCCGGTACAGTTACTTAGATGCCTTAATCTGGATTTTCAATATAATCCGCTTTATTTATTTATTTATTTATTATTATTATTATTATTATTATTTTTAATTTTCTAATTTCGAAAGATTTCATAAGATATAGCAATTTGTAACTTCATGATGCAAGGAGTGGACACTTGCTGAAATTAAGCTGAGAATTGTAATGGTAGCAAGGGTGACCTCTGATTTTTCACCTAATATCTACACTGGTATGTTCAACAAACCCAAGGATTTTAGGTGTGTTATCGTGAGAAACCTAGTTCGAATCCTCAATCACATTTATTGAATACAAAACTTCAAAAGATGAACAACTTTCTACATTCATGACAGTGACAGGTTATGTGTAAATTGCAAATGGTTAACCTGAATATCCTAAATTATATACTGTTTTCAATGGTTGCTAGTTTTGCTCCTTAATACTCTACAGTAAAATAAAGATCCCTGCTGAGGAGACAACAAACAAACCAAACAAACAGGCTGTACAAACAGAAACAAAAAGCAAAAACAAACAGAAGACAAGCTATACAAATAACTAACCTAAAAGGAAAACAACAAAAGAAGAACACAAAAACAAAAACAACTACCCTACCAAACTATATACAAGCCTCTACAAGGCAATTAGAAACCCAGGAACAAGACCCAAGAACACCCCTACTTGCATATTTCTTTAGATTGTACAGGAGTAACAGGGTACTAGTTATGGTTCTCATTCTAGCAGATTTATCTTTGAATTCTGAAAAAAATTCTGATATTCTAGATTCATTGTGTTTATCAGAATAGCTCTTAACTAGTAACTGAGACTGCTCATCAAGTTTATGATTAATCCATATGCAGGTCCTATCTCTTGAATTTCCATAATCAAAATAGCATTTATCATTGTTTACTAAGGAAAGGGAAGAGACAACCTGATGTGCCTTTAGCTCTGTGGAACACACTTGTTTATTAATAGCTGGCTTTTCATTTAACTCTACATTTTCATTGCCCAGCTCTATGTCTAGTCCTTTTTCAAGTTGAAAGATAAATGACTCTAGATGTATCATTTCTTCATCTTCATCCAGCTTTGTTTCTTCATTCTGGATGTTCAGTTTATCCTCAAATTTAGCAAACCTCTCAATGTTCTCATTAGTTTCCTGCACATCAGCACTTAAGTAAGTATCTTCATCATCATAATCTGACATACAGAAATTATACAGCCTTCTGGCCCTCCTTCTAGCACCAGAAAACTGCTGATGACTGTTTTGATGCAATCATAACAATAAGTTAAAATTCACATATAATGAACTGAAACTATACTCAAAAGATAAGAAGGAATCATTTGAGATTCAACTAATCCCAAGTCTACAATGGTTCAGTTGGTCAAGTTCAGTTGGTCAATGTGAAGCTGTAATGTTCAAGGGGCCTTACGTAGTTTAGGTTTGTTTTGTGGTTTACTGGCCTAAGAATATGCAAAAAGGTCATAGATTTCAACAAGTATTCTGTTCATTTGCATAACGGTGATACTATGCTGCAAGTTTCAAAGGGTTTTCTTGGATTTTTTGCAGCTTTCTTTTTTATCTGTTTATGAAGACTGTCTACTTATAGCTCTGTTATACATGCTTCTTCAAATTTGAGACAATTTCCTTTGGATTTCTACGTTTTCAGCTAAATATTTCTGATGGGTTGGGAAAAGTTAGAAAGATCTACTCTATACCTCATTTAATCTACCAAAGGATCTAATTGTTTCTGTCATGCACTATGTAAATACCACAGTAATTTGATCAAATCCACAGTAAAAACCCTAAATGTAAGTTCTGAGCATTTTCACAAACATACATTTAAAATTGCAAGCTCTCAGAGAAGATATTTCAAAATACAAAGAAGGGCAGGAGAACACTCAGAAGATAGATGCAGAACTCCAGATTCTATTGTATTAGAAACGAATAGTCATACATGATTTACAATGTAGGAATGACTCTTAGTTTCATTGATCATACTACAGAGAACTTACAAGCTTTACAGATATAGTAAGGCAGCCAGACATTCCACGCGCACCTTACTACAGACAAACAGGCGACCTCCTTCTTCTACTTCTAAACTATGCTAAGCTAACTTGCCGTGTTTTCCTAGAATCCCTGTGTGTAGGCCCTAAAAATCCCTGTTGTCAAGTATTACAGTGTAGAGAGGCACAATATAAAGACAAGACAAGCAATAACTATTTCATTTATCACATAAACAACAGGAAATTAAAATAATCGTTTAAATCCAGGTGACTGTGCAAAATCGTGGAAATCGGATCCAAAATACTCTCAAACGCACCCAAAATGCGTTCAGACCGCTCAAAATTCACTAGGTCAACCATCGCTGACCGGGAAAATGCCACACACGCCCAAAAAAAAACACTTTAAAATTCCACCGCTTCATTTCCCACCCATCGGCATGATCATCACCATCGGCGTGTCAAAAAAAACGTGTTGGTCAATATTTACTTCATCATCATGATATTTCGCTTCTGCATATTGGGGAAAAGAACAACATCATCATCATCATATTGTTGAAGAAGAAAAGGAGGATATGGAATATGATCATGTTGCCGAGGAAAGGAAAATGATGGTGACGTCATCATGATATTCGGGCTTCATTGAAATGCGAAGGATGACGTCATCGTCATTTTTGTTAAGATCAGGGGATAAATGTAATATCGCGTCACTTAAGGAGCATGATCAGGATGATGAATGTAATATGACCCCTTTGCGGCCAAGGCAACCCTCTCGAAAGATCAGGATGATAATGAGCATCGGCATATTTGCTTCTTCGTCGAACTTAGAATAAGACGTCATCATCATATTTCGCGAACCAGATCGTGCTTGAAAAATATCCTGTTGAAGGAAAAATGTGATGATGATGATGATCAGGATATTTGCTTCTTCGTTTATTAGATCGGGATGACGTCATCATGATATTCGGAGCCTTTGTTAAACTTAGAACATGACGTCATCATGATATTTTGCCAACCGGATCATGTTTGGGAAATATCCTGTATCGGGTGAACAAACAAGATCATGATGATCTTGACAACATGACAGGATAAAACAATATGATGATGACCCTCCTCATCGAATTATCATGATGACGTCATCATGATATTTTGTCTTCGAAGCACAAGGATGAGTTCAGGTCATCATGATATTGCGCTAGGGTGATATTGTAAAAAAATGATCATGCTGTTTAAGGAATGAAATATCGCCTTCTTCTGAATAGATATGGTGATCATCATGATATTGTAAAAAAGGCGATCAGGAGGATATGAAGATGATGATCCCCTTTATCAATTTATGATGATGATGTCTCCATCACTTAGCGAATTTCAGCGAATGACCCTCGTGAAAGATCAGGATGATGATCATGATTATGCAAAAGGAGATCAGGAGGATATGAAGTTGTCATCATCATATTTCGAACTTCAGCAAATATCATGATGATGACCTTGCGATAGGATTATAACATGCGCATGCAAATATGCCGAAGGTGGATTTTCTAAGGGTGATCAGCATGATATGATAAGATTACGTAATGTTGAAATATCATGATGATGCTCACTATACAAAGACCGCTCAACGGAGAAACTTACCCTGACCTAAACTTGATATCATCATGAAATTTGAACCTCAGGATATTATCAGGGGGGTTCAAATATGATGATGATGATCATCTTCATGTAACCAAAACCGAGTTTATAACATATGACCCTCCTAAAAGAAATCATGATGCTGGCAATGCACGTAAGGCCATTTGACGGGTAAAGGGCACTACCACCTAAGATTGAAGTCCGGATATTGCGACTGCATGATTTTTATCGGGTGATAGACCAAGATCATGATGATCTTGACAACATGGCTTAGGATATAAAAATATGATGATCCTCCTGCGAATATCAAGTTTGACCAAAACTTTGACCGTGCATAACTTTCACATATGGAAGAATTTTCGAGTGAAGTAAAAGGCAAACCTGCATGGAATTTCAAGCTCTTTCTAAATATGAGGTCATAGAAACAAAATATGAACTTTGACAAACTGGCCTCATGATGATGACCTGCCTTATCCAATATCATGATGATGATGCACCTGACCTTCATTTTTACCAAACCGCCAAAAAATAGAAAAAACACAAGCAGAAGCAAAAAGCAAACATCAGCAGGGGTCCCCATTTTGCTAAGGGGCATAATGCGGTGTGTTGTGAACATCACAACAGGTTCTTAACATATACTTGACCAGTATATGTTTACTTTCAGCGAAAATTGATTTTAAAAAATTGGAATTAAAGGCACAATATATACATTTATTTTACAATAATCATTAGTACTGCTATAGCAATCCTAAACAATTTCCATTGCTTTAATTATCAAGACAGTCTGTACACACGAAGTATTTAGAAAAAAGAACTATGGTCCTTAATACATAATGAAATAATCTGTTCAGACTATCTTGTATCCAAGATTTCATTGCACATTTTTCATCTAATGCTTTTTCCTCTGTTCTCAATCTTCTATTTGATGGTCTCCAGACTAAATTTGACATATGAAATCATTACTCACATGAGCTACTCTCATCCCATCGAGTTTTCCTTTCTCACAATATACTACACCAACATTAAATGCATAAAGGCAGGAACATGACGCATTGCGTCTCTTGTTATTATATGTGTATAATAGGCATAATATTATGAGATTTTAAAATTTTAGGTTTCAATGTCTTAGTGATTTTTAATGTTTATTTTATAATAAAATAAATATAATTTAAAATTAATTAATATTTGTTAAGTTTTTAATCAAAAATTAATATAATTATATTAGTTTTATTTTCAATTTTATTTGATAATTAAATATATAATGTTATATATTAAAATGTATATAAATATTAAAATTAAATATTAAATTAAATTAAATAAATATATAAATACACACACATATAGTTTAGTACAAACTTGTTAATATAATATAAAAATTTTTAACTTTAAAATAAATAAAATATCTGGTAAATAAAATTGTTATAGCTTCAATTTTATATTAATATAGACAATCTCTAATTATGAAAAAAAAAAATGTTATAGAATAAACTAAATTGTAAAGTAAAATAAATTTATTTATAATTTAGTATAGTTTTATGTTAAAATAAAATAATTTTGAATTTAAAATAGTATTATAATAAAATAAATTACCTCTAAAGTAAATAAAGTAACTTTATTTTTTTAAAGACATATAAATTTAAAAATATATATTAATATTACAAATGAAACTATTAAAAAATAGTCTACAAGTATATAATATTTACTAGCATATTCTGTATATATGTCTATAACATTTTATAAGTTGAACAAATTAGTTTGATTAGTATAAGAAATACAATTAAATAACAAATTTATAGTAATATATAATAGCTATACTATTTTTTTTATGTAATATAGTGTTTTGTATTATACTTAACATGTTTCATATATATTATTGTATAATTTAATTTTACATATATTTCTATTTGACATATTATAGGCATATGACATGTTTATATTAAAAAACTATTTGCCACATCTAGCTTGTAAAGTTCCTAGTGATAAAGTTCAAATTTGATATGTTTAGATTAATATATATTTAAAGAACACTTCAAACCCGGCCACTACAACCGAGCGACTTAACCACCAAACTTAACCACTGAACCACGCCCTTATCGGCAATATTTAAAATAATTTTAGTGTAAATTAAATACTTGTAAAAACAAATAAGTACAATACATTTTACTTTAAAATATATTTATAAATATATTAAAGTTATTTAGATTGAAAATATATTTATAAATATTTATAAATGTTGTAATGGCAAAGTGGAACATGAAGGGCTTGAAGATCCAAAAATAGTATGATTAGGTCAATGAAATATCATGGCAAGAAAAATAAATATTAATGAGGCTAATACTAGTATGGATAAAGTAGACAATTTGCTAGAGAAGTATATGTGGTGGAGTAGATCAAGCATACATATGAAGATAGTGTTAACACGGGTTTTATTTTCTATAGTGTATAAGCTAGGGATATCATTAATGAAATCTACTATTGTGTGTTGAAACTCTAAAGTGTATAAGATGGTAAAGGGATGGACTTGAATAATTTGTAGGAGGGGAATATCCAAGACTAATTCTACATAGGTAAGGTTTAAGTTGTTCAATGATACTATAATCATGAGGGTTGAGGTATTTTCCTTTATATGAAGAGTTTACAAACATCTTGAATCATTTTCCATACAATCTTTCAAGTTTATGGGAGGAGAAAGGGGGATTTGAGATAGTGTGGTTGGTTGAATTAATGTCATTATGTGAAAAGGAAGGAGAAGATGAAGATGGATCTTTGGGAAAATGATTTTGAGTTTTGTTGGCCAACATGTAATGCAGGAGAGGATACTACCTTACTTAATCTTTAGGGTTCTTTTTAGTTTTGTTTCATAATCCTTTGTTGGACTTGATTTTGTTCTATTTCTCCTGCCCAATGTTGGGGCTACTATTTTTGGTTGATACTTGGTTGTTGTATGTCTATTACACTATTATTTTTTGTTCTTGACTATTAAAGGGGAAGAAGCCCTTTCAAATACTCTATTTTACTTTTAATCAAAAACATGTAATGGATGGATATTGAAATTTGTGATATTGACTTATAGAGGTAGGAATCATTCTAAAAGAAGATCCATTAGCACCCAAGCAATCAATAGGTTTTAAAGAGGATGGATCACTAGATGAAGGAAAATTGGTGGTATTGTGAAGAGGTAAACAATATTTGTGAGGTTCAATGTGTAAATAATAAGTATCAAAGTCATGGAGAGGTGATTTCAAAATAATAAGGGGTGAAGTCTAAAGAACCCCAATCATCTCCAAGCAAGGGGTTAGATGGCAAAGACAACTGCAATTTTGGGATGTATAGTGGATGAAGAAGCTCCTCAAAGGTGTTCAACAATAATGCAAGTCTAATGATTGCACAAGGCAAGGTGAACCAATATTTAGATCACAGAACATGTCAGATCAATTTCACACAATACAGATTGATTTTGCAAATGAATCAAAATAATAATGTCCATAATTTCCAATACTTATTTTTAGTAGTCTCTTCAATTTGGACAGGAACTTGGATATGAAAAAAAATGAATTTATGATCTATTGAATTCCAAATTAGTACAAAAATGAAGGTTTCATTATTCTGTCAAGTTACACTTGAATGCATTACATGCCTTACATAATTCACAATCCATGAAAACTCATATAAAATAGTGGAATGCTTCCCCTCTAGCCCATCCCTTGTGTTCCTGTTGTTGCTTGTCAAATTATTATAGGGGCTTCCACCTATTATTAGATCAAAACCTCCAAGTGAATTAATCATTTCATCAAGTTTTTCTTTTGTCAAATTTTGCACATCTTTCACCTCAATCAATTTACCTTTTTTATGTGTTTTTTTGCCCAAATATTAAGGATAAGCTTGTTTTCTTTAGACATTTCAGTTCTAGAGAACAAAGAAAGGATATTGGTCCCCTTTAGATAGATAGGCTTCAAAACAGAAAGATGGTATCCTATAATGAATAAATCAAAGAGATACATTCTTTTCTTCTTCCATTTTTACATCTATGGAAGCCAATTGACTCACTACTAGATGAAAAGAATACAAATTTCTTTTCATAAATAACTTATTTACAAGACACTTAGTTTGATGTAATGCAATAATTTTCTCATAAACTCTTAACAATCAAGACCGAATTAGAAAGACACAACCTAATAGTAGATCTATCTCTTCTATCCAACTTGTCCCATTTATTTTGATCCATTGTAGATGGTAGAAAATTGAGTGCAACAATTATTATGATCCACTAATCTAGCTCCACAAAAAGATCTCCAACCTTCAATTTCCACAACTCAAAGTTTTACTGACTGCACTTCTCAATCCTAATTTTCAAGGTGTTGGCAATGACTTTTAATTTTCAAATGTTATTTCAAATCCACATGAATTATCCCACAACAAAAGTAAAAAAGCAACATAAGAAATGTATCCCTTCCTTCATGGGATCAATCCAAACAAAGCTTTGATACCAAATGTTGGTTTTACAATGCTTATTCCTCAATTAGGAGCAATGGAAAGTAATAAAATTTGTTGATCTAAAACACATGTAACTTTAATTAAACATAGAAGAATAAGTGAAGGAGATAGAGAAGATAAGATGACATATATACTTGGGAAAACCCTTCTGAATAAGAGATCCACCACCAAAAGTAAACCTTAATATATTAGTGAAACACGCCATTTGCTTAAGGACCTGATAATTCACCTTTAAGACCTCTTTAGTGTGTCCATTGCACACTAAAGTGTAGCTATCTCTAATAATATCAACATCCCGTCTACCCCATCCCTTATGTTCTTGTTGTTGCTTGTTAGACTATTATAGGGGCTTTCACCTATTATCACATCAAAACCTCCAATTGAATTGATCATTTCATCAAGTATTTATTTTGTCAAATTCTACACATTTTCCACCTCAATCAATTTACTCTTTTGATGGTTTTTTCTACCCAACTTTTGAGGATAAGCTTGTTTTCTTTACAAACTTTTGTAGATAGAACATAATTGAGTGGTATACCCAAATGATGCAAAGCAACTTCTACACCCCCAATTCTAGTGAACAAAGAAACGATATTGATCCCCTTTAGATAGATAGGCTTCAAAATAGAAAGATGGTATCCTTTAATGAACAAATCAAAGTGATATATTTTTCCTCTTCTTCCATTTTACATCTATGGATGAAAATAATTTAAATGTTTGGTTACAAAATATCCTTCATGCATCTTTAAAGAATACAAATTTCTTTTCAAAAATAACTTTTTTACAAGACACTTAGTTTGATATAATGCAATCGTTTCATCTCATAAACTCTTACCAATGTTTTGAATTAGAAAGACAACCTAATAGTAGATCTATCTCTTCTAACCAACTTGTCCCATTCCTCTTGATCCATTGTTGATGGTAGAAAATTGAGTGCAACAATTATTATGATCCACTAATCTATCTCCACTAGAAGATCTTCAATCTTCAAATTCCACAACTCAAAGTTTTACCTACTAAACTTCTCAATATCAGTTGTCAAGGTGTTGGCCTTGAATTCTGATTTTCAAATGTTATTTTAAATCCACATGAATTATCCCACAAAAACAATTGAAAGAAACATAAGAAATGTATCCCTTCCTTCATGGGATCACTCAAAACAAAGATTTGATACCAAATGTTGGTTTTACAATGCTTATTCCTCATTTAGGAGTAATGGAAAGTAATAAAATTTATTGATATAAAACACATGTAACCTTAATTAAACATAGAAGAATAAGTGAAGGAGATAGAGAAGATAAGATGACATATATACTCGGGAAAGCACTTCTAAGTAAGAGACGCACAACCAGAAGTAAACCTTAATATATTAGTGAAACATGTCATTTTCTGAAGGACCTAATAATTCACCTTTAAGACGTATTTAGTGTACCCATTGCACACTAAAGTATAGCTATCTCTAACAATAGCAACATCCTGTCTCTAAGCTTCATTCATTAATACATGGTGTGACCAATACAATTGAAAATAATTTCACTAATTGAAGTATAAAAAATGGACATTTGCAGCATCTTGAAAGTCTGGCAAATGGAAACAACACTTAACACCTTTTATTGTTTGAGTCTCCTCTCATTTCACTACCATCCCAACAATAGATGATCGATGTTTTTGGTGCAGGAGCACCTTGGCAAATTAATATTGCCCTGGACAAATCTTTGAGTTTGATTAAATTTGTATGCTTCCACATTGTAATGAGGTTTATCAAGTCATTTTTATGTGTTTAGGTCATTAGGAGTTTCAAAAATGCAAAATATTGCAAACCATGTAAAGGTTGTCAATGTAAAATTAGAAAAAAGATGCAAACTTGGAAGGTGAAGAGTCATTTGGCTCTTGGTTCGCTCCAAATCAGTTATGAACTAAAGAGACATGTTTTAATGCCTTTAAAAGGCCTTGTAACCATGAATAATTCGTGGGTGGTTGAAGATTTGAGCATGGAATGAGAAAAAATAATGTTTTCCTATATTTTCTTTCAGAAATTTGCTGTCTTTTGCTATTGTACGGCCCTGTATGGAATTGAATGGATGCCTAATGGATTGAAAATATTAGATCCTTCAACCAACTTCCATTTGCTTCTTGTCCCATGCATTTTTATTTATTTTTGTGAAAGATATGAGTGTTTTATGGATTGTAATTTTCTGATTTTCCCTGCAACAGTCCTGTTACAGCGTTTGGTATGGTTTTGTAAGGACATATACAGGAGTAAGCCATATATGGTTGGAAAGAGTATTGAGTCTACTTTCCATTTCTTTTTGTTGTATTAAATTTAATTAAGATTTGAAAAGTTATGGCATTTTTATTGAGGGTAGGTCTGCAGAGTTTAATTTTCTGAAAATACAGTCTGAAAATATGCATGGTACGACTTGGTACAGTCTCACATTGATGCATATAATAGATGGATGGAAAGATATGTGTTTTTAGTTTACAATTATTTTAGTTTAGTATAATTTCATTAAGTTTTGTGAGAGATATTGCAATTTTGGTGAGGGCAGGTCTGAACGCTGCCTAGGGTTTGTAGTTTTGGGAAAAAAGTCATAACTTTCTCCCCTACCATTGGATCTTCATGAAAATTGGAGGAAAAGTATATATTAATGTTCTATTCAACCTGACCAAAACAATTGGATTATTTCTTTGATTTTTTTAATGTTATTGAGGATAGTTTTGGTCCTCCTACCTCTGCATCAGTTTTTAAGCATTCTGTTGGAGTGAACTGTTGCTATACCAGCCATTCATAAATATTCACAATGGTATTGGTTCATTGGAGCAAGATATTATAGCCCATTGGGAAATAATTTTGAAGAGCTACCATCTATGGAATTTGCATCGTACATATCCAAATCTATTAACAGACATTGATGATGACAAAAACTAGAACCATTGTCATCATATAGAGGAAGAGTAAGAGAGAGAAGGGGAGACAAAATGAAAGTCAGAGAGAGAGAGAGAGAGAGAGAGAGAGAGAGAGAGAGTGTTTATTAATACAGATGTTGTCCTCTTTTGACTTCATGGGTAGATCCCTTTAACATTTATACACGACACTTTAGTTAAACGACAATCATTCACATGAAATGTGATGATGGTTTGAATGTCTTTCTCTATTTTTCCTGATAATTTAGAATTCAGATGGTACACTACTTGACCGACTTTATTTTCACTAATTCCAAGTGGAGATGAGAGAGAGAGAGAGAGAGAGAGAGAGAGAGAGAGAGAGAGAGAGAGAGAGCGTCACTCTCTCTTTTTTTATCTCTCTCTATTTTTGTAAAAGTGTCATTTCATACCAAGCTCCACTTTTGACATTGTAAAAGTACCATAGCCTAATCTTTAATGTAGGGTTTTCCATTACAATGCTTGACCATAGCCCCAATTCTATCACACAAGTAACACGTTTTGCCACTATGTTTATATAGTTAAGCTTAGTTTTGTAATCCATGATGGCCAATGATTTTACATTTTCAAAATTTTATCAACAACACATATCATTACATTCTTTCAATTCTACTGATGGATGGACAACAACCATTCACCATCAAAAAAATTGTATGCTCTCTTCTCAAGAAATTACTTATTACTTTTATCTACATGCTATCTCGGCGTACCCATTGCACACTATGATGCGATTGCTAGTAGACGTCTTCTTAGATAAACACTGATCTCCTCTTTCATGGGAAAGGGGCCCAATTAATTCCCTTAGAAAATTAATAACAATTGATTTTAAGACTTAAAAAATCCAAATATTATAAACAAATATTGTGAAGGCTTGTTTTTAAAAAATATTGATGGTTTTTGTCATATCCCGTTTGCGTCGAAAAAACAAATATTAGAGAGTAGAGAAACTATTTGGCGGAAGGCCATGGCGGGCAGATCCCGTGCCGAAGCTCCTCCACATCATCAGGATTTTTTTTCTTCTAACTGGTATGTACCGATTAACAGATTTTTGAAGCTTTCACGGTTCTGCATATCTATATGGTGATGTTTTGATAATTCTGTGTTACAGTTGTGTTTTTTTTTTAAAAGTCAGTGTTTGTGATAAGGTCAAGAGATCTGCTACATTTAGTCTAGCTTTTTTGTTTTCAAATTTCAATTTTTTTCCCCTGAAAGCCTGGCAAAGAAGGTAATGGAAAAGAAAAGTATAGAACAAAGGAAATGCGGATTTCTGTTGAGATTTAACATAGAATTGTAAAAAGATCATGATGTAAATATTTAATTTGGTTCAAAGATTTTCACAGGAAACACATTAAACCAAATTAAGCAAAATATGCATCTCTTTGATTTTGTACGGCGATCTTATGTAATTGTTTTTTTTTGGTTTTTTTAAAGGTTGGTGTTTTTGTTCAGTGTCTGATGAGGTTGAGGGGTTCGCCTGCGTTCTCTGAAGTTAGTTTCACTCAAACCTTCCCGAAGAAGGGTATTGAAAAGAAGAGAGAATCTAATATCTATTAAAAAATTGACACAAAATTACCAGAAGATAGTTGAACAAATATTTAATTTGGATCTAAGATTTGAACAGTAAAACATTTTGGGTCAATGTTTTCAATGAGATGTGGGCTGTTCTTAAATATCATCCACTTCAACAGTCAAAGGTCAATCTTGGCCAATAAAAATAGGACAAATATTTAACACTTTTTATTGTGAATGAGGTGTAAAATAGCTATTGATTGTTTGACCATTGAAGTGGATGATTCTGAAAAGCAGCGAGGAGGATGGGGATGCGTGTCTCATAGGCTAAGCAAGGTCAGGTGCGCCGAATATGTGCCTTCCATATGCTGTAAGGTATCTAAGCACAGTTGGGTGCATATCGTGCCAGGCATTGTGCACCCTAAGAGAACCTTTCCTTTCTTTTCCTTTCCCTATATTGAGTGAGGTAGTTCACTGATTCTTGTTTTGGGCTGAACATTTGAGTCATTGACTAAGAATCGGACTGTTATCCAGAAATTCACTCTATATGTCCCTTCGTAAAACACACAGTGTAGTGTTATCCAGAAATATTACTTACTGATTGATTGTCTTTATAGACGTCGAGGTTCAAATTAAATTCTTTGTAATTTTCCTTTTAGTCTTGATTTGATATTTCATACTGCAAATATAGTAGGCATGAGTTTTCCACAGTCCATGAAATAAGAGAGAGTGCTTTTGGATTAAACTGTGTATGTTTTTACTTCGACATTTCGGATCATATTCAATGATCCATCAGCAGGAAGAGGATCATCCAGAAGCACTCTCTATTACTGCAAATATATACAAATATATGTATAATTGTGTCTTTTATTGTTGCTTATGTAACAACAGACAGTTAAAAGGAAGTATGTTTAAAAAGGAGAATTCTGTTTCATGCTCTGATTATCATTCTTTTAATTATAGTAATGAATTGTGTATTGACTGTGCAACAGACAAACCTGGTGGCAAAGATTGGCACTATAATATTTCCGCTGGTAGTAGTTTTAGAGCCTGTGATTGCCCTCTTCACGGGTTGTTTTACTGCTAAATCGCACAAACTTCCTCACGGCTACGAAGAGCTAGCTTTGCTGGCATCCGAGACTGTCTGTAAGTATTACTTTTATTTTTTAATGCATTTAGTCTTTGTGGTGCTTCGTTATTTGTGGGAATAACCTGCGGGTTTAATATCAAGTCAAATTATCATTTTTGGGAGTCAATCTTGATTCTAATATCTAGTTAACCTTCTTGAATCATCTTTAATGGGTAGTGGCAGTTGGCAAGAAATTCTCACAAGTCATGAGTTTCAACAATTCATTTGGCACTTATTGCATCAGGTGATGCTCAGAAGGTTCAACTTTTTCTGTATAACAACAAATTGTTTTGCAAGGCTTAACACTCACATAGTAAGCCCATATCATCCGATCCATTACTCTAGACGAAACAAGGGATAAAGCTTTTTCTATGTTTAAGTTGAAGTGAACATGCTCTGCAAAAGTATGAAAGCTTTTTTATCAATAAAAAATGTTAGTCTAATTATAAATAGTTGGGAATAAAGTCGGAGAGATTTTTGGAAGGTCAATCCAAAGTCTAGGAAAAATGGAATCTGTAAGGGGCCAGTAGCTCAGTGGTTGAGTAGTCTGGCCTAATGGGAGATTCTAGGTTTGAGTCCTAACTGGTTCATGCTTTTCAGCAGAGATTATGGATCCTTCAAGGCCTAGACCTCATATAACCAGTGTATTGCAGTGACTCATCTCTAGGAGATGATGATTTACATAGAATAAACTGTACTAAATTGTACACCCAAATAAGAATTATGAAAATTTAGGAAACGGGTCATTCTGTAATAGGCAATCAGTGATGCAGCTATCCGAAAATAAAATATGAACAGATAAACAACCACCACCCCTCGGTATTGTGTGTCCCAACTAACAGAGCTTGCTGTCTCTTCATGCTATGTTGCCATTGTTAGTATCTTTGAATGCCATGATGAACAAGTCTTTTGCAAGAAGAAAAATTAGGGTCATTTCTCATTGCTCGGTGGACTAGGATGACTTGACTTATTGGCAGCAGCCAACAAGACCTTAATTTACTGATGATTTGAAGCCAGTCACTAGGTTTTGATTCCAACTATATCCTGGTCTACCTGAATGGTGTGAGTTCAAGAAGGAATTGGATCAAATGCAAGTCTCTCGAGACTTTGGCAGAGCATATATACCTTAGAGCAGGCATCTAAGCCAAAGAATTTTTGTGCATTGCAGTGCAGTCTCTCGGGGTGTGCTTATTGAAGATTCTGCCAAAAACCAGGAAGAGTTTTACTTTAGTGAAAAGTAATTTAACATTGGATTCTGTAAGAAATCTGTTACGAGACAGTGAACCTAAATCTGACTGACCTTCCTTTCACCTTGAAGTATATGCCAATCCACTTAAAAGACTTTAGCATGTAGTTTTTTTTTTCAATCTGTGAATTGAGGGACATGGGGCCTTCTTGCTTTTTATATATAAAATTCAAAAAAGGTCCTATATATATAAAATTCAAAAAAGGTCCTATAGTATTTCCATAACCCCATGAACAGGGGATACATATGAGGATCAGCTTGAAAATCTAAGCAGTATAAACCTATATATATGACAGTAAGATTACAACATAGTACTGTATATACTAAACTTGCCTATAAACCTGAAAAAAGCTAATCCAGATCTATGACTTCAGTTTTAATGACTTCGCAACTGACTGTGCCATCTTCATTCTTGATCAGACCTGCCATATGGATGAGGAATTTAATGGCTTTCTTAGCATTGTGGCCCTCCTAATACAGTGAGGCCTAGAAGGGGGTAGCAAGTTTCACAATATCCAGACGAGGAGAATAATCCCATTCATTTTTCACCTAAAAGCTTTGCATTCTGCCCACTTCCCCAACTAGCTTTTGAAACCTAGCCTCCAGCTCTTTGAAAGTGCCCATGGAGACCAAACCACAAAACTCCTTGCCTGCCATTGGAAGGGTTCCACTAGAGAAGCATTCAACCGTGTCAAGAGCCTGCTCTAAACCTCCTCGGTGCTTATCCCTAATGCAGTGACTAATGTAGTGATAAGCCAACTGTAATGTCCCCTTTTTGGATATTCCTGATTTCTTTAACTGCACACAATAATAATCACTAGAAAGGGACATTAGAAATATTAAAGATCAATAAATTAGATAATAATCAGTTCATAGCATTATTTATATTAAAATTCATCTATCATTCATATTAAGTTCATCTATCATGGCATAATTATCAATACTTCATAATATAAATAATGAGATCAAATCATCATAGCATAATCAATATTTAATTCAATACATATATTAACAAGCACAAAGTATACACACCATACATGAAGCATACACGTAATTCACAGAGCAAACATATACTCGTTTCAGGGTTATTCCCAATGGTCATCCACATAATGAAATTCTATGAGAAAGCATATAGGGCGCTGAGAGTATGTCCTCAATCAAGCCCAAGGGTGCGGTACGTCCATCCCGGATAATTCCACCCCTTGGCTCACAAGTGGCAGGAACTCCCGTCCATCCAACATGGGGTGGCCTACTTGATGAAGGGACCAGTGTTGCCACTCGTCCCCTAATATGCATTTCATATTCATTCCAACTGTGATGGCTCATTGGGTTAAATGGGTAATATAAAGTACCTCTTGATGGATTTTAAGTTTGGTTCCTCAACCAAGCCCAAGGGTGCGGTACGTCCATCTCAAATAATTCCACCCCTTGGCCCACAAGTGGCAGTAACTCCCATCCATCCAACTTGGGGTGGCCTACTTGATGAAGGGACTAGTGTTGTTGCTTTTTCCCTAATATGCATTTCTTTGTCCTCTTTAGCCAAGCCCAAGGGCGTGGTACGTCCATCATGGATAATTCCACCCCTTGGCCCACAAGTGGTAGGAACTCCATTCCATCCAACTTGGGGTGGCCTACTTGATGAAGGGACCCATGCTGCTATTGTTATATATATATATATATATATATTGCTGTAATTGTCAATGCTGTTTGGATTTCTTACTTATTTATTTCTGAGTATGCCTTATTTGCTGTTAACACTTGTTGTATAGCCAATATATATATACTTGATATGTTTCCTTTTGCTTGATTTATATGACTTCCTTCCAATAGAGATAGCTTTCTTTGATTGATACTTGATACCTCAGATATTTGCTAGTTTGATTGATTCAATAATAGAATCATAGAGCTCAATAGAATGATAGAATCATAGAAGGACAGAATAATTGAATAATAGAATGATGGAATAATAATTCTTTGTTGTTATCAATTATTATATATATATCACTACGGATATATTCCTTGCAGATTTATCTCTGCCTTATATATATTCTCTTGTTGATTTGTTGATAACAATCCCAATATCTGATGTCGAATTTATGAGGGTTGATACTTGGAGAGATGATGATTGGTAATCCATCCAATTCGGTGAGCCTGTAATAAACCATGCTTATAACCTGTGGCCCATATAATGAACAGTAGGTATGTGGAACTATTGATAATTGCATGGTTATTATGACTTCATATGATTCAACTTTGAAGTTGAGTATGTGGACAAGAGATTGATCTGTGCATTTAATCGCTGCCCTTAGCATCATTGCTGCTCTCCATAATATCATCGCTGCTTTTCATGATATTATCGCTGCTCTTGAATGATCATCATATATATATATTCTATTTGCTCGTGTCATTGCTGCACTTCACAATTCTGCTCATACATACATTCTTCTTCACATAAACTCCATAATTACATCTGCTCAAATCCTTCTTGTTATTCTGCTTTTCATATGCTTTAAACCAGAATCATATTCATTGCGTTTCCTCCTTTCTAACTCCAACTTTCCATACCTTTATATACCCTATCGCCTACATGAAGGGAGGTGACTCTATCTTGAAAAGAGGCGATTACATAGAGAGTCGGCCTTGCCATAGATTAAATTTAATTTATTTTAAACCTTCCACAATGAGCGCTTATATCAAGAGGTCGGCTTCTTTATTTGTTTTTATCCTTCACCAAGGACGTGCCATCATATTGGGTCGGCCTAGACAAGAAATTAATTTATATAGTATTTTCCAATGGTGGCGCCATTACAAGGAAGAGTCGGCCATGAGAAGGATTGTAGTGCTGCCTTTAAAAACAAGTCGCTGCCATGTAAATAGATGAGGTCAGTTATGTAGAAACTACAGTTAGAGTGCTGCCAAATTTTGTAATGTCCCTTTAGCAAACATATTTTGAGAAAGGGAGATTTCACCAACGCTTTAACCATCTCCTTGTCCTTCACAAAATCAAGCAAAATTTGAAATGAACATGGAAGATATATTAGAGTTGACTGTGTGCCTATTTGTCGCTTCAGGTAGTCTGTCTCCAATATTTCTTTGATTGCCGCCTCAATTCCTCCTCCCTATATAAATAAAATCTTACCCAACTTCACATCAATATCTCCCCTTGAAATGCTATTTCTTTTTTTCTTTTTTAAAGAACCACATCATATTAGAAAGAAATCAAAGTGTACATATTCGACTATGCCATGCCTAAAAGCTATTCGTCCAAGCCTGGGCAATATAGAGAAAAGGATACATACGAATTCATTGGGACAAATCAGAATTTAGAATCTTTCTTAGATCCTCTTGAAGCTTGGTTGACCACCACTGAGGGAGCAAAACCATAACAAATAAGGTTGTAGTTGTCAAGAGCCCAATTGGTTAGCCCATCTACTACTTTATTGCGTTGTCTGGGAACATGGCTGAATTTAACCTCCTGGAACTTGTCCTGCAAGCTTTGAATCTTTTCTAACTCTCTTGCTATTTACCAATTTTTGCTATGGAATCCCTTAGGATCAGATAACAAGCTGATGATTACCTTTGAATCAGATTCAATTTGGAGTTTTTGCCACCTAATTTTGAAAGCCTCTTGCACCCTTTTATAAACAGCTTTGATCTCCGCTAAATTATTCGTTATTTGTCCCAATTTTTTAGCAAAGAAGAAGGCTATAGATTTATCTGAATATCTACCAATGCCTCCCATACTAGCCTGACCTGGATTTCCCCTTGAAGCACCATTTGTGTTCAGCTTACCGTACCCAAAAGGAGGAGTTGTCCAACGTCTATCCAACTAATTTTTCTTTTTAGGATGAAGGACATGCATTGTTGAAGTCCTGTGTTGCAAACAAAGTTGTTTACATAAATGCCTCCATTCCAGAGTGAGAATTTGAGGTAGACAAATCTTATGCTTGATAGATTCAGCTATATTCATTTTGATCTTCTCCCAAACATAACTAATATCCCTGCTATCCTGCTGGAAAATTCTGTTGTTTCTCTCCTTCCAAATGTTCTAGAGTGTAAGGGTGATGCCAAACCACATCGTCAGGAGGAAGTTTTGACCCTTGGATAGATGGCTTTGCCATGCTCTAATTAGCTGTTCAAAAGACCGAATGCTAATCCAAGGAAGATTAAACACTTTGGATAAAAACTGCCATAAGGAGAACACCCATGGGCATTGGAAAAATAGATATGTGATGATTTCCTCATTGTCCAAACACAAAACACAATGAAAGGGGCCATAAAAGCCACATTTCATGAGCCTATCCCCAGTTAAGACTCTTCCCTTTAACACCAACCACACAAAGAAGCTCACCTTGGGCCATATAGCAAGCTGCCATATGAGTTTGAAGATATCCTTCAGCTGATGGCAAGTATTCTTGCTTAGAGTAGCATAGCCTGAAGAGACTGTATATTCACCTGTAGGGTTGTTTCCCCAAGCTAGGGTGTTAGACATTAGGGAAGTTGATAGAGGATGACCCAAGAGAATTTTATTTATCTGAGATTGCTGCGCTTCTCCCACTTGGATTGGCCATTACAGAGAGGGAATCCAACGCTGCCCTATCTCCCAGGGATGAGTGGTGGGTTGACAGTAGTGAGCAACTTTGGGGTAAGTGTAGGAAGATGGGGGGCCAAAAAGGGGTCTTAGTGGCCACTTTTTTTCTGAAATCAGGAAATACTGGCCTTGGATGAGAAATTGAGCATAGTTACACTCAAAATTTGGAGATGCAACCAAAACAATGTTCGTAGTGCTCCGAGTCTACTTTCTAAACTACTATTTTGTTTTGAAAATGGCATAGATTAAGGGGTTCAAAAGAGGGAGCCACAGAAATTGGTGTTGTTTCTGTCAAAAAAACATAACATAGCATGTTTTGTGGCTCCCTCAAAAGGTCAACTTTTTTTTGGTATTTTTAAAATTGCTTCAGTGAGAAATTAGCTAATAGCATGTAGTTTATGCCTGATTTTTTTGATAATTTTTTGATGAATATTTGATTTTTTACAAATTTTCAAAGTGGACACATCCTAAAAAATAGAATTTTGGCCGTGCTACCCGTATAAATTTTGAAAACTAATTGAAAATCATTTTTTTATTTTTTTAATATTTGTAGAATGGAGTCTAGTTTCTAAATATGTAATTTTTTTGAAATTTGAATGAATAGTTATTTTACAATAAAAAAAGACCAAACAGTGGTTTTTGCCTAAAAACGGACACACAAACAAAAGAAATTAAAGATGAAAGACTTAACATTGTTAAAATGTGAAAAAAATCACATCGTCAAATAGCTAAGAGAAAGCCTAACATTACCCATGTGTTCGATTTGTTCGACCTTGAAACACGTGCAAATCTGAGGGTCAGCACAAATGAAATTATGTGAAATTTTGAAGAATATAGAAAAACACGTCTGTGACTGTTCATAAGGCACTCTAAGCCTTTGGGTTGGAAATCTAAAGCAAATCCCAAGCCTAAGGCTTGGGATTCCCAAAGCAAGACATAACGCGAGCGCGTTATAACGCGCTCGCGTTATGTTTTGCCTTGCATTTTTCCTTTCCTGCAAGTATGTTGTTTGTCATGTTTGACATAACGTGAGCGCGTTATAACGTGCTCGCGTTATGTTCCCCTCAAATTTTTTTATGTTCAAGGCTATTAATCATGAGGGTTAAGGGATAAGGGATAGAGTTGGAGGGTTTAGGGATAAGGGATTAGCATTTAAGGTATAGTATCGAGCCCGTTGAGGGTCTAGGAATAGGGATAGCGTTTAGGGTTTAGGGATGAGGGATGACAGATTAGGGTTGAGGGTTTAGGGTTTAGGGATAGGGTTGAGGGTCGAGGGATCAGAGTTAAGGGTTGAGGGATTAGGGTTTGACATTGAGGGTTGAGGGTTAAGGTTCAAGGGTCAAGGGTTTAGGGTCAAGGGATTAGGGTTAAAGTAGAGTGTGGAGGGTGTAAGGATTAGGGATAGGGTTGGAGGGTTTAGGGATAAGGGATTAGGGTTTAAGGTATAGTATCGAGTCTGTTGAGGGTTTAGGAATAGGGATAGCATTTAGGGTTTAGGGATGAGGGATTAGAGTTGAGGGATGAGGGATTAGGGTTGAGGGTTGAGGGATTAGGGTTTAGGGATAAGGTTTAGGGTTTAGGGTTGAGGGATTAGGGTTTAAGGTATAGTGTTGAGGGTTGAGGGTTTAGGATTAGGGTTTAGGGTTGACGGATTAGCATTTAATGTCGAGGTTAGGGTTAGAGTGTCGAGGGTAGAGGGATTAAGGATAGGGTTTAGGGTTGAAGGTTTAAGGATTGAGGGTTGAGGCTTTAGGGATGAGGGTTTAAGGCTTAAGATATAGTGTCAAGTGTTGAGGGTGTAGGGATAGGGTTTAAGTTTTAAGGGTTAAGGGTTGAGGGATAGGGATTAGGGTTTAAGGTATAGTGTTGAGGGTCGAGGGATCAGAGTTAAGGGTTGAGGGATTAGGGTTTGACGTTGAGGGTTGAGGGTTGAGGTTCGAGGGTCAACGGTTTAGGGATAGGGTTGAGGGTCGAGGAATTAGGGTTAAAGTAGAGTGTGGAGGGTATAAGGATTAGGGATAGGGTTGGAGGGTTTAGGGATAAGGGATTAGGGTTTAAGGTATAGTATCGATTCTGTTGAGGGTGTAGGAATAGGGATAGCATTTAGGGTTTAGGGATGAGGGATTAGAGTTGAGGGATGACGGATTAGGGTTGAGGGTTGAGGGATTAGGGTTTAGGGATAAGGTTTAGGGTTGAGGGCTGAGGGATTAGGGTTTAAGGTATAGTGTTGAGGGTTTAGGGATAGGGTTTAGGGTTGAGGGATTAGGATTTGATGTTGAGGGTTGAGGGTTTAGGGTTAGGGTTGAGAGATGAGGGATCAGAGTTAAGGGTTGAGGGATTAGGGTTTGACGTCGAGGGTTGAGGTTGAAGGGATTAGGGTTAAAGTAGAGAGGGTTAAAGTAGAGTGTGGAGGGTGTAAGGATTAGGGATAGGGTTGGAGGGTTTAGGGATAAGGGATTAGAGTTTAAGGTATAGTATCGAGTCTGTTGAGGGTTTAGGAATAGGGATAGCATTTAGGGTTTAGGGATGAGGGATTAGAGTTGAGGGATGAGGGATTAGGGTTGAGGGTTGAGGGATTAGGGTTTAGGGATAATGTTTAGGGTTGAGGGTTGAGGGATTAGGGTTTAAGGTATAGTGTTGAGGGTTGATGGTTTAGGGATAGGGTTTAGGTTTGAGGGATTAGGGTTTAGGGTTGATGAATTAGGGTTTAATGTTGAGAGTTGAGGGTTGAGGTTGAGGGATAGGGTTAATGGTTAAGGGATTAGGGTTAAATAAGAGTGTCGAGGGTAGAGGGATTAGGGTTTAAGGTATAGTATCGAGCCTGTTGAGGGCCTAGGAATAGGGATAGCGTTTAGGGTTTAGGAATGAGGGATTAGAGTTGAGGGATGATGGATGACAGATTAGGGTTGAGGGTTGAGGGATTAGGGTTTAGGGACAAAGTTTAGGGTTAGGGTTGAGAGAGGGTTTAAGGTATAGTGTTGAGGGTTTAAGGATAGGGTTTAGGGTTGAGGGATTAGAGTGAAGGGTTGAGGGATTAGAATTTGACGTTGAGGGTTGAGGGTTTAGGGTTGAGGGTTTAGGGATAGGGTTGAGGGTCGAGGGATCAGAGTTAAGGGTTGAGGGATTAGGGTTTGACGTTGAGGGTTGAGGGTTGAGGTTCGAGGGTCAACGGTTTAGGGATAGGGTTGAGGGTCGAGGAATTAGGGTTAAAGTAGAGTGTGGAGGGTATAAGGATTAGGGATAGGGTTGGAGGGTTTAGGGATAAGGGATTAGAGTTTAAGGTATAGTATCGAGTCTGTTGAGGGTTTAGGAATAGGGATAGCATTTAGGGTTTAGGGATGAGGGATGATGGATTAGGGTTGAGGGTTGAGGGATTAGGCTTTAGGGATAAGGTTTAGGGTTGAGGGTTGAGGGATTAGGGTTTAAGGTATAGTGTCGAGGGTTGAGGGTTTAGGATTAGGGTTTAAGGCTTAAGATATAGTGTCAAGTGTTGAGGGTGTAGGGATAGGGTTTAAATTTTAAGGGTTAAGGGTTGAGGGATAGGGATTAGGGTTTAAGGTATAGTGTTGAGGGTTGATGGATCAGAGTTACGGGTTGAGGGATTGGGGTCTGACATTGAGGGTTGATGGATCAGAGTTAAGGGTTGAGGGATTAGGGTTTGACGTTAAGGGTTGATGGATCAGAGTCAAGGGTTGAGGGATTAGGGTTTGATGTTGAGGGTTGAGGTTCGAGGTTCGAGGGTTAAGGGTTTAGGGATAGGGTTGAGGTTCAAGGGATTAGGGTTAAAGTAGAGTGTGGAGGGTGTAAGGATTAGGGATAGGGTTGGAGGGTTTAGGGATAAGGGATTAGAGTTTAAGGTATAGTATCGAGTCTGTTGAGGGTTTAGGAATAGGGATAGCATTTAGGGTTTAGGGATGAGGGTTTAGAGTTGAGGGATGAGGGATTAGGGTTGAGGGTTGAGGGATTAGGGTTTAGGGATAAGGTTTAGGGTTGAGGGTTGAGGGTTGAGGGATTAGGGTTTAAGGTATAGTGTTGAGGGTTGATGGTTTAGGGATAGGGTTTAGGTTTGAGGGATTAGGGTTTAGGGTTGATGAATTAGGGTTTAATGTTGAGAGTTGAGGGTTGAGGTTGAGGGATAGGGTTAATGGTTAAGGGATCAGGGTTAAATAAGAGTGTCGAGGGTAGAGGGATTAGGGTTTAAGGTATAGTATCGAGCTTGTTGAGGGTCTAGGAATAGGGATAGCATTTAGGGTTTAGGAATGAGGGATTAGAGTTGAGGGATGACGGATGACAGATTAGGGTTGAGGGATTAGGGTTTAGGGACAAGGTTTAGGGTTAGGGTTGAGGGATTAGGGTTTAAGGTATAGAGTTGAGGGTTTAGGGATAGGGTTTAGGGTTGAGGGATTAGAGTGAAGGGTCGAGGGATTAGAATTTGACGTTGAGGGTTGAGGGTTTAGGGATAGGGTTGAAGGTCGAGGGATCAGAGTTAAGGGTTGAGGGATTAGGGTTTGATGTTGAGGGTTGAGGGTTGAGGTTCAAGGGTCAAGGGTTTAGGGATAGGGTTGAGGGTCGAGGAATTAGGGTTAAAGTAGAGTGTGGAGGGTATAAGGATTAGGGATAGGGTTGGAGGGTTTAGGGATAAGGGATTAGAGTTCAAGGTATAGTATCGAGTCTGTTGAGGGTTTAGGAATAGGGATAGCATTTAGGGTTTAGGGATGAGGGATTAGAGTTGAGGGATGATGGATTAGGGTTGAGGGTTGAGGTTCGAGGGTTAAGGGTTTAGGGATAGGGTTGAGGTTCAAGGGATTAGGGTTAAAGTAGAGTATGGAGGGTGTAAGGATTAGGGATAGGGTTGGAGGGTTTAGGGATAAGGGATTAGAGTTTAAGGTATAGTATCGAGTCTATTGAGGGTGTAGGATTAGGGATAGCATTTAGGGTTTAGGGATGAGGGATTAGAGTTGAGGGATGATGGATTAGGGTTGAGGGATTAGGATTTGACGTTGAGGGTTGAGGGTTTAGGGATAGGGTTGAGGGTTGAGGGATTAGGATTTGACGTTGAGGGTTGAGGGTTTAGGGATAGGGTTGAGGGTTGAGGGATTAGGATTTGATGTTGAGGGTTGAGGGTCGAGGGTCGAGGGATTAGAGTTAAGGGTTGAGGGATTAGGGTTTGACGTTGAGGGTTGAGGGCATTTTCTATCAAGAACTTGATTATGAGGGCTTGCCCCTTCATTGTTATGCCTATCATATGGCGGAGCATCTGGCAAGCCCTTGTAGGAAAAAGATGTGATCAATACAAAAGATGTGATGAATCTATAGCAGGATTTGTATTTCTATTGAAACGGTAAAAAAGTGGTTACCCCCATGATCCAGGCCCACATGGGCTGTTTTCTTACTGAATCTGTGCATGCTCCAACAAAAAAGAAGTGCTTTCATGGTATTGGGAAGTTCACATGCACATTTGACACATTGTACCACCTTTGCATGATCTTTCCACCACCTTTTCTGCTTTGCCAACTTGAGAAGGAGGAAATAACATAGTTTTCACACCAAGTTTGATATATATCTATTCAAGTTTCAATTTTTGTAGTGTTGCAATGTTAATTGTGATTTAATTTTAGGAATTTAATATTGAAAAGGAAGCAAGTGGTGAAAAACTCAAATTGTTGAGGAGTTTGATGCAAGAAGATAAAAACACTACATAATTGAGTACTCTCTCCATTCAAATCTTCATTTTTTAGGTATGTCAAGTCTTTACATGCATGTTCTTTACATTTTCCTTATTTCGGATTGAATTACTTTATCATGCTTTATCATACATGTTTAAAACAGACACATTCCCAATCAAGAAAGCAGCCTACAATCTCACATGATGCCATGTATATTTTCTACACTTGGGCTCTTTAATAATTATGTGTAATAAACAAACCTTAACATACCATGATGTCAAACTATACAAGAATAAATCCTTACAACATAAAAAAAATACAATCCCACTATTATCTTGTATTCATTTCTTAGGAACTAATATTGGTCTCTTTATCATGCTACAGACAAATTCTCCGTCATGCCGAGGAAACGATCAAGAATTAAACCAACAGAGGAAGAGATAGAAGCTAAGAATGCAAAGAAAGTAGTGGCTATGAGGGAACTTCGTGAGAAGAGGAAATTGGACACGATAAATGAAGACATACCAATTGAAGAGGAACCACAACCATCACAAAGAGATATGGTATTGGCGGCACAAAGAGAACGAATGCAAAAACTTCGTGGTATGAGAGATTTGAATACCATAGTTGGAGACACGTCCTTTACTGCAAGTCAACATGTAGGGACACCATTTACCACATCTCAAGTTGAGAGTACATCATCACTCACATGTGATGAAGGAGGTACGCCATCGTTCCCACCTCAACCTCAAGGTATGTCATCTATTCCATCTTTGATCGAAGGTATGCCATCTAACCCATCTCATTTAAATATTGATGAAATTCCTAATGTTGAGATGAATTTACCTAACTTGACACCACCTAGAATTTTGCATAGAAAGCCAAAGTATTTGATTGATATTGATGAGAATATTTTGCAGCCAATGGAAGGTAAGATTCCAAAACGCACTTGTAGAAGATATGCTAATAAGATTTGGAGATTGTTCTTTGAAAAGTTAAATGAGACTACAAGATGTCAACTATTCGTTGAAATGATGTGAAGTATAAAGTATAGGTCTATCATGAAGATTCTTGGGTTGAGAACATCAGAGGCTTCAAGTGAAAAATCTATTGTCAAGAATCTAATGAGTGCGTATGAGAGTGTGGGTAACACTTCACGCACAAAAGATAGTAATGCAACACGGCGTGTGATTACATCGACTATAGTAAGTAGTCAAACGAGGAAAGCTCATCTCATTAGAAAGACAAGTGAAGAATTGAGAATTCATAGGAAAACTTTATCAAGAGCCGTTGGAAGACGCCAAAGAATTGAGGACACTAATGCCAATGAATTATGGGCTTTCTCGGGGAGACTACCACGAAAAGATAAACCAATTGTTGAAGCATTGAGATCACTAATTGAAGACTTTTAGAAGAATTACACAAGGGTATCTCTGAATCAAAGGGATGTGGTAAGAAGGAGAATCGGTAGTCAGAACCGCGAGCCACATCTAAAGCATTTTTTGGATAAGACTCAAACACAGTTTTATGGTAAATTTCTAGATATGTATCCTCAAATTAAAATTTGTCAAAGATATTTTGAATTGCTAAAACCTTTCTATGTTAAGATAAATCACACACACACTACTTGTTGTTGTAGATTACATATTGAATTTTCTAACCATTTTGATGCTTATAAGTCTATATGTTTAGATATGCATACCAACAATGATTTGTAAGGTTGTGCCATATGTGCCCCACCAACATCTTCAAGAGACTTCATATCAAGAATTTTATGTGAAAGAGAGGAAGGTCAAATATTCTACAAGAAATTATGCTTGGATGGCACATGTCATCGTTGCGGTGGCTTGCAACATTTGCCAATATGTGAACATATGGAAATAACACATGCGGTTGGAAATTAACTAGTAGAGTTTGGCAAGTATAAAACAGTGGCATACAATACAAAAGATGGTAAAGAAGCAAAGAGGTGTGAATTAGTTATTGAAAAGAATCCAGTGTATCAGTTTATGCCTATATTTCGTGACAGCATAGTGTATGAGTATGCAAGACATGCCCATAGAGCTCGATAGTTGGACTTGCAATTCAAGTTATGCAAGGACACATTTCCGGTTGGTAGCATTGTTTCAGTCGTCGACTTTGTAGAGAACTACAGTCTACAGCCACAGCGTGAGGTGCAATCACAATATTACAACTCCACACAGGTTTCTATATTTGTGCACATCGCATTCATTCATGCGAATGATAGTACAGAGGATGACAGAAAGATCATAAGGGAGTATAATTTCTATATTAGTGATGATCGCACACATTCTACGGAGTTCGTGCAAGGTTGCTTTCAGGTGTTCTACAATGATTTGGCTAGAAGGGGCATATCGTTCAGTCAGCATATCATATGGTCGGATAACTGTGCGTCACAATTCAAGAACTCGCAGAATTTCTATTGGCTGAGTAGGAGGCATAATTTTATAGGTATTCAACATATGTGGAACTTTTGTGAGGCCGGGCATGGAAAGGGGGAGCATGATGGTGTAGGAGCATGTATCAAAAGAGCCATAGCACGAGAAGAGTTAAAGTATAAAGACAATGCAAAGTTGACAGATGCAAAATTGATTGTCGAGTGGTGTAATGCTTCCATGGGTCCAGGTAATGAAGCTAAGTCTTTAGTTCGTAGATTTTTTTGGTTGATAGATGATACTAACATTGCACCATATGAGGATTGTTGTACACTAACAGGATCAAATGAGATGCACTCTTTCAGAAGCTCAATTGCAGGTTCATGGAGTATCCATACACGAAAGATGTCATGCTTTTGTTCTTCTTGTACAATTCAAGTCTGGGATGAGTGCGAGTCAAAGGAGTGGGTTGACAAATGGCAGTTAAGTTATCTTAGCCCACTTGACACGTATCGACCCTCGACGGCACTGGAACTAACACAGATGGAATCGTCAGTTGACTTTGACCACCTATCAAATTTAGTTCAACCAGGTAATATAGGGCATGTATATGCATCTAATTTCATCTAGTTCAACCAGGTAATGTCATCTTACTTTGTAGTGTTTTTGTAATGTTGACTAATTTCATCTAATTTGCTACACATATCAATGTAGGGCACGTATATGCAGTTATTGCAGATGAAGATAATGAAGAGGGAACAGATTATTACTTATGTCGTTGTGTTGAGGCCAAAAAGAAATTGGAGGCCCCTGTTACAGATGGAGAAAACATCGAATACCCTACAGGATCAGTGGTTATTACTGGAACATGGCTTAGAAGGTACCCACATAAGAGTGTTAATATTTGGCTATTTCAGGACTTTGACATGCATCGGAAGATTCTTCATTACTCGAACCTTGTCGTGGCATCCAATGTTCATTTGATAAAGTATCGGGGTAAACTTTTGAACAAAATATTGTGGAAGGTGTGTGAGTCTGACCATGAAGCAATACTTGACACAATAAAGAGTAAAGCAGACCCGGATGGTTCATTGGATTAATTTGTAAGTATTCACATTGATTTTGTAAAGTTATGTTACATTGAGTTGTAAGTATGCACATTAATTTGTAAGGTTTGTCTTTTTTTATTTCCTCCTGCATTTTTACACATATGTACACATTTTTACATCATGTTATGCATTTTTGGTGTCCTGCTCCTGATGCGACCAAACTCATAACTCACCCTACTTCCTCTAGACACCATTTGATGATCTCTCCAACACTCTGGATCCAGGGTGCCCAATCATGATGATGACCTATATACCATTCTCCCAAGGCGCTCATAATGAATGGAAAGAAGACCAAGGGCGCCCAAGCTTAATAGACTTATTTCTTTCAATTTTGATGATCCAAACTCTTGTAATATGACATCCACTTTCATGCCTTTAGATCTTCCTTCACATATAGGGTGCCAAATCAAGTTGAAAAATCTACATAAGGGCACTAAACTGGATGAAAGGAGACATGAAATGCGCTTTAGGACTCCATGCTAAGGTTTGAACCATTAAAGTCTCTTCATATTAGGCGCTCATGATGATGAAACTTAGAGCTCTTTCCTTTCCTATGCGCTCATCTAAGATGTTTGAATGATAAGGAGTGCCTCAACCTCTATAATGTACATTGGGCACCAAAATCAAGGTGATTTTAAGTCACTTTGAGTCATTTGGGGTCAGTTTGAGTCTTTGAGTCATGTTGCAAAAAAGTGTCAATGTTGTTAAGTTGCACAAAGCAACCTTTGCATTTTTGGTATCCTGCTCGTGATGTGACCAAACTGACTGTTCCAACGTGTCCAGATGGGTACATTTACGCTAGGCATGGTCCTTTTTTTCACCCAAACATGTCGAAACAGTCTGAGCTACATTGTACCGACGATATCCCTGAAGAGTCCAAAGTGCAAAAAGGCAGCAATCTTTGACGAGATGTTACTCGAAAACCGTCACTTAGAAACATTCTGTCTAAGGCAACGCGATCATGTAGAGTGCCTCTACAATAACCTCTCTCAGTTTTTTATATCTCTGAGGCATTTGCTTGTGGTGAAAGGTTTTTTGCTGCCCCAAAAATCGTCAGAAGGAGGTAGTGTAAAGTTGCAAAGTGGTGTAACTTTTGTCCTGCTCCTGATGCAACCAAACTGACTGTTCCAATGCATCCGGATGGGTACATTTACACTAGGAATTGTCCTTTTTTTCACCCAAACATGTCGAAACAGTCTGAGCTACATTGTACCCACGATATCCCTAAAGAGTCCAGAGTGCAAAAAGGCAGCAATATTTGACGAGATGTTACTCAAAAACTGTGTCATTTAGAAACATTCTGTCTGAGGCAACGTGATCACGTAGAGTGCCTCTACAATAACCTCTCTCAATTTTTTATATCTTTGAGGCATTTGCCTGTGGTGAAAGGTTTTTTGCTGCCCCAAAAATCGTCAGAAGGAGGCAGTGTAAAGTTGCAAAGGGGTGTAACTTTTGTCCTGCTCCTGATGCAACCAAACTAACTATTCCAATGCATCTGTATGGGTACATTTATGCTAGGCATTGTTTTTTTTTTCACCCAAACATGTCGAAACAGTTCGAGCTACATTGTACCCACGATATCCCTACAGAGTCTAGAGTGCAAAAAGGTAGCAATCTTTGACGAGATATTACTCGAAAACCGTCACTTAGAAACATTCTGTCTAAGGCAACACGATCACGTAGAGTGCCTCTACAATAACCTCTCTCAGTTTTTTAATCTCTGAGGCATTTGCCCGTGGTGAAAGGTTTTCTGCTGCCCCAAAAATCGTCAGAAGGAGGCAATGTAAAGTTGCAAAGGGGTGTAACTTTCATCCTGCTCCTGATGTGACCAAAATGACTGTTCCAACGCGTCTGAATGGGTACATTTACGCTAGGCATGGTCCTGTTTTTCACCCAAACATGTCGAAATACTCTGAGCTACATTGTACCGACGATATCCCTGAAGAGTCCAAACTGCAAAAAGACAGCAATCTTTGATGAGATGTTACTCAAAAACTGTGTCACTTAGAAACATTCCATCTGAGGCAACGCGATCACGTAGAGTGCCTCTACAATAACCTCTCAGTTTTTTTTTATCTCTGAGACATTTGCCCGTGGTGAAAGGTTTTCTGCTGCCCCAAAAATCGTTAGAAGGAGGCAGTGTATTAAGTCAGGATGAAAACCTATTCACTCTAGGTGCCTGTTGTGACCAAATCACACATCGCGGTAGAGAATCCCAAACATGCGCCTTGAACAAGTGATGCTACAAATGGTGAACAAAATGGGCACCTTGAAGAATTGAGCCCTCCAAGACATCTTGCAATTGCCTAAAAGTCCAAAATTTACATAAGTGAGTTAAGGCGCCATTTTCCATCTCTAGAGCCTCCTTTTAGCGCCTTAACATGGAGTGAATGTTTTAGTCTATGAAAGATTGCGCCTAAAGAATATAACAACCCCTTGAGTCACTAGGATGAATTAAGTTAACAAAATGAACTTCATTGAGGGAGGCGCACTTGTGCATCTAGACAACTCCAGTTTAGCGTCTGAGAAAAAGCATGTTTAGAGACACCCCTCGAATGAACCCTATAGAACCAATAACTATAGCTCAAGATCCATAACCATGAGAAGATAAAGCATTAAAAAAATTCATCTAAAAGATGGGAAATACCTCTTAGATGATAGTCTGCCGAGTAGACCAAGAGTGGGGAATGAGAATGCTCCTCGAAGATACACCAAGCCACAATGACTCTCTCTAATAAGAATCTTCTCTAGGTCCATAATTAACTCACGCCCATATCCAAGTGAAAGTCTCCTTGGTCTTCCTGCTAAAACCTCTAAAGGGTAACCATCTCAACAAGTGTCTCTAATCCCAAGAGAACTCTAGCCTCACCCAAGTCTCGAAGTATGTATGAGAACCTACAACCAATCAATCCATGTTAAGCTCCAAATGCAACACCACATTATCATGAAGCTCCCAAGCACATGACGAATGTACTCAATACCAAGAGAACCAACAAGACCACTGTCAAAACTCCAACTACAAAACTAGGTATCCAAACATGACATCATGATCTAACATCTCCTCCTAGAAGATCACATGCACCAATACAGAGAATTCTAGGGTATTATCTGACCAAAAACATTGATGGGTTCATGCAATGTGTATCATTGATATTTTGCACTCATATTTATTATTAATCCATGAAACTTATATGGGTATCCCTCAATCACAATCATGTCATCATAAACACAAACACAAAGATTTTTTGGAGGATATTTTAATTTTATTAACATAGTAGTAGAAAGCCTTAATACATTACAGAATATCAATTACATGACACACTTCCAACAGATTTCCATTGTCTAGGGTCTCTAGGGGTTCCAAGTCCTCCAAATATTGCTCCAATAGATCTACATGTTAAAAATAGCCCCTCTCCTACACAATCTTCTTCTAGCAAATTCCCTAAATCTTTTCCATTAGTGTAGAAAAAGAAAAGGATGGGAAACTATAGAGCAAAGTGTGGGAGGACAAGGTTATGATCGAAGGCCTTGTGAGCAACTTTAACAACCTCATTAACTTCTCTAGTAGCTTCTACTACACTTTTTATCACATAGCCATCACATTGTAAAATTGTAACCCCTTCTATATGATAAGACTACAAATATTTAAAATCGTTATTACCACCAAACTTGCTGTTGAACTATAAGCCTTTCTATATAATAAGACTACATAAACTTAAAATTGTAATATACCACCACACTTGTTGGAGGATTCTAGGTGTAAAGGGAAAATAACAATATTTGTAAAAACTATAAAATACCACCACACTTGTTGAAAATTTAAATTTCCTTCAATATGCTAAGGATAGAGATATCAATTGAAAAATTACCATGCTGCAAAATTGGAACTCCTAAATGCTAAGACTACATAAATTTAAAATTTTTGTTTAGCACCACACTTGCCATGGAATTACAATCCCTTTTATATGCTAAGACTACAATGAATTAAAGATGTAATAATCGTTACAATTTTTTATGATCAACAAACCTACCCAAGACCAAATGCCTACAAGCTAATCACAAAACCAAATGAACAGAATAATTGCTATTATATTTTCAATATTATGAGGCAAAGTTACAATCAGAAACATACATATATATAGGCCTCTTGGATGCATGAATCAAGGAGATGACAGGCACAAGAGGTATGGGTTAACTCTCAATCACTGTCAATCAAGAGGTGAGTTAACTCAACCTAACTGAGAAGTTAAGAGTTGAACTACTAATCAATGGATTAGTTCACTCAACTTGACTAAGAAAGAAGTGGCCTTGACTGAATATAGGTGGCACCTAAATATCATCAATCAAGAGTTGATGAGGTAGTGGTGGCACTTGTGTACCTCAAGTCAAAGTGTACCCATGCATTTATTATCTACTTAGGTGAGAATAATTAAAAGTTCATATTATCCTAAGTAAACTTATTAAATAGGTGTAATATCACACTTAGGATATATAATATATCCAAGGTGAATAAAATATTACACCATCACCCCCCATAAGTGCAACTTAGGAGAAATGAAAAATGATAAATGGGTTTTGGCTACTAGGCCATGTTGATGCTGAGATATGCCACAATCAAATCAAGAGTCCTAGGCCTAACTGAAGAATGTGACTATCCAAAACCTAGGGGAAATGGATGTAGAACATGATCCAAAGACAGATGATACAACAATAGTGATGGAACTATCATAAAAGAGGATATGATGTCCTCAATGACATCCTCGAAGTATAAAAGATGGGACTCACAAAACAAACATGCAATGTCTATCAAGTACTCATCCCAAGTAGCTGTATCTAGAAGATGATGAAGGTCCTACTACACTGAATCACTAGAAGCTCCATTCAAAACAACACTAAACTCTGAAGAAGCAATAGGATATGGAGGAGATGGAATGTCAACACATGTATCTAGAACCCCATTTGATAAAAGAATACCAAGATTCAAATGACTATACTGTATCTCCTCAAAGGTGTCCACACTAGATGCTTGAGTGTGAACATCGACCAAAGGAACATCAATAGAAAAATGTGAGAAGGTGTACAATCTAGATCAATCATTTACCTCCCCAGCTGCAACAATAATATCTCCACTTTGCAAATCTTGAATGAGCACAACATCTAGTGTGAACTCAACACTCTTCCTTGTCCCACTATGTGTGATTTGATAGATAAAAAAGAGATTAGTTGACAATGAAGGTATGAAAAGGACATCATTGAAGGATCTCTTAGTCATGTCAATAGACCCTCACCCGTGAAAATGCATATATGTGTTATTACCCATCAAGATATGTGGTGTTAAACAAGTCTCAAATGAAGAAAACATACTCTGTAATGAAGCCATATGATGTGAGGCTCCAAAATCAAGGATCCATCATTTTGATGTAGAATTTGCAATTACAACAAGTGCTTGCCCCTTTTCTCTAACTTTGAATGAGAAGAAGATGATGAATTTGTTGAAGGTAAATTTGTCTTTTTTAGAATATCCTTTTTAGATTTCCTCCAAGGACCTCTAGTGGAGGAAAAATCTCAAACTAGAAACCACAAATTCAATTAGTGTACCTCTCCCAAGCCTATCCAAAAGTCACATAGTACCATGCCTATCCATCAAACACCACAATGCAATCAAAATCCTAACAACATGCCCATGATCCAAGATCAAGTGCAATCATGCAAAGATATTATCAATCACAAGCCTATTAAGAATGAACTAGAGTCTTTTAGTACCATACTTTTCCATCAAACACCATCATTTAATCCATGGCCTATCAAGCCTATCAAAGAAAATGCAAACATCCTATGTAATACAATCGGACTTTAAATATTTGAAGTAGCCACTACAAATATCCATTCAAATGTGGATTTATAATGCAAGTATGGACGCCATCAATAAAAAAGATTTCTATTAACCAAATATCCATATAGGCATACATCAATATCTGTCGATATAAGTATAACATATATACAAAATAGCCATATAGGCTTACAATGTCAACTATGTACAATACAAAATATATGTCCACAAATGCCATATAGGCATACAACAAAAGAACACAATAAAAAGTCATTCCCCTCTGGCTGGTGAAGAGAATAAATCACGAGCAGCCTTTGATCTTCTAGGGGATGGAGACATGCATGTGGGCGGTCTACTACGAACCCGAGGGCTACTCCTCCTATTTAGTTCTTCCTGTATCTTTACCTGTTACAATAAAAAGTATAGACATTAATAAATAGAAATTACATGTTATAAAAAAATGAAACATTTAACAAAATAATCACTTACCGCTAACATATAATCTGTCTCCTCGCTTGCCTCAGTAACAGGAATAGGCCCTGGTGATGTCATGTCCTATAGAAACCATCCAGATAGAAATTAAACTTCAAATCAATAATCTTTTGATTTTTCAAAAATAGACAACTATAACAATGAATGTAAATTAAAATATACTAATCTGCCTCATACCCCTGTCAATGCCATGGAGCTATGAATCGCAGAGGCCACACCCTGCTCCATTGCCCTATGAACATGGGGAGGTGTCTCTGCAGCCTGCATCATCTGGAAATAAAACAACATTATTCAATTACGAAAACTACAATAGTGATGCAAATCATGGCTCCTAACATACACACACATTCATCTAAACATGGAAGTACACATAATAAAGCACACAAATCACATACAAAAATTTAGTAAGTACAATTCATTCATTAAACTATTTATTTTATTACCTCCGTAAAGCTTTGAAGTCCACCACCGTTGGCAGGTGTTGCCATGAAATCTACAGTATTAACCTATTCAACATCCAAAATCAGAAATTAGAATACCATTCATATAACGATGCTATTCACATGTAATATTTATAATTGTTTACTAGTTACATACCTCGACAGTAGATGATCTAGTGAAAAATTCAGGTGGAGAACCACTGAAAACTGCATCGATGCTATGACCCTGAAATTTCATTAAAATCATCAATTTAAATTAGTTAATTTTGTATTTCAAAAATGAAATTCAATAAACTTGCTAATATTTACCTGAGTATCAAGGCTGAAAGTCTCACTCAGGAGGGTATCTGTCATCACCATCTGCTCAGCGGCAGATGTAGCTTGTGCACCTGCGTCTTGATTGTCCATGGGGTCATAACCACAGGCTGACCCGCAAGCCTGGCAAGTATGCGGTGGGACCCTACTCCTCGCACTATCTCCCAACCCACTGTGTTGCAGTACCAGCATGCTCTATGATGCTCTGGGTCAAGGCACTAATCGACCTCAATGTATTGACCTCAACACTCTCCTTCACAATGGAAGGGATAGAAACATGCTCGTGGGCTGGTCTGCTGATTACTCGTCTCACTACCCGCTGTGGGTCAAGACGTGCCCCTGGTCTATCTTGTGCTGAGCCCCCAGCTCTACCCTGGAAGTCCCGCATATCAAAATAGTTTAGCACTTTATTGAGGACAAACTTGTAGTAGAGTTTCCTCAAAAAGTATTGCGGGACCTCATTATTATTGCATGGAGGATGGTCAAAAACCATCCACCACCTCTGCCTGAAATTGTCCCTTATCGCTTGGTTGTTGCACCAATGGATAGGGAACCTCTTGCATGTAATGGGTGGAGGTTGATTTGTTTGTGGGTTTGTGAAAATTGAACACAAGTCTAATTTTGTAATTTGTAATTTTTTGACATCTTGGTATGACAACTTGTCTGCATAGTAATCTCTAAACTCTCTTTTTTTATCTGTCCAACTAGTTATTTTCTTGCTAATTGAATCGACATTTGATAACATAGACTCGAGATTCAGCAAGCGTGGACCTATGCAAGGTTGAAGTGGAAGGATCTTTCAACCTTGCAATTATATCTTCAATTTCCTTTTTGTTGTTTTCAATTTGCCCCATTATATTATCTTGTGTTCCAGGGGCATGTCGAGGAATGAATGGAGGAGGTTGTTGTTCTGCAGGTATTTCCTCCTCAGGATTTTGTGGATTTTGAGGAGGAGGAGGAGGAGGTGCATTAACATTTCCTGACAATTAACGAAATATACATCAAAAATCAACAAAAACCTACCTATTTAGAAAGAAATTCAAACAAAAAAAAAAGATAACTCACCCCTTTGGCATGCTCGACGTCGTGGCGGCATTTTGGCGACGAATCGATAAGCTTTTTGTGTTGATTGGTGTTTTGTAGAACGCGAGTGCATTTTTGAGGGTTTGGAAGCTGCGGGCAGAGGAGAAAATCAGAAAGAAATGAAATTGGATTGCTTTTTTTTTATTTATACTAGGTCATAACGCGCTTGCGTTATGGCTCGGTAATGACGAGCCTAAGGCTTGTCATTACCAAGCCATAACGCAAGCGCGTTATAACGCGCTCGCGTTATGACTTAAATTTTTTTGAAATTATTTTGGCCACTTTTTGGCCCCCCATCTTCTTGCACTTACCCTTTGATCCATCCTATTTCATGCAAAGCATCTATGGTTGTCTTTAACTCTGGGAACTGAGTAATGATAGGTGGATGCCCATCCCAAGAATTAGTCCAAAAGTTGGCACTTTAACCATTATGGACGACCCAAAACAAATAATTTTTTATAAAAGCTTCCCCCACTTTTAGAATAGATAGAATGGGTGATCCCTTGGATGGAAGAGACAACCTAATGATACTCTCAAGTGTTATTCTCTGCATACTTGGCTCGAATATTAGCTATCCACAACTTAAATGGAGCCATAAGCATTCTCCAGTAAAGTTTAGCTACCAAAGCCTTATTGTGCTTGATGGAGGATTTAAAACCTAAGCCACCTTCCTGCTTAGATTGACAAAGAGTTTCCCATTTAACAAGGGACCACTTTCTTTTTTCTTGCAAATCACTCCACATGAATTTATGGCAAAGGGAATCCAGTTGTTTCAAAGTTCTACTTGGAATATTCAAGATAGAGGAAACATATACAGACAAGGCTTGAAGGACTGCCTTAACCAATGTCATTCGTCCTCTTGAAGAAATCCATTTATTAGTCCACTTCTGCAATTCATCCCGGCTTTGTTTATAATCCAATGCCAATCTCTGATTTGTTTAGCTGCAAGAGGGACTCCCAGATATTGAAGTGAAAGAGATCCTCTTCTAAAGTGGAAGATGTTGAGAATTTGATCCTCCTATCTACTAGAGCAGTGAAAGAAAATAATGCTAGATTTGGCATGATTAACCAGTTGACTAGTAGCTCTAGAAATTTTTTGAAGAAGCTTCTGCAATTGTTGAGCTTCCAAGCAGGTAGCTTTACCTAGGAGCATAGAATCATCCACAAATTGAAGATGGGTGAGAGGATGAGCTCCTTTGGCCAATCTAAAACCAGTGATCTTTTTTTCTTGACAAGCTTAATTTGTCAATCTGCCAAGGCACTTTGGCATTATGATGAAAAAGAAGGGGGATAAAGGATCACCTTGACAGATCCCCCTAGAAGATGAGAAAATATGAGAGGGATTACCATTAACCAGGACAGAAAACAAAACAAAAGATAAACAGGCTCTAACCCATTCAATCCAATCCTCAGAGAGCCAAAACTTGACATAGAAAAACCCAATCCACTCTATCATAGGCTTTGGACAAATCAAGCTGAATAAACATAGAGGAAGACTTTTGGGTATCCATGGAGTGTAAGGCCTCCTGAGCTAACACAATCTCATCATGAATTTGACAACCTGAGACAAATCCCCCTTGTTTTGGAGAAATGATCTTGTGAAGAAGAGGTTTCATCCTTTTTGCCATAACTTTTGTGACTATTTTATACAAAACATTACAAGAAGCTATAGGTCTAAAGCCTGAAATGTCATCCACTTCAGTAGCTTTAGGAATAAGAGCTATAAAAGTTTTGTTGATTTATTTTAGCATTGTTTTTGCTGTCCTTACCTCTTCCACCACTTGAAGGAGCTCCCCTTTAATAATGTCCCAAAACATTTGAAGAATTCAATTGGGAATCCATCTGGTCTTGGAGTTTTCCCTTTCTTCATACTAAACACCACTATATGCAATTCACTTTCTGTAACTGGAATGTTTAGCTTTTCATTGTTCCGATCTGAGATAATTCTAGGAAGGATATCTAACACTGTCTGTTGGGCCATCTCATCCAGAGGTTGGGCTGTAAACAAGTGGTGGAAATATTGCTTAGCAATTTGTTGCATACCTTCCATAGGATACTCCTTCCCATCTTCCATAGTGTGTAATGTCCCCTTTTTGAGCAAGCATCAGAGTTGGTGGTTTAGCCTATCATCGGGTCCTCGTAGGCTAATAATGGTGTTTAGAGGGCCCAGTGTTGGAGTCAGCTAGCTCCTTAGCTGGCAGTTGGCAGTGTTTTCATCCCTAGCTCCTTAGCTTGTTCAAAGGTTATGATATTCAAGGTGTTTTGGCTCCGTTTTTTATATACTTACTATTTATAGTAAGTCAGTGTGTTGATAGAGGCCAACCTTACTATTTATAGTAAGGCACTTTGGTTAGCAGTGAATGCAGTGGGCTACCTCTTGGTGAAGTCAGAATTAATTTACAATGGTTAATGATGGAGTTATAATATTATAATTATTATTAAAGTTATACTTTAATAATATTAAAATTATTATTAAGTGCATATCATTAATGAATTAAGTGGACTTTATTTAAAACAGGGATTTAAATGCTTTTTAAAGTATACTTTATAATAAGTGTTAAATAAAGGGGAGATATAAGTGAATAATAAAGTATACTTTATATTATAAGTTGTGCACCAAAAAGGAGGGAAGAGAAAATGAAATTAAAGTAAATTAAATGAGATGAAGTCAAATGCAAATTGAATATTATAAAGAGGCAAAGTGAAGCTCATTTGCATATGCTTGGTTTATTATTTTCTTGGATGAAAATTGCTTGTCGTGCATTCTTGAGCTTTGGGAGTTTGAGGGTTTGATATTGGCTTTGCTGAGACGAAAACCTCTGCATAGTTCTCTTCTTCATGTGTGAGAGACCACATTAGGAAGAGATTCTTGGAGGCTTCATTTAGGAGCTTCAGTTGGGCATTCAAATGATTCATTTTGACGGAGTTTTGAGCAAGAAATGAATATATTTTATGCAGATTGATGAAGACATGTAATGTCCCCTTTCTAGCTTCAGTGTTAGTCTATAATTGGGTTCCCGTAGAATGACAGTTTGGTTAGGGAACCATGGTGGTTTGGCCTTGGATGTGTAATTCAGTGGTGTAGAGGTGGTTTGGATCCAGTTGGCAGTGTCTAGTGGTGACTTGGCTCGTTTGTGATCATACTTGCTATTTATAGTAAGTGCGGGATTGGTGTCATTTCAAGATTTTCAGAGTGGGGCTGGATTCGTCTCGTCGAGACCTTTCTGACGAGCTATAAATCATTGGATTATGAAATCATCTTGATATTTATTTTAAAGTCCGAAGTTATATTATATTTATTTAACGGGACTTTATAAATATTAAGTTAAGTGACTTATGAAAAAGGTAATATTTTAGAAGTCACTAAAGGTGAGCTTGGGCACCCATCCCTAGGGGAATAAAGTGATTTTAAAACATAAAGTTCCCCCCTAAAAGCCAATGCCCTCATGGAGAGGAAATAAAAGATGAAAAAGTGAAGTCATTTGACATGCTTGAGATTATGATATTGCTTGTTATTTTGTCTTTGCTAGGGTTTTGTGTGAGGGTTTGAAGGATTCGAACCAGAGGCTATTGGGAACGAAAACTCCCTCTAGTAACAGCATTCTACAGATGTGAAAGACCGTCCAAATGTTCTAGATTAACAAATACACACAGTGTTTGCATCTGGAGCTTCAATGGGGTTTATTGGATGAGATTTTGGGGCTGATTGTTCATATCTTTTGCAGTTTGTTAATGCTCAACTGATGACAAAGGTTTAATGACAGATTGGAGGCAAGTTTGACGGAGTTTGCGACTGATATTGCATCTCATAGGTTGGCCGTACTATCCAACCTCCTAGTCGTACCATCCTTAGAGGATACCATCATGTTTTGGGACTGGTTTGAGATTTCTTCCTTGGCATCCAAGTGCATAGAGATTGTGTAGAGATATTCAGTGGTTTGTAGGCCTGTTTGCAGACTTTTCCTTGCTGTTTGACATCCTACGCAGCCGTACCAGCTTGCCTAGAAGGACGTGGGTCCTTGAGGGTTTAGTTCTGTTTGATTGCAGCCATTGTATTTCTCTTTTTGGGGACGTTTAGGGCCTCATTGCTCATTGTATTCCTTTGTATGCTCAAGACTATCTTTCTGTGGTGGATTTGGAGGATTTCGGTGATACCCACTTGCTGGTCCACTCCCAGCACATGTATGAAGTTGCAAATTTGAACATGGGTATGTGATAGAAATTAATATTCGGCCATTTTACCATCCGGGTCTTTAAAATTTTCTTCATATCTATTGTACAGTTTTTGGGTTTGAAATATATGTTTCATATTGTATTGTTCCGGCAACACACATTGCAAGAAAAATGAAACCCCTTCTGCATCTTCTCTCTAGTCTGAAAGAACACAAATAAAAATTAAAATAACACTATTAAGATCATAAAAAGAACCAACAGGTACGACACATTACAGTGGTATCAAAGCACGGCTCTTTTTGCCATCCTTTGAGGTCAGATTCGGACATGCAGATGAAAAAATGAGACATGCAGCCGGGTACAAGTAGATATTATCTCAAATGAAACAAGTCAAGAATAGATTTACAGGTTCCTCAAAGAGATCCTTCTGATACAGATACAGAGGTGGTAGCCATAGAGGAACAACTAGTAGTGATTTACAATGAAGAAGATCTTGAAGTACCGCGAATAGATCCCTTTTCAAGAGTGATTGGAGTACAGGTTGAGGAGATGGGTGATAGAGAGAACGAAGAACTTAGCATGCGGGAGATCCTGAACTCATTGGCTAGGGGACAATTGAATATAGAAAGGACATTGCGGGAGTCACAAGCAGAATTGACTCACATCCTTACTCAGTTGGTTCCCCGTGATGGTCAAAATAACAGGGATAATAATAACAACAATGGGAGAAACAGGTACATCTTCGGAGACAGAAACAAGATTAATATTGGAGGTGATAGGAATAATGGAGATAGGCAGATTGGTGACAGGCACAATGGGGATAGACACATAGATGGAGATGATGATGGTGAAGCTTCAGTCACCAACAGGACGGCTACCTAGTTGACAGCCAGTTATAGACCTGGCATTCCCATATTTGCACCCAGGAACAATGTTCCTGAACAAGATGCCACACAGCTGGAGTTTTAGGATGAGATTCTGAGAGATTGGAGGGCATCCAGTGAGGAGTTTAGGGTTGAGATGACATTTGGAGAGTACTCAGATCTCAGGATGAGGCACAGACCCCGAAGAGGAAATAGACAGCAAAATCAAGAACTTCAGAAGAAAGTGAGCAAAATGACTTTGCCTTATTTTGATGGGTCAGGTAAAATCTCTGCTAGAGCTTGGGTCCAGAAGTTGGACAGCTACCTCCAGATCAACCCAATGCCCGAGATCGACGCCATTACATATGCAACCTTACATTTAGAGGGTAACACACATAAATGGTGGAGCAACAGCAAGGTTACCTTGGGACACGACTAGATCACTTCATACGTTGAGTTCACTGCCAGGTTAATTGACCGATTTGACAAGGACCCTGAGATGCAGTTTAAGGAGTTGGCACAATTAAAACAGATGGGCTCAATGGATTCGTACATATCAAAGTTCCAGGACCTTCAGTTATGGTCTTAGACATTTCAGAGTGCAGATTGATCATGCAATTCATTGATGGGTTGACAGATCCTTTACGAGGTTGGGTTAAGGGTTTGGACCCTTCATCATTACAGGAGGCCATGAAAAATGCCCATGATATGGAGTCTTCCGTTTGGAGAAGTAAGTTTTAGTCTAAGGGTTTTCAACATACGAGAGATAAGGAGAAGGATAGAAGACACTTTCAGAAGGATTTAGGACAACAACATAAGAGTTCTTCCAAGTTGGATAATGGTCAGTTGAATGACCTATGGAGGAAGAAGCTCTGTTTTCATTGCCGAGAGCGTTGGGATCCTAAGCACAAGTGTGCTGCCTAAGGGAAAGCAAAGCAGCTGGAGTATTTTTCAGCAGATGAATGCAATGGTGCAAATTGACAAGGTCATTTCCCAATCCTTGAAGGTCAACACTCAACTCCTCTTAGACAGGCACCCTACCTATTCCTATCTAATTGAGAGGGAAAGAGAGGTAGTCACCAACGAAAGTGGTGGGGATCTAAGATGGCACAATAGTTAACCATGGAAATTGTTCTTTTCTCGATGGGTGATCTAAGCATGATCAAATTCTACAAAGGCAATGAATGCTCTTTGGTATGCATCCAACTAGCAAGAGCAAGTGTAGGATTTCACATTACAAAAACTCAAAAACATTTATGATAAGAAAATTTATAGTGCTTATAAGTTTTTTGGGTATGCTCCGGGGGCACCCTAGGCACTCTTAGTACACCTTGAGCACACCTTGGGTATGCCCAATGTGTACTTGGACCCATTTGGGCCAGGTGCGGCTCTAGGTACCCACAAACGTAGTAACATAGTTTCTATCATAGAACTTGTAGTTCTTTATGGGTCATAGCTTTTGGGCTTTATTTTGGGACCCACTAAGTGGGATTGTATCAAGAGGGTTGAAACTTTAGGCTATCATGGTGCAACATATGGTCCATTGCAAACAGATAGTTCCTAATGCATTGGCCATGTCGAGTTTGCTATTAAGCCTCTTTGCCTCAATTGTATCTTTAAGCTCTCCTATGTTCATAGGATCGAATACTTTAGGTGATTCCGTCTTTGGCCTTTTGTTCCTTAGGTCAAGTTGTTTCCTTGTTTCTCACTCAGTATTAATGTAGTTGGAATGTTGTGACCAATTTGTTATGATTCGTTGACATTTATATTGATTGACTCCCTTTGTTTTAGGTAAGTCCTTGATTGTATCTCCACGTCTTTACTTCCTTTAGAGAGGTTATCAATAAAGCTGTTAGAGAGGACATATAATGCTATTAAATCTACGTCACTTGGACTTTCTCCTTTGCAACCTTAACCCAAGGCCCTCCCTTGTTGAGCATATCTACAAGCATGGATGCACCATCATCTAGTCAAACCATCTCTAACATAGTTGGTCACATGGATTTAAGATGTTGCACAATTGAGGGTGTGCTCCCACTAGTTATGAGTTGAGATGGATTACCATATTCTACGTGGTGAAATGTCAATGTCTCTATTTTGGTAGGAGATGGATGTTGAACACTTCATTTTCAGGTGTTCTGTTTAGTATGAGATCCAAGGGATGTATTATTGTCTGTATAAGGACTTGAGTTGTTCTTAATCAACCTTGTTCCACTACTATAATCAGAAATGTTTGGGGCTCTTCGTTCAGGAGATTGTTCCTTTCTATCATAGGTTCTTACAAGTTAGTTGTAACATCCATATCCGAATTGACGAGAAAAACTAGGTTTTCACAAAGGTAATTTTTTTTTTACTAGGTAATCAAATACAAAACAAACTTATCTATAATCCAATACAACATTTTTCATTTTATCATAAACATGATCTCATTTTCATAAAACTGAAAGAAATGATATACATTAAACACTTTGTTTTCTAACAATTGAAATTTTCTTGAAACAACCAAATATTGGAAACATACCATTAACATGCATCTCGATTGTCGACCCATCACATTCAAGACTCGGCAATCCTCAGTATTTGGAAGAGAAAGTATCTTCAAGGAGCTTAACCTCCAACCACAGACCGTCGGTCTCCCACACTCCTTCCTAACCGGAAGTGGCCCTACCCTACTCAAGAGGATAGACTTAGGATAACCATCGGTGTTTGCCATCTGAGCTCTGGTGTTGTAACTTACGTGTCTTGTTATCGTGTAGATCCCTAGATACCCTCTAGTCATGCACGACACTCCACAAGAAACGCCATCCAGTTACAGTGAACATTCGATGCACTTGAGGATAGTACACCACCTTGGCCAAAGGATTTGTTTTTAATTAGCGTTCTAAGAACGCATGAACTTGGTTCACCCACCCTACTCGACTTGAACTGATCGAAATCCTACAGTTTCCTATTTATTTTACGATTCTTACCTCAATGACTCATGCAAAATTAATTGACTTGGAAAGGGGAATAGGGAGTTAATGTTTTCGTGTTGGTCGAAAACCGCCATGGTTTTGTAACGAGCAAGTAGAGTGGGAAAACCCGCATTTTGAATCCAGATTACGTTGCATGCGACGATTCTAGTATCGTTTTGTAGACCTTAAGAGTCTAGAACCCTTGAATTCCGGGATAACGAGAAAAATGTTTAAAATACTGGAATATCTTGTGCAAACATGGGAACCGAGTAAACTAGTATGAAACCACTTAGGAGTGGGTGTTATTTAACAATGTTTTTACATGAATATGGGATTATGAAACTATGAACACGGGATTAGAGTAAATGTTGCGCCATGCGCTATTACAGGAGGAAATCCTAAAACATTGAGGTCATCAAGGTCGTCAATTAGTTCAAACTATACAAATAGGAAACTGTAGGATTTCGATCAGTTCAAGTCGAGTAGGGTGGGTGAACCAAGTTCATGCGTTCTTAGAACGCTAATTAAAAACAAATCCTTTGGCCAAGGTGGTGTACTATCCTCAAGTGCATCGAATGTTCACTGTAACTGGATGGCGTTTCTTGTGGAGTGTCGTGAAGACTAGAGGGTATCTAGGGATCTGTACGATAACAAGACACGTAAGTTACAACACCAGAGCTCAGATGGCAAACACCGATGGTTATCCTAAGTCTATCCTCTTGAGTAGGGTAGGGCCACTTCCGGTTAGGAAGGAGTGCGGGAGACCGACGGTCTGTGGTTGGAGGTTAAGCTCCTTGAAGATACTTTCTCTTCCAAATACTGAGGATTGCCGAGTCTTGAATGTGATGGGTCGACAATCGAGATGCATGTTAATGGTATGTTTCCAATATTTGGTTGTTTCAAGAAAATTTCAATTGTTAGAAAACAAAGTGTTTAATGTATATCATTTCTTTCAGTTTTATGAAAATAAGATCATGTTTATGATAAAATGAAAAATGTTGTATTGGCTTATAGATAAGTTTATTTTGTATTTGATTACCTAGTAAAAAAAAATTACCTTTGTGAAAACCTAGTTTTTCTCGTCAATTCGGATATGGATGTTACAGTAGTCCTAGAGCTACTAGGCTTATTACCTCCTTTCAGCTCATTATCACAGCGATTGTAGGCACCAAGTGCTCTTTAGATGTTTTTAATTCATATGAAAGGAAGACAAATCAATGAAACAACACTCTTCCTTTCAAACCCACCACTCCGGCACCCTAATTTGCTTGTTCTCATTCTAAAAGCCATGAGTTTTAATTTTCTTTGATTTGACATTTAGAACATTCTTATTCCCCAGTCAGCAGTAAAGTTTATGATGGTAGGTTCTAATTACCAGAATCTTTTATGAAAATTGACATTTCTCAGCCTTGGGTGTTAGGAGAGGTCCCAAGGGAGAGTATCTTACTTCTTTCTAGGATTTTCCATGTAACATACACCCTCGGATATATGTTTGTTCTATGCCAAATTTTTTGCTTTTCTGATAGTTTATGGTTTAGGGTTTCATTGCATGTTTTGCATGTTTGATATTTGCATTGAATACATAGTATATAGAGCATATAACGAAAACCCATAAAAACTAGAAGAGATATGAGCAAACTAATGAAGACCGAGATTGTATTATAGCAAAATATGAATTACAATGACATACCCAGATGGAGGTCTTCAACTTCGTACTTATGCTGATGGAGGACCAGCAATACTAACCATAGAAAAATGCTCACAACTTCTACAAACAAGGAAATCTGATCATATAAAGTTTTGCAAATGATTTTTAGTCCAAATGCGACCCAAATGCTGGTAATACAGTTTGCAAAGCAAGCTGGAATAATTTATTAGAGACCCACGTCCACTAGCTGAGTGTACGACCTACTGTGGAGTGTGCTGCAGTAAGAAAAAGCTCCAATCTGATCTGAAAGTCCTCAAACCCCACTGCAACTTGATCGCCTATGATGTGAATGACCAATGCTGCAATAACATAAGAGAATGACACTCCAAACTCCGTCAAGAACAACTCCAAAGTGGTACGGCAATAGTTGGAAATGTACGACCAGCAAGTAGAAAGAAACAACAGCTAGAAAAATCCTCCACAAACACACAAATTTGTCATTCATTCCTTCATTCTCAGCTGCATACAAAAATCTGCATAAAAATATTCAATAGCTACTCAAATTCTCACCAAAATGTCTCCGGCAAATGCACAACTAAAGCCTCTGGATGAAGCCTCCAAGAATCTCTTCCTGATGTGGTCTCTCACACACAAAAAAGAGGACTATGAAGAGGTTTTCATCTCAACACAACCAATAACAAACCCTAGAGCCAAGCTCCAAAGCCAATGCATAGGAACCTCCCAAAACAAGAGAGAAAATCAATTATCCAAGCATATTGCAAATGAGCTTCACTTTGCCTTTTTATAATATTCCATTTGCATTTGACTTCATCTTATTTAATTTACTTTAATTTCATTTCCTTTTTCCTTTTTGGTGCACAACTTAAAGTATACTTTATTATTCACTTATATCTCCCCTTTATTTAACACTTATTATAAAGTATACTTTTAAAACATTTAAATCCCCCTTTAAACAAAGTCCACTTAATTCATTATAACCCAAAGTCTAATATTAAATATTAATTTAATATTAATAATTTATGGACTTTAAAATGGAGGCCCAAATGAACTCGGAATCTAGTGATCTATAGACCGTTGGAAAGGTCTTGCCAAGAAGCTTCATCTCCAACACTAAAAATCCTGAAACGAACATAAACCCTAATTTGTCAAAAATAGAAAGTCTGAGCCCAACATCCGAAATCACCTGGAATGACATCACCACAAACCATTTGATATCACCGAGCTCAATGCAACATCTGAGATAGCCAACAACTGACTCCCAAGTCACCAAAACAACGTCAGATTGACACTATAAATAGCAGTGTTCTCCGAGGACCAAAGAGAACAAACCCAGAAAAACCCAGAAAGATTATCGCCATGCAAGCACTTACTATAAATAGTAAGTACAAACAAGTTGTCTGAAATCTCTCTGGAAAGTGTCATACAACTCCACTGGATAACCCGAACACCCTGGTGACATCGAAATAATCCTCTGATTATGCTGTCACCAACCTAGAAAGTTAGCTCTAACTAAACTGCAAGAGAACTCAAAAATGGGGACATTACAGTCTGCCCTTCCCAAAGATTGCTTGTCCTCAAGCAATGCCAAAACAACCTCTGATCAACAGACTGAACCAAACTGAAACCAAAAATTATCCTAGGGTCCCAAGTTATTCTCAGAATAGAACCACCATGCCGACGCTGCGCTACTCTGATAAAAATTGTAAAAACATCGTGCCACAACAACACTCTCCTCTCTTGCAACCTAAGAAAGTAATCATCATCAAATCCCAAGCTGAGACACCTGTAAGGACTAAAACTTATACCATGAAACATCAACCTGTGAGACCATACACTCTCAAGTTCCACCAAGCACCATCCTCCAGTCAATATGTCCGCAACCACAAGTGCCACGAACCCTAAAGCTCTCAAGGTGCCACTCCATGAGAAGCAATAGCTGGTCCAAAACGAAGCCTCGAAGAACAAGTGGTGAAGAGTGTGATCCCTGGAATACAACCACAAGTCTCCACACTCCCATTGTGCCACTCTGATATATTCATTGGCAGTGCGACATGGGATGTGAAGCAACCCATCGACATTCCAATGAAGTGATATACCTCCACCTGGATCCCAATTCATATGGTCATCACATCTGACAATCATGAGCTCAAAGTGCTAACAACATCAATCCAATCTCCAACTCCAGTCGACCTCCCATGGATGTGCAAAAATCTCAACACAGGAGCTAGAAAATGTAGATCAACTCCTCCAAGATGGCTGGTGTAAATCAAGACAGCTAACTCCCAACTCAAAATCATCTCTATATCGCTACCAACAATCTCTCTAATGACATAGAATGATAAGGTATCATTCAAATACGATCCTCCAGAAATGAAGAGGTAATCCAAGCCTCTCTAGAACACCCAACAACTTCTGTCTTTCGCTCACTCAGTATGAAATTCATGCACCATGAAATAGTAGCTCCTCCCCCAAAATGCAAAAGAATGCTAGTCACACCATGTACATCTCCCACTCCAGTGTCACATTTCAACTATATAACAAACCATAGTACCTCCAAAGAAGAGATGAAAACAATATCATACCTTGGTGCAGGAATCATCCATACCTATGTAGTGTACTCCTCCAATGAGAGTGTCTCTGTATACAAACATAGGACAACCTCAATCACCAAAGAATGATGGAGTTGTATCATAGTATCACTCGACTTTGTACCTCCTTCATGAATGATCAAAGAACCATCCCTTATGACTCCCTCTTATAGTGAAGTCCAGATACTAGTGGCTGATCCACTAAGTGTAGCCTCAACACCTCTACTAGGCTTCCAAGCAACTACTGTTCGCCAAAAATTTATGCACCAAGAAGTAGAGCAGCCATCTCCTAGCAAGATGTGGAAGGGATTCTCATGGACTAAGGTTGGAATATCAAGAGCTACATATTTTCTTCCAGTGCCATCACCTAGCTGAAACACATGCATTAGCAATTCCAACCCCAACATCTTAGTAATAACTCCATACCTCGTGTCATGGTTCAGTTGCATCTTCATAGTCTGCCCAACAAACGCAAGAGTCTCCCTCAAATCTGATTGCTCCATTTGCTTGGCCTCCATACAAGATTCATGCCACATGTCATGCCAAACTAGCATTGTTATCTTGGGTTCAAAATGAAAGCCACTAATAGGAGGGCTCTTCCCAAACTCATTCCCATGTGGAAGGGCCATCAACATATGAGTATACAAGAGTGAAAGACTGCTGACCCAAATAAAATCAAAACTCTTACCATACCTTTTTGTAGTACTTTTACCCTTCTCAAGCCTCTCCCTTATCGCTGTTGCATGTTCTTCCTCCAAGGCAGATCCAACATGACTCTCTCCATAACAATCACAAGCCTCAAGGCTGATCCCTTTGGCTGTTATGTTAGGACTGCTGTTGCAACTCAGAAAATCAGGGATTTCCTTATGCTTTTGAGTGATGTATTGGTAAGACCTAATCTTCTCTTTCTTCATGATTGATTGACCATCTACTAGGATAGGTCCAAGGCATGTCTCCTATGAGAAATCATGAGTATTATGTGTCACGAACTCAGTCCCATGGCTACAAGCTAAATCCTCATGTGTGTCCATCCCTTCGATCTTCATGACCTCGTTATAGGATGCTTCAAGTTCCTCTTCCATGACTCCACTCTTTGCCCTCTTCATGTTGCATTGTCCTTCCTTGAGTGTAGGGGCCATAGAAGTCTAAATTTCTAGTGTGTGTGTGAGCTCATCCACTATATCTTCCTCTCTTCTCAAAGCACTCGCATATATCTCGCACATTCTGAATAGATGATCTCTATTCGAAAGTAGATGCAAGTAGTTGTCCTTCATCATAGCCACGGCCTTTTGAAGCCTTTGAAACCGGGTGAGGTAGAGGTCTTCTTCAAAGTGTTCATCTGTAATGCCCCCATTTTTGTGAGCATCAGAGTTCGGAGGATTAGCCTATTATCATTGGTTCCCCATAGGCTAATGTGGTGATTAGGGGGCCCTTTGAGGGTGATTCAGGGTTATTCAGCTGACCTTTTGTGTGTATTTTTCAGTACTTTCCTTCTCAGTGCATCAATTTATTTGTGGTTTGCCTTTTAGAGGTCTTTTAGGCTCATTTTATACACACTTACTATTTTTAGTAAGTCACTTGGATGTTTGGGTCCATATTTACTATTTATGGAAAGTCATCTGTATGGTCAGAAGGCACCACGGTTATATCCGGGAAGTTGGTAGGATCAGTTGTTGGTTTGATATTTGGCATTTAATGGAGTTTAATGATTTAATTTAATTAATTAAGTCTAATCTAACATTGACTTTGATATAATTAATTAAATTAAATATATTTATGATTAAAAGGGATATAAGGGGTCAAGTGTGCATTTAATATATTAATGTCATAAAGTATTTAATTATTATGCCAAATGGGGTGCCAACATATGGAGGTATAAGGATATTAAGTGATTTTATAATGATGTCAATGACAAATTATAAAGTAAGGTCACTTTTGAAAGGGAAAAGAAATATAAAAGGAGGAAAAAGTGCAATGAGGATTCATTCTTGATATGTTATTTTGAAAGAAACTTTTCCTTGAGAGCTTGAGAGCTTGAGAGCTTTGGCTTGCATGTTTAGTAAACCTTAGGACGAAAACCGTAGAGGTTTTGGCTATTTGGACGAAAACCTAGATTAGCCCACTTGGTGAATTCATCTCAAGATTCACAGTTGCATTAAATTGTTTAGTATTTGTGGATATTCAGAGCCATATCTTTGCAGATTTTGTCATAGAGCTTCAAAGATTGAGTTTGATGTTGCTAGGGTTTGAAATGTTCAATTTGCAGGTTTATGACAACGAGGTTTTATTGGAGATTTTTGTCTTGTATGTTGGTATTTTGGTGTGCATGTTTGAGGAGTGATGGATTTTGATGTTGTGATGCAAATAATCCATCTGGGTAGTTTAGTTTTGCATATTTGAGCTATTGGGTGTTGCTACAATTTTTAGTTCTAGCTAGGGTTTGACTTGGGTGCTCACATAAATCAGTTTTAGCATATGGGTATTGATGCAAAATGGCTGCCATGAGGTTGGAATAACATATGCACTTCTGGGTATTCTTTATTTCACTGTATGATTCCAAAAATTATCGATCTTCCTCTCTTGTCAACTCAAAATTTGTAGCAGTGAATTCAGAAATGGAAAAAAGATGCAAAATATGCATTTGGGTATATGTTTCCAAGTTTGCAATGTGTTCATTTTTATTTCTAGTTGATTGTTCATCAATTATTTTATGTTTTTATGGCAATCTCTCTCTCAAAAACACACATGCAATTCCAAAACTGAAACCCCTTCTGCATCTTCTGTCTAGTCTGAAAGATCACATTAATAAAAAATACAAAAACACACTAAAAAGACAAAAAATTACAGCAGAACAGGTCAGCATATTACATCACCCTCCCCTAGGGTTATCCAACACAAATCGGCCATTGCCTTATGTACATGCTCAAAATGTTTTAGTGCAGTCATAGGTTCACCTCCATTCGTATTCAATTGCTCCTCCAAATGATGAGGCTTATAGGACCCAATGTCTTCCTGCAACATATCCTGATCATGCCTCCACAAGTCAACTTCTTCATGGTCACCACCTCCATCAAAGTAGTAGGTAGAGTCTTCTACCTCATGGTCTTCCTCCATGGCTGGCCTAGAAGATGTATGCACTGCTATGATCTCTCTATTTTGCAATGACAAATCAAGCTTATCCAATCCACTTGGATCACTTCCTGCTGAAATTTTTGAATTATCCTTATGACTACCATTTGACTCCATGCCAATATGATGCAAAGGTAATGAAACAATGCTAGGAAAATCTAAAGAACCTATGCTTTGACTCGATTTTGTAGGTGTGGAAATCTCCATACTAGCATGCCCTTCCTTCATGTGATCATTGTGAGACTTTCGGTATTCATCTTTTGCAATGTATGATGTTTCTTTACCCAAACATTTACAATGGCTTGTAGGATGCAAATTATCCACAAGTATACCTTCCTCCTTCATGGTAGCATCTTCTTTAATCTTATCTTCATAGGGCTGAAGTGCATCGTTGACTTTGTCTCCCTTACACATGGACTGATCTATGTTCTCCTTGTGATTAATTGTAAACTACAAATCTTCTTCCTTTTTCACCTTTTCTTCCACGGGCACTTCGGTTTTGTAACCCTCTTTGAACTTTTCATCTTTTCTTCCATCATCATTATCCTTGTATCTATTCCTATCTCCATTGTTCCTGTCTCCATGGTTTCTTTCATTGTTGTTGTTATTATTGATACCAAGATTTTTGAGGAAATAATTAGTCATCATATGTATCATTTGATTAGTATTTTGTTGTATCTCTCTCTCTCTCTCTTTGTCTCCTATCCCAATTATTCAGCATCTCTTCCCGTTTCCTGCACCAATTATTCGACATTTCCTGGATACTAGGCTCTTCTTGGTCTTTATCATCCATTTCCTCTATCACTACTGTAGTTGTACCCACAAAGGCATCAATATAGGGAACCTGGATATCAGTCTGTGATCTGCTTTGTCTAAGATAAGACTGATGTGTACAAGCTGCATGTCTCAGTTCATCTTCTGCATGTCATATTTAACCTCACAGGATGGCAGGATACACTGCTTTGATACCACTGTAACATACACCCTCGGATATATGTTTGTTCTATGCCAATTTTTTTGCTTTTCTGATAGTTTATGGTTTAGGGTTTCATTGCATGTTTTGCATGTTTGATATTTGCATTGAATACATAGTATATAGAGCATATAACGAAAACCCAGAAAAACTAGAAGAGATATGAGCAAACTAATGAAGACCCAGATTGTATTATAGCAAAATATGAAGTACAATGACATACCCAGATGGAGGTCTTCAACTTCGTACTTATGCTGACGGAGGACCAACAACTAACCATAAAAAAATGCTCACAACTTCTACAAACAAGGAAATCTGATCATACAAAATTTTACAAATGATTTTTCAGTCCAAATGCAACCCAAATACTGGTAATACAGTTTTCAAAGCAAGCTGGAATAATTTATTAGAGACCCACGTCCACTAGCTGAGTGTAGGACATGCTGTGGAGTGTGCTGCCGTAAGAAAAAGCTCCAATATGATATGAAAGTCCTTAAACCCCACTGCAACCTAATCGCCTATGATGTGAATGACCAATGCTGCAATAACATAAGAGAATGACACTCCAAACTTCGTCAAGAACAACTCCAAAGTGGTACGACCCTAGCTGGAAATGTACGACCAACAAGTAGAAAGAAACAACAACTAGAAAAATCCTCCACAAACACACAAATCTATCATTCATTCCTTCATTCTCAGCTGTATACAAAAATCTACATAAAAATATTCAATAGCTACTCAAATCTTCACCAAAATGTCTCCGACGAATGCACAACTGAAGCCTCTGGATGAAGCCTCCAAGAATCTCTTCTTGATGTGGTCTCTCACACACGAAGAAGAGGACTATGAAGAGGTTTTCGTCTGAACACAACCAATAACAAACCCTAGAGCCAAGCTCCAAAGCCAATATACGAGAATATCCCAAAACAAGAGAGAAAATCAATTATCCAAGCATATTGCAAATGAGCTTCACTTTGCCTTTTTATAATATTCCATTTGCATTTGGTTTCATCTTATTTAATTTACTTTAATTTCATTTCCTTTTTGGTGCACAACTTAAAGTATACTTTATTATTCACTTATATCTCCCCTTTATTTAAGACTTATTATAAAGTATACTTTTAAAACATTTAAATCCCCCTTTAAACAAAGTCCACTTAATTCATTATAACCCAAAGTCTAATATTAAATATTAATTTAATATTAATAATTTATGGACTTTAAAACGGAGGCCCAAATGAACTCAAAATATAGTGATATATAGACCGTTGGAAAGGTCTCGCCAAGACGCTTCATCTCCAACATTGAAAATTCTGAAATGAACATAAACCTTAATTTGCCAAAAATAACAAGTCTGAGCCCAACATCTGAAATCCCTTGGAAAGACATTACCGCAAACCATCTGATATCACCGAGATCAATGCAACATCTGAGATAACCAACGACTGACTCCCAAGTCACCAAAATAGCATCAGACTGACACTTACTATAAATAGCAGTGTTCTTCGAGGACCAAAGAGAACAAACCCAGAAAACCCCAAAAAGATTATCGCCATGCAAGCACTTACTATAAATAGTAAGTACGAACAAGTAATCTCTCTGGAAAGTGTCATACAGCTCCATTGGATCACACAAACATCCTAGTGACATCGAAATACTCCTCTGATTATGTTGTCACCTGTTAGTTTTCAGATCAGAAATAAAATAAGCAGAAATACCACACAGATCAATGAACACATCAAATTACCCTGGGAAAACCCTCCTACTTGAGGGAGAAAAACCCAGCAAAATGATCTCTTATATATCAGATGAATAAGTACAGAAACTGCATACAATAAATTAGGCCCTAGACAAGGCTAAGCCTCATATAATAAGTAATGTCACTTCTCCTTGAAATGGATCTGCTGTTGAATACTGCGAACCTGCTACTACAAAATTTGAATTTGAATGGAATAATTGTCATCAAATGGAGTCTCTTAGCATGACGCCCACAATGGCTACACCCATTTGTGGAAAACACATCTCAGTCTTAGAGATGTACAAGGGTTCATCACGGAGTCTCTCAACGTGATATCCACAATGGCTACTCCCATTTGTGGAAAGAAACACATCATCATGGAGTCTCTCAACATGACGTCCACAATGGCTACTCCCATGTGTGGAATGAAAACACATCTCAGTTTTAGAGATGACAAGGGCTTTCACCTCAGAGAAATATATATTATGACAAATCTTAATGATGCTGAGTCTCCCTTTCAGCAAGGGTGACATTCTCCACTACCCCAAGCTTGTCTCAGAAATGTGCAAACTTCAATCTGGAGAGAGGCTTGGTGAGAATATCAACCATCTGATCATCAGTGCAAATGTACTTGAGTTGATTTTCTTTCCTCAACACCATGTCTCTGATGTAATGATACTTGATCTCCACATGCTTTGTCCTATCATGAAATACAGGGTTTACCGAGAGCTTCACACAACTTTGATTATCACAATGAATCACAGTCGGCTCCAATGTTTGACCGAACAATCCTGCAAGGAACTTTAGAAGCCATACTGCTTCTCGAGCTACTACACATGCTGCAATGTATTCAGCCTCTGCGGTGCTTAGAGCCACAGATGTCTACTTCCTACTACACCAAGAAATCATGGCAGACCCCAGGTTGAAACAACATCCAGAGGTACTCTTCCTATCAGTTACACTCCCGGCCCAATCAGAATCAGAATAACCTTGTAATTTCAGATCTTCATTGGAAGTATATCTCAAACCATATCCCATAGTACCACGCAAGTATCTTAGTATATGCTTTGCTGCAACTAGATGTATTTGTCTTGGCTCACACATGAATTGACTGAGAGCACTTGCTGCATAACAACTGTCTGGTCTGGTGTTGACTAGATACATTAATGATCTAATCAATTGTCTATACATGGTAGGATCTACCAAATCTGAATCAGCTGCTGAGTCACTCAACTTCTTCAAATTTGTCTCCATAGGTGTAGACACGGACTTGCAGTCCATCATCCCAAATCTCCTCAAGATGTCTATAGTGTATTTTACTTGACTTAGAATAATCTCATCAAGTCTTTGCCAAACTTCCAGTCCCAGGAAGTAATGCATAAGACCAAGATCCTTCATCTCAAACTCGGAGGCTAACTCTTTCTTGCATTTGACAATGAGCTTCTCTGCTCCAGTGAGAAATAAATCATCAACATAAAGAACCAATATCAGAGCCTCACCATCAACTATCTTGAAGTAAAGGTTGGAATCTGCATCATTCTTGGAGAATCCCAAGCTCATCAAATATCTATCAATCCTTTCATACCATGCACGAGGTGCTTGTTTGAGACCATACAAGGCCTTCTTCAATTTGCATACATGAGACTCCTTCCCATGAATCACAAAACCATCTGGCTATTCAATGTACACTTCTTCTTCAATCACACCATTGAGAAATGTAGTCTTTATGTCCATTTGATGTAACTTCCAGCCTTTAGCGGATGCAATAGCAATAATTGTTCTGATAGAAGTGTATTGAGCAACAGGAGCAAATGTCTCCTCATAATCTATTCCCTCCTTTTGAGAGAACCCTCTTGCCACAAATCTTGCCTTGTGTTTCTCAATGCTACCATCAGCTGCATGCTTGATTTTGTAAAGCAATTTGGAAGACACTACTGATTTCCCTTCAGGTCTCGGAACAACATCCCATACATCATTTTTAATGATGGACTGATACTCTTCTGTCATTACATCTCTCCATACCTATTGGTTGGATGCCTACTCAAAACTGGAAGGCTCAGAATCAATGATGTGACTAATTAATGCAACATAACCTGGGAACTTCTGAGGTCTCTTACTTTCCCTAAAAGTGCCTCGAGGATCTGCGTATTTTTCTACCTCCTGCATAGTTTATCGAGCCCATAGAGGCCTGTTATGACCTACGGCAATATCTCTAGGACCATCAGTTGGTTCTATAGGATCAACTAGATCAATAGTCTTGGCCAGTTCGTTGGACTCCTTCTAAATGTCAAGACTATGATTAGGAGATATGTCCATATCCTGAGAAGTCTCCTGCTCCTCACTGTCTATCTCCATGTAAGTTCCTTTAGATCTTTTGAAGGCTACTTCCTCTTCGAAGGAGACATCCCTGCTGATCTCAATCTGTTTCTACCCTAGAATATAAACTTTGTAGGCCTTAGAAGACTCACTGTATCCCACAAATATACCCTTCTTGCCTGAAGGTTCTAGCTTTGATCTTTGATCCTTGGGCACATGAAAGTAAACAGGACAACCAAATATCCTTAAGTGACTAACCTCAGGTTTCACACCTGTGAAGGCCTCCTCAGGAGTCATGTTTCCCAAAATTTGATGAGGGCTTCTGTTCTGAACATATACGGCAGTTCTGGAAGCTTTTGCCCATAGGAAACTCTGTAAATCCTGATCATGAATCATAACCTTGGCTGCCTCTACAATGGATATGTTCTTTCTTTTAGCAACTCCATTTTGCTGAGGATTGTACGGAACACAGAACTCCCTCTTGATCCCTGCCTCAATACAGAAATTACGAAATCTTCCAGAAGTGTACTCCCCTCCGTTATCTGATCTTAGAACTTTAATTCTTTTCCCAGACATATTTTCAACTTGAGCCTTGGATTCTTTGAATCTATCAAGGACTTCCTCAGATTCCTTAGATTTTAAGAAGTAGATCCAAGTCTTTCGAGAATAATTATCAACGAAAGTTACATAATACCAAAAACCACTCAAAGATGCCACAGACATTGGTCCACATAAATCAGAATGAACAAGATCTAAAATTTCCTTTGATCTACTGTCACTACTATGGAAGGGACTCTTGATATTCTTACCAAGTACACAACCTCTGCAAATGCCATCGTGCTCTAGACCAAACTTTGGAAGACCAGTAACCACCTTTTCCATAGATGGAAGAGCTTTGAAATGTAAGTGAGCAAGTCTCCTATGCCATAGATCACTCAAACTGATGGAATTGTGCAATAATGCCTGAACTGGTTGAATTGATAATCTGTATAGGCTCTCCTGACGAACACCAATTACCCGAGCTGATTTTATGGTAGAGTTCTTGGGCCATACAAGAACTTTCCCTTTAGAAAAAGCAACCTTGAATCCTTTGTCCTCCAAGGCTGAAATGGAGACAAGATTTCTTTTGATCCCTGGTACAAACAAGACATCACTCAAATGAAGAGGGATACCTGAATCTAGCTGGAAGGAAGTGGCCCTAGCCCCCTTTACAGAGTAACAAGCATCATCTCCAATTATCACTTGCAAGTTTGACTCTTTCTCTACTAGGTCTATAAGATGCTCTCTGTAGCCTGTGATGTGACGTGAAGCACCACTATCTATCAACCAAGTGTCATTGTCAGTTGGAACATTGCTTGAAAGAGCGAAGATGAATAGAAATCCCTTTGAGTTGTGTCTAGATTGCTTTTGTGGTGACACATCATCAATATTTGCAGTAGAAGCATACTGCTTCGATTTTGATATGCAATCTCGAGCATAGTGACCATACTTGTCACACCTGTAACATTGGATGTGAGAGAGATCCTTCTTCTTCGGTTCTGGAACAAAATCTGATTTTCTGTCTCTATTCCTCTTGAAAGTGCCTCTTTTTCCTTCTCTTCCTTTTCTTCTAGAAGCATGTGCAGCAAGGACATGACTTTCTTCATTATGAGAGTTTCACCCATTTCCTCTTGCTGCCAATCTGGATTCTTCTTGAATGCAATCAGCTCGAAGATGAGCAAACTTGGGCAACTTAGATCTCCCACTGATGCTTTGAATAAAAGGCTCCCATGATTGAGGAAGACCATTCAGTGCCAACATAACCAGATCTCTATCTTCAACTACGTCTCCAATAGTACATAGCTGATCTCTCAATTCAGAAATCTTCATGAAGAAAGAAATAACTGAATCTCCTTTAGCCATTTTTATATGCTGGAGCTGTTGTCTCAAGGCAAGGGCTCTGATGGTATTGTTGATTTCATACAATCCTTGTAGAGCCTCGAACATTTCTTTGGCTGTCTTCATCTTGGAGATAATCGGAACTAGGTGATCCTTCATAGAGTCTATCATGATCTTTCTAGCCTTCGTGCCATTTTTCTTCCATTGAATTTTCTCTGCATCATCAGATGGCTCGGGCACATCATTTTTTACAAAATCTAGAAGATCATTTTCTTCTAAGACAATGAGAACTCTAAATTTCCAGGAGTTGAAATTTGATGCTCCATCAAGGCTATCTTCTACCTTGACGCCGTTCACCATCTTCGTTTCTTTGAGAGACTGCCCTAGATAAAGAGTTGTCTTGATTGCTTAAACAAATCTGATCGGATCCTTACTTCAACTTCATTTTGATACCATGTTAGTTTTCAGATCAGAAATAAAATAAGCAGAAATACAATGAACACAGCAAATTACCCTAGGAAAACCCTCCTACTTGAGGGAGAAAAACCCAACAAAATGATCTCTTATATATCAGATGAATAAGTGCAGAAATTGCATACAAAAAATCAGGCCCTAGACAAGGCTGAGTCTCATATAATAAATAATGTCACTTCTCCTTGAAATGGATCTGCTGCTGAATAATGCGAACCTGCTACTACAGAATTTGAATTTGAATGGAATAATTGTCATCAAATGTGGAGACCCTATCTCCCTTATATAGCAAGCTAGGCGACATCCTTTCTAGGGCCGACCTGGAGCAAGTTAATTTTATTTTATGAAACAAAGGCCGACCTACCTTGAGATGATTTTATTTAAGAAAGAAAATAGCTTCCGAAGCTACAACACACTAACATCACCAACCTAGAAAGTCAGCTCTGATTGAACTGCAAGAGAACTCGAAAATGGGGACATTACATTCTAGCTAAGGCCCCATTAGGCCAGGCCATTCTAGGATGGAAATTATCATGTCTGCATTATTTATCCTCTAATTTCTTGTAAGAGGGGTCTCAAAGGAGACTTGAAATATTGGAATTAGAAACACTTCACAATGGTGTCTAAATACATGTTATTATGTCTACCTTTGTACATGACAATTTTGTTCTGGCTGAAAATGATGTTGTCGGTTCTTTTGACTTGAACCTTTATGCATTTCCATGTTTGGTTGATCCTCCCCTCCCATGGATATCCATTTTTAAATCTTATGGTTTGATGGTTTTAACCACTTTTACTTACCCTCGCTTGCTTTGTTCTTTATTGTAGTGTTTGTTTTTACTTATTTTCACGGCCCAGGGTCCTCTTCTCCTAGCTCTCAATTGCAAGTGGTTATAATTTCAAGTCCCATTGTCCTACATTGGTTATTTGTTGACATTAATACATTTTTTTAAAACAAATTCTTTCTATTTTTTCCAGTCGAGTCTATGGGATCCCTATTCTGTAAGTCTTGGATTTCTAGTTGATTGGAAATTGTCATGGAACTAAGGAATCACTTGAGCTAGGCAGCTTTTCCAACTTATTTACCTGATGTATTATTATAGATTGTATGTAGTTAGAATACTACAGTATCTTGCTTCCTTTTACCCTTCATTTTCCAATGTGGCAAAACTGTTCAAAACTATTGAGGCAATGTCTTTGAGATATTCCATTTTAGGGATTCTAGATATAGTTATTCACCTCTTTAAAGCATATTGATTTGTAGATTATTACACTCTTAGTCAGTTGAAAGTCAAGAGCATACTGTTGGAATATACACATTATTATACCTTATCTATGTGACAAATCATTTATCCCCAAAGTAAATTAGATTTGCATGACTATAGTTAAGCATTAGCCATATGACCTTTATCCACTCATTTGTGGGTGGAAGTGGAAATAGAAAGGCCATTAATGCAAATGTTCATACCATCAAATGTAGCCATGAGTATAAGAAGCAGGGAGCCTTAAAGCACAGCTAACCCCATTTCTAAGGCAATCTTTTTTTTGTTTAAAACCATAAAGCTCAATTACTAAACAAAAGAGGAACAGAGAGATTACAAAAGAGAAGAGCATAAAGCCTTCGATCCTCTCAGCAAAAGCTTATCTTTTGCACAGAATTAACCTATTCCTTTTCCTTTTCATCATTTTTGTTAATTGAACATCGTTGGGCCCAAACCATTTCTAGGGATGAATAAGCCCTATTCCTGGATGTGTTAATATATATTATATTTGCATGTTCTCCAAGTTGCAGGTCTCAAATATTGTGATGCCGGTTTTTGAACTAGTATCACTCTTGTTATGAATATGCTGCTTTACCATTACAGGACAACACCTTTGACTCATTTCTATTTTTTCTGGAGATTTTCTCTAGGATTAATGGGTAATGCCTTCTTATTAAAACAAATTGTGACTCAAAAGATAGAAATATTTCTTTCTATCCCTAGGTTTTTTTATTCATGAAAGGAAACCAATGTTTCCATTTTCATTTTAGGTGAAGGGATCCAACTTTTTGTTTTTTAGTTACCTTAGAGCAATAGTGTGATGATTACTATGGAATAGCTTCTAGCAGAAAATACTGTATTTTCTGAATTAAGTGGAGATAGAATAGAGATTTAGATGATGAATTGGAAAATCAGTTAATGTATGAACCACTTAAACTCTATAAAAAAGCATCTCAATTTAATACTTAACATATATATTTAAAATACTATTTTTCAGGCTCGTTATTAGCCTTAGAGTTCTGTATATTTAAGAAATGTTGTAAGAAATTGAGGCACGACAAACAAATGGCACTTGGAAAAATAAAATCTGTGAATTGTAGCTATACTCATTAAACCTTTGCTAGAAAGATTATGTATATAAGTATAGCTTGTTTTGGTTCTTGACAAACGTTAGTGGTGAGGAAAGCAGAGACTGCACCAATCTCCTTGACAATTGGTTAGTGTTTTGAAGTACACTAATTTAATTGTAATCATGAGTTGACCAATTGTTTGATCTCTGGTAGTTTTGTAAATTGCTAAATGCCAAACCAAATTTGGTCTATTGCCGTATTGTCTTCCCTCTTGATAGCACACATAACCTATTTCTTTCATTTTATGCTAAGAGTTACTTTGTTTTGATGAAAGCTTGTTGGCAATTCCAGGTCAACATTTGTAGCCTTTATGCCCTAAATTTGTATTTCAATTTTGATGATCAGTGGCATAGATACTACATTATGGCATACAACCCGCTGGTCTTAACTTAGTTTTCAAGTACCTTAGATTGGTGGTTTGGACATGTTCATTGAAGCACATGCTAGTGAACTCAAGTAAGGAACACCACTGAAGTAGAGATCAATTTAGATTAGATATTCAGTATTCTTAAATATCTGCCAGTTTTGAAGTTTTTTAACGTGGATGCTTTTTGTACACTAGTTTAGACATTTGTTGACGTTGAATGGTATGATAGAAGTTTGTGACTTCAAGTAGTCTGCCAAATTGAGCAGAAGAATGCCAACCTTACTAAAAGTTCAGTTATCACAGAGTAATTATTTCCTCTCAGTCAATAAAGTGTGATGCATAGATTCGACACCATCCAGTATTTTTATGTTGGAACTTATCTACTCTTTTTGTTAACCAATCCCCCTTCACAATAATTGTGGACATGTGAGGCATGAGGTCTATTCTGTACTTATTATGTCACTCTTTAATGCAGCTCTGTTTGAGCTTAGCTTGTCTATGGCTACAGTGTGACATTAGACAGTAATGACTATTCACAGATGTCTATTGCACCTCTGAAACGATTTGACATTCATAATAGTTTGTGGACATTTATTGTGTATTCTATTTTTCTATGCAGCTCTATAAGATCTAAGTTTATCTAAGAACATATGATGTATTACATATTAGAATCTAGCAGTTATTTATCCAGTGAATTAATCTGTGCATAAGTAGTTGAGCTCAGCTGATGATATTGTTTCATTTGAGGAAATTATATATTGTAACAGTTCTGATTGCTACTTCAATTTTCTTCATAGCTGCTGCTTATTTGAGGAGATGTTTATTGTATTACTTAATAGGTCTTTGATCTATTTGATAAAAACCACAATGGAGTCATTGAGTTTGGGGAATTTGTGCATGGTCTCAGCATCTTCCATCCAAATGCATCCCAAGAAGACAAGATTGATTGTAAGTAAAGAAATATGTCTTTAAGTCGCATTTGATATTATGAGTCTTCTTTTTTGTATCATTCAACCCGTACTCCATACTTTCATATGGTGTACCATTTAAAAAATGAAACAACAATTTTGTTTATAAAATTGACAAGATAATTTGCACTGGAATTTCTCTTGCAGTTGCTTTTAGACTTTATGATTTGAGGCAGATAGGCTACATTGAGTGTAAGATACCCTACTTTATATGACTAATTTTTTTTGCAACTTTAGATAAGATTTATTGCACAAAATAATGCCAAAATTCAAAGACAATCACATATATATGAAACCATGAATCACCATTGCATGTATCATTGATTCAACTTGAAATGACATCAAATACTTGCTGCTGTTATCAAATTTTGAGTCACTGAATTATTCATATCAGACTTGAATTTGTTATGAATATATCATCCAAATGCATCCAAATGTCCTTCTAACCCAAGACTATGAAAGTACTATCAACGCCCAATGACCATAGGCAACATATGTCACTATTACATCCTCATATAATTGATTGATTTCATCATGTATACTGCTGTCATGACTGATACAGAATATGCATATGCCTAGAAATGATGTAGAAGCCAAAACAATGTCAAATTGCTCCTTCTTAGCCAAGCGATTGACTCCTAGATGTAATCTCCAGCCTCTATGATGTCTCAAAGGTCTTCAATCATCAAAATCTTCAATCCAATCAAGCATATAAACCCTGTAATGAAATTCTCATGTGGCTGTCATAAAAATCAGAACTGAAAATGGTGTCAAATCCTCACAAAATGATGCTTTTCACTAAATCGGCTACCTTGGCTTAGCTTCAACAATAACCAAGGGTTTAATTGATGTCCAATTCACTCCAAATACTATTCAACAACCTGCAAATTCAAGCTCAATGGTGAATATCTGAATAATATCACCTCACATAGAGTATGGGGTCATTACCATACAACACAAGGGGTCATCTCCTTGCAAAAAGACATGAAAATTGGAATCTTCAGTCAAAACAAATAGAATAAGAAGCATACCAATGCATCAATAGTTGCAAATTGATGTTCAAGTCCTCTATTTACCCTCTCCATGGATAGATGTCCTTCTTCTTAGCATATTTGGATTGCAATTTGAGTTCCACCAATGATGATCAATAAACTTGAACAATTGTAAATGAGTTGCAACTAAAACTCATTCATTTAAAATCAATCTTCAATTGTTTAAATGCAATGCATCTATGGATCGATCTCTTAGCAACAAAACTCCCTCTTAGCATGACGGTGGTTGGAAATGATTGTTAACAATCATTTAAAATCTTCATTTGTCATTTAAAACTCTTCTCATAGCTTGGGCGATCCTCAACCACTTGGCCATCGATCCCATGCATAGGCGTTGGCATTAAATTTCCACACATTTGTTTTTAAATGTCTTTGACTTGGGCGAATGGTCCAACCATTGGCTTTCCATCCTATATCCTTCCCTTGGGTGAATGACTCTCCTCATAGCATCGATCCTACCTATTGGCACATGATCCAAGAGAATCGCCACCTCAATATGCTTAGTCGATTTCATTTACAATGCCAATCGATCCCATATGATAGCTGTTGGAATCATATCTTCATAAGCTTGGACCTATAACAAATGTGTTACCAATAGGTCCCACCTGGAGCCATACTTCACCCATCGATTTGGCACAATGAACAATGTGATCCCATCATAGATATTAGACAAATGCAATTAAAGATTCCATTTGTCATTATTTATATAATAAAACTCAAGCAAAATACTAGTTGAGCCAACTTTCTGGTTCTCCATGTATAGAAACAAGCTCAAACTATAAAATATAACTTGGATCAAAATGGGGACATTACAACCCTCCCTTCCTGACATTGTTTGTCCCCAAGCAATGGGAAGAAAACTGAACTCAATCAATCCCTGGATCCCAAATCCATCGAACCTGTCCATAGAAACTCACACAAATCATCTCAAAGACGTTGATGAAGGAGATCCTGGGACTGCTTCCACTGTCGCACAATGATGCAATCATGTCCATATCAATGTAGGTGCCAATCATGAAGATGTGAGTGCTAAACATAATTGTATCCATCTCTCTTGTTTCGCTGTCATAAATCATAACAGTGGTATGCAATCTGAAGATATCATGCAAAATGATATAAAATGTGCCATCCCAAGTATATGAACCATCACTAGACCAAACCACATACTCCCATATGAATCTCTCATCAATATGAAACTGTGTCAACTTGTAATATCCCTTGTTAAATCTGATTTCAATTTTCTAATTTTTGGCCTTGAAAATTTCGTCAAACACTTGATGTGCAAAGGGATATATTGCTGATACTAGTTTCAGTTTACTTTTCAAGCACTTAACTTAAATTGGCAACAATATAAATGCTTGTAAATGACTCCTATAAAGTCTATATAATATCCTAAGATGAAATGCAATTATTTTTTATATGTTCAGATGCATATAATGGGCTGTATATGAGAAAATGGGCACCTACAACATAGTGACATTTTCACAAACACTTGTCATGCAAACTAGTAAGTGAAGTAACAACTATGAAACTAGAATGCAACCTTATTCCTCCTCCTTATTGAATTAATAATGTCTGATTACAATTTGATTATGCAAGTGCCAAGACTCTTGGCTTTACAATGAATTTCCAATACATTACCAATCTGATATAAAATGATCATCTACAATAGCGCCTTATGCAAATTGATATAACAATGCAAAATACATCAAAGAACTTGATTATGAAGTCTGGAATGATCAACAGATGCAATGATATTTATTTCTGATTTTTATTCGATTTTATTGAGCCTCCTTGCATGAAATCACACCTCCTAGAAGTAGTCACCCTTGCCCTTGCTTGGCAATCTTTACTAAAAATAAATGCAACCGTTTAACTCCTCCAAATTGGTATAGAAATGATTGTCTTCACAAGAAGAATTGATCCCTCAAATACCCAGAATGAAAGGGTGTCTAGATAAGCCTCCAACAATGAAAATCTGAGAACTCCATGGCTGGTTACTGTAGCGGGCACTGTAGCAGCCAACAATAAATATATTCCACAATGAATCCTTAATACCCTTATAATCTACAAGTAGATATGCATCCAACCCTTGTATTCTTTGTATTTCTTCTCCAATTTAAGCACAGATTGGACTCCTGGATGAAGCCCACACTTTGGCAATAATCTCAGCTGATAGTTTCACAGCCTCAAAATTGCATAACCAATGGGAATTTCGTTCCCAATGGCTGGATATGGCAGAAACCCTAGCTGGTTCCTTCTCCAAACAAATTCTTCAAAACACATATCAATTCCTAGATGATCCACAAAAGCTTGGTTGATCCCTTTATATAATTTCTCCAAGAAGAGGCCGACCCTCTAGAAGCTTCTCTTTTAATCATTTAAAATAATATTAAATGTGCCCTTTATAACTTTTATAAAATATTTCCTCAAAGTTGGCGCCCATTAAATAAATTACTTAATGTGCTTTTAGTCATTAAGTGGCCCCGTTAGACATAAAGTTATAATATAACTTTATAATATGCTTTCCATGATTAATTATTATTAAAGTCACCCTTAATAATAATTAAATAATATAACTTGCACATTACTCCTTATTTCGCCCGGCCAACTGAAAACTAGGATCAACGCTGAATTCATCACATGTCCAGGTGCCTTAGTATAAATAGTAACCCCGTCTGAATGACTTACTATGTAAGAGACCTTACTTATCTCTACCATTTTTTTTGCCAAATCATCGACCAATTATCAAAATGAAACATATAATCACATGAGGAAGTAGTACTTGGAACCTTCAAAGCTTGTTATTGATTTAAATGAACAAAACACAATTGACAATAAGCTGGTATGATATATCAGCAGTGACTGGAATTTGCATCAGTCAATATACAAAGTTGAATTGGAGCAAAAACAAGCATATAATGATGTGTCAAAGAGATACAATGAAGACAAGTCACTGTAGAATGAAACTATGACTGGAAATGATCTTCAATCTTCTGATTTCTCTCTGATATGACTGTTGAACATGCATATAACAACCCAGATTTGTGAATTAAGCCTCCAAAGTGCCAAAATGAAGCCCAATATGCAAACAATGGCTCTTAGGAAGGGAGCAGTTAGAGTACAATCGATGAAAATGGCTTTCAACCCTCGATATGCTCCAAAAGAGATGTTTCAGACTCTGTATCAGACCCGTTCCACTGCCCAGATCCAAGAAAATGACCAAAACCAATGTAAGATGATGCCTCTCCAAGCTAGCAATTGGTTTAGGAGTGAAGCGACTAGCTCTAGGAATGTTCCAAAGCACATAAATCTTCACTATCTGATGTATAAAACCATGTGATAACAAAATACAGTCTGCTGTCTCAAAATCAGAAAATTAAGTTATCACAAAAACACATAAAATGGCTCTTCAATCTAGTCGACTACCTTGGTAGTCTTCAGATATAACCAAGGGCTTCCACTTCACTATTTTCCTCTTTCAAACTATCCAATATGAACCTGCAATTTCAAAACAATGATGAATTCTTTGTGAAATCACCTCACTAATGAATGGGATCATCTCCATTCTATAATCAAGGGGCCATCACCTTGATCAAATACTGAAAACACACAATTTCCAGTCAAAAACAAGTAATAAGAGAACATACCATAGGAATCAATCATGTCAAATTGATATCAAATGATGCTATTTATCCTTCTCTTGAGGTAGGCATCCCAATATGAAATGTTTTGAAATCCATCAATGAAGTACAATCCTCCTTGAACAGTTTTAAATGCTTTTGCACATTGAAGTACATCATTTAAAAACAATCCTTGATTTTATTAAATGATTGCTCATATCAATCCTAATGCCTAGAGCCAATAACCAACTTTCTTGCATTTTTAAATGTTTGGCACCAATGAAAAACAACATTTAAAATATTTTCTTTGTTTTTATTAAATGAAAGATCTTTGAAACAACCAATCCATAACAACCTCTTGAAACATTTTAAATGTTTCCTCCTGAAGCGCGGTCCCCCAAGAGTTAAATCAATAAACACAAAAACAATATTTAAAATTGTTTCAACAACCTCTTTGGAAAGTGAACCCAAAACAAACTTGATAATCTTGCATTTAAAATATCCTCACCAAATCTTGGCGTCTCCCAACAAATTTGCACAAGCATTTAAAATCCCTTCAAACACTATTTTAAATGATTTGTCTTTGGCGGCGGCTAGCACATGAAGTTGATTAGCATTTAAAACTCCTTTAATAAACACTGGTTTTACCTTGGGCGATCCTCATAAGCTTGGGCAAATATACATAATCCAATAGAATCACCTCAATACACAAGGTGTGGGCACACTAAACAATGCATACACTTCTCCCCATGGCATCAATCCTTCTAGATAGCCGTTTGAAGTTTACTTGGACCTATTTCTTCATGGGAGAACACATCACCTTATTCTATTTACAACTCCATAGAAATCGATTCAGAGAAAATGCAATTAAAGATTGCATTTTCTATAATTTATCAAATCAAATGAAAATACAATTTCAATATTGCATTTTCCAAATAGCCCAATACCATACTAGTTGATCCAACTTTCCGGTTCTCCATGTATAGAGACAAATTCAACTAGCAAATCATAACTTAACTCAAAATGGGGACATTACAAGTCCTCCCACCCCAAGATTGCTTGTCCCAAGCAATCAGGAATGTCAAATGAACATCAATGAATACCAGGATCCCAAATCCATCTAACCTGTCCATACAAACTCATACATACCATCTCAAAGATGTTGATGAAGGAGATCCTGGGACCGCTTCCGCTGTCGCACAATGATGCAAATATATCCATGCTCAATATCTAACGATAAATCTATTTCATGAAATAGTCAATCAACTCAAAATTGAAGATACCAATATCAAACAATGAGCTAACATAGCTGAAAATATTTATACCACTAAATAGTATCATGAATGGATGAAGGATGCTAGACACAAATGTATCCAATCTTGTTGTGCTAAAACTGAAATCACATACTTCACTATTCAACAATGAAGAATAACCATCCACATGTGCCAATGCGAGAGCATCATCAAAATGATGTGGTCTCCCTTCAAGAGTAGGCTGATCCTCTCCAATGAAAATCAATGTATCATGCAAATCACAACTGAAATCACATGCAATGGAATTCCAAGTAGGATAGTTACTAACCCATGACGAATCAATGAAAATGAAGTCACCAATCAACAAATAAAAAGTTGCCATATCATAATCAATTGGTGACATAACCAAAGATGAATTATGGATGCCTTCAACACCCATCAAAGACAACTCTTGAGTGGCTGGTCCACTATGAGTGTTATCAAACACCATCAAGTCTTGATTTGTCTCCTCTTCTTCCCAAGTGATTAGGGATGGAAGTGGCTCAAAGAAGTCTTCATTACTAAATGCCACAAGGCTGCAAGGTTCCTTATTGTATGAATCTTAAATTCTTTCCTCAACTTGTTCAACTTCTACACCATTTGCCTTGTCATCTTGTATAGGAATAACTTTTATGAAGGACTGATTTAGTTCACCAAATGGAACTAATGTATCAAACAAAACTAAATCCTCTTCATCACCATTGTGATATTCATGCACATCATCATTGGCTGCCCCAAAGATATCAAATAGAGCTGATTGCAAAGGAATAGTACTACTGCCCTCAAACAAATCAAGAATTATATCATGCCATTCAATTTCATGATCAAAATTTGTCATCTCATTAGAATGATCAGCAATGACATCATGCCATTTTTCTTCATCAAATGTTGATCCAAAGCAAGGAACTTCATATGCGTCACCTATGTCTTCTTCTTCATGTGAATTACATACCTCATAGCTAACCTCTTTCATGTATGATTGTTTATCAATGATATACTCTTCATAACAAACTAAAATCTCTGATTTGCTATCATATGTATGAACATTATCATTCACATCACTTGTCTCCTTATCAACATGAAGAAGAGATGAAACAACATAGTTATTCTCAAAATGAGAAGCCATACCTCCATCTACCATAGCTGATTTGTCTTGTACATCTTCTTCATCAAACTTGCAATCATCATGAAGTGTCAGCTCTTCATTTTTGCCTTCAATAGGTGACTCTTCTTGATCACTTATAGGTTGTAAATCATTTGAATCACCTGCATGTTTATCAAGCTTACCATAGAGACGACTTCTAAAACCTGCACTTGTAAATATTTTTTCCATCATCACCCAACTTTTTTCCATATAATCTGACAACTGTTGTGATTTCCATTTGTGCTCAGCAAAAAGCCTCTCCAACTCTTTCATGCTACCATCTTTAACTCTAGCCATTGAAGTACCATGTTAGATGACTAAAACCAATTCTGATTTTCCTCTCAGGTTGGCAAGATCATGGCTCTGATACCACTGTAAGAGACCTTACTTATCTCTACCAATTTTTTTGCCAAATCATCAACCAAATATCAAAATGAAACATATAATCACACGAGGAAGTAGTACTTTGAACCTTCAAAGCTTGTTATTGATTTAAATGAACAAAACACAATTGACAATAAGCTGGTCTGATATATCAGTAGTGACTGGAATTTGCATCAGTCAATATACAAAGTTGAATTGGAGCAAAAACAAGCGTATAATGATGTGTCAAAGAGATACAATGAAGACAAGTCACTGTAGAATGAAACTATGACTGGAAATGATCTTCAATCTTCTGATTTCTCTCTGATATGACTGCTGAACATGCATATAACAACCCAGATTTGTGAATTAAGTCTCCAAAGTGCCAAAATGAAGCCCAATATGCAAACGATGGCTCCTAGGAAGGGAGCAGTTAGAGTACAATCGATGAAAATGGCTTTCAACCCTCGATATGCTCCAAAAGAGATGTTTCAGACTCTGTATCAGACCCGTTCCACTACCCAGATCCAAGCAAATGACCAAAACCAATGTAAGATGATGCCTATCCAAGCTAGCAATTGGTTTAGGAGTGAAGCGATTAGCTCTAGGAATGTTCCAAAGCACATAAATCTTCAATATCTGATGTATAAAACCCTATGATAACAAAATACAGTCTGTTGTCTCAAAATCAGAAAATTAAGTTATCACAAAAACACATAAAATGGCTCTTCAATCTAGTCGACTACCTTGGTAGTCTTCAAATATAACCAAGGGCTTCCACTTCACTGTTTTCCTCTTTCAAACTATCCAATATGAACCTGCAATTTCAAAACAATGATAAATTCTTTGTGAAATCACCTCACTAATGAATGGGATCATCTCCATTCTATAATCAAGGGGCCATCACCTTGATCAAATATTGAAAACACACAATTTCTAGTCAAAAACAAGTAATAAGAGAACATACCATAGGAATCAATCATGTCAAATTGATAGCAAATGATGCTATTTATCCTTCTCTTGAGGTAGGTGTCCCAATATGCCCCAATTTGCAATGTTTTGAAATCCATCAATGAAGTACAATCCTCCTTGAACAATTTTAAATGCTTTTGCACATTGAAGTACATCATTTAAAAACAATCCTTGATTTTATTAAATGATTTCTCATATCAATCCTAATGCCTAGAGCCAATAACCAACTTTCTTGCATTTTTAAATGTTTGGCATCAATGAAAAACAACATTTAAAATATTTTCTTTGTTTTTATTAAATGAAAGATCCTTGAAACAACCAATCCATAACAACCTCTTGAAACATTTTAAATGTTTCCTCTTGAAGTGCGGCCCACCAAGAGTCAAATCAATAAACATAAAAACAATATTTAAAAATTGTTTCAACAACCTCCTTGGAAAGCGAACCCAAAACAAACTTGATAATCTTGCATTTAAAATATCCTCACCAAATCTTGGCATCTCCCAACAAATTTGCACAAGCATTTAAAATCCCGTCAAACACTATTTTAAATGATTTGTCTTTGGTAGCGGCTAGCACATGAAGTCGATTGGCATTTAAAACTCCTTTAATAAACAATGCTTTTACCTTGGGCGATCCTCATAAGCTTGGGCGAATATACATAATCCAATAAAATCGCCTCAATACACAAGGCGTGGGCACACTAAACAATGCATACACTTCTCCCCATGGCGTCAATCCTTCTAGATAGCTGTTTGAAGTTTACTTGGACCTATTTCTTCATGGGTGAACACATCACCTTATTCTATTTACAACTCCATAGAAATCGATTTAGAGAAAATGCAATTAAAGATTCCATTTTCTATAATTTATCAAATCAAATGAAAATACAATTTCAATATTGCATTTTCCAAATAGCCTAATACCATACTATTTGATCCAACTTTCCGGTTCTCCATGTATAGAAACAAATTCAACTAACAAATCATAACTTAACTCAAAATGGGGACATTACATATTATAAATAGTAAGTATGAGAAACTGAGTTCTGGAACCTCTACAAAGGCCAAGCCTGAACCTCATTGAACCCTAGAGAAGAAACCACACTGATGTCCTCCCAATAGGGCCCTCTAACCACTTGCGTTAGCCTACAAGAGCCTATAATAGGCTAAACCACCCAAAAACCACAACTGCCTAAAATGGGGACATTACACAACTCAATGGTTTGACCTAGCTCATCAAAAGGAACCAATGAACTTTGCAAATCTGAATTACATCCATCTTCATTGTCACATACTTGCTTATCAACCATGTATTTCAACAAGAAAGCATCATCAACATCATGAGTAAGCTTATTTAGTTCACCAAATGGAACTAATGCATCAAACAAAACTGAATCCTCTTCATCACCATTGTGATATTCATGCACATCATCATTGGCTGCCCCAAAGATATCAAATAGAGCTGATTGCAAAGGAATAGTACTGCTGCCCTAAAACAAATCAAGGATTATATCATGCCATTTTTCTTCATCAAATGCTCATCCAAAGCAAGGAACTTCATATGCCTCACCTATGTCTTCTTCATGTGAATCACATACTTCATGGTTGATCTTTGTAGCAAATATTATGTCTTCTCCTTTCATGTATGATTGAACATCAATAATATGCCCTTCATAACAAACTGTAATCTCTGATTGTAAAATACCCTACCAATATATACTGAAAATTTTGCCAACTTTAGATAAGATTTCTTGCACAATTCAATTAAATAACATCAACAATGAACAAAGGAATTGTAGAAAATCAAACCCACATCATCTTTGCATATATGAAACCATTAAACAAATAAAACATATAATGTCAAGTGGCTGGAGTTTATTTCAGTCCATGTCTAATTTTATATCAGACTTAATTACAAGCCAAGATGAAGCCCAAATACATCAATTTTTGCATACAAATGTTTCCCAAACCCTCTAGAATGATAATAGCTATCAAATGAACACAAAACAGCCTTGAAAGAGCTTCAATAAAATTCTGATATAAACTTTCTGTATGTTGATATGACTGCTGAAAGTGTACTTTTTGCCCAGCCAAGGGTTTACAATGAAATCTCATGAAATATCTCCTCCAAATGCAATCTATGGATGCATAGGAAGGTCTTCTATCAAGTACAACTCCTTAACCTTCAAACCCTTGATCAAATTCACCTAAAAAACCCTATAATTCCAATGTCAATTTGCTATTATAAAAATTCAGAACTTGCTGTTGTAAATCAGACCCTGCAAAACATGAAAATATCATCCAAAATATACTCCAAATTCACTAAACTACCTTGGTAGTCAATTCTCTACACCAAGAGCTTCAAATAGATATCACTATCACTTCCAAACTCTTCAAATAACCTGCAAATTCAATTCAATGATGAAATTTGTATGACAACATCTCACAAATTGTTATGGGATCATCACCAGAACACTCAAGGGAACATCTCCCTGATAAAAATCACTAGAAAATACAATTTCCAGCAATAATAGATAAAATGCAAAAGCTTACCATATGATCAAAAGTTACAAAATGAAGCTCAAGCCATCTATTTAAACTCCTCAAGCTTGGGCGTCCATCTTCTTAGCCAATTTGGAATGCATTTTGAAATCCATCAATGAAAATCAAGGAATTGGAACAATATTGAATGATCTTCATCACAAATGCTTTCATTTAAAACAATCTTTAATTATTTTAAATGAAATCTACTCTTCTCGGAATCGATCCTCTTGAGCTTAGCACTTGAACTCATGCATTGAATTTTGCCTTGAAATCATTTAAAATCCTTCTTATGCTTGGGTGATCAGCTCTATGCATTTAGTTTTGAGTTTGTATTGCATTTAAAAACCTCCAAACTACCATTGATCCTTTCCTTGCTTGTGCGAATGCATTTAATGATGAAATTTGGCATTTAAAATCATCTTCTCCTTAGCCGCCGCCACTCCATCCTTTGCCGCCGCCGCTCCATACATGGGTGTTTGCATTTAAAATACTTATCAAACAAATTGAAATGATTTCAACTTCTTGATCGCCTCCCTCTAGGCCGTTGGCACTTCACATAATGATACATTTGCAATTTTAAATGTCTTCTACTTTGGCGAATGGGATTTTGCATTCCTCAATGCAAATCAACCTCCCCAAGAATAGCCGTTGCTCCAATAACAAAGCTCAAGCAAAATGATATTAAATATCCCTCATGCATCGATCCATATACCTTGGTCTTTGAAATTGAATTGGGCCCATCTTTGACTTGTCAATGATCTTTCACAAATAGGTCCTACCTGGAGCTAGCCATATTTACATCATCTCCATCAAAATAGAATTAGAGAAAATGTAATTAAAGATTTCATTTTGCCTCCTTATTTATCAAATTCAAATTCAAATTCAAATTCAAATGAACGAAAATACAATCTTAATATTGCATTTTCCATATAGCTCAAAATATACTAGTTAAGCTAACTTTCCAAATCTCCATGTGTAGAAGCCAACTCAAACTAGCCAATTATTCCCTTACTAATGCATTAGCCTACGAGAATAGATGATATGCTAACCAAAAATCTCCATATGATATCACTCCAGAATTAGGGACATGACAGTCCTCCCTTCTCGGGATTGCTTGTCCTCAAGCAATCAAAGATTGGGATGCTCTAAAATCTTCTCACCTTCCCATGTAGCATCCTCTAATGGTAATCCTCTCCAATGCACCAAGTACTCCCTGATGATTTAGCTCCTCAATCTCCTATCTCTCATGTCCACAATGCTATCTGGCTCAAGTATCAACATACCCTCTTCATCAAGAGGTGGAAGATCAATGGAAGAAACCACATGTTGACCCAATGCCTTTTTGAGGCAAGAAACATGAAAAACATTATGAATGTGACTTCCTGGTGGTAGCTCCAACTCATATGCTACCTCACCAACTCTCTTGATGATCTTGTAAGGCCCATAAAACCTTTTCTTGAGTTTTTCCGCACCACTTTTCTTCAATGAACTCTGTCTGTATGGCTGTAGGCGCAAGAAAACCAAGTCATCTATCTCAAATGATCTCTCCACTCTATGTCTGTATGCATACATTTTCTGCTGATTTTGAGCATGCTGAATATTATCCTTAAGAACTCTAAGGATATCCTGTGTGTCCTGCATCATGTCCTTAGCTCTAGGATCTATACTATCATCAAAAGCCAAATCAACAAAAGACAATGCATCATACCCATATAATGCTCAGAATGGAGTCATGCCAATGGACATATGGTAGGTGGTATTGTAACAATACTCACCAAGGTACAACCATCTCACCCAAGCACGCTGATGACCCACAACATAATTGTGAAGATAACCCTCAACCCATTTATTCACAATCTCTGTCTGTCCATCTGTTTGAGGATGATAACTAGTGCTTGGTGTCAAATATGTACCTGCGAGTCAGAATAGCTCTCTCCAAAACATGCCAATGAATCTACTATCTCGATCACTCACAATAGTCTTCGGTAGGCCATGCAAACGGAATACCTCTCTAAAGAATAACTCTGCAACTTGTAAAGCTGAAAAATCCACTACAATAGAATAGAAATGTGCATATTTTGTTAATCTGTCAACAACTACATATATGCAATATCTACCATGTACCTTTGGAAGACCCGTGATGAAATCCATAGAGATACTCTCCCACTTCTGCTCAGGAATAGGCAATGGCTAAAGTAGATCGGCGGAAAAAGTATGCTCAAACTTGTTCTGCTGACAAGTCAAACACTCTAACATGCTGTAGAACATCATCCTTGAGACCCTTCCAAGAGAATCTCTCATGAATCTGTCTATAGGTTTTGAAAAACCCTGGATGTCCTGCTAGAGGTGTGTCATGAACGAATCTCAATATCTGCTGTTTGAGCTTTGACTTAGGTACCAAAAATATCCTGTCCTTATAATATATCACATCATCAATCACCTTGTACCTGTCATCTTGTATAATACCATCCATGATCTCGCATGCAAAAGTAGATTTGGAATACTCAACTAAAAGTTGAGATTTCCAATCAGCTGAAATCTCACTCAGAAAAAATAGTAGGCCTCCTAGAGAGTGCATCAACAACAATGTTCTTCTTTCCCTTCACAAACTCAATATCAAAATCATATGCCTATACCTTAGAGACCCATTTTTGTTGTCTCTCATTCAAATCCTTTTGTTCCAAGAAGTATTTCAGACAATTGTGGTCGGTCCTTACCACAAACTTAGCACCTACCAAGTACTGACGAAACTTAGCCAATACATGCATAATGACTAGTATCTTCTTGTCATAGGTGGAATATAGGCGTTCCACATCTCTCAATTTCTTGCTCTCATATGCAATGGGATGCCTATTCTGCATCAACACATCCCCAATACCTTCTCCTGATGCATCACACTCTAAAACAAAAGACTGTGTAAAATTTGGTAGTGCCAATACTGGAGTAGTACTCATTATCTCCTTGAGTCGATCAAATGCTACCTCTGACCAAAAGAAAGCTCCCTTCTTAGTGAGATCTGTCAATGGAGCTGCTAACTGTGAAAACCTTCTAACAAACCTCCTGTAGTAGCTGCAAAGACCTAAGAAACTTCTCAATTCTAAAATGTTCCTTAGAATAGGCCACTCCTGAATAGCCTTGATCTTCTCATCTTGAACTCTCACTCCATCAACACTAATCATATGCCCTAGGTAAAGAATCTCCTTCATCCCAAAATCACACTTGGACATCTTAGCATACAATGACTGTAACTCCATGACTCTAAGTACATCATCAAGATGTTGGAGATGCTCCTCCCATGTCTTACTATAAATCAAAATATCATCAAAGAAAACCAATAAAAACTTATGCAACTGCTTGTTGAAAACATGATTCATACAAGACTGAAATGTAGTAGGTGCATTAGTATGACCAAAGGGCATCACAAGGAACTCATAGTGTTCGTAGTGACATCTGAAAGCTATCTTTGGAATGTCCTCACGAACACGAATCTGATGATAGCCTGAATGAAGGTCAATCTTGGAGAAGTACATTGCCCCATATAACTCATCAAGCAACTCATCAATCCTGGGTATAGGGTACCTGTTCTTGATTGTCTTCTTGTTCAAAGCTCTATAATCAATACACATCTGCATAGTCCCATCCTTCTTTTTCACCAACACAACCGAAGAAGCAAAAGGACTAGATGATGGCCGAATGTGTCCCATATCTATCAACTCCTTAATAGTATTTTCAATCTCAACCTTGAAGTGCCTAGGATGTCGATATGGTGCAATGTTGATGGGCTTGGTCCCATCCTCCAACTCAATCACATGCTCAAATCCCCGGTTTGGTGGTCTACCTGGAGGAATGTCACCAAATAACTTACTGTACTTATCCAATACTGATTGGATATCCACATGGTACTCACCATTGGAAGAAGGCTTAGAAGTTATTTCAACTTGGGCTGCCCATGCAATATCATTGTGTCGAAATAAAGTCTCCATACACCTAGCTGAAATGACTCTAGCATTACCATCTGATATGGCTCTCAAAATTACCTTCTTTCCATTGTTCATAAATTCTATCTCCATCTTCCTCAAATCCTGAATGTACCTGCCAATAGAATGCAACCATTGCATCCCCAGTACCACATCTATCCCTGAAAGTCCAACCATGTAGAAATCATCTGTCAATGTGTAATCACCCATCTGTTTACTCAAATGTGGCACTCTCTTTTGGCAACTCATGGTGAAACCGTCAGCTACAACAACTATGAATCCCTCAAAGTCCTCTGCTTGTAATCCACGTCTCATGACCAAACTCTCATCAATGAAATTATGAGTAGCACCACTATCCACTAAACATGTAACCCTCTGTCCATTAAGAACTCCTTTGATCCTGAATGCATGGTATTTAGGAACTCCTGAAATAGTAGCAATAGTGATCCATGGGATTACTAATATCATTAGACTCTGGCTCCAAAGTAAGCTGATCATCCTCATGACATGAACATGTATCCTCTTGTGAATTACTATCATCATCTGATAATACCTCAATAAGATGAGCTTTACCTTTTCCAAGGCATCTATGTCCTGGTTCCCATGGTTGCTTGCAAGAAAAGCATAACTTCTTCCTTCTCAATTCATCTCTCTCCATTGCAGAAGGATTAGACTTAGGCTGAAATTGTTTCCTTTGATTAGAACTCGTGCCTTTGTAGAAGCTTTTCTTTTGAGTGAATGTAGGAGTAGTATCCAAATCAAGTGCTAAATCAATGGCCTCCTCAAGAGTAATTGGCTTGTGTACCTTAACCAATCCCTTAATCCTATCATTTAACCTCTCCACAAACAACATTGTAATCCTTCTATCTGACATATCAGGAACCATAATTGCAATCTTTTGAAATTCATTCACATAGGCCTCAACTCTACTTGTTTGTTTCAACTGTGCAAGCTCACGGTAGTAGAACTCTATGTCTTTGCGATCAAACCTGTTAATGAGTTTTTGAACAAACTCATCAGATGAAGTAATCCTGTTGTGATGTTGTGAAACCAAACCATGATGCCACCACTCATATGCAAGACCCTCCAAATGCATAGTAGCAAAGTGTATAGCCTTTTCTTCACTCATGGGTTTGAGTGTAAGAAAGGTATCCAACTTATTCACCCATTCCCTAGCACTTAGTTTGCCACTACCATCAAAACTAAGAAGAGGAATTTTGTTCAATACATCCTTATACTCCTTTGGTTGTGCAAGTTGTGCTCTCCTTTGTCTAGGCCGATTCACTCTACCCTTTTGATTTTCTCTTTTTTGGCTCATGTAGTTATTGAAATTGATTCTATTCCTTACATGCTCAGGAAGTGAATCATACTCATCAACCAAAGATATGACATTCTCCTCAAATGGAACTTCTTCTCCATCTTGTGGCTGCTTCTCTTCTTCTACATCTTCCCTCGGAAGGAAAATAGGCCGCATAGGTCTCTCAACTGTAGGTGTTTTTGTTCTCCTAGCATGAGTTGGTGATCTTCCGGCTATAGTACTTGCATCTTGATTGTTTTGATTGCCTAGATTATCATTCCTGTTACCCATCATAGCTTGAAACATTCTCTCAATGTTTGCATTTGTTTGTCGCTGTTGTTCTGCCATTTCACGCTGATTATTGACCATATCCCTTAACATATTAACAATTTCATCTTGTGGAATATCTTGCCTTCTATCACCCATTGTATCTGTTCTTCTTCTCCTATAATGATGAGGCAAAGGATCAATGTTGAAGCTCATAACCCATAGGCTAGCAGGATCCAAGTTCTGATACCACTGTAAAATACCCTACTAATATATATTGAAATTTTTGCCAACTTTAGATAAGATTTCTTGCACAATTCAATTAAATAACATCATCAATGAACAAAGGAATTGTAGCAAATCAAACCCACATCATCTTTGCACATATGAAACCATTAAAAAATAAAACATATAATGTCAAGTGGCTGGAGTTTATTTCAGTCCATGTCTGATTTTATATCAAACTTAATTACAAGCCAAGATGAAGCCCAAATACATCAATCTTTGCATACAAATGTTGCCCAAACCCTCTAAAATGATAATAGCTATCAAATGAACACAAAACAGCCTTGAAAGAGCTTCAATAAAATTCTGATATAAACTTTTTGTATGCTGATATGACTGCTGAAAGTGTACTTTTTGCCCAGCCAAGGGTTTACAATGAAATCTCATGAAATATCTCCTCCAAATGCAATCGATGGATGCATAGGAAGGTCTTCTATCAAGTACAACTCCTCAACCTTCAAACCTTTGATCAAATTCACCTAAAAAGCCCTATAATTCCAATGTCAATTCGTTGTTATAAAAAATCAGAACCTGCTGTTGTAAATAAGACCCTGCAAAACATGAAAATATCATCCAAAATATACTCCAAATTCACTAAACTACCCTGGTAGTCAATTCTCTACACCAAGAGCTTTAAATAGTTATCACTATCACTTCCAAACTCTTCAAATAACCTACAAATTCAATTCAATGATGAAATATGTATGACAACATCTCACAAATTGTTATGGGATCATCACCACAACACTCAAGGGAACATCTCCTTGATAAAAATCACTAGAAAATACAATTTCCAGCAATATTAGATAAAATGCAAAATCTTACCATATGATCAAAAGTTGCAAAATGAAGCTCAAGCCATCTATTTAAACTCCTCAAGCTTGGGCGTCCATCTTCTTAGCCAATTTGGAATGCATTTTGAAATCCATCAATGAAAATCAAGGAATTGGAACAATATTGAATGATCTTCATCACAAATGCTTTCATTTAAAACAATCTTTAATTATTTTAAATGAAATCTACTCCTCTTCTCGGAATCGATCCTCTTGAGCTTAGCGCTTGAACTCATGCATTGAATTTTGCCTTGAAATCATTTAAAATCCTTCTTATGCTTGGGCGATCAGCTCTATGCATTTAATTGAGTTTGTATTGCATTTAAAAACCTCCAAACCACCATCGATCCTTTCCTTGCTTGTGCGAATGCATTTAATGATGAAATTTGGCATTTAAAATCATCTTCTCCTTAGCTGCCGTCACTCCATCCTTAGCCACCGCCACTCCATACATGGGTGTTTGCATTTAAAATACTTATCAAACAAATTTAAATGATTTCAACTTCTTGATCACCTCCCTCTAGGCTATTGGCACTTCACATAATGATACATTTGCAATTTTAAATGTCTTCTACTTTGGCGAATGGGATTTTGCACTCCTCAATGCAAATCGACCTCCTCAAGAATAGCCGTTGGCTCCAATAACAAAGCTCAAGCAAAATGATATTAAATATCCCTCATGCATCGATCCATATACCTTGGTCTTTGAAATTGAATTGGGCCTCTCAAAATGCTGATAAAAAACCACATTTGATTTACCTTTTGGGGGATTAAATGAATTCATTTAAATTTTATGTTTTGTAAGTATGTAGTCTCTATTATAAGCTTCCCAAAAAGTATAATTTTAAATATATTTAATTTGATTATTATATTTATTTTTTTATTTCTTTTGAATGTAGGTTTTTCACCGAACATCAAGTTCTCTGTTCTACACACATGGAAAATTAGTAAATTAGTGAAAAAAATTCTAAAAATATCTATTCCCTAGGTATTGATGTCCTTGTTTCAACAGAAAAAATAAAAATGAATTTCGATACATACATAAATAGTTATGTTTTACGGAATAACCCTATGTCTAAATTATAATTGGTTTGACTTCAAAAATTAATTAAAAAAAATTCAACAAAACATTATAAAACCACATGCATGCCCTATATATCGATGTTACTAATATAAATTAAAAAGAATCAGAATTTTATCCTTTGTAGAAAAAAAGTTATGTGCTACGGAATACACATCACTTTAAAAAAATGTTGTTTACTATTAAAAACTAGTTATCAAAGGAGACGCAGTTTTTTTTACAATTTAACTCTAATTTTTTTAAAAAATATGTATTTAGAATCTACAAACAAAATCTCACAAATCACTAGTTTGCATCATCTTCAAATTCCTAACGGTTTAGCGGCTATAGTTGTCAGAAAGTGAAGATTTAGTTCAAAATGTTGATTTCAATGTCAAGTTTGGCCAAAAAGTGTAACCCATTATTGTGGGATGACCCATGGATATAAATTTTTTTTATTGATAGTTGCAGGATACAGACATCTTGCTAGTTCATCGAACATATATCCCAAGATTTTCCAACCTGCGGCATAGCATTTAGTCCATCTACAAACAGGTAAATATTTAACAATTGACACCAACAAATTTCAAATCCATATTAGATCTCATTAATCTTTTCTTTTTGCTTTGTTTTAATCCATTCTTGACACAAACATCTCATTGCATGTGTTGCCAGAAACACTTGCAAGGCACCAAGCACATTTCCTACACAACACAGGATGGACCAGTCATATGACAAATAAGAAAAAAAGAGGCAAGTATTGTATCCCATTTGTGTCATATATAACTTGAATTTCTGTATGCTTAATTGTCCACTTAGATTCTGTCATTGCTCATATTGTAATGTACAGATTCAAGGTAGAAACTATACAACCATCAATCATCCTCGACATTTGCACAAAACAATCAGCTTTAGCATTTGAAGGTGATATTTTAGTTATTTATGGCCCTGCTCTTAGCAGAAATCTTGGAACACAACCAAAAGCAACAATTGTCCATGTTGATTTGGTTGACAGCTATGGCCAAATGACAATAACTGCAAATATTAACAACAAACTAATTGACACATTCCTACCGTAGTTATTGCCTCATACAAGTGTGCATATCACAAATTTTGTCATTAGAAAAAAAACACAATATGAAAGAGATGTTGATTATTCCCTTGTATTAACCCCTCAAAGCACCATTCAACCCATTGACAGAGTCTGTAAGGAACGTAAACTGATTCCTGACACAACCATCTCACAGCTCATCTAATCAGACAACAACTATCCTATTGGAACATTTGTCATTGTTGTTACTGGTCACCATCAAGTGCCAATGCAATATGAGCTGCAAGTTAAGGATGGAGAGTCCCGAGATGATTTAGCTACTCTAAGATGTTTTGCATAATTAATGTTGGCATCGTATAATTTGAGCGCTTTTCTTTTTTGAATTTCCTAAAGACTTTTTAAAACTTGTGTCTGATAGAGCTAACTTGCTTGTAGAATGTCATTCTGGATTGATAGCATTTGCATTTTAGCAGTCTTCTCTTGATTAAATTAATGTGCATTTTTTAGAACATACAATTTTTAATCTGGTTTGCTGCTATGGAATTCTTAAACTAATTTCCTTGAAATTTTCCATTTGAGAAAATCTGTATTTTACAGGTTATAGTTCCCACCAACCATGTGAAGCTCTATGCCACGCTTCAACTAATGCTGGCATAAAAAAAAAACCCCCCTCATATTGTTCAAGAATGTTGTTCGTGCTAGGGCAAAAGGCGCAAGTCTAATCAGAATGACATCCAGATTCATTGACGAGCTTAATGATGCATCTGCAAAAGCCTCCCTAGAACCACTTAAGTCCTCGAGCATGGAAGTAAACACCTAAAACATTTACATCTTACATAATAGTATAGGCTTCTGTTTCAAAGCACTTGTCATGTGTGCCCTGCTATTGTGATGCTGTTTATAGCTTTTGTAAAAACTTTTGAAATTGCATTGTTCTAATTTGTCACTAATGACATCTGCATTACCATTCTAGGTGACTGGAACACTGAGGCCTAAAATGTTCACTTGCCCCCATACGAACCAGTTTGCACATCATGTAAACAAAGGGTTTTTTTACACAAACATCAAACACTGATGTTGCACAATGCACAACATGTGTGGCTGACACAAAATTTGAATACATGCATTTTCTTCAATGCACTATTCAAACAACAGATGGAGCTGTGGACTATTATCTGCACAGACAACTGCTATGAAACAGCTTCCCTCAGCTAGATACAATACCATTTGAAAATTACAAGAAATACATGTCTGTAGTAATGTTCTTTTTATGGAAGTTTCAAGTACAAGGAACATTCACACTTGCAATGGATAATTGCATCGTAGGGATTGTCACAGAAGGAAACACCAACGTTTGCAGCTTAGTAGAGGTGCTTACCCTACACTATTGTAATTTTGATTCTCGTTCTTTCTTAGCATATTGTGACAACTACATTGTGAAAAGCATAATGCTAATTGTTTGTGATATAGGATCCAAGCAGCACAACATAGCAGTGTAGAACAATGTCAACAAACAAGATGTCAAGGAACCTGCATAGCATGGCTGTTGTTAATGATATCAATCAAAAGACAATGATGTTGATGCTTTAATCAAGACTAATCTGATGCTTTATTTTGACTTCTAATGTGCACTATGTAATTTCACAATTGCCTATTGATTTGTTTCAAACATACATGCTATGGACATAGAAGACTTTGCTTGGCATTTCAAAAACAATTATTAGTAGTGTTTTGTGTGTAATGTTTTTTATTCTATGCATATCATGCTGATACATGTTTATGATGAAACAAAAGCTGTGGCAAGTGAAGAAGGATGCATTTGTGAGTTCCTATATCTTTTACACTATCATTTTTGCATTGTCTATTTAGTTGCTTGGATTGTTTGATGGCAGTGAGATCTCTGTCTGTTGAGAGGGTTTATGTCGATCATTTTGGAAGCGGGGAAAAAGGTGTTTGTAAGTTCCTATATGTTTTAAAGTGTTATTTTATAGTTTTTTGCATATCTGCATTTCATGGGTTAATGTCTATTATTTGTTGTTCTCTGCATTTTATCGGTTAATGGCTGCTCTTCTCTATCTCTAAGTGCTTTTGTGTGTTGGTCTCTGTTGTTCAGTTAAAGACTTGACACTATAATTCATTAATGTTGACTTCCCTTCTGCCCATAATTAAGAATGGAACTAATCTTTTCTCTACATGCATGCATGCCAACTGTACTTCAATCTATGAAATCAAAATGGGAATTAGGTCCACACAAGTGCAAAATGTCTCTGTATAAAATCAGTTCATCAATCAGTAATGTTTTACTGCTATTGGGAATATTTCATGGCTTTGTAATGTTCTTTGATATAGTCATGTCTTCACATTGGGTGTTTATGTTGACACTTGGCATTTCAGCGAGGACATTTAGCATTTGTTAGTCTCTAATGTTCATTTATTGTCAATACATTGAAGTGCACTCACCATTAATGGTTCCCGGTGTCAAGTTTTAAGGTTGTCGAGCAAAGGAAAATTTGCATTGTTTATTCATTTGCTCAGATTGTTTGATGAGGGTGAAATCTGCCAAAAAAGGAGGCATTTGTAATTTCCTATATCTATAACACTGTCATTTTTTTGCGTTGTTTATGCATTTGCTCAAATTGTTTGATAAGGCTGAAATCTGTGTCTGTTTAGTAGTCTTTTGTGTGTAATGTTTTTTATTCTATGCATATCATGCTAATACATGTTTATGGTGAAACAAAATCTGTAGCAAGCAAAAAAGGAGGCGTTTGTAAGTTCCTACATCTTTTACACTGTCATTTTTGCATTTTCTATTCATTTGCTTAAATCATTTGATGACAGTGAGATCTCTGGCTGTTGAGAATGTTTATGTCTTTCGTATTGCAAGCGGTAAACAAGGCCTTTGTAAGTTCCTATATGTTTTACAATGTTTTTTTATAGTTTTTTGCCTCTCTGCATTTCATTGGTTAATGTCTATTGTTTGTTGTTCTTTGCATTTTATGGGTTAATGTCTACACTTCCCTATCTTTGACTGCTTTTATGGGTTAGTCTCTGTTGTTGAGTTAAAGATTTAACACCATAATTCATTCATGTCAACTTCTCTATTGCCCACAATTAAGAATGGAACTAATCCTTTCACTATCACACATGCATGCCAACTGCACTTCAATCCATCAAATGAAAATTAGATCTAAATAACTGTAAAATCTCTCGATATAAAATCTGTGTCCATTGAGAAGATTTTTAACTATGCTATTGGTATGCATCTTGTAACAAACATCTCTGCATCATTTTAAAGCACCTATGTTGTTTCAACCATGTTTCAGGTCTCAAAAAAGTTTTTCATAATTTGCTCATGCTCTTTGTAACAATTACTGAAGCATTAGTGTCGACTTCTCTGCTAGCCAGATTAAGAATTGAACTAATCTTTTCTCTATACACTTATTAGTCTCTAGTTTTCATTTATTGCCAATACACTGAAGTGCAGGCACCATTAATGGCTTATGCTGTGAAGTTTTAAGTCTGCCGAGTAAAGGATTATTTGCGTTGTTTATTCATTTTCTCAGATTGTTTGATGAGGGTGAAATCTATGTCTGTTGAGAGGGTTTATGTCTATCGTATTGGAAGTGAAAATTGAGGCATTTGTAAATTCCTATATATTTTACAATGTCGTTTTATAGTTTTTTAAATCTCTGTATTTTATGGGTTGATGTCTATTGTTTGTTGTTCCCTGCAATTTATGTGTTAATGTCTACTCCTTCCTACCTTTGAGTGCTTTTATGGGTTGGTCTTTGTTGTTGAGTTAAAGACTTCATGCCATTATTCATTAATGTTGGCTTCTCTATCGACTACAATTAAGAATGGAACCAATCTTTTCTCTCCATGCATACATGCCAACTATACTTCAATCTAGGAAATGAAAATGACATTTATGCCTGAATAAGTACAAAATGTTGACGCGTGGCATTTTAACGAGAACACTGTGCATTTATTAGTCTTTGATTTTCATTTGATGTGAATAGACTAAAGTACAAGCGTCATTAATGGCTTATGGTGTGAAGTTTTAGCCCTCTCAAGCAAAGGGTTATTTGCATTATTTATTCATTTGCTTAGATTCTTTGATGAGGATGGGATCTGTGCCTGTTGACAGGGTTTATGTCTATCGTATTGGAAGCGAAAAGGTAGGTATTTGTAAGTTCCTATATCTTTTACACTGTCATTTTTGCGTTGCTCATTCATTTGGTCACATTGTTTGATGGCGATGAAATATGTGTCTGTTGAAGTTCCTATATCTTTTATAGTGTCATTTTATAGTTTTTTACATCTCTGCATTTTATGGGTTAATTTGTCTATTGTTTGTTGTTCTCTGCATTTTATGGGTTAATGTCTACTCTGAACCCTATCTTTGAGTGTGCTTCTATGGGTTAGTCTATGCTCTTGGGTTAAAGACTTAACACCATAATTAAATAGTAGTCGACTTCTCTACTAGCCACGATTAAAAATCGAACTAAGCTCTTCTCTGCACACATGCATGTGCACTGTACTTCAATCTATCAAATGAAAATCAAATCTAAATAATTACAAAATCTACTGATGTAAAATCTGTCTGTTGAGAGGATTTATAACTATACTGTTAGTATGCATATTGTAACAAATATATCTACATCATTTTAAAGCACTTGTGCTGTTTTAACCATGTTTTGGGTCTCGAAAAGGTTTTCCATAGCTTGTTCATGGTGTTTGTAACAATTACTTATGAAAAGACTAATGTTTTCTGTGTGCTATTGCCTATTATCAGATGGGCCTAGTAAACTAAGTGTTGAAGTGTAAGTTATTTCTTCTTTCTTATGAAACTTCTAAAATAGTCTACTTGCTCTGTGACAAGTATTTACTGCACTATTGATGTTTTTCTTCTTCTAGCCATTGCAGTGATGATTGACTAATATGCATTTGCTTACCAAGTCATGATGCTTTATATTGTCATTGCATTTTGGATCCATTGGAAGCGATTCTCTAACCTCAGGCAATCTAGGCAGATTGGTAAGACCACATATATGTTCCCCTTATAGAAGTTGGTTTTACTGTCATATGTGAACATTCTCTATTTTTTTAGTCAGCATGGCATGCTCTGTGCAGGTATAGTATGCTATTAATAACTGAAAAGCGTGCTTCTAAACTTTCCATATTGAAATTTGTCCCGCCTCTTGGCTTCGATCCAACTCAACTAACTTAGTTGTCTTGGCATTTGTGAAATACAAATTAGATGGGTTGCTAGGATTGAAAAGTTTTCAATTGATATTAGGTATTCTTTTGAACACATACTAGGATTTGCAACTCAATTTGTTCTATCTTTTTGTACAAGACTTTCCTTGCAGATGAAGAGTGTGATCATCTCATTGAATTGGCAAGTAAATTATTCCATGTTTTTTCATGCAAAAACTAATATTTATAAAATTATATCTCAAATTTGTTTTCCATATTATTTGTATTATGTAACTGTAGACAAGAAACAAGTTGGAGAAATCTATGGTTGCAGACAATGACTCAGGGAAAAGTGTTATGATTGAAATCCAAACAAGCTTGAGAATGTTCTTGAATAAAGGCCGAATGACTATGCAACATGCTAAGATTTAGGTTTGCGTTATTGTTTTGTTTAGTTCAAATTGTCATCCTTTTTTGCATGGCACCATTTTTTGCATTCATTCACAATGACTTGTAGTTTTGCTTGTTCTGTGAAGTATCATAATAAGTACATATATGTAATAGTTTAACATGGATTTATACCAAAAAAATTCATACCTCCTAAATTTATTCTTTGGGTTGCTTTTGAGTTAAAACTAAAATTTAAGACTCTTGATTATTAAGCATATCTTTTATCTGATAGTAGATTTGTTTGTTTGCATCTGTTAGGATGAAATTGTTGCAAGGATTGAAGACACGATTGCAGGTTGGACCTTTCTCCCAAAAGGTGATAGATGTTTTACTTGCTCCTTGACATGTGTTCGTCTTAATGCTAGTCAATTGGTTTTATTTATTGGTCTTACACTGAAATGACATTGTTATAGATTTTGCTATAAGTTTCATATCATTCTGTCATCTTACTTGTATTACAAATGTTGTATTTAGAAAATGGAGATGCAATGCAGATTTTGCATTACGAAAATGGCCAGAAATATGTACCTTATTTTGATTTTTTTGACAATAAACTCAATCAAGCCATGGATTTATCTGATGCGGTGAACCAGGTAGAAACTGTCTTTCCTAATTCAGAGGTTGGCAGCGTAAAATCACATATTCCAAGCACTTAATAACTTTTAGATGTTTTGTTTATATTCCAAAGTGTACTTATTCCACTCTCCAAGTATTGCTGATACATATGTTGAATTTTTAGGCAAAGTAGAGTCAACCAAAGGATGGTTCGTGATCAGTCTGTGCTAAGCATGGCCATTCAGGTATTATTGCTAGAAGTTTTAATTTAATACCTAATTTAACATATATATTATTCAGTAACATTTATCAAATGTGTTCAATGTTCTCTGCTAATCTCAACCTCTTTTTTGTATGCAGTAAAGCCCATAAAAGGTGATGACCTATTGTTCTTCAGTCTTCGCCCAGATGCTACAACTTGTGATACCAGTCTCCATGGTAGTTGGCCTGTTATTGAGACAACTCAGTTAGCACTCATTCATGCCATATTACCACCTTCCAAAATCATGAATGCAGTTTCCCTGTGGACATTACACATTGCACACATTCCCCTATTGCTTCTAATCCTATTATACACATCACATATCCACGTTGCTATTATAGCAATGAAATTATTATTTCTACATCCATGAGTTTGAGTGATTCAATGTACATAAAACTATTTGAAATTCTATAAATTAGATATTTCATATTACATTGTCATTTATGGAATATCATATTTTTTATTTAGACGATTCATTGAAGGATATTTATCCTCATGTTGATAAAACTTATCGAACAAAAGTTATGTCATCATATTCATGTTCAAAGATTTTTAATATGAATATCCATAGGATGATTGTTTGATTTCACCTTATTGCATTATGGCATCCTTTGATGTTTGAAATTCTATAAATTAGATATTTCATATTTCATTGTCATTTATGGAATATCATATTTTTGATTTAGACAATTCATTGAAGGATATTTATCCTCATGTTGATAAAACTTATCGAACAAAAGTTGTGTCATCATATTTATGTTCAAAGATTTTTTAATATGAATATTCATAAGATGATTGCTTGATTTCACCTTATTGCGTTATGGTATCCTTTGATGTTTCCACATGTACACTTGACAAATTTTTACAAACATACAAATTGTGCCAAAATAAATAGTCCACAAAAATATTGCAATTATTTTCCTTGCCATTCATCCATTTTATTATCAGAGTATTCACATTTTTATTTGTAATGTCATTATATGAATGAATCTAAAGCTCGTTCTCTAGCAACCAATATAAATTTCTACATAAATATGACATTAATCAATTTATTTCCTTGATTTATGTGCACTCCTCTGCAATTCACAATTTGACAAGGCATATTATTACTAATTTCATTTTTAATTCATGCACAATTTTCATGGGTTAGGAGCATATACTTGTTTGGGCAACTCAAATTCCAAAAGCTTCATTTCCTTTCTATCAAAATTATTTTCAGTTTTTCTCCCCCTTTCATTTTACACCACCTTGCACATACATCAAAGCGGGGCCAAAATGTAGAGGAGAAAAGTGCAGACCTTGTACTTGCTCCTTTCATTTTAAACCACTTTACACACATGCTTATGTTCTTATGGATGCCCTTCTACAATTAAGCAATTTGCTTCCATATTTCTATTAAGTGGCCTTGACTCCTTAAGGCCTTGAGTAACATGTATACTGTCGTATATTCAAAGACATCATCCTACTATTTCAATTATCACATGATCACATGGAGATGGAATATATGGAGAGCATCTAACCAAGATATAACAATATATTCACATATTTATCACTAGTACTTGTACGTTCCACTATCAATTACTCTATCTACACCAACATCCAACACATTTATTTATTCTTTATTCATTGTTGAATCAATCTTGACTGCTAAAAAGTAAGTCAATTGCTTTCCCCATTCTAATAGTAGGACTCAGTGATGCTTCTTAGCATCACTTAGTTTTCCCTTTTAGAGATGTACATTGGCCAACCATCTTCCACATGCATTGAAGGTCAGATTCCATAGACGAAAAAATTGTGTGAGGAGGACAAATCATGCATGATCATGTCCCTCTACAATTCTGACCGTAACCTAGTTTAAGATTTTGATATTTTGCTTCCAACCACCTAATTTTAAGATTTCTATTCCACTTAGTTTATCTTAGTCGATTAGCATAGTCTAACTCCACAACGGAACTACAATTATTGATTTCACAAAATATAACAACTAAGAATGAAATCATAATGACAAATACTAATTACCAAATACTAATTGCATAAAGGATAAGCAAATGACAAATTTCAATTATCTACACTAGTTTTAACTCTAAGTGCATTTTATTCCATAAAAAATACAAACCAAACAGATCTAAATAACTTTTTACCTCAAAATGTCCTTGTTTAGTAAAACTTAACATTTTGCATTATAGTTAATCAACACATGCTACTTAAATTAGGCTTAGCATTAAGTTTAACTATATCTATTGTAAATTTCCATGCCCTTATTTATTCTCTTTGGCAGGGACTCTAGCTCTTTCAGAGCTCTTGTTTTATATGTTGCTATTATGTATTTTGTTATTATTCCAATTTTGCAAAAAAAATTATAAAAATTTAGAGTTTACATAAAATTCCGGAAAGGGACATTACATATTTGTGTTAATGATAATGAAATTATTATATCTTTAGTATATGTAACCTTTTCATTTTATAAGAACAAAAGGATCAGATAGATAAAATTGATTATAAATTGAAACATCCACAAATGCAATGACCTCATGATAGTCAAAGGAGACAAGACGTAGTAAGAACCTCAATATAAATAACTTTGGTTCTATGTTATAGTTTGTAAACACAAAACATTGGCATGCATTAAATCATATTCGATCTGTGCTACCAAGATACAATTATTAAGGGACAAAACTGATATAGATGAAGAAACAATAATTTTCAACTTGATTTGAGAGAGTGGGTGTAATAGGATTGGTGATAGGGATTTTATTGGTAATGGTAGTGGTGACAAAAGAAGGCTGAATAATAGAGCTAGAGGGTTGTCAAGATGAAATGAGCATAGAAGGATGAAGTCATCAATAGTGGCATTTTTATAACAAATTTTAGGATTGTATAATTTAGGTGTAGATGAAGGTGATATTTTAGGGTTAGGACTAGGACTAGTCGGGCCATAATTTTGTGAAGGCCTTGCAATGGCAAGATCTCTAGGAAGAGAGGCGGGGACGTGTAAATTATTGGAACCACCTCCAAGCAAGTGATGATTCTTCTCCATTATATCCATTGAAGATTCCATATAATTGGTCAGGACATGTTACCAAAATTGTTATATCTTTCATCTTTTGGCCTAGAATTTTTCATGCTTGAATTCCATGCCTCGTAGAATGTTTTAACTTTATAGGATTGACGCTCATATCTTGACTTGCTTGATTGTTTTCCCTAGAGTCTTGAGACTTTAACTGCTTTAGCAATTTCTCTAGTACATGCAACAATTAGTTGCATCTCTATAATTGTAAGTCCTTACCATTGCATGCAATTTGAATTGTGCAATCTTCTTATTTTATAATCTAATCTGCTGCAGAAGATTTGCTACCTCAAATGAACCATTTAAGCACATATGCTCAAGACAATTAGCCTATCATAAAAGATTGATTGTTAATCACAATAGTGAATCATGATCTTCATATTGAGCTTATGAACTAAATTAGAAGTGTATGTCAAATCATAGAAACATTGAGTAACCATTTTATAGAAACTTAGAAATTAAATAAAAGCTATAGAAAAATATGTACACCGAAATTATTTTTTTAAGTGAACTATCAATACATTTGTTTATGGATTACTATAATACTTATCTTTGGAGAGAGTACTAACAACCTCAATGTAAATGTTGAATTTTGATTTTGCATAAGAATTATATCTATAGTTTAGTCTTAAATTTTATTTTAGATATTAGAATTGTCGATAAAACTTGTACATCAAATTGAAGGATGATCTTATCATCATCACTTTAGGCATTAACTATGCAGTGTGTTGTACGTGCAACAAGCTGTAAGTTTTAGCAAATACCATTGTCATAGTCTATTTAAAATTTTTACACCAACATTATAATTGCTTGTGCTATCTCAATGATTTTTTCTCAAAACAAGGGGCTCATATTTACTTTGATTGCGATTTGTGATGAAGTAGCACTCTTGAAATTTGAAGTTTCTTATCCTATTTTGCAAAAGGATAATGAATAAAGGATTCCTCTCATGATTGCTAAAGTGTATTATTTGACATACCTTCTTCAAATAAAACCTTCATCTACTTTGCCTACAATATTTCCAATATTTGTTCTCATGTGAATCTACCAAGTTCTTATCAGTTCTTTTGTGTCTTTTATAGTGATCTCTTCTAAATCTTAAGAGGCCGAAAACAATACAGGAAAGAAGGATGATATGTGGTGCCTAGTCAATGAATTCTAGAGTAGTAAAACAAGACAAGTAGGGTGTATATGGGAAACATAAAATGAATGGTATTATGAATGAAGTAGAAAGATATAAGGAGTATGAATAGTTCAATTATTAGAATGGCAAAGCCCGAAAGCATGTCATCATCATAAAGAGGGTTAGCCATCATATTATCCCTTGGAAGTGTCAAATAGAAATGCATAAGTCTAAGAAAGAAAAGAAAGAGTGAGGAGAAAAATGTCTAGGAAGATACAACTGTCAACATAAAATCAGTTTAGAATTGAATTGAGATAGAAAAAAATAGATGCAATGCAAATGCAATAGTTTAGTCATTGTGAATTTTAATGCTTACACATGTTTAGACTAGCCACAAACTTGTAAAGGATAATGTGCAACATATTTATTTATATTCAAAACAAATAAATGATGCAACATTCTTACTACTTATGTCACAAAAGTTGTTTATCATCTTACAACCTTGAGAGACATTGATGAATATAACTATTTTTTATATTTTCAAGCTATCTTATTGCAATTATAAATTTAAGAACAAGTATATATATTTCATAATATCCATATTTTCTACCATAAATAAAATTTTTGCTACATCGCCCATAAATTACATTCAAATACTTACTAATAAGTTATTCTTTACATAATGGATTAATTATATTTTAGATATTTTCAAGCTAATGTCAAGTTTCTTAGTTCAAAAGTGTGATTGGAGAACTATATTTGGGCACTTCTTTCTAAAAGCCTCTCAATGATTTGATGGATGTTTTTTTATACTGGTTCAAAACTAAAAGAATCTAGTTTGATTGTCCCTTGAAGGAATGTACACATCATACAACTATAATTTTTTGGGGTTGATAAAAAGGTTGTCTAACATATGGTAACATTGGAATTATTGAGAGAGGATTGAGAAGCTATTAGAAGAAGAAAGATTCAAAATTTGTGAATCTTGGATCACATACACTAATTAATAATACTCATTATCTCTTTACAGAGTCCCCATGTCATGCGTAAGAGTATTGAAGGATGTACATTTGACTCCCACCTATGACAACATTTCATGGAAGGTGAAAATAAAATCACATGATAGAATGTGTTGTTTTCAACTACAAAACCTGAGAGAGAATGGTTTGTAGAATTTGTTTTATGTTTCATTCTAGATAGTCATCCATCCCAAGCCCCTTCACTACCCATAATCTATCTTCATCTTTTTTCAAGTGTTTTATGTATGTGTTTGTGCTCAACAGTTATTCAAGTGCATAACACCTTATTTTAAGGTTTTTCTTGCATAGTGTGGGAGTGATAGAGTTTATGTGCATACTAGTTGATTGCTTGGGTCTTTGGCTAAATATTATGGATCAAAATTTAAGGATACTCCATTAACAATCTTACTTGTAGTTGGACCCATGAATGTTGAAATGAATAATGCACTATGTGGCTAGTATTTTTAGGTTTTTCTATGCACTAATAGAAAGAAATAGAGGAGACATGTATAGGGATAACTATGGTAGACATAGATTAATAACGTTGTAGATTTTCCATAATCATAAAATACCATTGCCATCTAGCATTCATCTCAATCTCGCAACATTATGTATAAAGGGCCAGTTAAAGGAGGTGCCACACATTTTTCTTACAACACACAACTACCCAGAAAAGTACTCTAAATATCTTCAATTATTGTAGATTTGTATTCTCAAGAACAATTTTTCATAAGGAAAAAATGTAGGAGCATAGATAAAGCATGTGGCTTATTTGACAAAATGCCTCAAAGAGATGTGCTCTCATGGACTATAATGATTGTCGGATATGCACAAAATGGATTTGTTGAAAAGTCTTTAGAAACTTTCAAGCAAATGCAATTGGCAACTGTAAATCCAAATTCCACAACTTGTGCCAACATCCTCTTTGCCTATGCCAAAATGGGCTTTGGAACAAGGTATGGACATACATCAAAGTATAAAGGGAGGGGTATCTTTGTTAGATGTTAAGTTCCAACTACCCTCGCAGACATGTATGTGAAATGTGTAAGCATAGACAAGGCATGTGAACTATTTGACATAATGCCTCAAAGAGATGTGGTCTCATGGAATGCCATGATTGTAGGATATACACAAAATTTCTTTGTTGAAAAGGCTTTAAATTTTTTCAAGAAAATGCACTCCACCTACCTCACTAAAACCCATTTCTCAAAATATCGTTGCACAACTCATTCCAAATAAGGATGTAGCAGAAGTAGAAGCAAGAGTAGGTGGATAAATTATTAGGCCATCAAAACCATTTGGTAGGCCATACTTGTGTTGTCTAGTAGTGTTAGAAGAGTCTACCATTTGATACAAATTGAAAAAAGGAACAATGCTAATACAAGCGGCTTCATGTTTGAAATGCTTCATAGCGTAAGGCTAAGGCTTTGCAATAAATTGAGGCAGATAGAAAAAAGGAAAGAAAATAAAGTTGGGTTAATGTACATATGATGGAAAGACAAAAGGCTAATGGTAATGGTATGATGCAAAGAATACAAATTTGAATATGGCGTATCTCTAATTTTTTAATCAAACAACTTAATTTATGAAGATGAAATGAACACATCAACAAAAGGAAAAGAGAAAATTCAAAGAACTTGGTTTAAAAGCAATGTCTAACTAGTTTCTACCCAGGTTTCTTACTATGTCTCATGACATATACAACATTTCTATGCCCTTTGTTTTAAATAAAGCTTAGAACCTCAAGTTTAACATAATAACTTAGAAGGAGAAATTGAATGCTTTTAGCATATAAATGCACAAAAAAATGAAAATCAACTTTAATCTTTTCATCTAAATTTTTACTATAATTGATAAAATGTTCTATCAAGTTTATGTTTTTTCTACACCTTAGAATGCCAAAACAACTTCAAAGGAGAAACTGAGGGCTTTTGGCATATAAATGCACCAAAAAATAAAAATTAGCTTAATATTTTATGTTTATGTCTTTTCTACACCTTAGAATGCCAAACCTCACCATAGGTTGTAATAAATATTATTTGACTTTTACGACACTTATTTGATTTGATTTTGGGTATGGGGCATATTGATTGTTGTCTTTAATGTGTGCATTGATTCACATGAAGAATTAATTAATTCAAGGAAAAGAGTAAATTAAAAGGCATAGGGTAAGACCTTTCAACTAAGCAAAAAGTAGTATTGCTCCATCTAAGCAAAAAGGAATCCAACCAAGTAGATAAGTGCTCCAACCAAACACATAAGGTATCGAAGAACTCTAACCATGCAAAACAAGAACAAACTGTATAGATAGCATGATAATGGATCCAATTAAGTGGAAGTACATACTTTGTCTAGATCTAGTGATGAAGCTTTGTCAAGTATCAAAAAATGATCATAATTGTTGTAATTGTGATGTAGACACATCCCTGGGAACCCTAAGAACATTGTGTCATGTCTAAGGAAGTGAAATTTATGGTCTAATTTAATAATTCTATGTGGATGTACATGTGTGATTAGCAGTTTGAAGTAGTAAAGGTTAGCGCATTTCACCGCATGGAGGAACTAAATTCTACAGTTGTGGTATAAGTTTCATATGTGGTTTGTGTACATTCAGTTAAAGTTTGAGGTTGATTGGATAAGTGGAGATTGGTTATTTGGTTCGTAGAGTGACTATGGTTTGACAATGTGACCTATCAAGGTTTAATTTGAGTTTGTGCAAAGGGAGAATATTTGTGTGGTGTCTAGTAGCCTTTGTGGTGTGCCACATGGAGAGTCTCCACCATTGGACCATTGTAGTTTGTAAGTTTGTTATATTTAGTCAACAACATGTTTCATATGGTTTCGGGATTTGTGCCAACTTAAGGGCAATGTAAATCCTATGAGGAGCTTGGGAATGATATAATTAAGAAGTTAGGAATTGGTAGAAAGAAAGCGAAGAAGACCATGATGGATTAGTGACGTAGAAGGTAAGGTCAACAGTAGTTGATCGAGACTTGAGTGCAAGAGTGTGGTGATTAGTATGATGTGGGATACAATTTGTCAGTATCTAATGAGATAGTATCAAGAATCCCTAATGTCTATGAGCTAATCACAAATACAAATTGTATTATAAAGATATTTTATAGTCAATATAATGGAGCAAAATACAAAGAGTAAAGTACAAATATATAGGCCTCTTAGATGCATGACTCAAGGAAGTGTCATGTCCAAGGGGTTATGAGTTAACTCTCAATCACTCTGGAATCATGAGGTGAGTTAACTTCGTCTAACTAAAAATAGACATGGCCTTGAATAGACATAGGTGACACCTAATTATCATCATTCAAGGATTGATGATGTAGTGGTGGCACTTTGTCACATCCCTACAAACTCCATGTTTTGCTAAGATGTCTGAGGTCCCGATGTAATTTGGACCAAGGCAAAAACCTTTATGTTTTGATCTCTAAATGTAATATGTTGTTTTGAATGTGGTGATGGTTTAAACTTTGAATGTTATGGTTTTATAGTCTTGTTAATTAATGTTATCTTTATGATTTATCATTTTAATTAAATCATGGATGTTAAATAATTTAAATATCTTTATGTCCATGATGATGACATGTCATAGTGGAATTGGTGATTAAGTTTGAGACTAATCAGGTACTAATGCCCGTGTGTTGAATTGTGTATGAGGAACTTGATTGGGTTTTATAGGTATAGGGGTGCAAAACAAAGCGGACTCAATCATTCAATTAAGAGATGAATTTCAATGTCAAACTAACCTTGCTCTTGTGTCATGGTACATATCAAGTCAAATTTAGAGGTTATTCGAATGTAAGTATCACGACTGAGTTATCTTGTTGGTTGGGGCTTAAGTATGAGTATGTTCACCAGATATTCTAAGGAGTTAATTTTATAATAAAGTCATGTGGCCATGAACCAGATATCGTTACCTTATCCTAGTTAACCGACGTCTATGTTTATGTGAGTCTCTAATTGGACTAGAATAAAAATGTTATTTCAAGAATAAGAAATTAATAAATTGGATATTGTTTAGGGTAAGCCCACAATATTGTGCTCCTTTTGGCCAAATAGGACATTGAAATCAACATTTTAAACCAAATTTTCACTTTCTGACACATATTGCAACTAATTTGTTAAGAATTTGAAGATGATGTGAACTAATGATTTTTGAGATTTTGTGTGTAGATTTTTTTTAAAAAAAATTTAAGAAATAATTTGTGAAAATTTTTACGTAACTTTTAATAACTTATTTTTTTATAGTTAACAACATTTTTAAAAAGTGACGTTTATACGATACAACATAATTTTTGTTTATAGAAAGGACAAAATTATAAATTTTTAAACATAGATTTGTAACACCAATATCTAGCGCACAAATATTTTTTCATAATTTTTTGTTGCATATTTTTTAATTAATTTTGAAGTGAGATTAATTATAATTTAGACATAGGTTTATACCATACAACATAAATTTTTCTGTATGTATCCAAATTAACTTCTTCTTTTTTTGTTGAAACAAGGACATCAAACCTAGTGTGTAGATATTTTAAAAAAAATCTGTCATTTTTAGTTTTTGCGTGTGTGGAATAGAGACCTTGATGTTTGATGAAAAACCTATGTTCACTAGAAAATGGAAAATAAATATAATAATCAAATGAAATATATTCAATATCATACTTTTTGGAAAGCTAAGGGCTACATACTTATAAAATAGAATTTCTAAATGACTTCATTTGATCCCCCAAAAGGTGAACCAAAATTGGTTTTTTCAACATTTTGATAGGTGTGGAGTGTTGAAGATGGTGGATTGAATGGACAAATGGATTCATTGAATCTATAATATCACATGCAAAGCAAAGCACGAAGAAGAAAAATAATGATATTCAATGTTATTAACAAAGAGATAAATTTACAATAGAAATGAGATGTACATATAGAGTGAGGAGTTCGAATCTATGTAGGAGTCGACTCATGCACTCAACATAAGGTTGCAAGTTTGTTTCTCCAAGTGGAGAAAATCAAGCACCATTAGCTTGGACTAGTTCAACAACTCTCCAAGTGACACAACGCCACATAAGGTGGCTTAATACAAAGTGTAGAATAATAATATAATTAAATAATATTTCTACAGTAACACCCCCCTTTAAGCATAGCTTAGGTGAGCACAATAAAGATGGGGACAACTAGGCCTGATCAGGTACCCATATAAATAAAAATATCTCATGAAGTGGAGATAAGGTAGAAAACCCTGTGGGAAAAAACTACCCTCCAAAAGAGAGAATTGCATGCCATGTGGCTACAATGAAGTCCTGCTTTGAAGATTCTTTGGAAGCCTTTTGTGAAGCAACTCTTTAAATCTATAGAAGCAAAGGAACTGATATAAGTCTTCTGCTACGATGAATCTAAAAGTTGTTTGTGTACAATAGGAGCATTTTCAATCTTTCTTTTGTCTTGTTTTGGAGTTTGTTGTTTTTTCTCTCCCTATATTTCTGTATCCTTGTGTCTCTCATCTTTGTTTTTTGCTTGTGACTTTCCACTTTCTACAACAAGAGCATGTGATATATAGGATTTTATGGTGCCCATCTGTATAAGCTTGTCTTGTTCCCTAGTAAGATTAGTAATAAAGTCATCAAGAGAAGACATGGTCCATGCTGTTCCTAGGGCTCTTTTTGTGGAATAGAAAGTTGAAACAAAGATAGAGTATTGAGGACCCAACTTAGAAAGTGTTAATAAGATGAGTAGGTCATCTTTCTTTTCTATCCCACATTATTTGAGTTGCAACCTCATTGAGTTAAATTATGTGACATAATCCTCTATAGTATTAGAGTCTCTTGGACTTATACTTATGAGGTCTTTTTCTATCTCATGACTTCTTTGTTCGTTGACCTTCTCAAAGGGCTACACAGACCTCATTGGGTGTTTCCAAGGTCCCAATATGAATAGAATTTCTTGGAGATAGACTTGATCACACTTATAAAACCATGTAGATGAGATGTATGTTGTAGACTTAGATAGATCAGAAGAAAAAATGAGAAATATAGGAGTGCTTAAAACAACTCAATGAAACCCTCCCTTGACTATTTTGATCCCCCCTTTGATTTGTTTTGGTGGCACTTTATATCTTAGTGCATATATGTAGTACAAATGGAGACAAAAAAGGGCACTTTATAACATAGTGCGAAATTGTCACCAATGGATAGAGCATGAAAAAATAAGCACTTGTTAAAAAATGGAACTCAATTTCGAGTTACCGTTTGAAAGTTATGGTGCTTTCAATTTTTATGCTTATACAAATTTGCACATAAAAATATTTTCAAAATTACCCACCCACAAAATTTTTTGAGAGGAAAGCAAAAAGTTAGAGAATAAGACTTTTCTTAAACCTTAGTTTCAAACAATGATATGAGCCCTACATTTGACGGCTTTTATGCATCTCTAAACTTGTATAAATCAAGTTTCAAGAGGGCAAACAAAGCCAAACAAAGGGCTAATTAGATCAAACATAGGTGAGAAGAGGTGATTTTGGGAAGGTTGACACCTATAGATCTACATGACAATGTGATTGGAGGGTCGAATGTGTGAGGGTTGCGCTATCTCCAGGCTTGCGGCCTTCTTGGAGGCCCACGACTTTTGGCACAGGCCTGCAACCTTTGTCATAGGCCTGTGGCCTTCTTTAGAGTCTCGTGGCCTATGTGACAGGTTTGTAGTCTCTTTTGGAGGCTTGTAACTTTTGTCACAAGCCTACGGCCTTCTTTGGAGTCTCGCAACCTATGTGACAGGTTTGTGGTCTCTTTTGGAGGCTCACGACCTTCTCTGGGCCCGCGGCCTACTTCTTCAACTTACGACCTCTAACAAATAGGGAAAAATTCATCTAAAACAAACTTTCACTCATAAAAAAATTGTAACACTACGTTTGTCTAGAAATTCAAGCCTGCACATCAAACAACTACACAAAACCCCGAACCAGATTTTAATGCATGGAGGAAATACACAAAATATTTCGAACAACCATACGAGCTAGCAATGGCTCTGATACCATGTTGAATATGGCGGAACTGTTGGGAATTAAGGTGTCTCAACCTTGGTAATTCCTTGTATTATTTCATTGTATTTTTTTATTTATTGCCTATTATTGTAATTAGGATGAAAATCCTTATTGTCATCTTGTGGGAGTTAGCATGGTGATGTGTCATCCTATGTGGAAGGTGACCACATGTAAATTTGTCCTCACATGAAGAGATAGGCATCCCACTTAGTGGTAGGAATATTTTTCCATGTGTCAACATCTTGGATAGTGTGTAAGGGAATATTAATGGAAACGGTTATGACAGATTCCTATGACAAATCTATGACACGTAAGAGTCGTAAATGGAATGTTCTATGACAGGTGAAGACATATGTCACAAGGCATCTTGGAAGAAGGCATCTTTGGGTGCCCCAAGGAGGGTTATGACATATTGTAAGAGAATATGCTATTTTTAGCCTATGTATGACAGATTGTCTTACAGTTGTAAGATATGTCAGTATGATAGATTCTATGATGGTTGTAAGAGTCGTAAGAGCATTTGTCATTGCCCAACTTGGGAATAGGTGACCATTTTAGGATGGGGTGTGATGACAAGTGTCATGACCATGCTGCAGTGTTGGAGAAGTGTCCTTAGGTGTGGGTTTTGGGCCATGAGGCCATGTTGGACACCCATCTCAAGGAAAGCTCATCTTTGCCTTGTAAACTTCTATTTAAGAAGGTGCTTTGAGAGGAGATGTATTATGTGATTGATAGGTACTGTTATGCTGCCGGTTTGTCTCCAGATACGAGTGTCAAAGACTCCTGAGAGCTTGCATTGCAAGTGTATTGTAAACCATTTCAGTTTTGATAATACATTGTGTAGGTTTTGGAGTGTGGAGTTTTTCACCCGATAAGGGTTTTCCCCACGTATATCTTGTGTCTCTCTCTCTTCTGTCTCATTTATGTGTGTATGTGTATTGCTGCAATATCTCCATTGTTATGTTAACATTGTTGTAACTGTAAATATTAAAACAAATTTGCACTCTTCTCTCCTCTTTAGATTAGTGTAGGAAGCAATTTTCGCACACCTAGCTTCCTTTCACTTGGTATCAGAGCCTGGCCAGTTTTGGTTCTAGCTGCTGGGTAGGGGTTTTTTGAGCTAATCTTAGGTTGAGTGGGAGTTTGTGCAGAGTATTCTGTATCTTGTTGTAAGAAGGAGATGGCAGGCACATCTGCAAGAGTAGAGGTGGAGAAATTCAATGGCACAAATTTTGAGTTGTGGAAACTCAAGATGGAAGATCTACTTGTTGATCGTGACCTATGGGAAACTGTTGATGGAACAAAACCTACGGTAATGTCACAAGCTGATTGAGACCTCAAAGATCAAAAGGCTAAGGGTCTCATAAGACTCTGTCTAGCTGATTCTGTTCTATTGAATGTCCATGAGGAGAAGACCACGAAAGACCTTTGGAAGAAGCTGGGAGATGTTTACCAGGCCAAGTCCTTGGTGAACAAGCTTTTTCTAAAAAAAGAGGTTTTCTCTGAAGATGGAAGATGGAGGATCTATTGTGGACCATATGAATGCTTTCAACATGATTGTTGCACAGTTGACATCCATGGGTGTGAAAATGGAGGACGAGGATCGGTGTATGATCCTGCTTTGTTCTTTTATGGATTCGTGGGATCATCTTGTCATGGCCATCGAAAGCACTACAACCACCTTCAAGATGGAAGATGTGGTGTCTTTGCTGCTATCTAAAGAAATGCAGAGAAAGACATCCGAGTCAACCAAAGAAGCTCTTGCAGTTCATGGAAGACCCAAAGAGAAAGGGAAGAAGAAGGATAAGAAAGGTGAAAAGGGTATACCCAAATCCCGTGGGAGATCCAAATCTCCTAAAAAGTCCAAGGCTCTCTGTTGGAACTATGGCAAAACTGGGCATTTCCGAAGGGAATGCAAAGAGGAAAAGAAAAAGAAGAAGAAGAATGCCCCAGATTTAGATTTTGACAAGTCACAAGATGATGGTGATGCCTTCATCGTAGCCCTAGCCACCCATGTATTTGATGATGTGTGGTTGATAGATTCTGTTGCATCATTCCACATGACCTTACATCGAAGCTGGTTCATGTAGTATGAAGAGTTCGATGATGGAAGAGTGTACCTGGGTGATGATTCTCATTTGAAAATTGTTGGTCGTGGAAGAGTCTCAATCTGATTCCCTAATGGATGAGTGAAGGGGATCACTGGGGTTATGCACATCCTAGGCTTGGTGCAGAACCTACTTTTTGTAAGTATGTTGAATGATGCAGGTGTGAAGGTTCTCTTTTCGAAGGATGGATGCAAGATGACTAGAGGATCTATGGTGCTTGCGAAGTGTACTCAGAGAGGTACTCTGTTTTAGCTAGAGGCATGCACTTCACAGTGCAATAGTTCTTCTGAATCAAAGAAAAGAGCTGCAGTCACTTCATCCCCACCATCTGAACGAGCAGTGAAGAAATCTGTTGTAAGAAATTCTGATGGTAGTGCTCATGCTTTGGAAGTTAAACTTCCTGCTGAAAAGACAATGTTATGGCATGAGAGATTCAGCCGCATTGGTGAAAAGGGTCTTAGAACCCTGAAAAATAAAAACCTCATTGAGGGGATAAATGATTGTAATCTTGAGTTTGACTTTTGTGAACATTGTACATATGGAAAGAAAAACCGTGTTCAGTTTTACTCTAGTTCTCACAAGTCTTCTGGTGTGTTGGACCTTATTCATTCTGATGTGTTTGGTCCTGTTAGTGTTCCTTCGATTTCCAAATCTGTATATTTTGTATCTTTCATATATGACTATAGTAGAAGGACATGGATTTATTTTCTCAAAAGCAAATCTGAAGTCTTTAGTTAGTTTAAAGCTTTTGCTGAAAATCAAACTAGTAAAAAGATTAAGTGTTTGAGAACTGACAAAGGTGGTGAGTTTTGTTCGGCAGAGTTCGATAAGTTCTATAAAGAGCAAGGGATTGAAAAACATAAGACAACTCCATACACCCCACAACAAAATAGAGTTGCAGAGAGGATGAAAAGGACACTGATGGAGAAGGCTAGGAGTATGCTTAATGGAGCAAGCCTCGAACAAAAGTTTTAGGCCGAAGCTGTAGCCATTGCTTGCTACCTGGTAAATAGGTCTCCTACATCAGCTCTTGTTGGTAAGACACCTATGGAGGTGTGGTCTTGTAAGAAGCCTTCAGTTAGACATCTTCGTGTTTTTGGTTGTGAGGCATATGCACATGTGCCTAGGGAGAAACGGTCTAAATTGGAGAACAAGGCTGTTAAGTGTATTTTCATTGGCTATGGTGTCGGTGTGAAAGGATACAAGCTTTGGGATCCTGTGGCTAAAAAAGTGTTGTACATCAGAAGTGTTATCTTCAGAGAGCTAACACCTTCTTCCGTTCTTCTACAACGAGAACAAAAAGAAAAGAAAGAGGATGTGGTTCAGTTTCCTTCTACCCCTGAGAAGACTGAACCAACAGACCGTGTGAGACTTGATGATGAGGAGAGCTCTAGCAGCTCTGAAAGCTCAGAAGAAGAAGCAGAACCTCAACCTCAGCCATTGAGGAGGTCTACACGAATTAGGAAGCAACCTAAGAGGTTTGATTATACATTTCTTGATTCTAGTTGTGCTTTTACTTTGCTTACTAATGTTGATGAGCCTAGAACTGTGACAGAGGCTAGAGGCATGAAAGATGCAGGTTCTTGGAAGGAGGCCATGCAATATGAGATGCTTTCTTTAGAGAAGAATAAAACATGGGACTTGGTGCCTTTGCCTGAAGGATGGAAACCTGTTGGATGCAAATGGGTGTTCAAGAAGAAGTTTGGTGTAGATGGTAGTGTTGAAAAGTACAAGGCTAGATTGGTTGTGAAGGGGTACTCACAAGTGGAGGGAATTGATTATGGTCAAATTTTCTCTCCCATTGCAAAGCTGACATCCATTCGGTTCCTGTTATCTCTTGCAGTTGCTTATGACTTAGAGGTGGAGAATATGGATGTGAAGACAACTTTCCTTCATGGTGATTTGGAGGAAGAGATTTACATGTCATAGCCAGATCATTACATAGAGAAAGGTAAAGAAAATTTGGTTTGCAAGCTGCAAAAGTCTTTGTATGGTTTGAAGCAGTCTCCTAGGATGTGGTATATGAAATTTGATGCCTTTGTGTTGTCCATTAGATTTATGAGATCATTGTGTGTATTACAAGTTTGACAATGATCACATTCTCATTATTGCATTGTATGTTGATGATATGATGTTAATTGGGAATGGTAAGAATATGATTTCTGATTTGAAGTCTCAGTTGTCAGTACAATTTGAGATGAAAAATCTAGGGGCAGCCAGGTACATTCTGGGAATGGAAATCAGAAGAGATAGAGCTAACAGAAAAATTTGGTTAAGCTAGAGTAAGTATGTGAAGACCGTGTTGGATAGGTTCAGCATGGCAAATTTTAGACCATTGTGTTTCCTATTTCATTGGGGCAAAGTTGTCTGTTAATGATTGCCCAAAATCTCCTAGTGAGGTGGAGGACATGAGCAGAGTACCTTATGCTAGTGCTATTGGCAGTTTAATGTATGGTATGGTCTGCACAAGACCAGACATTGCCCAAGCAGTGGGAGTCCTTAGTCGATTTATGGCTAATCCTAGACAGGTACATTGGGATGCAGTTAAGCAAGTGTTCAGATATTTGAGGGGTACTTCCAAGTATTCCATATGTTATCATTGTAATCCTACAGGACCTCCACATTCAGTTTGTATTCATGGATTCTGATTGGGCAGGTGACATTGATAGCAGGAGATCCACCAGTGCGTATGTGTTCACTATGTTCGGTGGTGCAATTAGTTGGCTGAGTAAGCAACAACCGGTGGTTGCTTTGTCCATGACATAAGCTAAGTATATGGAAGAAAATCATGCTTGTAAGGAAGCCATTTTGCTTAAGAGATTGTGTTCAGATATTGGTGTTGATGCAGGATAGATTACGATTTGTTTTGACAGGCAGAGTGTGATTTGCCTAGAAAAGAATCCAACTTTCCATGCCAGAACAAAGCACATTGATGTACAGTTTCACTTCATGCGAGACATGGTAGAGGATGGGAAGGTGAATTTGGAGAAGGTAGACACTTTGAAGAATGTTGCGGATGCATTGACGAAACCAGTGGGCACAAAGAAGTTCAGATGGTGTTTGGAGTCTATGGGCCTCTCGGCCTATAGCAGTTAAATCCTGTTATTTCCATTAGCTCTTACAAGGTGTTTGACAAGTGGGAGAATGTTGGGAATTAAGATGTCTCAACTTTGGTAATTCCTTGTATTATTTCATTGTATTTATTTATTTATTTATTGCCTATTATTGTAATTAGGATGAAAATCCTTATTGTCATCTTGTGGGAGTTGGCACAGTGATGTGTCATCCTACGTGGAAGGTGACCACATGTAAATTTGTCCTCACATGAGGAGATAGGCATCCCACTTAGTGGTAGAAATATTTTGCCATGTGTCAGCATCTTGGATAATGTGTAAGGGAATATTGACCAAAATGGTTATGACAGATACCTATGACAAATCTATGACGCGTAAGAGTCGTAAATGGAATGTTCTATGACAGGTGAAGACATGTGTCACAAGGCATCTTGGAAGAAGGCGTCTTTGGGTGCCCCAAGGAGGGTTATGACATGTTGTAACAGAATATGCTATTTTTAGCCTGTGTATGACAAATTCTCTTACAGCTGTAAGATATGTCAGTGTGACGGATTCTATGATGGTCGTAAGAGTCATAAGAGCATCTTTCATTGCCCAACTTGGGAATAGGTGACCATTTTGGGATGGGCTGTTATGACAAGTGTCATGACCATGCTACAGTGTTGGACAAGTGTCCTTAGGCGTGGGTTTTGGGCCATGAGGCCATGTTGGATGCCCATCTCAAGGAAAGCTCATCTTTGCCTTGTAAACTTCTATTTAAGCAGGTGCTTTGAGAGATGTATTATGTGATTGACAAGTACTGTTATGCTTCCGGTTTCTCTCTAGATACGAGTGTCGAAGACTCCTGAGAGATTGCATTGGAAGTGTATTGTAAACCATTTCAGTTTTGATAATACATTATGCAAGTTTTAGAGTGTGGGTTTTTTCAACCCATAAGGGTTTTCCCCATGTATATCTTGTGTCTCTCTCTTCTGTCTCATTTATGTGTGTATGTGTATTGCTGCAATATCTCCATTGTTATGTTAACATTATTGTAATTGTAAAGCTTAAAATGAATTTGCACTCTTCTCTCCTCTTTAGATTAGTGTAGGAAGTGATTTCCGCACACCTAGCTTCCTTTCAGGATCGATTGGACGAATGGAGGCACTGAATCTGCAATATCACATGCAAAGAAAAGCACGAAGAAGAAAAGCAATGATCTTCAATGTTATTCACAAAGAGAAATTTATAATAGAAATGAGATGTACATATAGAGTGAGGAGTTCAAATCTATGTAGGAGTCGACTCATGCTCTTGACATAAGGTGACAAGTTTTTCCTCCAAGTGGAGAAAATCAAGTGCCGCATAGCTTGGACTAGTTCAACAACTCTCCAAGTGACACATCGCCACATAATGTGGCTTAATACAAAGTGTAGAATAATAATATAATTAAATAATATTTCTATACACTAACATGGAGGAGACTCCATCAAGGGTTTGACTTACTTGACTAGGGGTGTATTTCCACGGGGGTTTTATCTAACCCTCTTCAATTAAACCCCTTTAGATGGAACCCCTCAAGGCTTAAATCATTAATTTTTTCTAAAAAATATGTGATTTCAGACAAAAATTAGGATGTCCCATAAGTGAGACACGATATTGTGGCAACACCCTTTAGCTATAAAATAAAAATAAATCTTTGAAGAAAACATTTTTCAGTCAATACAGGTAATGGTATTTAAAGTACCCCATTGACTAAATCTCAGGAAAAAAAAAATAAAATAATTGGAGAAGGGCAAATGGAAGAGGATGTTTGAAGAGGGAACACAAATTTATTGTAGGGAGGCAGATTTATGGAAGTTACAGTAAGGGAACAATCATGCCTTAATGTTCTCCACACATTTCTTTTTCTTGTGTCCCTGAAGATGGGTCACCTCCAGCATTTATGCGAGTCCCTTTCTCTTCTCCAGTGTGTCATTTTGTCCTTCCATAGAGTGGTAAATGTGGTAGTGTATTATGTTTTAATAACTTTCTTTCAATTACAATATTCACCTCTATCACAAGCAAATATTAAGCACAAATTTATCTCACATAATTCCAAAAGAAGTTGATACATAGTCCATTAGATCAGCAAGGCTAAAGATTGCATCTTCACTAAGAAAGACTTTTGATAGGTTGATCAAACATATCTAGAGGCATTAGCCATATCAAAGGGTGGATAGAGCACAAACCAACCCTTCAAATGTTGATGTTACTTGAGAAAGACCTTGCATAGGTTTATCAAACAAATTGTAAGGCAACAACCATAGCAAAGGATGATAGAGCACAAACAAACCCCTCAAATGTTGATGTTACTAATACATTAACAAATATCATGGCTACATTACCATGGAGGACCTATCTTAGACACCTATTAAAGACTTGCAATTCAACTACAAATATTAGGACCAATGCTACTAACTCCTCTAAGCCATAAATATATTTTTAATTTTGATATTTTTTTATCCCATGAATTTCATAATCCACAAATTCTTATACACTCAACAATATTTATATATTTAAAAATATTGTTTTATTAAGATAAAATCACCTTTTGTCCTCATGCGATCAATATATACATCTATATGTGATCAAAGTAGCTTGTATTTGATTGGTTTTATTAGATCTTTAATATATATTTATTAAAATATGCATAATAAAAACTTTAAATATTTAAAAATCTCTATAATTTATGTTTTTCAATTTGCCAAGTCTTAACCCAATCTAAATGCCAAGTCAAAGTCCACGACAAAAAGAAATTTGCAAAGTGAATCGAAGTCTTCTAAGTATGTTTACAACTTTGAGTACTAACTAAGCATTTCACTTGAACATCATGGTTCATTTCTTGATGTGGGACCCTCCCCTCTCTTATCTTCTTCATTATTTTCTATTTTGTGGGATTAGTACTTGTGCTCCCCTTTTCTTTTTACATTGCACCCTTTTCAATTCCATGAACTATTCTTGGTCTTTAATAGACATCAATATATAGATTAAATTAAATGTGATATAATAAGTTGATATGCACCTTAAATATTTGGTATATAATTTCATTGATACATATTATATAAATGAAAATTAAATATGAATTTATTTTTCTATGAAAATTATATAAAATAAACCATAGATAATCTAATCTAATAGTAATGCATCTCATTATACATAAATCCATAAAAGTTTATTGGAAACAAAATTTGACATGGATAATATGTAAGGGCTAATGCACTCTAAATGGAATAAGGAGACTAGACTTAAAATTTATGCATATCATATGGTGTTAAATCATATAATATATAATATAATATTAGAAAGCATAATAAGAAAGTTTACATAGATAAAGTGAAAGTAAACATGGAATAGGAGAAAGTTGTTTTATTTCGTTGCTAATATAGTATTGGCTTCATAAAAGTTTACATAGATAAGGGAAAACAACCACAAATAATGGTGCTAGTTTTATTTGTTAAGAAAAGATCATGGGTTGCTCCCTCAAGTTTCATAAAGGAGTTTGATGCCCTTGCCCGACAATTTCTTTCGGTAGGCAATTTGTCCTTTTCGAAGTGAAGTCTGGTTAAGTGGGAATCTATCTATAGGCCGAAGCAGGAGGGAGGCCTTGGACTGAAGCCTGCAGGGTTGAATGGTCAAGTCTTAGCTGCCAAATTGTATTGGAGATGGTGTACTTGCCAGGATCAGGATTGGGCTAGAATTTTCACTCACAAATACCTTCGGGGGGGGGGGGGGGGTGGACCCATCTGATGTGCCTTGATATAGCCTTTTGGAGAAGGGATCTATGATTTGAGATACCCTCAAAAGAGGGGCAAAGCTTATCAAGGATGGCCTTTTTTGGATTTGTAATGGTGGCTCTAAGGCTCTTTTCTGGTATGATTCTTGGGATGGTCACCTCCTATTTTAACAATGTTCCCTCGTTTGCTTACCCTCTGCAACAGTTTGCTTGAAGTCGAGTGGAGCAGGGTGGTGGACTTTAAGACTATTCAGGTGATAGGTTAAGTGGAGGTCATGCGGTGGAAGGAACCTCATGAGTGGCCGCCGGTGGTAGTGAGGAGGATCGTCAAGAGATTGCTAGCATTTTGGCTGGGAGAATGTGTAACTCGCTCAAAGGGAGGGATGTCCTAGCATGGGGCCCTAATCCGAAAGGAAAATTCTCAGTTTCCTTAGGTTACTTAGAGTTGGACATAAAGTTGTACGGGTAAGTTGGTGTTCCTTGGTGGAAAAAGGTTTGGAATAAATTCTCTTGGCCCAAGAGTAATTTCTTTTCTTGGTTGGTTGTTCAAAATAGGTGCCTTCAGGGCCCTTCTATATGTGTGCTTTGCCACAATAGCGAAGAATGTGTCTCCCATCTCTTCTTCCAGTGTCCTTTCTCTAAGGAGCTTTGGCACCTTTGGTGGGGGTGTGGAATCATGCTTGCGTTCATGCCACTTCCTTGGTCGACTTCTGGGAAAGTTTGGGTAGGCCTCCAGCTCAAACCTCTTTTCTCCAGATTGTTTGGACTATTGGGCCTACTTTTATTATTTGGCACCTTTGGTTAGAGAGGATCAGGAGGATTTTTCAAGATGTGAGGCTGGGGGTGGTTCAGTTATGGAAAATGATTTGTAACAGAATCTAGGAGACTACTTCAGCAAAATGTGATCTCTCAGTCAATGTGGATTCTAATGACTTGGCTATTATTAGGAACCTAAATTTGGTGGATAGTAGTTTGGGTTTCTTTGTTGGCAGACGGCCTCGACAGGCCAAGTAGAAGCTTCAACGGGAAGGTCAATGGACTCCTCCTCCCCAAGGAATTTTGAAGATTAATACCGACAAGTCTTCTAGAGGGAATCTTCGTCATGTGGGGATTGGGGGTATTGGCAGAGATAGTGTGGGGGAAGTTGTGTTTTTTTCTCCACTTATAAAGGGTTCCATACTAACAATTTTATGGAAGCCCTTGCTATTCTTAGTGCTGTTGAGAGGGCTTGTTCCCTTGGTTGGAAAAAATCATATGTGAATCTAATTCACAGATTGTGGTTGATATGCTGTTGGAGCAGAGGGTGGATGGAGCTAATTGGCAGTTGGCCATTGTGGTTAACCAGATATTGGAGCTTCGTTGCTCTTTGGAGTATGTTTTCTTTTGCCATATTCCTCGTGAGTAGAATAGAGTGGCAGATTGTTTGGCCAAGTTGGCCTCAGAGCACCTGGGGAGATGGGATGTTGGGGATTGGGATCTTCTATCACCAGAGTATACTCTGGTTTTAGATAAGTTAATTATTGAGGACAGAGATAGGTAGTTAGCTTTCCTGGGGTTCCTAGTGGATCTCTTGTTGGTTCTTTGTGGGCCTGGGGCCTTTTGCTTTGTATTCTTTCTTTGCTGATCAATAAATTTTTACCCCCTCATTTTAAAAAAATAAGAAAAGATCATGTGTTACAAATATGATCGACAATAGTGATATACATAAATGCTGAGGGACAGCCGTCTTCTTCTAAAGTATGTCCAAAGAAGCCAACAATATATCCCTTGCCACTTGATTTAAAAGAATCTCCAATTTGAGAGCCATACGAACCATATGTTTCTATATTGGTGCTGAATGGCAAAGTTGTAATTAAGTTCTTTTCATAATCACTATACCTACCAACATATACTTCAATTTTTGTAAAGCATTCATTTGCCTTCAAGATAATCTTTTGCGAGTTAAATCACAATTAAATTTGATACATATAGTTGCTTGAATCTCAAACTAAGACACTAAATATATATTATGAATATTTTACATTACCAAATTAAAAGAAATTACAAATAATTATTAAAATATTAATAATTTAAATTTAAATGTTATTCATAATTAAATAAGTGTATGTTTTAACAAAACATTAAGAAATTACAAATAATTATAAAAATATTAATAATTTAAATTTAAATGCCATTCATAATTAAATATGCGTGTTTTTTAATAAAACATTAGTTTAAAAAAATAATTATGAGATACATTCTTATATTAAATTAAATTATATATATATATACCTTAGTGGCACTGCCTCGCCATCTCCATGCTTAGGTGCAAGGATAACATTCTCTTCTTTTTCACCCTTAAGAGCATATTCAACTTAAATGACATTTATAATATCTCTATGACTTATTGCGACGCTCTTGATACTAGAGTGTGTACCATCTATCCAGATCCATCTCGATCACCCCACGACCCCTCTTTACTAAGAAAAGGACGTGCCTAAATATAAGCATAATAATTAAATGTGATTAAATTAAAGATAAAAAGATCTCATGTAAAAGATCATGTACTATAAATAAGAGTAAGAGGAGTGATGTACATAAATGCCAAGGCTATGTAGGTGCCTTTCTTTAGCGTGTCCATAGAAGGCAACAATCTTTACCTTGCCACTTGATTCAAAATAATCTCCAATTTGGGAGCCATTGGGACCCCATTCTTTCGGGGCCTCTAGACCCCATTCTTTTTCAAGCCATAAGGACCCAATGCTCTCTTACTAGCAATTGCACCTTAGTGTGCAATGGGTACGCCGAAATAGCATGTAGATAAAAGTAATTAGTGGTTCCTTTATAAATGCATATTGAACATTGAAATTTCCTGAGAAGAGAGCATATAGTTTTGTTTCTGGTGAATGGTTGTTGTCCATCCATCATTGAATCTACATTAGGAAAGAATAGAGTAAATTAAATATGTTGACATGCATGCAAGTAAAGTTATTTTTTAATAGTAGTGGGTAAAAGTAGGTATGTAATTAAAGTTTTTTTTTGGTCAATTATTTGCAAGTGATAATGCCCTTAACTGGTCTTCTTTTTGTTTACCAAGCATGTCGAGCCCATCCAATTGAAATGGTATGCCTAGGTATAGACTTGACAAGACTTGTCATTCATCAGGACCAATCAAGAGTTTCATCATCAATGTCTATCAATGGATTTGGAGATGTATGGTAGCTATTTGAAATTCTTTTGCAATGGGATGTATATCTTGTTTTAATGAACCAATATTATTGTGAATGTCTCTAAATGGCTGGTATAGTAGCAGTTCACTCGAACAAAATGCTTGAAAACATTGATCATTTATTGTTGGGATGGTGGTAAAATGAGGGGAGACTTGAATAATCATTGGTCTTGTGTTATTTCTATTTCTTGGACTTTTGAGATGTTGCAAATGTCCTTTTTTGAGCCACTTCAATAAGTAGCATTGTTTCCAATTGTAATACTTGTGCCATGTATGAATCAATGAAGCTTGGAAATGGGATCTTGCTATTGTAAGATATAGTTACACTTTAGTGTGCAATGGGTACAATAAAGAGGTTTTAAAGGTGAATTATTAGGTCCTAAATAAACATAAGTGTAGTTTCCAATGGACACATGTCATCTTTGGATTGTTGGCATGAAATGACCAATTAAAAGTCACTCTCTTCTCTTCATCATTGGATCATTGGCATGAAAAGTAGTGGAGCTATACCAAGATTTATTTTTAACATTATAAAAGTACAACACCTTGATCTTTAATGTAGGGTTTTCCATTAGAATGCTTGGCTATAGCCCCAAGTCTATCACACAATAGAACAATTTTCCACTATGTTTATGCAATTAAGCTTAGTTTTGTAATCCCATGATAGCTAATGATTCTTTGTTTTAGGAAATATTTCTTCAATTGTCATGGGTGGTAAAGGTAAAATTTAGAAATAATTATTCATAGGAAGGTTATGCATGTAACCATGTTCTCTAGTTGAAATTGAAAGGTACTTTGAATCAATAAATTTTAGTTCAATAGATCATACATAAATAAGGATATGATTTGTCCATACACCCTTTGGTATACTATACACAATAAAAGTAAAAGTATGGTGGGCCTTGCTCAGACTCTTTAAGATTCCACTATTGGACCACAAGGTAATTTTTTTCTAGATCGATACCCTAACAAAATTTAAAAAAAAAAAAAATTAACCTACAAGTGTTTGGTATGTGGAAGATTTATTGTCAAAAAAAATCATAATAGCTTTAAGTTCTTTCTTGGCCAACACGATTTGAATGATCAACAAAAAAGTGGGTAAGCTGTAAGCATATAATTTTGATATAGATTATGTTAAAGGAAAGAATCTAATACAGTAGCTAATGCTCTTTCTAGAATGAGAGACATATTATACATTTCAAGACATGAGGCACCTTGCATGCAACACAGAAGTGGAAAGAAGAATTGTCTTGATGTCGTGCAATGTAGCCAACATGGCTTCCTTGTAGATTTTGTGTTTACCTTGGTGGATATGAGATTAGTGAGCATCTCTTGATATATATATTTCTATCATTCTCTATTTCCCCTATCTCTCTTTGTCACCTCTCTCTCTCCCCTTTCTCTCTCCACTTCTCTGTTCATCTTTCTAACTCTTTATCCCTTCCTCCCTCCCTCTCTCTCTCTCTATCACTATCTCTCTCTAACTTTCTCTCTATTCTATTATCACAATAGTTATGTTTCCAGGATAAAATTCCAAAGGAAAAAAACGTATTTTCAAACTCATTAAGATTCCACTACTAATCTATCTCACTCTATTTCTCCTTGTCTCTCTATCCCCCCTAGCTCTATCTTCGATTGATTCAAATATCACATTTTTTATTTCAAAGAAAAAAAGCATATTTTCAAACTATTTAAGATTCCACTACCGACCCACAAGGTGATTTGGAACTCTAAATCCAACCAATACAATTCTTTTTCAATAATTATTTTTGGTAGGCCCCTAAATTTGGGTGGGGACTTGGCTATGAGAAATATGGAATTTATAATCTATTGAAGTCCATATTAGTACAAAATGAAGGTTTCATTATTCTATCAAGTTACACTCGAATGCATTGCATGCCTTAGATAATTCACAATCCATAGAAATTCTTAGAAAATGGAGGAATGCTTCCCTTCTAGCCCATCCCTTGTGTTCCTATTATTTCCTATCAAATTATTACAGGGGCTTCCACTTATTATCAGATCATATTAACGTACAATTGAATTAATAATTTCATCAAGTCTTTCTTTTTCCTCTCTTTCTCTATATAGACGCCTCTTTATCTCTGTATATATCTCTTCGTCTCCCTCTTTATATCTCTATTTCTCTTTGTCTCTCTATCTCCCTAGCTCTATCCCTATCTCTATCTTGGATTGATTGAGATATCACAATTTGGTTGAAGCCAACGCAACAATCAACTTGATTTGACACAATGATCTCCTCGAGTTGATTACATCCATGATTTTCTAAACTTGGTTCAAAAGTACAATTATGAAATCTATCCTTTTGCACATTTTCCAATTCACTACACTTTGTGCTTGAACTCCTCTGGAGTTGAGGAAACAATTCGTGAATTAAGAAATTCACATATGGTCAACTCAATTTTTTTTATATCACCGTTGCTCGCCTAGTTTTGTACATGCAACACATAATGGATGCAGAGGACCAATGGTGGATGATTCTTGCATCATACCAAGGCTTGACATAATTAATTTATATTGTGTTGTACACAACTAAAAATAATAAATATATCTAATAACTAATATATATTGCTTATAATTGTTATGTAATTCCATATATATTTCTTTATCTTTCTCTTTTTTGTTCCTTTTGTTGCAAGTATGAGGTGAGCCAGTGTTGTCATTGATGTCAACATACTCATATTGCATTGACAAGAAGGATTTGATGAGCTGTGTGCTGAGGATATTGAGAAAATTAGCCTCAGTCAGGAACAGTGAAGAACAATGATGAGAAGAAGGTAAATGTACTGTATAGGATGAGAACCGGAGGATGCGGATTAAAGGGTTAGTAGATGAGTCTTGAGATGCTACAGTTAAGATTTCAGAGGTCCGCATGAAGATCTGAAGGAGTTGTGGCTGCCGGTATAGAACCGGGTCCGGCAAGTATCCAGAGGTGACAGAGGATCACAAAAAGGTCCGGTGAGGTCCGGAATTGTATCATCCTAATCTGCGGATTGGACTCAGTGTTTGGGATGTCCTTTTGATGTGTCATCCTGATTTATGTATGATTTGGAGGTCTGGAAGTACCTCTTGCATTATGACAGTGGTGACAGACTGTGTTCTTGAAGTTCCGGATGAGGAAGACAAGAGATCCCAGTAAGTAGAGGAAGTGCGGATGTATCCGGACATTCAGATAGGCTTGTGAAGGTTCTTGGATCATGTTTAGGTTGTGTTGTTGGTCCGCATTGATGATAGAGCCCGGAATTGAAGTTATTCTTCCGGATGAAGTTCTTGCTCTGTTTAGCCGACCGGATGAGTTGTTCATCCTGCGAATATTCTTGTGATGGCCGACCGGATGTGTTATTCATCTTGCGGATACTCCTATGGTTGTTTGCCGACTTAGATGTTTGTTCCTAAGTCGATGTCTTGTATAAATAACGGTTTGTGAGTTCATTTCAGTGCGTGGTGTGTGGATGAGTGTGGCATAGCGAAGAAACGTGCAAAGGGCAAAGCAGAGATGTTGGGCTTAATTGGAACTGATCTAGACATGGTAGAGATGTCATTCTCCAGTTCAAGACTGTGATTTTCATCACTTTGTAGACAGTGTGTCTCCTTGTAGGCAGTGGGCCTCTTTGTGAGCAGTGTGCTCGGGCAGTGAGCCCTTATTGGCATGTGCCATTCATTTTTCTTTATTCTTCTAACAGAGAATAATTCTTGGGTTAATCACCCTGTGGTTTTTCCCTTAACCGGGTTTTCCACGTCAAAATCTTGGTGTTCAATGTGTTGATGCTTATCTGCTCTTGTGTTTATGTATTATGCTTCCATGGATGATTATTTGATATGCTGTTAACTAACAACAGAGAATTAAGTGTTTGAAGGAAGAAGAAGTTTTATACAACTGATTCACCCCCCCCTCTCAGTTGTATGCCCTAGATCCAACAATTGGTATCAGAGCTAAGTTCCTCTGATAAGAGCTTAATCGCTTGAGGAGATCCAGGATGTCGTCATACAAGAAGGATAGTCCGAAGTTCGATGGAACCAACTTCACTCTCTGGAAAGGTCGCATGAAGTGTCACTTGGAATGCATGGGAAAAGCATACCTGGCTATGATTTCAAAACCATATGTACCTCCACAAGGTGGTCTGACAACTCTGAATGAAATCACAGAAGCTGAAAACAATCTGCGGACCAAGGAAGCTCTTCTAAGCGCATTGAATGACTCAGATCTCTCGAATGTCATTGACCTACCCACTGCATATGAGATCCTAACTAAACTAGAACTTCTGTATGAAGGAGATGAGTTTGTCAAAAATGCAAGGTTGCAAAGTCTGAAAGGGAAATTTGAAAGATTGAAAATGAGAGATGATGAAAACATCACTACCTTTATGCCAAGAGTAAATGAGCTGGTATGTGGAATCAGGAATGCTGGTGGAACTTTAGATGAAAATGAGATTGTCTGCAAAATCCTAAGATCCCTTCCTGCTGCCTACAAAATCAAAGTTGCTGCCATTGATGAATTCAGAGCCCACACAACTGTCACAAGAGAACAACTGGCTGGCAAACTAGCTGCATTTGAAATGACCGAGTTTGGAGATGATCCTCCCAAGACTGAATCTGCTTTCAAAGCCAGTGCCTATGTGAAAGGCAAACAGAGATTTGATCCGGGTGAAAACTCATCAAGGAAAATGTCATGGTATGATCAAGCAAGAAGAGACATGGAAGAAGAAGAAGCAGAAACAGCTCAACTTGAAGCCCTCATTGCAAAGAGACTGCCAAGAGGATCCGATAAGTATAAAGGAAAACTACCCTTTAAGTGTTTCAACTGCAATAAGATTGGTCATTTTGCCTCAAGATGTCCGGAGAGATCTGCAAGATCTAATACTCACAGACAAAGGTTTCAAAAGAATTGCTATTATGTTCATGAAGAAGATGACAATGAAGGAGTAACAGATGATGAATCAGAACTAGGAAGCAAATCCGGAAATGAGTGGGTGTTTATAGCCATCAAGGAAGAAGATTCAATACTCTCTGAATCTGTCAATCACAAAGTTGTTGAAAAAGCCTTGGCTGCTCAAGTGGAAGAAAAGAATGATTGGGTTATTGACAGTGGATGTTCTCACCATATGACTGGTGACAAGAATAAGTTCTTAGATTTGGAAAGATATGAAGGAGGAATGGTAAAGTTTGGTGACAATTCCGCTGGCAGAATCAGAGGTAGGGGAACTATTTCCTTTGATGGTAAGAGCAAAACAGGAAATGTACTGTATGTTGAAGGATTGAAGCACAATCTTCTCAGTGTTGGTCAGTTAGTGGACAAAGGCTATGATCTCCGGTTCAAGAATGGAAAATGCAGAATCTTTACAAGCTCCGGAACTGAAATTGCATCTGGTACTCAGACAAGAGGTAACATCTTTCATCTGGTTGGTTCAAATAAAAGTTGTTTGTTTGTTCAAATTGATCAGAGTTGGTTATGGCATAGAAGAATGTGTCATGTAAATTTTGATAACATCATCAAAATAAGCAATACTCAGGCTGTGAGAGATCTTCCAAAGTTGATGAAACCTACAAATAGTGTGTGTAAAGAATGTCAGTTAGGCAAACAAAGCAGAGTCTCTTTTAAAAGCAAAGATCAGTCCTCTACCGGATTGTTGGAATTAGTACATACTGATCTATGTGGTCCGACAAGAATCAAGAGTCTGCAAGGTGATAGATATTTCATGTTGTTAATTGATGATCATTCCCGGATGATGTGGGTTACCTTTCTAAAAGAAAAATCAGAAGCTTTTGAGAAGTTCAAAATCTTCAAAGCTATGGTGGAGAATCAAACCGGATTGAAACTAAAGTGTCTAAGGTCTGATAGAGGTGGTGAATTTACATCTGGTGAATTCATTGACTTTTGTGAGAAACAGGGTATAAGGAGACAGTTGTCTGCTCCTAAGACTCCACAGCAGAATGGAGTAGTTGAGAGAAAGAACCGGACCATCCAGGAAGCTGCTAGGACAATGATGTTGGAAGCAAATGTTCCTCAAATGTTTTGGAAAGAAGCTATCAGCACTGCAGTCTACACTCTCAATCGAGTTCAAATCAGAAACAACACCGGTAAGACCCCCTATGAACTCTGGTTTGGCATCACTCCTACTGTGAAATATTTCAGAGTATTTGGTAGCAAGTGTTATATTAAAAGAGATGAAGATCTAGGAAAGTTTGATGCTAGAAGTGATGAGGGAATTTTCTTGGGCTACTCCACTCAAAGCAAAGCATACCGGTGTTACAATAAGAGATTGAGGAAGATGATAGAAAGCACCAATGTAAAGGTTGATGAAGGAATTGAGAAGCCTTCAAGATTTTATGAGTTTGATGAAGATGACCAAGACAGTGTTCAAGGACCTCAATCCTCTCCGGTGAGACAGAGTCAGCCTGATCCGGTAAATCAGGAAGAAGAGATAGGTTTGAATGAGCCTGATCAAGAAACAGCAGAGCTGGATACTCCCAAAATTCCAAGGTATGTAAGACTGAATCACTCTGAAGATCAGATCATAGGTGACAGAAGCAAAGGTGTACAAACTAGAAGGAATATTGCTCAAAATCAGAATGAATGTTGTCTGATTTCAAAGATTGAACCTAAAACAATAAATGAAGCCTGCAATGATGAAAACTGGACCAAAGCAATGGAAGATGAATTGATGCAAATTGAGAAAAATCATACTTGGGATCTTGTTCCCAGACCTAGAGACAGGAATGTAATTGGAACCAAGTGGGTCTTCCGGAACAAACTAAATGAAGCTGGTGAAGTAATCAGAAACAAAGCTAGATTGGTCTGCAAAGGCTACTCTCAAATAGAAGGAATTGACTTTGAAGAGACTTTTGCTCCGGTAGCAAGAATTGAAGCAGTCAGATTACTTCTTGCATTTGCTGCCTTCAAAGATTTCAAGGTATATCAGATGGATGTCAAGTCTGCCTTCCTAAATGGTGATCTGGAAGAAGAAGTCTACATTGAACAACCGGATGGATTTCAATTGTCTGATAATAATGATATGGTCTGCAAGTTGAAGAAAGCTTTGTATGGATTGAAGTAAGCCCCAAGAGCATGGTATGAAAGGTTGGATAAGCATCTTGTGCAGATTGGATTCAACAAAGGTACTGCTGACAGTAACTTATATTTCAAAATTGATCATGAAAACATTCTGATTGTTGAAGTGTTTGTGGATGATATCATTTTTGGAGGAAGAGATAGTATGTGCAAAACTTTTGCAAATCAGATGAAAAGTGAGTTTGAAATGTCTATGCTTGGTGAAATGAATTTCTTCTTGGGTCTGCAAATTACTCAAACAAAAGAAGGGATCTTCATTTCTCAGACCAAATATGTGAAAGAATTGTTAAAGAAATTTGGTATGGAAGACTCAAAGCCTATGAACACTCCTATGGCAACCGGATGTAAGTTAAGCAAAGATGATGATTCTCCAAAGGCAGATCAGACAAAGTATAGATCAATGATTGGTGGATTGTTGTATCTCACTCAAACTAGACCAGATATAATGCAGGCTGTTGGTCTTGTGGCAAGATTCCAGGCTGATCCTAGAGAATCTCATGTTATGGCAATCAAAAGAATTTTTAGATACTTGAAAGGAACAGTTGAGTATGGTCTATGGTATCCTAGAGATCCGGATTTCTCTCTTCATGCTTATACAGATGCAGATTGGGCAGGAGATGTGGATGACCGGAAGAGCACTAGTGGTGGAGCATTCTTTTTGGGGAAGAGATTGGTTTCTTGGCTAAGCAAGAAACAAGATGCAATATCTCTGTCTACAACTGAAGCAGAATACATTGCAGCAGCAGGTAGTTGCACTCAAATCTTATGGATGAAGCAGATGCTAAGAGACATCAAAGTTGAATATGAGGAGCCTATCACAATTTTCTGTGATAATTCAAGTGCAATTAATATTTCCAAGAATCCGGTATTGCATTCTAAGACTAAGCACATATCTATCAAATTTCACTTTTTGAGAGAACAAGTAAACAAGGAAGAAGTCAGATTGGAGTATGTTCCCTCCAAGGATCAGATTGCAGATATCTTTACAGAACCTCTTCCCAAGGACTCTTTTGAATATCTCCGGGAGAAGTTAGGGGTCATGGCCCCTCCGGTGATGAACTAAGATGCACTGATGTGCATCAGTCCGGTGGCTATCACAGTCATATCTTGTGATCCGGACTAATGGGGAGCTGCAACTAAGGGGGAGCAGCTGGTATGATTCTGATGCATGAGAATTGCAAGTATGAGCCCTTTGCCATTGATGTCAAAGGGGGAGAGAAGACATGTGAAAAACAAGTGGTTGATGATCAAAGGGGGAGCAGTAAAGGAAGAGAAGACATTGATCGAAGGGGGAGCAGTAAAGGAAGAGAAGATATATGAAAAGATTGAAGTTCTTGCCTTAATGGTTTTTCACATCATATGTTGCCATCAATGACAAAGGGGGAGATTGTTGCAAGTATGAGGTGAGCCAGTGTTGTCATTGATGTCAACATACTCATATTGCATTGACAAGAAGGATTTGATGAGCTGTGTGCTGAGGATATTGAGAAAATTAGCCTCAGTCAGGAACAGTGAAGAACAGTGATGAGAAGAAGGTAAATGTACTGTATAGGATGAGAACCGGAGGATGCGGATTAAAGGGTTAGTAGATATGAGTCTTGAGATGCTACAGTTAAGATTTCAGAGGTCCGCATGAAGATCTGAAGGAGTTGTGGCTGCCGGTATAGAACCGGGTCCGGCAAGTATCCAGAGGTGACAGAGGATCACAAAAAGGTCCGGTGAGGTCCGGAATTGTATCATCCTAATCTGCGGATTGGACTCAGTGTTTGGGATGTCCTTTTTATGTGTCATCCTGATTTGTGTATGATTTGGAGGTCCGGAAGTACCTCTTGCATTATGACAGTGGCGACAGACTGTGTTCTTGAAGTTCCGAATGAGGAAGAGAAGAGATCCCAGTAAGTAGAGGAAGTGCGGATGTATCCGGACATTCAGACAGGCTTGTGAAGGTTCTTGGATCATGTTTAGGTTGTGTTGTTGGTCCGCATTGATGATAGAGCCCGGAATTGAAGTTATTCTTCCGGATGAAGTTCTTGCTCTGTTTAGCCGACCGGATGAGTTGTTCATCCTGCGAATATTCTTGTGATGGCCGACCGGATGTGTTATTCATCTTGCGGATACTCCTATGGTTGTTTGCCGACTTAGATGTTTGTTCCTAAGTCGATGTCTTGTATAAATAACGGTTTGTGAGTTCATTTCAGTGCGTGGTGTGTGGATGAGTGTGGCATAGCGAAGAAACGTGCAAAGGGCAGAGCAGAGATGTTGGGCTTAATTGGAACTGATCCGGACATGGTAGAGATGTCATTCTCCAGTTCAAGACTGTGATTTTCATCACTTTGTAGACAGTGTGTCTCCTTGTAGGCAGTGGGCCTCTTTGTGAGCAGTGTGCTCGGGCAGTGAGCCCTTATTGGCATGTGCCATTCATTTTTCTTTATTCTTCTAACAGAGAATAATTCTTGGGTTAATCACCCCGTGGTTTTTCCCTTAACCGGGTTTTCCACGTCAAAATCTTGGTGTTCAATGTGTTGATGCTTATCTGCTCTTGTGTTTATGTATTATGCTTCCATGGATGATTATTTGATATGCTGTTAACTAACAACAGAGAATTAAGTGTTTGAAGGAAGAAGAAGTTTTATACAACTGATTCACCCCCCCCTCTCAGTTGTATGCCCTAGATCCAACACCTTTCTCTCCTTACTTTGTCCACATGTCTCCCTTTCTGTATTTTTCTCTCTCTAATCATTATTATTTTTATTCATAATTACAATATGGATGTTGCCAATTGTAGACTCGTATGGTATTCTAGTAACAAATACTTTATTTTGTAGTTGTCTACACTTAAATAGATTAGTAATTTCTTGTTTTCTCTATCTAATTACTTTTCTCTTTGTCTATCTCTCTTTATCTTTTTGTTTCATCTTTCCCTGCTCTATCCCCCCATCCCCTTTCTCTATTCTTCTCTCTCTATCTAATTATTACTATTATTTTGATTCTATGTAACAAATTTGTTTGTGCAACCATCATGGCACTAATTGGAGGTATGGATGTTGCCAATTGTAGACTCGTATAGTACTCGAGTAATGAATTCTTTATTTTTTAGTTGTCTACACTTAAATAGATTAGTAATTTCTTATTTTTCATAGTCATGTTCCCGGTAGCAAAAATAAATATTGCAAACTATGGACATTATTTTGATTATATGATGTTGCCAATTACAAATTGAGGGCTATTAGTTTGATTAGTCGTGCTAATCAGGTTTCCTTTTGCAAGGATTAAATGAAAGTTTGTCTTCCAAAGGTTTGTCTGTAGAAAATAAAGATCTAAACTTTTGTTTACGACACCATGTTAAATTTTTGTTTGTCTATATATCTTCTCTCTCTCTATCCCTCTCTATCTCTCTATGTCTATCTCTATTATCACTATATTGATATGGAAGTGCTTTAGAAAAGTAGTGACAATCTTTTGAAAAGAATGTATAGAACATGTTCAGGCAAAGAATAAAACCATTGTATAACACATTCTTTTAAGGTTGTTGGAAATGACTTGGCCAAAATCTTATCCTCATAAGCAAAATCTAATCATACCGTTGTGAAAGCTTGTAAATGCATGTTAGGATCTCCCTCACCATTTTATAATTCAAATCTTGCCACCATAGATACCATACAAAAGGGTTCTATAACAAACTCATAAGCAAGTGGTGTGTGATGTAGGTGATTATATGTAATAGTATTCTTGTTGTCATTTACTTGTTTCTTTAGAGTAGCCATATCTTGTAACATTATATCCAAGTTAGAGGTAGGGCTAATGGTAGAATTAGACATGTGTGAAATAGTCGAGGATGTATAATGAGGATGTGTGGAAATAGGTAACAAACATAGCCATGGAGGGAGGAACCACATTATGAGATGAGGTGAAAATGGGATAATGAGGAGGGCTAATATAACACATAGGTTGGGAAGGAGGGTTAATCTGAGACATAGGTTGGGAATGATGGATGGTGTGAGACACATGGGTAGAAGCTATGGCGCTAGTAGGTATGTGACTATAAGGATGATATTGTAGGAGGCACATTAGGGGGATGGAATCACTTGAGGTAGGTATGGAAATAATAGGGGCAAAGCTAGGAGTGGCAATAGGAGTAGTAGTAGCTATAGAACTTGTAGTAGTGGTATGATGAGGCTTGAAAAAAAAGAGGAAGGATGGGATGGACATTATTAGAAGAGACTACCAAAGATCCAATGCCAAGTAGAATATATATGCCAAGAGGTGCATTTATTAAAGTTTAGTGTAAAAGGGTGACAAATTGTTTAAGAGATAAGATCTTGTTTGGCAATTTGAGCATCATGATCATAATTTTGTTGATGATCAAAGTGGTTCTCATTATGAGCATCATAAATATTTCATTTTCATTAGATTGAGTAGCCATAGTAGGGTTAAGACAAGCACCCCTTCTCAAAGGAAGATTGGGGTCTTAAGTAGCTTGTGGCATGAAAAAATCAATACCATCAAGAGAGGGATAAGGTTGTGTAATATGAAATCATTCTTATATTTAAATATCAGTAAAATAAACATGATAAATTAGATTTGAAAATGAAACTCCTTTGACTTCCTATTCCTATATAGCCCTTCTATCCAACACTTTTTACACTTTATTTGTCATGAGCCAAAGAAATTTTTCATAACTCAACCCCATAAAAGGGTGTGGAGCTAGGCCTCACCTGCACCCTAAAAGAATTTATCAAGATTCAAGTGAGTGATGCACATTTTACAAAATTCACCTACATCAACCTCCTTAATATATGTTTTAGATGTCAAGCCCTTCACCACAAAATCAAGGATTACCCACTTATGCCAAAGTTGCAAGTCAAGATGGTGAAGTGTGTTGCTACTCATCCTATGCAAGAATCTAGATGGATGGCACAGTTAAAAAATAGTCATGACCAAACACCCCAAATCTATTAAGCCTCCACCCAAAATGTAATTTGTCCAGAAGAATGAGGTCATTATTCTAGCTAAAATTGACGCTGTGGACCTACTCAAGGGTCCTCCTACATGTTTTTGATATTATAAGTGGCAAAAAAGGGTGTCGATCCCATAACAATTTAGCCAAAAAGGCGCACTAAAGTTCCATGAAACCAAACAGAAGAAATAGAGCTAAACAACCGAAATAGCCAAAAAAACCAAGAGACACCATGAACCGACAGCAAACAAAAAACCCAAGACACAGAAAAGCTTCAACAACTAATTAAACATCTAGTCCCAATCTTCTGCTAGGAACTGGGAGAGATCACCGTACTCCTTGCATTCTTTATCCTTCATTCCTTAGCAGGCAAGCTTGACATCTTAGAGGACCGTGAGGGTCATGGCCGATCGGTGCATCACTTTGGCAGAGAACTTGGCCAGAGTCTTGAACTTCCTTTCCAACATGGTGATCCTAGTGGCGAGAGTTTCAATTTCCTTATCTTTAGCAGCATCCTTGCCCTCCCTCTTCATCTTCCTCGACACCTTCACCGCTTTCTCAAAACTCACAGATTCAGACCCCTTAATCTTGAGCTCGACATTGAGCTTAGGAAAATTACTGGGCCCCTCATTCGCTTCGGCCTCCACATTATCAATTTTGGTTTCCTTTTTGACAGAAAATTCCCCAGCCATCTATTCAGCCTCCAAAATAATAGTGTCCATTTTGTTGATTTTGTTATCAGAACTACCATCACCCTTCAAGTCCGCAGCATCCTCCTCCACCTCAGTGTCCTCCTTTTTGAGAGCAGGACTAGGCCTAGCAGCAAGCCTCAATGACCTCCTGGTCGACGGCACCGAGGGCTTGCTTTCCATCAAGGTGAAATCCTCGTCAGTAGTGTTGTCGCTAGCACCAATACCTTCCTCAGAGCTAACCTCTTCCACCACCACAGAAACATTCTTGGTCTAATTCTCGTTGTCCGTACCACTTCCTTCCTCCAAACTACCCCTTTTCTTTTTTTTGTGGGGTCCCCTGTGCAGAATAACCATTTAAAATCTTTCTTTTAACTGAAGTCTTCGCAGCGGTCAAGGGATTCTGGTCTTTGGCGTTTGGTTCAGGGATTTTATCGGTGGTGGTTTTTCCTCTTATATGTTGTATATTTAAATTGAATATATTTATTTTATATATACAATATATAATATATTTACTTATTATTTATTATTATATTTTATATAATGTAAATTATTAAATATATATTTTAAATATTATGATATTATAAAATCATATATTTATATTAGATATATTATATATATTTTTTATGTAATTTATATATAAAATCTATATTATATTTAGATTTATTATATTTTATAATATTATCTAAATTAATTTGTAAGAAATATATCAATTTAAGTGATGTTTCATGTATTATATTATATTATAGATATTATATTTAATAATATTATTTAATTTAACTTGTAAGAAAGACAAAGTTATAATGATATGATTTTAAATGTTATTTTTAGTAAATACAAATTATTAAAAAATATAAGTTTTATCCTTAATTTTAATTGTCTAGACATGATGTCTTAGAGGTTACCAAAAATCATTTAAATAAGACAATTTACCATGATATTAACCACACCTTATATTTATTGGTTATAAATTGTTTATGTCACTTTGTCATTAATTCTTTAGGATTCTCATATCTTTTTATTTTTCATTTTCCTATATTTTAGGTGGATGAAGTTAAGAAAAAACAAATGTCTTTATGCTACTCTTGCATCACAAAACAATGCAATATATATTGCAAAGAGATATTCATTATGTGTTTATATAATTGATATCTAAGAAAATATATTTTCTTTTTTAATATGATCAGTTATTGAATATAAAATTAAATATATAATATATATTGAATGAATTTGATTTAAAATTAAAATATAGTTTAGAAACTATATGATTTGAAGAATAAAGTTAAAGTATATTAAAAGAAGATCATAAATAATAAGAATGTCTTTAAAGTTAAGAGAGGAAAAAGTTTAGAGTTCAAAAAAAATTAACGGAAATCTCATTTAAGAGCTCATAGGTGGCAATAGAGGTAGGGTAAACGGGTCACTCAATAACTTGAAAAATATACATAAAACCTTTTATATATAATCCAACTATTCATGTATAAAATTAAAATATGAATGTGTATTTAAAATATAAATTTATGAATCAAATATTTTCATACAATGTATTAATGTTGTCCACATTTGAATTTTTAAATCCATAATCTTATGAAATATGGCTATCATTGGAATGTAAAAACTTTAAAAATTTAATATTAAAAATGAGGATCCCCTAAATATTATTTAAATAATATTTAAATGTAAAATTTGGGAGAATCCCATTCCCAACACTCAAATTTTATTTCTAAATTATATTGTTCATATAAAATAAAAATATACCTTTGCACAATATAAAAAATAAAAATATACCTTACTTTTACAAACGATTAATTATAAATATATTAGAAATCAGTATTTCAGAATTTAAAAAAAATTTGAAGGACAAACAATAAATTTTTAATGGTATTAAATAAAACTCACTTTCTTAGAGATTAGAGAGAAAAAGAATAAAAGGCGCTGTGAGCAATAAAAGCACCAAATAAGAGGTAATGTATTATGTGATAAAAAGATTTAGTGGCAGTTACAGGATTCTCCTCCTCATTCTATTTATATTGCAGCAACCCAAACGGTTGAATCTCCCGACTATTATGTGATAAAAAAAACCACCGAAAGAGCTCAGAATACAAAAAGACAGCGCAGAACTAAGATGAAAATGGAAAAAGCTTTGGTGCGACAAAGGAGTGAATGAAAATTTCTATATAAAAACAGAGGATCCAATGTTAATGATGTTGCTAATTACATACGCGAAGAAGACATTGACAGAATTACAAGATGAAGTTATCACATAATCCGCGGGCATTACACCTCAATACCTCATATTCAAAGGCAATCTGGAAATTACGTGGAAACCGTCGTAGCGCCGTTCAACCGGATTTCAAAACGGTTTAAAGTTTTAAAAAGGGTTTTTAAGCGTCAGGACAGATAGACACGGAAACACGAGACTTATTCTGACACCATATTTTTCCGGGCGTGAGAACAACCGACTTCTGAAATGTCTTTTGTGTAGATTTTCATAAACGCTCCTGCCATATTAAATGTTTGCACATAACTGTCAATCCTGTCTGCACGCATCAATATTAAAGAAACAAAGAATTGCAAACGTCTTCACAGAACGTAACCGCAGAAACCGGTGAAAAAATGCAGACGAAATGAGATCTCAACGCCGGAAAGCTTTACGGAAAACGATGAACAAACCCTGGCAAATCAAATGGTTCGGGGAGCTGCAATTGTCTTGCATGCTTCTGCAGTAACCCAGACGGTTGATTTTCAAAGTCAGCCGTCTCTCACAAAGGGAACGCCGAATAATTCTAAAATAAAATAAAGCGGCAACAGCGACAAAAAAAACCGGTGAACAAAGCGAAAAAAAGATCGAACGGCTACAGATGGTTCAATCGTCTTGGTAGCCTCGGCGTAAAAACGGAAGCCATTGATCTCAAAAGTCAGCCCTTCGTCTAACAAAGGGAACGCCTTCGGCGTAACGAAAAAAGATCGAACGGCTACAGATGGTTCAATCGTCTTGGTAGCCTCGGCGTAAAAACGGAAGCCATTGATCTCAAAAGTCAGCCCTTCGTCTAACAAAGGGAACGCCTTTGGCGTAATTAGTGATAAATTTCAAAGATGCAATTACCTTATAATTATCATAGCTCTCAACATATCCTTCAATTTTTGTCAAATATTGGCCCTCCTAAAAAACAGTCTATAAATTAAATCACAATTACAATGTAATAAAACTAAATTAAAAATTAAAAATTAAAAGTAATTATAAAATATTATTAATATAAATTTAAATGCTATTCATAAATAAGTATAATTATTTAGTTTAAAAATTATAAAACACGTATTTTATATAATACTTTTTATAAACTAAGATTAAATATATAATTACACTCTAAAATTTTTATAAAAAAAAATAACTAGGTAAAATTAAAAGAAACAAATAAAACTTAAAAAAAAAAATCTTAAATAAAAAAAAATATAATTACGCCGAAGGCGTTCCCTTTGTGAACAAGAGGGCTGACTTTTAGAATCTATGGTTGAAAATTGTCCACATTAGTGCCAAGACGATTGAAAAAGATCCGACCCTTCATTTTCCATTTTACCGTCAATTTTTCTTTGCCAGATTTTTACGCTGAAGGCGTTCCCTTTGTGAGCAAGAGGGCTGACTTTTAGAATCTATGGTTGAAAATTGTCCACATTAGTGCCAAGACGATTGAAAAAGATCCGACCGTTCATTTTCCGTTTTACCGTCAATTTTTCTTTGCCAGATTTTCGTTGCCGCTTTTTCTCTTTTCGTGGTGTTTTTTTTGTTTCCGTTCACGCATCAACGGTGGACATTTCTCATTTATCTCACGCGTTTTCGAGAGGCCAGGGGCATTTATTCGTCATTAAACTCCGCTGCCAAAATAGTACTGCAGACCAAATCATCTATCTGATTGGCGATGGACAAGATTTTATTTAAACCAGTTCACTTTTTTCAAGGGACAAGTTACGTCAGATTCCAAGGCAATCTGGAAATTACCTCCGGTCAATCTCCTCAAAAAACTAATTTAACGCTGTTCAACAGCGGATTTCAAAACATTTAAAATTTTTAAAAGGGTTTTTAAGAGCCACACCCAAAAAGCATACTACTGGACACACTACGAGGAGTAAAAACGGTGTAAAACGCACATACCGCAAACGAAATTAGTGGCAGAGGACATTTAAACGACATGAGACTTATTTTGACAAGAATTTTTTCCGGCGTGAGAACAACCGACGAGTTTAGAAAATTCCCCGGCGTGATTTTTGTCAAGCGAAGGCAGCGGAAAATGAAGAGTGGGAAAAAATGGCCGTGGAAAATAAGCGTTTCAGATTCACACCATCAATCTGCATTGGCCAGGGCGTTAACAGAAATCAAAAAACATTAAACCTATTCACCTTCCCCACATACGTGAATACAAACTCAATAAAATTGCAGATTGATGCCGTAAAAATTCTTGAGCAACCGGAATATCGAAGACCGGACAGCGGGAAAAAATGCGCTGGCAGCAGTTCTTGAAAACCTCGGTGAGATTTCCCATCATGGAGTGGATTAACCCTTTGTGAACAAGAGGGCTGACTTTTAGAATCTATGGTTGAAAATTGTCCACATTAGTGCCAAGACGATTGAAAAAGATCCGACCGTTCATTTTCCGTTTTACCGTCAATTTTTCTTTGCTAGATTTTCATTGCCGCTTTTTCTCTTTTCGTGGTGTTTTTTTTGTTTCCGTTCACGCATCAACGGTGGACATTTCTCATTTATCTCACGCGTTTTCGAGAGGCCAGGGGCATTTATTCGTCATTAAACTCTGCTGCCAAAATAGTACTGCAGACCAAATCATCTATCTGATTGGCGATGGACAAGATTTTATTTAAACCAGTTCACTTTTTTCAAGGGACAAGTTACGTCAGATTCCAAGGCAATCTGGAAATTACCTCCGGTCAATCTCCTCAAAAAACTGATTTAACGCTATTCAATGGCGGATTTCAAAACATTTAAAATTTTTAAAAGGGTTTTTAAGGGCCACACCCAAAAAGCATACTACTGGACACACTATGAGGAGTAAAAACGGTGTAAAACGCACATACCGCAAACGAAATTAGTGGCAGAGGACATTTAAACGACATGAGACTTATTCTGACAAGAATTTTTTCCGGCGTGAGAACAACTGACGAGTTTAGAAAATTCCCCGGCGTGATTTTTGTCAAGCGAAGGCAGCGGAAAATGAAGAGTGGGAAAAAATGGCTGCGGAAAATAAGCGTTTCAGATTCACACCATCAATCTGCATTGGCCAGGGCGTTAACAGAAATCAAAAAACATTAAACCTATTCACCTTCCCCACATATGTGAATACAAACTCAATAAAATTGCAGATTGATGCCGTAAAAATTCTTGAGCAACCGGAATATCGAAGACCGGACAGCGGGAAAAAATGCGCTGGCAGCAGTTCTTGAAAACCTCGGTGAGATTTCCCATCATGGAGTGGATTAACAATGCAGGTAAAAGAGCATATTTCGAGGACAAAAGGGGCTGCCATAAACACAAAAGGAAATGAACGCTCTGAACGAAAACGGAAACAAGTGCTTGCGCTCATCGGTATAACATTGCCCGTCGGCAATGTTAGGAATTGTCTCCCCGAAAGGTATGATCTCCCCGATGGCCATTGGCCATCGGTATAACTTGAATGATCGGCCGAGTTCAAAGTTTTCTCGCCGAAGGTTGTTCTTTTGCCGATGAAACATTTGGTTATCGGCATAACAAGGTCTATCGGAGTTTGATGGATTTGTCTCAGCGAAAGGTGTGGTCTTTCCGATCCCTGATTTTCGTGATTCCATGTTTTTTTTCCCACTATGCAAAGTCGTTCAGTAAATTTAGGTATTAGAATTTTTGTTTTTACCGAATCCCACAAACTATTTTATCAACGGTGAAATGCTCTAGCGGGATGGCTACATTTGGATGGTTATAATTTAGAAAGTGCGTTTACTCTTAATGAATGAAGACATTGAAAGAATTTAATTATTAGCTTGAGCTTTTGTAATTAAAAACAAAGATTTAATGTATATGTTTTACAGTTTATTTTTAATATGTTTATTCATCTAAATTTGTAGAAAATATAATTTAGATTAAGTTTAGGTTGAATTCAATTTTTTTAAATATATATTGATTTTTAAATTTTATAAATGAATAGTTTAATTAAATCAATATATATATATATATATAGTTATTAATATTTTAATTTTACATAACATGAAATTTTAGTTATACATTATTTATTATAAATTCCATAACAATATATTTATAATTTGATAATATCTACCAAAAAAGAAAATATCTTTATAATTTGATAATATCTACCAACAAAGAAAATATTTGTGATAAAGATATGCAATTAATTCTATGACCCAACGATCCATTCAAAATTTACTATTTTAGATATTTTATTCTATGCATTAAATGACTTTTTGCCAACCTGTTTAGCCACATATGTACCATCTACGGTATAATCAATGCTCTTTAGGCGGTGACAAAACTGGAAAAAAGGCTTATATATACGCTTAGTTTTACAGTTTTTATTAGATTTGCATTCATCACTACACTCTTTTACTGTAAAGCTTATAATAGAGGTATGTTTTATTTCTAAGTTTCAACTATTAGTAGTTTTGGATAGAAATATTTTCCCATATCTTATATTTTGAATTTATTGAATGAGGAAGGCCTCTCAAAACAAACTTTTCATTTTGAATATTTTTGTTCTGTAGTTGTAACTTTTGATTTTTGTATCATGTCTTAAGGGCACTGTATGTTTGGTTTAGCTTTTACAAATTAGATGAAGTTGGCTTTAGTTGTTTATAACATAACATTATTGCTCTATACAACTTGCAATTATTCATCTTTTCTTATTGCTGTATACAGCTTGCAATTGTTCATCCAATATGTGAACTGTTTTAAGCTTTTCGGTAAACTTTGATGGATTCTATTTGATTCACATTTCAGTCCTGAACAGACAATGAAATGGAGTGAGACCTAGAATTTTAAATTTATTGTGCTTATCAACTAAAAATTTATTGGCCCTTCTTACTTATGATTAATTATAATAATAAGTTTTTCCTATACAAATTTTTATAATATAATTTATATGATTTAAGCCTTAACAAACATGGTCTCAACCCTGTATGGAATGGCCGTTTGAATTGTATATAGGTTTTGGGTCGTTCCAAGATGGCTATGACCTATCATGTTCCCTACAACTGTGCCCCAATGTAAGTTTGTGCCTGTTGAAATTAGTTGAATATATTATTAGTAGAAAATATTATAATATTTTATTAGAAATGATATAGAGTTGATATTTTAATAAAGATCTATTTATTGGTATAGAATATATATATATATTAAAAAAAAACTATATTAAACTATCTAAATATTAGAAACTAAATTAGAAACTATAGGTAATTAGGTTAAAAAACTTTCTGCGACAATAATTAGTTTTCTGTATATTTAGAATTTCACACTGAACAAAGTACCAAACTATAGATGTTCAAAATTAAAATTAAAATTAAACCTAAGTTAATATTTAAAACTATGTTAAAAGATTTTAAACTAAAATTAAAAAAATATATATTAAACTATCTAAATATTAGAAACTAAATTAGAAACTATACGTAATTAGATTAAAAAACTTTATGAGGTAATAATTAGTTTGGCATGTAGTTATTGGGATAATAATACTACTTTGTTCAGTGTGAAATTCTACTGTGAAATTCTACTGCATTAGATATGAATGTTAGATCTGACGTATAAGCTACATTCAAATTAACAAAGCAAAAACTGGAAACCTAGAATCAAATGGCTGTAGCTAAAGAAATTCATGAACTACTAAACCACCTACGGTGCATCTTCAAATGTACTCTTAACAGCGTGACAAACAAAGATGGTATAACGAAGAAAGCCTAGATGCTTACTAAAAATGTTAAATAAACTAAAGGAGCTTGTTTAATGGTTAGTGACAGGTTGAGAAACTGGTATAGAAAGATAAGTAAGAGGCACTAGGATTCCCACCTCCAGAGTTCGATGCTTTGTGGAGGGTATAAGCAGTTTTTTCCTCATCATAGTTTTTGGCAAGCCTGAGGTAGAATCAGACAGCCATCATTCACGAAAGGTAGAGAGAGCCTCAATTTTTGCTCATCTTGATATGTGATCCAAAATGTTGATATAAAAATTGAACACAATTTTTCTTGAAGACTTTTTACTCAATCCCATGGACTGTTAAAAACCTTATGTTGGACTTGAACAACAAACCCTACTGAGCAAAACAGAAATATGATGTTTAACTCTTTATTTTTACCTAAGAATATGGTTTGGTCAAACATGTAGCGATTGAAAAAATTACAAGGTTATGCGAAACCTTATAACTATTGTGCCTACCGTATATAAAAAAAATTAATTAGAAAGGCAAGCAGACTGACTTCGTTGATATAGCTGAAAATTTTATAATGAGTTAACCACAGGTAAATGTGACTTGGCAAAAACATACGACATAAACCATATCATCAAAATGAACCTGTGGATGATCTTGTGTCTTTGGAAAATTACTGATAAGAAATTATCTTCTTCAGATCATAAGATATTCAATTTTCACCAGTGTGCGACTTTGTTAACAAAAAGTCACCTTAATAATATCTTAGATGGAGAATTTGTTGACTGAAAGATGGAAAGCAAAAGAAGAATTCTAAAATAATAGAGAGCCAAACTTTCAAGTCTTGTAATTTTCTTCAAAACATCAGTACTGACAAGAACAATAGAGCCCCATTATTTATCTGTGGCATTTAGGTCTTACAGAAATTTATATAGAATTTCCATTAAAAATTTATATAGATAAAATCTAAATCGAGATTACCTTTCTCCTTGGTGACCTTCAGCTTCATCGAGTCCAACCAAATGTTTGTTCATCTCTATTGGAACATTTCTCATCACCTTTAATACAGAATTCACTAATACTCTTAAAACAGTCTCCATGATCACTAAACATTTGCAATCAAATTAAAAACAAAATGAAAAACCGCACAAAATAGAACATATAGAGAATAAATGAGATGTACGCTATGATAAGTTGGTAAGGCAGACTATACTTGTCCGTATTGCCTCTGCTCCTGACGCCCTTGTTCATGTTCAGAAACCACAGCATGCACTGAGTTTGCAAAGAGACTATCTCTTAATTTTGATAGACATTGTCATAAGAAAATCTCTACTCCATATGCATACCGACTGTGAAACCACCAAAAACTTGACACATCAAGACATTGAATCCCTTAATGAGTGTGCCCTCACCATTTTTTACACAGCATGCTTCCCAATAATGGTTTCGTTGCATGCATGCAAGCTAAGACAAGGCGCATGGGTGGGCACGTGGAGTGCCGAACAAGGTGCCTTACAGACGTGACATCCCCAAACGCCAATCGGTATAACATGTTACTATCGGCGAACACTTTACAAGCCCTCCCGACGGTATAAGTCATGCCGATGATAGAATTCGTAAAATAAAAATAAAATTTTGATAGGCTTTGAATTGTTTTTCCTTCTAAATATATTTTTTTTCTTGCAACGAAGAGCTAGAGCCAAAATAGAAAATAGATTTCATGCTAGGGTTTGAATTATTTTTTGTTTTTATATTTTTTTCTTTTTTGTTGAATTGGAAGATAATAAAAAGGCTAAAATTGCGTGTAGGCAGGGTTTGAATTATTTTTTTAATGTTTATTTTCTCTTGTTGAATTGGAAGCGAAATGCTTTAATTATTTTCAAGGTGAAATTACTCATATCTTGAAATATCTGTCTAGCGTAAATTGATTTCATTTAAAGTTTAAATTCCATTAAATTGGTAAAATGGAAACCAAGAGAGGATAACTACCCTTTACCTAAACAAATCTTGTTTGGGTTTGATTATTATTTTCTTTATATATATTTTGTCAAATTGGTAACTTGGACAGCAGAATGGAGGGTAAGTTTTATTATTGGTAATTTCTTTTTTAGCTGTGTCATAGGGCTTGCACTTGTTTGCAATGCCATGATTGAGGGGTATCTATTACATAACATTTACTAGGGCTTGTACTTGTTTTTGTCTGTTGGACTGAATATTTGGATATGTAGATTAGTAATTTACCCAATTAAACACTTAACATTTGTACATATATGCATTTAACATGTCTCTTGAAGAATTAAGTATGGGTTTCCCCTACGAAAGCTTCAGTGATACATGTCTCCTCCATTACCAACATTCACTATTCGTATGAAATTATATTTAACCACTATAATGAAAATAAATATTAGCCTTTTGATTTGTAAACCTTCGAAACTCAAATAAAAATCATAGAAAGCTAATGTACTCTCCCAATATTAGTGAGTAAGAGACTCACCATATGGTAACTGCGTAAGGTAATTATAAATAAGGTTAGGGGACCAAACCACTTTATTCACGTCTAGGAATATTCTCACATGCACCAAGATGTAAATTATATATGTCATTAAATAGAATTCATGTGTTATGAAGCAAATCTTTTAAGGACGGTTAGTATTTTGCTGTTGCTGATGTGTGTTCAGGGGGTTGTGTGAAGGCGGACCAGTGTCGTCTTTAACGCTGTTGTGGTGCAGGCAGCCTTTGTCTGTCTCCTCTTTTGTTCGGGTCTCAGCAGTATGGCTAATTGCTGTTACTGGAAGCTTCTGTTTTGCTGCTTCTGATATTTGTAATTCTTTTCTTTTAGCTTTTTACAACTTGAAAAAAACATTACACAACTATTGATGTGTGCTTTCATTAATAAAAGTGTAGAATAAATCATATTCATCACATGGAACATTAACAAATGAAATGTCTTTACCTCTGCCTCCCTATTATCTTATTCAACAATGTGATTTGTGTCACCAATCACAAAATTCATCTCTTAAAATGTCTGTTTAACAGTTTTGAAACCCTCTCCAGTTAATGGTGAGAAATATATTTCAAACAGGCTTTTCATTTGAATATGATCATGCTTAACATTGAGTTAGGGCCTTTTAGTTGGGATTAGGTTTTAATGTTTTTGTTTTCAAGAAAAGATAAGAGTAGAGTAGTTTCCATTTGAAGAAGATCATAATAAATCTAATATAGATTGTTATGTAATATAAGAATTATTATGTAAGGGAGGCATAGTTATGATTTACTAGGTAGTAAATGATAGATTTAAATACATATATACAAAAATTCACTTTTATCAAGATTAGAAAGTAATAATCTTTTCTTGCTAATCATGAAATTGTATGATTATTTATTATATGCAAGAACATTGTCTTTGTTTGCTATGATTTGCCTATACATGTTATATCTGTTATCATACTTATACCCATTGAATCTTTTTGTCCTCAGATACATTCCTGATTTCCCAAAAAAATATTTTGTCCAAAGTTTTTTCGTCAAAGCATTCATAATCTTTTGCACTATTTTTTCAGGAGATTGATTTTCTCATGCTATTTTGATTTTTGTTATACTTGTTTTATTGACATGGGGTTTCTTCCATTAATTATTAACTGTTTACAAAGTTTAGACTAATTGTAATTATAACACTTAACATTTGTACATATATGCATTTAACATGTCTCTTGAAGAATTAAGTATGGGTTTCCCCTACGAAAGCTTCAGTGATTTACAACTTGAGTGCATCCCATTTTACATGTTGTGAAATTGCCATTAGTTGAGAAGATCATTTTAGGGTTTGATTTCATTTTTCCTATACATTTTCTTTCCATTTAATTGTAAAATTTAAATTTCTTTTTAGGGTTTGAATTATTATTTTTAAACATGTCTCCTCCATTACCAACATTCACTATTCGTAATTAGAAATGATATAGAGTTGATATTTTAATAAATATCTATTTATTGGTATAGAATATATATATATATTAAAAAAAAACTATATTAAACTATCTAAATATTAGAAACTAAATTAGAAACTATAGGTAATTAGGTTAAAAAACTTTCTGCGGCAATAATTAGTTTTCTGTATATTTAGAATTTCACATTGAACAAAGTACCAAACTATAAATGTTCAAAATTAAAATTAAAATTAAACCTAAGTTAATATTTAAAACTATGTTAAAAGATTTTAAACTAAAATTAAAAAAATATATATTAAACTATCTAAATATTAGAAACTAAATTAGAAACTATACGTAATTAGATTTAACTTTATGAATCAATGCACCAAACATAATTTCTAAATAATGATTATTTTTTATATTTAGTTCAGATTTAACTTTATGAATCTTTATTTTTATCTTGAGTAAAAATTGATTCATGCCATGACACTCTTGCATTTAAATTAACTGTTTCCATTAATGAAGTTGTTCTACTAATGGCTTCTCTATCATTACAAATTTACAAGTAATATGACATTTGGCAATTGCCAGAAATGAACTGCTGTACTTGCTAAATAAGATTTATGTTCTTAATCCCTGTAGTTTAGTAACCTTCTATATCACCAAAAAACAACAACAGATTAGAACATGAAAGAAGGGAAGTGTTTGATCATCAATAAATATACCTGATAATAATTTGCTCATATGTTGATTATCTTGCGCTGTGTACACCCAATTTTGCGAATGCTTTTGGAAGTAAAAAATTGGTTCTTTTGGTTCTTTTGACTTACTGGGACAAGGGTTGGTTGGATTTGTGAATCCTGGTGTTTTCCTTAATCCCAAGCTCTTAACTCTCCTCCATTTCCATTTTTCTGGCTGACCTTCCAAGGTAATCTTGCCTCCTAATTTGGAGGGATTGCTCAATCTTAATTCACAGGTCTCTTCCTTAGCTCTGATTAAACTTCTCGTCTTTGTCCGTTTTCTCCTAGATCTTGCCTGGCAATCTTTAGTCGAACAAGTGAAAATTTTCAAGCTCTCTATTGCATTTTGAGTGTAACCAATTGAAGCAACTAATACCTAGGTAGTAATATCCATCTCACAATAATGGAAAGTTCACCTATCTCAACAAAATGCTTGGTCAGTAGTTGGCGAAATGTACATTGTTGTTTTTTCCTCAGGCCAGATATTAGTAGTAGCTACATTATAAATTTATAGTAATTAGCATGCCCATGTAATAATGAGTAACCAATACAAATCAATAACAGTAGATATAGTTTAATATTTTATTATTTAAAGATTATTTATAGTGACTTTTTAGCTCTACTCATATCATACCAAATGTGTACCACAAACCTAAAGTAAAGACTAAAGTTTGAAGATTGATTTTAACAGTTTATAATTTTTTTTGTTGTGTTTGTCAACATTGGGTTCCAAGTTGTTTAGAAACTCTACTTTCTTCATTTGTGTTTTTGTTTAAATGGATAGCTATATTGAAATGCCTTACTTTTTATTAAATTTTAATTAATACTGAGAGCCTTTTTTTAAAACTGTTTCCTGTACATAAAAACTAAAAATAGCCGTGTATAAATACAAGTAGTACTTGAACATAAATTTAGAAAAAATCAAATCAAATAAACATAGAGCAAATTGAATTGCGCCCTAAGGGCACCATTATACACCCATCTTTTTCTTCTTTTTTTGTTGCACAGTGAGTTTATGAAGTGATGCCCAGTTGGTGCTATTTCATTCTTCAAATTTATAATATTTTGATACTCTACACAAGGGTAACACCAATTGTTCTTGATAAAATATTTATAGAAGGTTAGATTAGGTATGGCATATTGTTTACTCTTATTGTATTTACAGGCCTCATTAAAAGTCACAAAGAAAATTAATGGTAGGGTAAATTACTTTACTTTACAAGTGAACAAAAATAACATAGCATATACACGATAAATATATAAACCCCTTTTACATATATAAAGATAACTCTTAAGTAGTTAAAATAAATTTATAAATAACATTTTAAGTAAATAAATAACTAAAGATTGATATTTCTCAATATTTTGAACATTATTAGGTAGATGTATTTAAGATATTATATATAAACTTGAAATTACTTTACAATAAAATAAAATTCACCATTGGTCCTATTTGGCACCATTTAATCTATGGTAAGAAAATATAGTAAAAAAATTACTCTAATCAAATAATAATAATAATAATAATAATAATAATTATTAGTATTAGGGTTACAAGTCAATTTTTAAACTATTACTATTTATTTGCATTATGAATGTGAGATTTTATCAAAAGGGTTTTACTATAGTGGCTAAAGTAAATCAATAATGTTGAAAATAAATGATAAAAGATATTAAAGTGGGTTCATAAAAATATAAAATATTATTATATAAAGTGTTATTATTGTAGAGGGTAAAGGAAAATAGAATATTGAAATTAGTTATTGAACTTTGGCCTTTTTTAAGTTTATTTTTTATTTCTTATATATATAAGATGAATGATGCAAAGTGTACCTATTAAATTTAGGTTTAACTTATTAGATTTTATTAATTATTAAATAACTATATGTACTCTTTCCTCTTTACTATTTTGGGACAAAGCAAATGCAGAGTATGGATTTTGGTCATTTGTTCTGCCAAGGACTTTGAATGTTGAAAGCACAATACTTTTTTACATTTCAAAAAGAAGAGTTTGGAAGTCAAAGTCAAATTCCCTTGGATTATTTTCTAAGTTTGGTTTTTGATTGCTCTCTTAAGTGCCATCACAAACCACACAGACCCTCAATTTCATGGTGGCTATCAAATGTGAAGATCATATTTATCAAATGAGTCAAAATATTTTCTAAATTTAGTACATAATCTTGTATAGATTTCTTATTTGCATCATATTTATCGTGTTTGATATTGCCCATAGCATTATTGGACTAGGTCAGTGTCACTTGTGTCTGTGGTGGTTATTTTTTTAATATTGGAACACAGTTTAAAAATATAGGTCAACGAGCAGCAACCCGCACAAATATAACAAAAAATAAGCACCCTCAGAGCCAGATATAACCAATGAAAAACCTATCAAAATTAACTCCCAGTCTGGATCAGAGTATATCAGCACTACTAACAGCGCCAACAAGAGATATTACATCAAAATTCTGTTACAGGAGAGTAGCACCAACCAATTTCATTATAAAAAAATGAATCTTGTCAGCAGTCTAAACATTGTTCTCCTTGGATTTCTCCATTAGTTGGTATAGGCTCTATTTTTAGTCATATATATTTGGTGAATTCATGCACCCTCTTTTTGGAGCGATCGGCTCCATCCTTTATCCATCTCATCTCTAGCCCCCATTGGAACAACCGACGAGTTTAGAAAATTTCCCGGCGTTCTTTTTACAGCATGAGACAATTCCGAGCACTATGATGCTCACATATAAAACCTATATGCCGATTTCTATTTTCTGGCCGATATACTTCCTACTTTCCATCGCCGAAACACTGCCTATCTCCCGCCTATCCATTGCCTTATATCGGCGTGATCCATCCCATCGGCGAAGGCTTTAAACCTTGCTCCGACCGCTGTTCGTTTCGCCGATGAACATTGTGTCGGCGTGAGTCTTCCCGATGCCGTTCCTCTTCCTTCCATCGGCGAAAGACCCCCCTTCGGCCAGACAATTCCAAAGCACACCAACGTTGAGAGTTATGCCGATCGCCTTTGTTCTTTCACCGAGAAACCTCCCTTCGGGGAGACAATTTGAAACTCCACCGACCTTGAATGTTATACCGATGAGCACAGCCCATCGGAGAGACAATACACATCGGGGAAACTCATCCAAACTCCACCGATGGCTAAAGCTACACCGATCTTTGAGGATAATTTAATGAGGGATGCATATTGAGGGTTTAATTTTTACAGAATCTGGAAAATTACAAATAGGGGATATAACTTTCAAGGGAGCTACATGGCTGTGAAAATAAGTCTCCTTCATCAAAATTATTTAGCAAAATGCCTCTAGCATCTTCGCAACCCTATGCAGATTATTTATCCTCCCATAAAATATATCTCTGTATTTTTTTAGGCACCTGCATGAAAATATTTTGATTGCACATTTTACTATACTTCTGTAAATACTTTGCCTTGGAAAAATATCTTCACTGTACTCTAATATTTTCAACTCACATATTCACCTTTACCCATGAAATATAAAATTTCACAAAAATATTTATGGCTTACCATCAGGGAGTGATTATGAAAGAAAATACGCACCATGCGATGCATAGGAGGGCTCAGATTCTCTGATCAGATATAATAGAATCCAGGCTAACAACGTAGGAAAAAATAATCTAGAATAAGGGTAACTCCCCTTAGAATACTACCATAGAGGTAAATTGGTGTAGAACAAATTTCTTATAATACTATTCACTTTGCAAACACCAATCTAACAGAGTACTATAAATAGTAAAATAAATTTGTTATTTTAAACAAATTTAAATTATTCTTCTGAAATATTAATCACAATTTTACGATTTCATCACAATTTTACATAGCTTCGTCATAGACATTCAATCTAATTGCTATGGACTAATATTTAGGTATGTATTGCTGGATAATTACCTAACATTTATGAATTCCAAAGCTTTGCCCAGACATAAAAAAAACAACTAAAACTTTCTGGTTACTTCATATATTTAGACCCCTCTTTCATTTCTATTTTATATATATATATATATTTTGCTTCTGTGTTTTTACCTAAATTTATTGCAACTATACATAGATATGTGTCAAACTAAAATTCAATCAGACTAATAACAAACTATTATTGCTGTTGTGTTTTTAGTCAATTTGCTGCTATAAAAACAATGTGAGCTCTAAGAGCGTTGCTTCAGTTTGAACTGTCTTCATCTGATGTACACTTTTCTACAAAGATCCTCTGATTTCATCATGAAATATATTATGGACACCTGGAAAAACAATATGATGTACACTTGTCAACCGAATGGTCGAGAGGTTTCAGGAGTTTGTTCTCTTTGAAATATAAACTGTTGTAACAGCCCTGTTTTGGTGTGCTAGGTAGGTGTAATAGAGTAGAAGTTTACTTAATCAAGGGACTGCTAATCTTTAGGGTTGTTTTTTCTATGCAGTTAGGGAAAAGATCCAAAAGGTGAGATAGTTTTAATGGCTGAGAAAGTATGTGTGCATTTAAGGCTTAATATACAGCATGCCGAATATCAAATGAATTAACTTTGTATAATAACTTAAAATTTTATAGTATTCATAATTATATATTTTTAGTTCTATAAAATATAACTAAATTATAAAAAAATATAAATATTTAATACTTAAGATAAAATTGTAACTCCATGTTTTTGGATTAAACTATGTGATGGCATTTTCTCTCTAACAATACCATCATCGAGTTACAATATATTTTTATATTATTTACATATAATATATAAATTATTTAATATAAATATTTATTTAATTTATTTTCAATATTAAAGTATAGTTTTATATTATTTATGTGTTTTTATATAAAATTTGATATATAAACTATGTATTAATAGAAATATTTATTGTTTTGACATCATGTTATAATGATACAAGACAATAGAAATGATGGGTGTCACTACATCCATTCCTTGTGTTTATCTACCAAAACGGGGAGAGAGATAGGGATGATACAATATATAATAAATAAAACATATGATAGGATATTGATAATAATACATGTCTACTTTAATGTCTATCGCCAAAACCTTAGGAACCAACAGAAACAAGTAGTAAAGTGGCTCCCCTTACCTAAGACCCCTTTTGTCATAAAACAACCTTGAGGGGGACCCATTTGTTAGTATAGAGAAGGAAGCCAAAGAAATATAGTTGTACACCCATTTGTGCCAATCCTCAGTAAACCTAAACCTTCTCATAACTTGAATCAGGAAATCCCATGAAACCCTATCATAGGTTATATTCATGTCTAATTTCAAAATAATATATATATAAATTAAATACAACTGAAATATAAATAAATATAAATATTAAATATATAATATGTTTACTTTAAATATACAATTTTATAATATTATTTGTGGATGACATGGATTTGTTGAGATTATTTTTTATTTATCCCTTTTATTTCAAATCCATTTGTTGGGATTATTTTTTTACTTCTTCCTTGTAATTTTACATTAAATCTTTGCCTAATTCAAATACTGTTTAACTATCACATGTGTTTGCAGTATTTATGAAAGTACATGGTTTTTAGGTTGAAAATTTAAGATTTATATACATATTATATAAGTTTTGCTATATATATATATATATATATATATATATATATATATATATATATATATATATATATATATATATATATATATATATTAGAATTTGATTTGATTGGACCAAATAAGGAAAGTAGGCTTTTGTCAAACAAAACACTCAGTGCACTCACTCCCTAGATAATTCGAACTTTGTTTGGTTCTCTTAAAAGAATTCTTCTTCTTTGATGAAGAATGATTCCAACAACTTTGGTTCCATGCCTTCAAAATTTGGAAAGAGATACGACAAATGAGGCAAATGAGAGCAGTAAATAAAACTTAAATAAGTGTAGATTATTTTTATAGGAAAATCTTATGGCATGAAAGAGCGAAATAAAATTACTAGTGTTTTGACTTGTACACATGAAAAACAATAAAATATTTTGAATTTCTCTAAAAGAATTATATTATAAAAATAAATATTATTATTATTGTTAATCTTTTTATTTAAAATAAATATTTTGTTTTAATTGACAAATGAAATAATGTTAGTGTTACAAATAAAATTATTTTCTTTACTACTTATATGTTCTTATTTATGCACTCTTCTCAGGAAATGGCTGAACCCATACATGCCAATGACACCATTGAGATATCTAGCACAGATAAAAGCAACAGCATAGTGAACCCCTTCAAACCACTTGATGCCCCAAACATGCAAGCAGAGTCATGTTCATCAGTGAACAAGCCAGAAGACTTTCGAAGTGATGTCCAACATCTTGCTGCGCATGTAACATCAAGCTGCCAAGAAATTGTACGCAAATCAAAAAAAGTGTGTGAGACAACACCTTTTGTAGAAACATTGGATATTGAAACATTATATGACACCATGTCAACATTCCATGATACCTCGACTAAGCTAGAAGGCCTCTGCACTTTCCTTAGGGAACTATATTATGATAAATACTATGGAGGAGATGACACCCCCCATATCATTCGCTCATTTGAGATGTACTTGAAAGACATGTGACGAGTCTTATATCTTTTTGAAATATAGCTTTTTAATACGTATATATGTAAATCTATAATAAGAGCATTACTATGGAGACAATGCAACCCCTGATAACATTTGCTCATATTAGCTTGACTTGCCAAATGTTTGCACAAGTATTATACGATTTTTGCAATGATACTTTTTGACAAGGATATATGTAAGTGATCTCTGAACTAGAAAAGAACTTCTTTTGAATCCTACGATCCAACATTTGTATACCTGTCAATGTAACTGCACCATGAAATAAAAAAAAAAAAATTCAAGTTTGAAAGGACATATCATATCTTTGCCTACCAACATGCAGTTGAGTACATTTGAACTTTTCGCGCAATAAGAACATGATGCCTATTTTTTGTTAAAATTGGGCACATTCTTACACATTTTTTCAAACTAATTTAATATTGCTGAATCCGATACAAGACGGGTATGTTTCCAATGTTATCTTGCATTTAAATACCTTAGTTTTACATTTTTAAAAATATATACCATAAATATGTAGTAATAGTTTTCAATTTGAATTTGTCTATCGACTTGCTTCTAAATCGATTGTCATAGATGTAATTGAAGTATAGACCTTTTATTAAATAACAAGATATTATTTATATTTCTATTAAGTATAGACCTTCTATTTGAAATGTACCTTTAATACATATATATGTACATCTAAATGAGTGTTACTATGGAAATAATGCAACCCCTGATAACATTTGCTCGCTTGAACTTTTCTTGCCAAATGCATGCACAAGTATTATACCTTTTTTTACAATGTTGCCCTCTTTACACAAATAAATGTAAGTGGTCTCCAAATTAGGAAATAATGCATTTGAATCCTATGATTAGACATTCAAATACCTGTCAATCTAAATGCACCATGAAATAAATAAAGAAGGTTCAAGTTTTAATTGGCATATTATATGTTTGCCTACCAACATGCAATTAGGTAAATTTGAACTCTTCACCTAATAATATGTGGATTAATCTTTGTCCCTAACTTTCCTACTCCATTTTACTCGCAGGCCAATTGTTTTCTGTCAATTTTAACTTCATGGCAACAATGTTAACTACAAATGCCATAGCCAACATACTTGCAGGCATGGATAGTCTAAACCCTTGTTTACAAGTTACATCTGTAGACTCCATCCATCAAGAACGCTCTGCAATTGTCAAATACCGCTTGCAACTCTCTGATGGAATGCACACACACCATGCTATACTTCCAGAGCAGTTCAACTATCTTGTTATAGAAGAGGCCCTAGCCAAAGGCTCAATTATTTGTCTTCGAGATTACACTTGCAAGATGTTCCACAAATTCACGTATGCTCAAACATTCAAGATTCATTTATATTGCTCTATCTGTTTGACTTATGGCTTCTTATTAAATTATTGATTTTCCTTTTGTTGCAAGGCTATCATAATTACTAGGTTTGATATAATCTCAAATAGTGAAACAATAGTTGGAACTCCAGTACCTCTCCTCCAAGCTCAGGAGTACCTCCCACAAAATACCTTCAAACAAAAATTGGCCCCTTATGGATCTGAAGGTTGTTCACTCCAAGAAGGCAACAAATTTGAATCCCAACAAAACATTGGCCCTTTTCAAATAATGCCAATTCTAAAGTTGACTACATACCATAGGCAATGGTCCATTGAAGGTAGGGCCTTGGCAAAAACTCCAATCCATGAATTCCAAAATGTTGGTCGTGACGGTAAAGTTTTTGGCTTCGATTTCATAGACAAAGCAGGAACTGAAATACATATAACTTGCTTCAATGAACTTGTTGATGAGTTCTATGATGTTGTTCAAAGTGATGCCCTCTACCTCGTATCAAATGGTCGTGTAAAAGTGGCTAACACAAAATACAGTAGCTCCACAAACCCTTTCGAGATATTCCTACACAACTCATCAACAATAACTCCTTCCACATGCATTGACTCTAACATACCCACTCATAGTTACCATATAAAGAGCATAGATACACTGGAGTCAATGCCTATTAATTCCCTTGTTGATGTCATAGGTTTGCTTTTGTCCATCTCACCTACATCAACCATACGTAAAAGAGATGGGACCGAAGCAATTAAATGTACTGCTACAATCATAGACATGTCAAGTAGTAGCATAGATGTTACACTATCGGGTCGCCATTGTCAAATTGAGGGGAAACAAATCTCAGGAATGTGCCTTAAACCAAACCCCCCCATTCTTCTTGTGAAATCTGGTCGTATTACCTCATGGCATGGAAAATCAATCGACACTATCTTCCCAACTGCAATTCTAATCAATCCAGACTTGTTAGAGGCCTCAACATTGAAGACATGGTATTCCACTTTAGAGCTTCTCCAGCCTCTAATTACCTTGTCGAATAACCCGCACAACCCCCACAAATTTGCAAATCCTATTGATATTTCAGAGATTGTTACTACAAGGTTTGCCGAGAAAAAAAATGCTTGTGTAAAGGCCATTATCTCCAAGCTCCACTTGGACAACTTCTACTACCTTTCTTGCCCCTTGTTGGTTGAGAATAAGAAATGTAAGAAAAAAGTAATTCAAGTTTCCACAAATCATTTTCATTGCCCAAAGTGTTCTACTAATCTCTTAGAATGTGATTTTAGCTACATGCTTAAAATGGACTTGCAGGACGACACTGGTGAACTTCTTAAAGTTACTGCATAAATGAAGGACCAGCGAATGCTTTGTTGGGTGTCGGTGCAGAAAATTTTCAGCTTCTCCTAGCAGAGCCTGACGGAGCCAAACAAATTTTAGATTGTGTTATTGGTTGCCAATTCCTGCTTGATCTTTCTATCAAGATGAATTCATTTTCTGGACAAGAAACACACAGTATTGTTGTTACAGCCATTCAACTCAATTAAAACATGCACTGCACTCTTTTTTTGTACAATAACATACCTATTTGAATGGCTCCTCTGATGTTATGTACCTCAAACAATGTAAAGCTCACTTCTAACTATTGTACGTTTCCCTTTTTTCAAAGATGGATAGCTTCATATAAACATATATAGGGATATGTTCCCCTATTTTTCCTATTTGCATTGTTAGCTTTAAACAATGTATTTGCTTCTTAAATTGTCTATAATGATTGTAAAATTCTCTTCGAACAAAAAACAATTTCCATTATGTTTATTACCTTGTTATTGGTTTCTTATATTTTGTACACATTAATGTCGATTGCCATGTTATAATATTGCTTTTGCATACTTTTATATCTTCAATTCCCATGCTTCAAAATGTGATATATATTTGAATCTGCATGATGTACAGATAGTTCAAAACCCTCAAATATTCAAGATTCCCTACAATGGAAGTAGAAGATGCAAGGATGCTAGCAAAGCGAACCCGTACAAATGAAATGCAGCGTATACAATATCATGCAAGGAAAACTAATATTAACAAAAGAAGATGACAAAACGAACATATCCTCCAGAGTGAGGCCTTAGCACCAACACTAACTCCTTCCTCCGACATCCCGCACCTTCAAACACTTGCCCCTCAGTCACAATATGGCGTACAACCCACCCCATCAACCCAGCTTTGCCCTCCTCTATGTTTCCCTGAAAATTATTACACTGCTAGAGACAAATTTAGGTCAAGATTGGATAGCCTCTCAAAAATGTCAACATGCTTAGTTTGCATGGAAAAATATCCAGGCATTAAAACTAGGAAATCAAATGGAGTCCCTACTTGTTATAGATGCATATCAGAAAAAAATGGCCATCGCTTCTCCAGGTGGAACAACATGGACCCTGGTGATCAACCTACTTGTTTACAAAAACTAAGTCAAATCGAGGAGATGTTGATAGCAAAGATTAGCCCGGTTCTTCAAGTAACATATGCACGGGGGGGGGGGCAACTAAAGTATAGTGGTCACACTATCTGCTTTCCACAAGATATTTCTAGCATAGCAACCTCATTGCCTAGGCGTATAGATGAACTAGACATCATTATAATAAACAAAAAAAATGTTGAACAACAAAAGTATAGCTTCTATGTTAGTAGGTCACGTGTTCATGAAGCATTGACATATAAGCTCCAAAATGATCCATACTACAAAGATGTGCAGTTGAATGAGCATGCATTGTCATCTTTGCCTCATGAATCCACTGATATTTCAGAACTTATATATGCAACAACTTCCAATCCTATTCCCACAAATTTAGAGTCCCTACAAACTAATTTTGATGAAGCTGAAACAATTGAAAGTACAACCTCATTTGTAGCAAACCTACCGCCGTCACGTAGAGAAATGGAAGAAGTGCGAGCCTACTTACAACTAGGAAATGGACGACAAGCTCCTTCTATAGAATGGCCTCCCATTTCTACCTCCCCAATAAATGAATACACCACTGAAGGCTTGTTTGCAATGGCATTCCCCGCTCTGTTTCCAACTGGCACAGCCACCTTCAAGCAACACCGCATGAAAGAAATTAAGCTACATGAATATGCTCTTCATCTACTAAGATATCATGATAATAGATTTGGCCAACACCCACGCTTCACATATTTCCTTCTCAACATAATCATGCGCCATCGTAGCCAAGCCACAGCATCGGTGTTTGTTAACAAGCAGGTAAACGATACACTTCCGACAACAATTGCTGACCTCCGCCAAAGATTGAAGGACCTACCTGATGAAAGGCTCGCCGATCAACTCATGCGCTTTAGCTTAGCACTTCGTGGCACACGGCCGTTTTGGAATAAATGTAGAGGGGAGCTTTCTGACATGGTCATTCAAATTGGTTGCCCAACACTTTTCTTCACCTTAAGTGCAGCAGATACAAAATGGCCTGACTTACATTGCATTATGCCAACTACCATTCCTACGGATCCTTCAAAGGCTTCCAGATGGAGGGTACAAAATATAATTCGCAATCCACACCTTGCTGCACTCTACATGCACCATAGATTTACAACATTCCGTGAAGAGGTCTTGGAGAAACTACTCGGTGCAAGTGACTACTGGTATAGGTATATGCCTTCCACTTACCAAAATCACTTATTTTTTTTCTTTACTTCTTCCTAACAAACTCTCAAATCTAGGTACGAATGGCAACATAGAGGATCTACACATATTCACGGTTTCCTCTGGCTCCAAGAAGCACCTGACATTGCAAAATTACAATGGAACAACCTTCAATCTGTACAAAGAACAATTGACTACATTGATAGTTATGTCTCTGCCTGGAACCCACGCAGTCTTCAACTCAGGAACCAAAATTTCCATCGAACTATCTTGGATGACCCCTGCTTGATGGACACAGGAATGATAAAAGCAACGAGCCCTTCCACTGATTACAATGAACTGGTCAATCGTGTGCAACGCCATACAAAATGTACCCAGCTAACATGCTTGCGGAGGAAGGGGACATCTCTTGCGTGTCGTTATAAAGCCCCTTGGAACTTACAAGAGAGGTCAAGTCTTACAATTGCTGAGAATGGGCAACCTAAACACACCCCTGCCCGCAACGATGACCGCTTGAATCTTCACAACCCATATATCCTTTCTATATGGAGAGCCAATGTGGATTGCCAACCTGTTCTTTCAACCAATGCAGTGCTCAAATATATTGCAAAATATGCAACAAAAGCTGAGCACCAATCTGAAACATACCACAATATGATGACTCGCATTTCAACCAATTCAGACTCTGATAAGCCAGCACCAATAGCTTTTCGCAAAATGCTATCTGAAAGCCTTGTAGATTGTGACATTGGTGCCCAAGAGACTTGCCACCTTCTGCAAAAACTACCCCTGTCCATATCTAGCAGACCATTTGTATGTTTGAATGTTAGCCAAAAACATTACCAACGTGTTACAATCTCAAACACTTCCACTACCCCCTCCCCTACTTTCATTGACTCATACATGGTGCGACCTATGGAGCTGGATGCTCTGTCACTCATTGAAATGACACAAAAATGGACCTTCAAAGCATCACGCAAAAACTTACAATGGAGAGAGCGCTCCACACCAGCCATTGTCCGTGTAATCCCACGGTTCACAACTGTCCCAGCAAAAGATGACAGGTGTTTTGAAGCATTCTGCTGGAGTGAACTACTGCTCTACCACCCATTTCGTAGCATTCATGATGATATTGGCATATCAACACCATAGATTATTGCAAATTGGGAAAGATTCTCATACAACTTCCATCAATGGCATGTGCATCGCACACCGACTGATCCACTATCAGATACCAATGATCCCGATGATGGCAGTACTTCAACTAATGAATATGTCATGGAAGATAACAATCTTGATGAATGGCAAGTGTTATCAAGCTTGCATCCAGGCATATCATTACAGTTAGACAGCCTTGACATGCTTGGTCGCCGTGGCATTGACCTGAACAATGACTGGACAACTCCAAGCTTTAATCCAATACTAAAAGCTACAGCTACTGATTTCATTGACTCTTATCAGCCAACCTTTCAAGTCCAACATGTTTTTGCTCAAGCCTCACAGAGCAGCCTCTCTATCCAACAACAGAAAGCATATGATATTATTGTTTCGCACTTCTCTGCCAATTGTTTCCAGCCACCACTAAAAATAATTGTTCAAGGAACTGCAGGTACTGGAAAGTCACATTTGATCTCAAGCATCAAATCCACACTCATGGGAGCAGCTCCACATGGCCAATCACCTTTGCTACTCCTCGCACCAACTGGTGTTGCAGCTTTCAATATTCAGGCGTCTACAATTCATTCTGCACTCCACATACCGATCAGAGAAATGAATCCCCTACAAGGACAAACACTTGCAACATTCCAGGAGAGTATGTACTTCATTCGTTACATTCTGATAGACGAGATGAGTTTTATTGGCCCAAAGTTGATACAAAGAATTGACATACGATTGCGTGAGGCATTCCCTAGCCACAATCATATCCCATTTGGGGGACGCTCAATCATTCTCTTTGGTGACCTTGGCCAACTCCCACCAGTCAAAGATATCCCCATGTATGCTTCAAACTCCTATGGAGGAACACTATGGCAAAGCTTCACCACAGTTATTACATTGACCAAGATATTTCGGCAAATCGGTGATGATCCTATACAAATGGCCTTCCGTTCAATTCTCTCAAATATAAGAAATGCAGAGCCTACAGTTGAAGATTGGCATGTTCTCATGGCACGTTCAAATTCCTCGCTGACCTTTGCAGAACAAGCACCGTTCCTATCCTCCATACATTTATTTCCAACAAATGAATTGGTTTCACTACACAATAAACATATGTTGCAATCATTAGCAATGCCAATTGCCTTGTCTAATGCAGAACAACTAAAAGGGGCAACATGCCCAAATCCAGACGATGAACAACTTGAAGCTAAAATTCTCTTGAGTGTTGGCCAAGAAGTTATGCTATGTTCTAATTTGTGGGTGCAAGCAGGCCTTGTGAATGGTGCACTAGGCCAAGTGAAAGCCATTGTATACAAGGATGGTGATAAACCACCGCAACTTCCTTTGTTTGTTGTTGTTCAGTTCAAAAAATACATAGGCCCAGTTTGGGATCTCAATAATGCAAGAAATGTGCCCATTGCACCATTGAGTCGTGGTGGTCGTCGCCAAATCCCATTGAAAATGGCATGGGCCTTAACAATACACAAATCACAAGGCCTTACACTTCCACGAGCAACAATCGACATTGGCAACATAGATCGTCAAGGACTGACATTCACATCTATTTCTAGAGTCTGCAGCCTTGCATGTCTTCGAATATGCCCGACTTTCACGTTCCAAAGATATGCACGTATGCAACACAACCCATATGTTGCTCTTCGCAAACAAGAGGAGGAACGCTTGTCAGTGCTGTCGCACACGCAATCTTGACTACATGATCATGAAAAAAAAAGGCACAACAAGTTAGTTCACCCACTCCCATTACTTTCTTGCATTCACTTATAGAAACATTGATTTACAACTTATATATATCTTTCATTTTACGACAATGCTATGCAATGCCGTCAAAACATTCATTTTTTTTAATTGTGATTCATAAAACTTCACTTGTATTGGACATAATATTCAGATTATTATCAAAGCTAGAGTAATATAAAACATTATGTGACCAAAACTGGTTTTGGTGGATTGGTAGCATTATCCTGTCATTGCCCACTTCTCTGAATATCTTCAACACAGACAAACTGATTACAATTGTAGCCAAGCAATTCTAAGACTTTACTGAACCTGTTAACAATTTCTGCAGATGAACGACCAATGAGACCATTCAGATTTAGGTGAATCTAAATTTTATTTTGTGCTGTTAATTAATGGGGCTCTATTGTTCTTGTCAGTACTGATGTTTATCTCAATATGGCATATAATTTACATTGCAATTTAGTATTTGGTAAATGTACATCTACTCTGCATTATGATGTTTAAAGTTCGAACATATCAGGTTGCATGAAAATTTGAACATCCATACCCATAAAGAGGGAACTTTACAGATTTTATTTTTTTCAGGTATTGCGATTTTACTGTTTTATTTTGTATTATTTTCAAGAATTTAAATGTTATTACTATACAGGGAGGCTGGTGGTTGAGGGCGATGATCGTATGTACCAAAAAGAGAATTTATGGATGGTCTCTTTCGTGATGAGCTCCTTTTTAAATCCGTTGTTACTAAACAATGAATTTCACTTACAGCTTGTGACCACCAAAACAGATGATGATCATAAACGTAGTTGAATGAATAGAAAATCATCTCACGCTGGTCTTTCTAACTTCAGTAGTTCATCCATGCCAATTTGAAAGAGCTTGCTTCAGTAGTTCATCCATGTAGAGACTCTTATCTTTACGCCATCCCTATCATTGCAATGGCTTTATAAACTTACCTTTACACTTAGCCAATTTGAACTGAATTCCAATGTACCTTCGTAGTAATAAAAAAATTACGTCCAAGCACTTACTATATTCCAAGCATTATTCTATATAAAGATATAATTTGTTGCTTTTTATGTCATAGCTCTGCAATTCAGAGCATGGACATGTGCGTGTAGGCAGGGTTTGAATTACTTTTTCTTATGTTTATTTTCTTCTGTTTAATTGGAAGTGAAATGCTTTAATTATTTTCAAGATGAAATTACTCATATCTTGAAATATCTGTGTAGCGTGAATTGATTTCATTTAAAGTTTAAATTCCATTAAATTGGTAAAATGGAAACCAAAAGAGGATAACTACCCTTTACCTGTTTGCAATGCCATGATTGAGGGGTATCTATTACATAACATTTACCAGCGCTTGTACCTGTTTTTGTTTGTTGGACTAAATACTTGGATATGTAAATTAGTAGTTTACCCAATTAAACACTTAACATTTGTACATATATGCATTTAACATGTCTCTTGAAGAATTAAGTATGGGTTTCCCTTACGAAAGCTTCGGTGATTTACAACTTGGGTGCATCCAATTTTCCATGTTGTGAAATTACCATTACTTGAGATTAGTAGTTTACCCAATTAAACACTTAACATTTGTACATATATGCATTTAACATGTCTCTTGAAGAATTAAGTATGGGTTTCCCCTACGAAATCTTCGGTGATTTACAACTTGAGTGCATCCCATTTTACATGTTGTGAAATTGCCATTTTATAAATGCATCTGTGCATTTTTATTTATTTTATATTTTGCATTCTGATATTAAAAATAAAAAATAACAAACTACAATCTACCTTTCAATTAATTTTTTGCATGCACAAATTTTAGTTTCCTTATTGTTTCTTATATCCTCCTTAAAAATTAGGTATTGCTTATATATTCTTAGGATTCAGGAATGTGATGGAAATTATTGATTCAAATCTACCTTAAAATTACATACTACTTTTAAACCTTCCTTATCAATATATTGAAACTTGCATTTCACTTTGCATCGTCCCCACCGGTCATAGTATAATTTATTTCAGCATGTTCGAATAGTTTAATGGTTCTAAACAAATTTGGGTCACTTCAACTTTCCACGGCATACCCATTGCACACTACAGTGCAATTGCTAGTAATAATAAATACCTTATCTCCTCTACCTAGCCTACCTACAATTTCCATGAAAAGGTGCAGGAATAACGTTCTCTTCTTCTTCGACCTTAAGACCATATTCAACCGGAATGGAACTCATAATATATAGACGTTACTATGATGCTCTTCATACTAAGTATATACCAATCTGTCCAAAAAGATTTGACAACGAAAGATTTGATTTATTGCAGAGCGGGATTACCTAATTTCTTGAAATTTGATTATACGGATATCTGAGGTGTTATTTATAATGAGTACATAAAGACGGCATTGAATATAAATTTCAATAATGTAAGATTTGATTTATAGTATGATAGGAGTGCGTAATTTCTTGAAGATATCTAATTCTGAGGGTATTATTTATAACAAATTCTAACAATGTAAGATTTGATTTATAGTATGATAGGAGTACGTAATTTCTTGAAGATATCTAATTCTGAGGGTGTTATTATAACGAGTACAAAAGTCGTCATTGAATATAAATTCCAACAATGTTTAAGATTTGATTTATAGCATAGTAGGAGTACGTAATTTCTTGAAATTTAATTATAGGGATATCTAATTTTGAGGGTGTTATTTATAATGAGTACATAAGACACCATTGAATATAAATTCCAACAATGAAAGATTTGATTTATAGCATAGCAAGAGTACATAATTTCTTGAATTTTGATTATACGAATACCTAATTCTGAAGGTGTTATTTATAATGGGTACATATGACGTGATTGAATATAAATTCCAACAATGAAAGATTTGATTTATAGTAGAGTGGGAGTACATAATTTGTTGAAATTTGATTATAGGGAGACCTAACCATCAATTCCTCAATAAAATTCTTGACCATGGATATCTTAGAGTAAATTTTTTATGCACACATGTCCTCGAGAGGAAAGAAGCCTTGGCACGAGTCCTAAGTCAAGACAAAACCCTATTCATTACTTTATCAAGTGAAATCTAAGTCATTGATATCATGCAGTGATGCCTATCCTCTAAGTGGGAATCTAAATGTTGCCCCTGTAAAAAACTAGAATTGAAATTACGTTAAGTTAAAATTACAAGGAGCATCACATCCACTAGGAGCTTCAGGAATAAAGAAGTGTCAAATCCAAATATGAGATCTCAAGTAAAATCAAATTTATAAATACCCACATCTGTAGGAAATTTTAAATATAATCACATGTTAAGATTGAAATTGAGAGCTCTAATTAGTTAAAATTTTCAAGGATGCGTATGTCCACGGTATGCTACTATTCATAATGTCATAATACTTTCGGAACTGAGAGCCTGAGCATGTCATAATTTATAAAGTTCCCACATTTGTGGCAAGTACTAGTGGATTTTCTAGCTATTGATGCCCCAATTGAATCTATATTCACTTATCTGCTAGAGTGAATCTTCACATACATGTGTTCATAGATAGACGAGGCTTGGAAGCTAATTGTTAGTAAGTTCAAACTTGAGTGCACAAATTAGTCAAAGTTAGTCGGCGACTTAGGTCTATGGAACTCTAGAGATAAATCCTTTAAGTTCCAAAACCAAGCTCCCAAATAAATTAGGATTGATAATATTTTTGTGCCTAAGATGTTGAGAGTCAAAAAACCTAACAATTGGGTGCATGCCATGTGTTTGTATCAAAGTTAGCCCTAAGCAAACACATGTCCTCTCTGGAATACTTGAGAATATATGCCTTACTTACAATTATGTAATGTTTATAGGACTCTCGCATCCATTGAGCCCACAAATCTAAGGCCATTAAATTTTTATACATAGACCCCTAATTAAACTAGGTTGTATAAAATGCTTTCACATCCATAAGCATAATTAAAGTATGTCAAAGATGCTTAGGATTTAACAAATGTGAGAATGTACCAATTGAAGTTGGCCACATGTTCCCATATCGAGTTTGTTGAAATTTGATGGTTCAACCCAAACTAAATCTTGTCTTAAGGCTCGTCTCTCAGCTATCACCCTACGTTAAGATACGATAAGTACTTTTTTAGACCTAGATATGAATGCCTAAGCTCAATGTTATTATCAAACCCAAGAAGCCAAGTATGTCTATCTAGGAGAATTTTTGGATGACTTTTCATAAGGATTTATTGATGTTGTAAAACTACATTCTTTTATATAATGTGGGCAAAAGCTTAAGAATTTCAATTAAAAAAATAGTCTAATTTTTTCCAAGTCCATTGGGTTGTCACATATGGTATCAAATCATATGTGACAACCCAATGTTTTAATTGATATTCTTAAGCTTTTGCCCAATGCTCACTACAACAGAAGAGGCAATTAGCGCCTAAAATAGCGCCAAAATTTAGTGCATTTGAGTCCATGAATTGGACACTTTTGCCGGCGCAAAACTTGGCACCCAATAGCATCTCACTATTGCACCGGGTTTAGCACCGATTATAACACCAGATTTTGCGCTGGGTTTAGCGTCAGATTTTAGTGCTAGGATTAACGCCGGATTTTGTTGCTTCTAGTTTGGCTTCCGATTTTGCTTCCATTTTTGTGTCTTTTGTTGCTTCTAAAAATGCTTATTATTTTGCTTACATTTATTAATTTAATATGTTTTATTTCAACTTAATTAGTTAAATATATCATGCCTCTTAAATAACTCATATGATTATAAAGTGAGTAATTTAATTATTTAACTCATATGATTAAATAACAAGATAATTATTATAACATGATCATCGTCTATAATTAAAACAAGTGAGTTAAATATCTATAATTTATTGAATTTGACAACATCCATCCTAAGCAGTAAATTAAAATCATCATACGTAATAAATATCCATCCAAAAATCATCGACCACTTTCAATATATATAAATTGACAAGTCAATATAGATAAGATCATCATCATATATAACTAAAACAAGTGAAAGTCAAATGCCAGTAGATCAATAACATGTCTAAATGATACATGTACAAATGATATAAGTAAAAATGATAAATTACGTAACTCAAAATGATACAAGTCAAGATGATACATGTCCAAATGATATAAGTCAAAATGATACATAAATTTATGATACAACTCATTAATATGGCATTGCAGGCTGTGAAAATGATACATATGATAGCTAGCGACTATGAAAAGAGGCATCATAACGATATATCAACAATGATCCATGATGCAGTCTATATGATCATGAATGTCACTGGCTACTACGAGCAATTGCCTCATCATCATCATCACCATCGTGATCATCATCATCACCATCATCATCATCATCAGCCTCAGTGTCTTCTGTATCTGCGTCATCATCATCCTCTACCATGTGATCTGTACCAGAACCAACATAATCTGGATCTCTATCATGAGGATCATCTTGATCTTCTGGAAGACCCGTGTTCTGCAAAAAAAACATTTAAAATGAAAAGTTATTATTTATTTCATGCAATAATTTATTTTTCTGTTATATATCTAATATTACAACATATGAAATGAAACCATAATCATATTACATCATATCAAAGTGCACATACCATAATAAAATTTCAAAAAAGTTACAGCTAATATGTCATTCCAATGATGTAAAACATGCAACAATTCTAATAAACATTAGTAAAGATCATAAAAAAATTTGTTATAAATTTAACTATCAACTGTAAATTCTATTACATAACCTTAAGTGCTACAAATTGCTTGGTTGAAAGCTCCCATTTTGACATAGGCAGGGAGGATGGTGGCAAAGGTTGTGGAATTTGGCTTTATACCAGCCAATTGTATTTGCTTTAAAATTTCTAAAGCCTTTTCAACAAATCCATTTTGTGCATATCCTGCAGTTCATGAGACCACATTTCTTTGAGGCATTCTCTTAAATAGTTCCCGTGCCTTGTATATGCTTCCACATTTTGCATACCTATCTAATAGGGCAGTTGCAACTACAACATTTGACAAAATTCCTCTATCCTTTATGTATTGATGGATGTCCATACCCTATTCCAAAGCTCCCATTTTGACACAAGCAGGGAGGATACTGGCAAAGGTTGTGGAATTTGGCTTTACACCAACGAATTGCATTTGCTTTAAAATTTCTGAAGCCTTTTCAACAAATCCATTTTGTGCATATCCTGCAGTCATTACAGTCCATGAGACCACATTTCTTTGAGGCATTCTGTCAAACAGTTCGTGTGCCTTGTCTATGTTGCCACATTTTGCATACATGTCTAACAGGGCAGTTGCAACTACAACATCTGACAAAATTCCTCTATCCTTTATGTATTGATGGATGTCCATACCCTATTCCAAAGCTTCCATTTTGACACAGGAAGGGAGGATGTTGGCAAATGTTGTGGAATTTGGCTTTACACCAGCCAATTGCATTTACTTTAAAATTTCTGAATCCTTTTCAACAAATCCATTTTGTGCATATCCTGCAGTCATTGCAGTCCATGAGACCACATTTCTTTGGGGCATTCTGTCAATCAGTTCACGTGCCTTATCTATGCTTCCACATTTTGCATACATGTCTAACAAGGTAGTTGCAACTACAACATCTGACAAAATTCCTCTATCCTTTATGTATTGATGGATGCACATACCCTATTCCAAAGCTCCCATTTTGACACAGGCAGGGAGGATGGTGGCAAAGGTTGTGGAATTTGGCTTTACACCAGCCAATTACATTTGCTTTAAAATTTCTGAAGCCTTTTCAACAAATCCATTTTGTGCATATCCTGTAGTCATTGTAGTCCATGAGACCACATTTATTTGAGGCATTCTGTCAAACAGTTCACGTGCCTTGTCTATGCTTCCACATTTTGTATACATGTCTAATAGGGCAATTGCAACTACAACATCTAACAAAATTCCTCTATCCTTTATGTATTGATGGATGTCCATACCCTATTCCAAAGCTCCCATTTTGACACAGGCAGGGAAGATTTTGGCAAAGGTTGTTGAATTTGGATTTACACCAGCCAATTGCATTTTCTTTAAAATTTCTGAATCCTTTTCAACAAATCTATTTTGTGCATATCTTGCAGCCATTGCAATCCATGAGACCACATTTCTTTGAGGCATTCTGTCAAATAGTTCACGTGCCTTGTCAATGCTTCCACATTTTGCATACATGTCTAACAAGGCAGTTGTAACTACAACATCTGACAAAATTCCTCTATACTATATGTATTGATGGATGTCCATACCCTATTCCAAAGCTCCCATTTTGACACAGGCAGGGAGGATGGTGGAAAAGGTTGTGGAATTTGACTTTCAAACAACTCATACTCGTAGAGTCATGGTTTTAGGTCACGTATGTTATGGTAACAATAAGGGATTCCAACTATGGTTACAATAGCTAAGACTGTCCTCATTTGTGACCGTAACAAGGTTCTTGGACAACACTATCTTGCTCTTCACACTGGGTACTATATAGGCCAAGATTGGGTTGAAGAAATCACTTGATGGTTACCTATATAGTGATACCACACCATAATACCCCATGCATTCTAAATAGCTTCAGATTGATATAATACTCAACCAAGATTTGTATCACTGTACCACACTTAACTATGATAGTCCTTTCTTGACAACATTTTGTAATCTTTAGACTATTGGGATACTTGCCACAAATAAATATTAGATGAATGACAGAAGGCTTTTAAACAAAAACCATAATCCCAACTCTATAGCCATCCCCTTGGCAGTCTCAAGGGCCACCTTGAGACAAAAAATGCTAATGTACTATTATGACAGTTATGATTGTCCTCCATCGTTTCATTGTGCATTTGAAACTTGAGATGAGGATTGGGAAGGTCTCCACTTGTAAAAACATGTAAAATACTCATGGCAAGATCTTTAAATAGGCATATTCAACTTCAGGCATTTTTTTAGACCCTAGGAAGGTGGATGTAAACTTAGTGACTTTAATTACCACCACAAAGACTATCCCCTTTGTGACTATGACAAGGTAACACTGTCATGCTCTTTATGACAATCCCTTCTCCATTGGGTGATGGCCTAATAAAATTTATCTCCTTTGTGATTGCAATGCCTCTCTAATGCACTATCATAGGAGTCTTGACAGTCCTTATGTATTAGTGAAGAAGGCTTCCAACAAATTAGAAAGGAGGGCTTAAGATTACATACAAAGTCCTAGTCTTCATACCCTAGTTACATATCACCCCTCTACGAAGACCTCAAGACAATTGCCCTTTAATACAGGAAGTCAATGCAGTTTTAAAAGATAAAGTGCAAGAGGCCAAAGGACAAGAAAACTTAAGGCCTTAAGGGGTTTAAAGGAATAAAAATATAGGCTTGCAGACTCAACTTAAAACCCTAACCCTAGGTGCATACCACCAGAACCCTTTAACTTGGCACTGCAAAACCTTGTCCAATCTGATCGTGGGAAGCTGAAATCAAGCATGTACACTCACATATGATAGATAAGTATGCCTACCAAGTGGTTTGACATAAAAATGAATAGGCTTCGAATTATAACCCTTCAAAGTAGGCCACTGAAGTATATTGTACAGGTGCATTTCTGAGTGCTGCAGTCAGATTTTTCATCATGGGAACCTAAAATTTTTGCAAAAAATGGTAGGAAATTTTAGGTTCCAACAAGTCCATTAGTTGGAGGCAGGCAAACAAGGGTTTTCTGTTCATTATTAGCCTGTTAAACTTAAGCATATGAGATAGCATGGCACACACAAAATGTTGTGGATAATGACCACAAGATTAGGTTAATTGCAACCACTTTTTGTAAGCAAGCACAAGACTAGTATACTCATTATGATCCTAATGGCACCAAGAAGGGTCCCCAAAGATATAAGAGTAATCATTTGTCATCTAAGAGAAATCTTACATTTAAGGGCGCTAGGGCCAATAGAGAAGCACTTTAGAACTACTCCTACACATCAATAAACAACTCAACACAAGAAATTCAAATTGACATATTAACACAACAATATCCAACTAAGTTATTGAAAGTCAACTATTGATACCTTGTTCTCCATCCAGATTACAAAATCGGTCCACTTTTTGCTTTGTAACATTTCCTTTTCAAATTGGCTTGGATGCCGGCCATATTTCTCCTCCTGTCAAAACATGGCACATGAACTAGTTAAACCAATTAATATACAATCATTTACTTTTTCCTAGGAAATTAAAATAAAATATCATTTAACTTAAACTAAATATACTTACAAATGTACATATCAAGGCCTGTAAACCTTTCTGGCCACTGTGATGTGTGGCACAAAGTTTGTCAAGCCTAGCCTTGGAGGCCTTGTCCTAAAACATATACTAATTCAATTTAACTATGCACAAATAAAATTTAAAAATCATTTAATAAATTTGATATAATCTTATGAGCAAATTCAAATACCTGCGTACTCTCCTCATCGGACTTCCTCCATGCATCAGACTTCTCATATGCTTTTACAAGCTCTTTCCATACTTTCAAACTTACATCAATTGGCCTTTTTTTGAGCCTTTGCTCAGGAGGGAGTTTTTTTGTCTTCTTTGTTTGGTTGCACTGAAATCTCTTGCAGTTTTGAGATATTCGTAGCTTTATCTTCTTTACAAACCAACCTGTACCAAATTCAGTCTCCATGTCTTAGATAACTGCTTTTTGCAAGTGCATGGGTATCTTTGAGAATGGCAAATGTAGATGGTCTTTGAACCGTTGAAGGCATGATTCCTTCAACCTATTCATAAATGTTTTTCAACATCCGTCATTCGGACGTCCCCTGAAACCACATCGTATTCTATCTTGGTATCGTAGGTACCAATGCAAGATACAAAACATGGCATGGTGGTCAAAGAAGTCTGTGTCCCAGGAGTGGGTGGGACATTGGAAGCCTATGTTCCCTGTTCCACATTCTTAGTGGTTATTGTTATTGATTTCCTCCTAGATCTTTTGCTTGATCCATGACTGGTTGGGGAATCAATTGATTCCCTTTGACACTGTTGATTTGGTTGTAATGTTTTAGGGGCTTTACCAGATCATTTTTCTATGTATCTGGCAAGCATTGTCAAGTCCACACCATCCAATTTGTTCACTACCTCTACCCCAATATGGAAGCCAATGCCTCTTTATCTTTGTCAGTATCATGTTCCTATAAAATAAATTTCTTCTTTTAAATTTATAAATAAAAAACTAAAAACCAAAAATCAAAGAAATAATGGAAACATTTACAAATCTATAAATTGACAATGAATTACCTCATTGTGGCCAGAGTCTGCTCCCTTTTCTCTCTTCCCTCTATTGCTTGACATTTTGAGGCGACCTAAGGAAAATTATTTTCGTTCAGTCTGTGGAGGCAAATGAAGTACACACTACCAGGTATGAAAGTTTTCATCTAGTTTTTATGTATTCCTCAAGGTTATTAACCTTTACTTTGTAGAGCAAATCATGAAGCTGTTTTCCTATGAATTAATTGGTGCCTTGGGAGGGAATCTATAGTTCCCGGCCTAATTTTAGTTTTCTCACCCTCATCTCAAAAGCCCTATCTCCTCATATTGTCTCGACCAACCTATGTTTTAGTTTGCTCACCCTCGTCTCAAAAGCCCTAATTTTAGTTTGCCCACAATCGATTTGTCTTAAAGCACTCGACTACTTTTTTAGGAAGAAAGCGAGAAATTTGTGTTCAGAGAAAGGTATTGATGGTCATGATAAGTGAGCCTGGGCATTGGGGTTTGAAAAATGCGTTCACTGCTCTCGGATGTAGAGGAAATAATGCAATGTCTACAATTTTACCCTCCTCCTTTGCAACCATATGAGACTTGAACGATTCGCCTGTAAGCAAAACAATATTCACAACCCTTTCTTCACAATCCTCTCCATTTAATCGGAACAAAAATATATTTGGGAACAAATTTTTTTTATTGTAATTGTAACCTTACCTATGGTGTCGAAAACTAAATCGAATTTCTCATCTCTTCGCGTGACGTTTTTCTCCTCTCTTCGCGCAGCATTTTTCTCATGTAATTATCGAATTTCTCATATATTAATTCAGGCAGGACTCCAACCCAAACGCTCAATCTCCAAACAAAAAATGAACACCAAAAATCAATAAAGTTTTTTTTTTTTTTTGGTTTTGGGGTATGTGCAGGTGGGATTTTTTAAAAAAAAAATTGATCTAGTAGTCAGCGCTATAGTTGGAGTAGTTAATGTCGACTTTAGCGCCGACTTTTAGGCCAAAAATTTAAGCTATTTGGGGCGCCAAAGGTGGCGCAAAGTGTGCCTAATTTAGCGCCAATCAGTGCAAAATGATGTATTTTGCTTGGAAGTTGATAAAAACGTAACCTCACCAAATTTGGATTGTCCTTATAATAAGTAACTATATCTTGTTTCCATGGTAGCATTTTGACTTCATGCTTCTCTTATGATTAGCTCAATAATGACTCACTCTTTCACGACTTTACACAGATGGTTTGTGACAATCCTTATGCAAGTGATATGGCTTTGGAAAAACCAAACAACTCTTCTCTTACTATCATGATGACATGATATTTGGACTATATTGGCAGCTTATGGAGTGTGCTTATGGTATTGTGATTTTCATTTCTATGTTCTCATTAACCTATTTTAGGTTGAAGCATGGTAACTAACCCACTAGCTATTATGACAGTCATACAATGACTAGACAATCCTCTCCACTTTGACTATGACAGTCCTATGCATGGTGTTTTCTTAATGATAGTCCCCAATAATGTGAATTATTGATAGTAGCTAGTTCAAATGGAGTTTTGGATGGTGTAGTAAGTTGTCCCTATGGCTCATGATAGTGCATGCCTTGGTTATGTCCTTGTGACATTACTCTCTATATATCTCCTCTTTATAGTGACAAGGTTTCAAGAACATGACAACTTAGGTAAGGTATCAACTTGTCTCTTCAACCTCTGGATTGTCATTTTTCAAGAATTGATCTCATTGAAATACAAAGACAACATGTCATAGATTGGATGAAAAGATCAAGGAGATGCATGTTATAGAGTACAAAACTTAAAAATCAAAGGTCTTTTTGGGCCTTTTCCAACAATATGAGCAAAATTCAAACTTTAAACATGTAGCACAGGTACCGTATGACTCATTCGCATACATCACACATGTGGGACCACTAAGAATGGAGGTGGGTGCTTAATATGAGCAATGACAATTGCACATAATGTTTAAGTTCACTTCAACAAATATCTGGGGTTATGATAGCTAATGGAGGGTTTTCTTTTCAAAGGAAACCATTAATTTTGGAGTGAAAGGTAATGGTGAAATATAACATAATGTCCCTATAATTAAAGAATATCCAATGGCTAGCATTAACCTAACAAAGATCTAATGACGTGATTTCAAAATTAACATCCAAATTATCCTTCCCTCCATCAAGAATTTAAAATTTTGGTGTCAAAGACTCTTTGAGACTGTTTTGAGGGTTTTATGGCCACTTGGAGAGATATAGATTGCCTTAAAATGACCCATAAAAGAAAAAGGAGAGTCAAATATGATGTGAATTTGTAGTCATCTTGTAATCATAAGATTTGAGCTCTAGTTGTCAAGATTCCGCGTGTAAACTTTTTCTGAAGAGCAAAATGTTGCAATGTCCTATTTTATTTTTCATAGTGCGTCTTAATGAAAAGCGAATGTATTAACAAGATAAATTCAAGAATATTCTCTTGGTGCATAGCTGTTATGTGACTATTGTCATTGTTGTGTATTACAAGATCCAGAGGAGGCCATGGAGAGAGGATGTGGACGGCGTAGAACTACTAAATCGCAGAGAGGAAAGTGGGTGGAAATAGATATGACAACGGAATCTGCATATACAATAGAGGTAAGAAGAGAAAGCAACCTCAACCAAAGGAGGAAGGTGTTTATGAATTCACAAATGCTACAACATAGAGGAGATAAAGTCATTTTTTTGTCCATGAGGCATCTGAGGTCAAACTTATTGGTTGAAAATGCACAGGAATGGTGATTAAATGTGATTCTATGATCGAGGGAAAAGTTTGAAAATTAGGATGGCCAAAACATGATATCAATATGTCAAATATATGACTAAAGTGAGGTTTTGTGTTGGATAGCATATTCGTTGAAATGATATAATTGGTGTATTAAACGGTATTTACTATGTTGTGTATTATAGGGGTCAAACGAGGCCATGGCAATAGATCGTGTCATATCAAATGAGGACACAACAGATGAAGTGAGAAATCAGGTACTCAAATGTAATTTCCTTAAGAAAAAATGATCTGATGGCATTTTATGATACGTCCATCTTTTTTCACAATATTATTGAAATTTATAATGTATTATCCAATCTTGACTTAAATTAATGCATGTTGTTGATTATTTTAGATGGAGATTGGAGCAAATGCAGAGCCTGAGCATTCAACTAGAAAACAAAAAATATATGTACGTGGATATGGACCTAAAACTGTTAAATCACGTAGATAGTTCAGTGGGTGGAAGAGGATATGACAATGGATCCTACAGACACAACAAATGATTGCATTGAACAAGAGGTTGGTTAGGACTATAGTACATTTTATGAATACTTTGATAAAATTGTTGTTTGTGGATGTTCTGTATGTCGTGGAAAGAAACAATTCAAATGAGCGATTGTACAAAGACATTACATATATGATGAGATTCCAGTCAGTAGTATGCCTCCTACAATCAATTCAAATCCAATAGGAATTATGGTAAGGAATTTTCCAAATTGATATAAATAACATGTATACTTCGTTTAAACATTGTTTTATATTATTTAAATAACTAATTTTTTTCTTAATGGATACTTGCAGGATAAAGTTCTTGGTTTAAAGTTTCCTGGATCACCAACTTCCAGCCTAGAGGGCAATGATCATTTATCAGATGATACATCTAACAAAAATATGTGCCAATATACCAGCTCGGAAGATGAGGAATTGATGAAAACAAGCAACAAAACAAGAACCGGTTTAAAGATGCATAATTTGCTTAAAGACAAGGGGAAGGTGGACTACATACCCTATGAGAATGAATGTGATGGAGATGATGACTTTCCCCTGAGTTTGAGATCAATTTACAAAGAGACATTTGATCGTCGACTATATTGCGCTTGGCCTAGTGATCAACAACTACCTAGAGTGTACGGGGTTTTTCAATTTTGGGGATACAGCTACATGAAACGACCCTCTGATATTCATGGAGTGAATCTAGGCCTCTTTATTGTCCAAAATGTACATGTGGGATCTAAACATAGAAATAATTAAGAACAAACCACTAGGAGATTAATGCCATATTATGGTCCATCATATTATAGTGGTGAATGGAGAAGGCTAGCAGAATATAAGCCTAGCATGTCAGCATATGGTCTAAATTCGAATATGCATACACATCGTCTCCAATTGGAAAGTGGAAAAGAAATGAATAGAGGTCATCTTATGTATATAGATGGACGTGCATACACACACAAAAATATTACAGGATTTATAAATAGTAGTAAGGGAAGGGACCCTACTGTAAGATTGAATTGTCAATTTGTTGAGGTTATAAATGATAAAGATGGAGATATGGAAAGAGAGGTTGATAGATTGATAATGGTTGAGGCTATTATAGACCTTACCATTGGGGATGAGTTATTGATTGATTACCCCTTCTTAAAACACACTCTTGCAAGAAAGAAGAAGGAAGAACAAGGTCTCCCTAAGGATGTTCTTAAGGGCAGAAAACCAAATAATAATAAATGAGTGTGGACTAATGTTTTATAAACTATGTTGTCCAAATTGTGTTTTATTTAAATTATTGTATAAAAAAGGTAGTCTATAAAATAATGTTCCATTATTCAATTGATGTATATATGTTCATACAACCAATATTTTTATTTTTTAAGCCATATTTGATTAGCTTTATTTGAAATTGATACATTTATGATTTATCCAATTGTTGCCAAACATTAAATAATGTTTGTGTTTGTTGATAGGTAGAAGATGTTGATGAAACACATACTAATACCCAAGATCCAACTGGGTTATTAAGATTTGGACGAGATGATCCAAACCATCCTTTAAACAATACCAGGGTGAAAAAAACATTATTGAAGAGAATACTATCAACTAAGAAATTTGAAGAGTTGATGAGATCTACATACACTGATGACATGCCACCTAGCCTTAATGATGATGATCATGATAGTGAAAATGCAGTGTATGAAGAAGGATTGAATGAAATGCTTACAGATTTCTTTGGGGATGAAAACAATGATGACAATAATGATCATATGGTTGATAGTAACGATGATAGCAGGGGTAATGACCACCAATGTAATGTTGATGATAACAACTTGAAAGACTCCATCAAGCAAGCAGCGAAGACACCCATGTTCAAATCAGGTGCAAGTAGAACCTCAAAACTGGCATGCACATTAATATTATTAGAAATCAAGTCACTATTTGGTTGGTCAGACAAAGGATTCACTACCCTATTGAAGTGAGTTGAAATCTATTTCTTACTTTGCAATTGTCAATTGGTGTACATAATTCATAAACATTCATCAACTTTGTTTATATTTCTTTAAGGGGATTTTAAAACCATATATTTTATATAAATAGTCCTAGTATAGATTGACATATCAAACATGTTCATCATAAGTCAAACATTCAATTGATTTAATCTCTGGCAATCTTACAGGGCACTAAAAACTAAAATATTCCCTGAAGATAATGTGTTACCATCAACTTGCAGAGAGGCAAGTCTATTGTTGGTTGAGTTGGGGATTGAATATAAGCAAATTCATTCATGTAAAAATGATTGTATTTTATACAAAGATGAATATCAAAACAAAGTAGAATGCCCTATATGCAAAGAGAAGAGATATCGTACAAATGTACAAGGTCCTATAGTTCCAAAGAAGGTTTTACGTCACATGCCAATTATACCTAGACTTCAACGAATGTTTCGTTGCAAGTCACTTGCACAATTGATGGACTGGCATGCAAAGAACAGAAGTAAAGATGGATTCATGCGAATTCTGGCCGACTCTAAAGCAATGAAACACATAGGAAAAATGGCCAAGAAAATTCAAAGATGAACCCCGTAGTATCAAGTTTGGTCTTGCAATTGATGGAGTGTGCCCACTCTCTTTCCTGAGCTCAAATTATAGTGTTTGGCCAGTCGGATTGATAGTATACAATATTCCCCCATGGATGAGTGTTAGAAAGGAGCACCTTATGCTGACTCTCATTGTTCTAGGAAAACATCAAGTTAAAAACATAGATGTTTATCTTGTGCCTTTTATTGATGAGATGCAACTGCTATGGAAAGGCATAAGAATGTATGACATATCACGTCCCCCATCAAATAGGTCCTTCATGTTGTATGGTGTGTTATGTTGGACTATTCATGATTTCCTAGGACTTGGTGTTTGTTCTGGTAAGATAAAATATTTACGTATTTACACTCATAATTTATTTTCATCCCAACTTTCATACTTAGTTTTATACTATTTTTTTGATGTTATTAACATTACTTATTGAATTGCAGGGCTTCAAACAAAGGGGATATGTGCATGTCCAAGATGTACAGAACAATTTCAAGGGTGGTATTCTAAAGATCTACATAAATTTATTTACGCAAACAACATGGTTTTTCTACCACTAGATCATAAGTTTAGAAATTGCCTGAAGAATCAATTTGATGGAAAAGTTGAAAATAGAGGCCCTCCCATGATTATGGGTCCAGGTGATTGGCTTCAGAAGTATGAAGATGCTGAATTGAAAGGTTGGGAGGATTTTTTTGATCGGGGTGATTCAATTGAAGAACCAGAACAAGTTGTAGTTAATATGCCAGAAGGAATGAAAAGGAAATCCATATTTTATGAGCTCCCTTACTGGAAGGATCTATTAATATCTCACCTATTAGATCCTATGCACGTCTTCAAAAATGTCCCATATTCTATATTTTGACATATATCAGGCAAAGAGAAGGACACCTTGTCTTCGAGGAGAGATATTGCTCTTTCGCATACCAAAATCGATAGAAAACATTTGTGGCCAAACAGGGAAAATGAAACATATGCAGAAGCTCCATGGAATTTGAAAAAAAAAAGAGCTAGACCAACTAAAAAATGTCATCCATTGAATAAGGACACCTACTAGCTATGGGTCATCATTGGCTAAAGATTTTATAGTTGATGGACATATCACAGGATTTAAAACACGTGATTTTCATAATTTTATGAAGGTATTATGTATCATCATTTAACATTTACTGGTAACATTGATTAAGTACTAAATATATTTTGATATCGTTATGTTGTGTGAGAAAAAATTACTAATGACCTTTTCATAAATTTGTTTCATAGCATATCATGCCATTGGCAATTAGGGGGGATTCTTGTCTTATAGTTGACTTAAGGAATGCCATAAGTCGATTGTCAGCATTTACAATGTATGTGGTTAATGTGTGAGAGACAGATATATTATATTGCATTTTAATTTTTGACTAACGGTTCATACTAATTTACTATTCTTATATTAGGTGGGTGACCTCCACGGAGATCCACGAATGTGAAGTGCCAAAATGGAAGAGGGAAATTGTAGAAATTGTATGTGTATTTAAGAAGGAGCTCCCTATAAGTTTCATGGACCTACAAGTCCATTTACTTATACACCTAGTCGATGACATTGAATTGGAGGGTGTCGTATCAACGAGGTGGATGTTTTTCTTTGAGAGGTGTATGAAAACTCTTAAAGATATGTCTGACAAAAGGCACATCCAGAGGGTTACATGGCTGAAGGGTATGTATTAAATGAAGCATTTTTCTTCCTATATGAATTCCTTGGTAAGGATTTTGAAGATGGGCCATGCTTCTGGGATGAAGAATAAGCATTAGATATTATAGATGGGGAAAAACCACAATCTAATGGCGTTCAAGTAGAAATTAGTAAGTAAATTCATGATTAGTGTGGTTTTTTTCTTGCAATCATTAATTTACTCTGTAATTTATTTGTCAAATTAATAGCATGACATTTGGAGTTTGAAATAAACATGTTGACATGTAATAGGTGTAGACGAAAGTGCTATACTCGACAAGTTTATTCTATACCACATGGACTTTATGAACAAATGGATTGATCTATATGATAAAAAGAGAGAAGAAGTGTTAGAAACAAGGAGACAATTTAAGAGATTGAACCCAAGGAATACTCCACTTCCCACTGATCTGCTTGGGGAATGGGGCAAAGATTGCACACTAGAATGGGTTACTGAACAAATTCAAAATCAAATAGAAGATGCAGGTATAGATTCAAACATAACAGAAGATGAAATTAACATGTCTAGAGGATGTGAAAGAAGGGTACAGTTGGACTTTTACAAAATGTTGTTTCCTTACAACATTGACACTATTAACTATTTTAATATTCATCATCATATTTGTTTTCACTGAAATAAATGGTCTTTCATAGGTGAGGAAATATCCAGCAATGTGGGCATATGGTTGACATTATCGTGTAGAAAGTGTAGATGTAAAGAGACGATCCTTCGATTGTGGCATCATGGTTGACTTCAAGCAATCGAGTCGATCAAGCTCAAAAGATAAGAATATAATTGAAGGGAATCTACAATATGTTGGAAAAATACAAGAAATTATTGAGTTGGATTATCGCTCTTTTCAATGTTGTATTTTTAAGTGTAGATGGTATGAAGCATTTGAGAGGACACAAAGACATGATACCCATTGTGAATTGTTTTCTATAGATTCCTCATGTTTCCTATCGGAGGATAAGGAGCCTTATGTTCTACCAATTCATTGTGAGCAGGTATTTCTTTAACTCAAACAAGAAGTGGTAGTGATCATTAATCTATTAATTCATAGTTTATTGCGAATATATACATGTGTTTATTAATCAATAAAATTGTTATACCATACGTCTAATATATTCATGTGCAGGTATATTTCTATGAAGATATTTTGGACCTGAAATGGATATTTGTCATACATTATGATCTAAGATTAAGGCATGTATTTGATGATGCATTAGTGGATACTGAGCAAAACATGTTGGGAATTAAGGTGTCTCAACCTTGGTAATTCCTTGCATTATTTTGATTGTATTTATTTATTCATTGCCTATGATGTAAATTAATTGTAAATTCCATATTGTCATTTTGTGGGATGTGGCACGGTGATGTGTCATCCTACATGGAAGATGACAACTTATAATTTTGACCTCACATGAGGAGATAGGCATCCCACTTTGTGGTAGGAGTATTTTTCCATGTGTCGGCATCTTGGATGTTGTGTAAGGGAATATTGACCGTAACGGTCATAACAGATTCCTATGACGAAGTTATGACATGTAAGAGTCAGAAATAGAAGCTTGTAAGACAGGTGAAGACATGTGTCGAGGAACATCTTTGAAAAAGGCATCTTTGGCCGCCCCAAGGTGGACTATGACATGTTGTAAGAGAATATGCTATTTATAGCCTGTGTATGATAGATTCTTTTACAACTGTAAGTTATGACAACTATGATAGATTCTATGACGGTCGTAAGAGTCGTAAGAGCATCTGTCATAGCCCATTTTGGAAATAGGTGACCCCTTTGGGATGGGAGTTGTGGACAAGTGTCAGATGCATCTTACAATGTTGACCAAGTGTCCATAGGCGTGGGTTTTGGGCCATGAGGCCAAGTTGGATGCCCATTCCAAGATAGAGCCAATTTTGCCTTGTATATTCTATATAAACAGGTGCTTTGAGGAGGAGATGTAGTATGTGATTGACAGGTACGGTTATGCTGCCGAATTGACTCCAGACATGAGTGTCGAAGACTATTGAAGCTTGCATTGCAAGTGTATTGTAAACCATATTTAGTTTTGATAATACATTGTGCAGGTTTATAAGTGTGGGGTTTTTCACCCGATAAGGGTTTTCCCCACGAGATATCTTGTCTCTCTTCTTCTGTCTTCTTTCTGGTTCTATGTGTATTGCTGCAATATCTCATATTAATGGTTTAATGTTGCTATAATAGTTAAGATAAATTTGAATTTGCATAGCTCTCCCCTCATTAGATTAGTGTAGGAAGTGATTTCCACACACCTAGCTTCCTTTCAATTGGTATCAGAGCTTGATCACCTTTGGTCCTAGTTGTTGGGTAGGGGTTTTTTGAGTTGATCTTAAGTTGAGTGGGAGTCTGTACAGAGTATTCTAAATCTTATTACAGCAAGGAGATGGAAAGAACATCTAGAAGGATAGAGGTGGAGAAATTCAATGGCACTAATTTTGAGCTGTGGAAGCTCAAGATGGAAGACATGCTTGTTGATCGAGACCTCTCAGAAACTATTAGTGGCACAAAACTAGTTGCAATGTCACAAGCTGATTGGGATCTGAAGGATCAGAAGGCTAAGGGTCTCATAAGACTTAATCTTGCTGATTTTGTCATGTTAAATGTCCATGAAGAGGCTACTGCAAACTTTCTTTGGAAGAAGTTGGGAGATGTGTATCAAGCCAAATCCCTGGTTAACAAATGTTTTATGAGAAAGAAGTTGTAATCTCTTCGAATGGAGGACAGTGGATCTGTTGCAGAACATATGAATGCTTTCAACATGCTGGTTGCATAATTGACATCTGTTGGTGTGAGGATGGAGGAGGAGGATCGTTGTATGACCTTGCTTTGTTCTTTGCCAGACTCGTGGGATCATCTTGCCATGGCTATTGGAAGCACCACATCCACATTCAAAATGGATGAAGTGGTTTCTTTGCTGTTGTCTGAAGAGATGTAGAGAAAGTCTTCTGAGGCAGCCAAAGAGGCTCTTACAGTTCGTGGAAGACCCAAGGAGAAAGGGAAAAAGAAGGACAAGAAAGCTAAGAAGGGTAGATCCAAATCCTGTGGGAGATCTATATCTCTTGGAAAGTCCAAGGCTCTTTGTTGGAACTATGGCAAAACTGGGCATTTCTAAAAGGAATGCAAAGAGGAAAAGAAAAAGAAGAAGAAGAACCTAGATTCAGATTCTGACAAGTCACAAGATGATGGTGATGCTTTCATTGCAGCCCTGGCAACCCATGCATCTGATGATGTGTGGCTGATTGATTCTGGTGCATCATTCCACATGACCTCGCATTGAGACTGGTTTACTAAGTATGAGGAGTTCGATGGTGGAAAGGTGTACCTAGGTGATGACTCTCATCTGAAGATTGTTGGTCATGGAAGAGTCTCTATTCGATTCCCTAATGGACGAGTGAAGGGGATCTTTGGGCTTATGCACATCCCAGGCTTAGCACATAACCTGCTTTCTGTAAGTATGTTGAATAATGCAGGTGTACAGGTTGTCTTTTCAAAAGAAGGATGCAAGATGACTAGAGGAGCTATGGTGCTTGCTAAGGGTACTAGGAGAGGTACTTTGTTTCAACTGGAGGCATGCATTTCACAATGCAATAGTTCTTCTGACTCGAGGAAGAGGGTAGCAGTCACTTCATTCCCACCATCTAAACGAGTAGTGAAGAAATATGTTGTATCTAGTCCTGATGGTTGAAATCATGCCTTGGAAGTTAACCTTCCTGCTGAAAGATAATGTTATGGCATAAGAGATTTGGCCACATTGGTGAGAAGGGTCTTAGAACCCTGAAAAATAAGAACCTTGTTAAGGGTTACATGATTGTAATCTTGAGTTCAACTTTTGTGAACATTGCATATATGGAAAACAAAACCATGTTCAATTTTACTCGAGTTCTCATAAGTCTTCTGGTGTGTTGGACCTTGTTCATTCTGATGTATTTGGTCCTGTTAATATTCCTTCATTATCAAAATCTGTATATTTTGTATCTTTCATAGATGACTACAGTAGAAGGACATGGATTTATTTTCTCATAAGCAAATCTGAAGTCTATAGTAAGTTTAAGGAGTTTAAAGCCTTTGCTGAAAATCAGACTAGTAAAAAGATTAAATGTTTGAGAACTGACAACGATGGTGAGTTATGTTCTATAGAATTTGATAAATATTGCAAGGAACTTGGGATTGAAAGACATAAGACAACTCCATATACCCCGCAGCAAAATGGAGTTGCAGAGAGGATGAACAGGACACTGATGGAGAAGGCTAGGAGTATGCTTAGTGGAGCTAGCCTAGAACAAAAGTTTTGGGTTGAAGCTGTTGCCATTACTTGCTATCTTGTAAATAGATCTTCTACATCAGCTCTTTTGGTAAGACACCCATGGAGGTGTGGTCTGGTAGAAAGCCTTCAATAAGGCATCTTTGTGTTTTTGGTTGTGAGGCATATACACATGTGCCTAGGGAGAAGCAGTCAAAATTGGAGAACAAGGTTGTTAAGTGTATCTTCATTGGCTATGGTGTCGGTGTGAAAGGATACAAGCTTTGGGACCCTGTGGCTAAAAAAATGTTATATAGCAGAAGTGCCATCTTCAGAGAGCTAACACTGGTGTAGGAGCACCAAGTTTGGCGCCCACGCCCCATGTTGGCGCCCGCGCTCATGTAAATATTCTTGATTTGCATTTTGATGTGATGTTTTGTTTTGGTGTGATGGTCTTTTATTTTCTAAGGAAGGAGCGGGACCGATAGACAAGTCTAGCATCGATGAATGAACCCAGCGTTGAACCAGAACCGTTGAACCTCATGCTGAAGGTTCAACGAGTTCACTCAGTTTAAGGTTCAACAGGTTCAAAGGAAAATGGGTTTGGTAAATAGAGTGCTTATCATAGGAAAACGTGACAGTCACATTGAACCATTGAACCTCATGCTAGAGATTCAACGGGTTCAACAATTAGTGTAGCAAACCGGCGGTCAAATGGAGAAGTGTAGCGTTGAACTGGGGTTCTTTTGGTTCAATGGACTTTATGTGCATTTGGTTTAATGAAGTGGTGAGCGATAGTGAGGAGAACCAACGGAAGGGTTGAACCTCATGCTAGAGGTTCAACGGATTCGTTTGGTTCAATATGGTAACCGACAGTGGCGGTGAGGAGAACCGGCAGTAGCGAGTTAACAGCAGCATATGAGAAGACAACGGTGTGATCGGATGTATCGGTAAACAAAGGCCGAAGTTCCACCGAAATACCAAGTTTGGCCGATAGCAGGATAGGGAGATTTCGGTGCGATTTTTGTGGCGAAGAGAAGTTCAAGGAAACAACAGCCGCATGGGGAAAATGCAAACAGTTAGTAAAGAAAACTAACCAAATGGATAGTTACCAAAACCTAACTGTCTGATAACGAAAAGAAGCTGAATAATATAAAAATAGTTTTTGCTTTGTAAATGGGTTGGAAATCTGTTGGAAGTGTTGGAAGTTTTTGGGAATGTAAGAAGGAGAACTCTCAGAAATAAAAGATTGACAGTTTGAATCTAATTGTGCATTGTCTGTAGAATTGTTGCATAACTCAATTTAAAGTAGAGTAGTCAGTTTATTTCTATTCTTTTGTTTCTGTTTGTACAAAATGTCTCTGTCTTGATGTCCCTGCATATTCCCTGTACAGTCATGGAGGGTCATCAAGCAGAGATCTTCTTTCTTTTGTTTCTATTTGTGTTAGGGGTTGGATTGTCAATGAGAGACAATAGAAACTTGTCCTAGGCGAGCTCTGCTATAGCCCGGCTAGGCATGCAAGTTGCAGTCTAAGAAGAGACAGGGGTGAAAACAGAGTAGGAAGAATTGAGCACCAAGCAATCAAAACCCTGGACCCAGAGAGGAGGGTTGATAACGGGCTCAAGAAGGCTATAAGCCTTGGGAGTTGAGAATCTTGGAAACAGTGAGGACAAAGAAGAATGTCCTATACCAAGAAAGTAGTGTCTGTATTGAGAATAACAGACAAGTAGGCCTTTCACCTCTGTAATAGACTGTTTAGTTTGAGTTAGGCATTTTGGGTAGAAAATGTCTAAGAGCACTTGAATTGGTGGGGATTTGGGGTATGGTATAGGTCTTGAAGTGTTTCAATCAAGATAGGTTTTCTATGTTTCCATAGTCCTTCCCATCAAATTGGTATCAGAGCAAGTTAAAGATTTGGGCTATTCTTAGATTAGAATAGAAGAAGTTGTATGTCATCACCGAGTTCGAGTGAGTTTGTAGGTTCATCCAAGAAGATGGTGACTAATGCAGAATTGGCAAAGAAAGTTGATGAACAAGAAGAGGAGAATAGGCTCCTACAGGAAAGATTGGCAAAAATGGAAAGTAAACTGGGTGTAATGATGGAAAAGACTGAAAAAGTCAGTCAGAAAATTAAAGATTCTAAAGATAAGAAAAAAGGTGTGTCTATAGAAGATGAAGAGCCCACACTTGATCCTAAGATGGAAGAAGAACCTTTATTGAAGGCCTTGAAAGCCATGAGTGGTAAGACATTGGAAGGAGTTCCTCTTTTTAGTGGAAAGATGGAACCTGATTTGGTTATGGAATGGATAGAAGGTATAGAAAATCATTTTGAATGTGATGAGTGACTGAAGCACAAAAGGTGAAGGTGGCTAAATCAAGACTCAGAGGAGCTGCTTTGACATGGTGGAAATTTGTTCAAACAGAAAGAGAAAAAGAAAGGAAGAAACCTGTAGCTACTTGGAAAGGTATGGTGGCTAAAGGCAAGGAAGTCTACATGCCTAGAGATTATGAAGTCCAGTTGCACAAGAAACGACAAAATTTGAGACAAAGAGAATTAGATGTCAATGCATACACTGAGGAGTTTCAAAAACTATGCTTGAGGTCTAAGGTGATGGAAGATGAAAATGTAAAAGTGGCAAGATATCTCAATGGTTTGAGGTGGAGTATTCAAGAGGAAATCAACTTATTCAGCCCTACAACAGTGCATCAAAGCTATCAGCTAGCACTCAAGGTAGAGGAGAAGAGCAAGAAGAAACAAGAGTCAAGTAGCAGATTAAGAGGAAGAGGTAGAGACAGCAGAGGAAGAGGAAATTATGGTGGTAGGAACACTGATCAAAGGCCCCAAGGAGAATCCAAATTCACAGAGCAGAGTGGAGAGACTAGTAGTAGAGTAAACTACCGAGGAAGGGGATCTAACAGAGGAAGATCAGGAGGATCAGGTAGAGGATCCTACTTTGCCACTATGAAATGCTACAATTGTGGTCAATTAGGCCATCCAGCATATAGGTGTCCTGATAAGGGCACATCTTCTTCTCAAGGAGTTGATAAAAGAAATCATTATATACAAGATGATGCTTCAAGCAACAAATCACCTGAAGTTAGTCTAGCTTCAGAAGTGGGAGAGAACATCATGGTAAGGAGAACTTTGATCAAAGAACCGATGAAAGCTGAACCAAGCCAAAGGAGAGCACTATTCAGAATCAGATGCAAGATTATGAATAAGGTATGTTAAGTAATCATAGACTCAGGGTCTACTGATAACATAGTGTCTGATGAAGCAGTTAGAAAATTAAATTTGCAAAGAATACCTCATTCAAATCCATATAGAGTCACATGGTTAAATAAAGGTCAGCATGTGATAGTCAATGAACAAACTTGGGTAGAGTTTGGTATAGGTGGATACAAAGACAAGGTACTCTGTGATATCCTACCCATGGATGCATGTCATCTCTTATTGGGCAGACCATGACAATATGACCGAAAGGCCATACATGATGGTGAGAAGAATGCATATTCTTTTCAAAAAGCTGGTGTCACCTATAAAATTCAGTCATTGGAAGATGAAGAAGCAGGTAAGACTAAAAGTCCTAATGTCTTAATTGTGAGTGGTAAAGAGTTTTTGAGCACTCTTAAGGAGGATGGTATTGGTTATGCTATCATAGTGAAACCTAAGGAGGAGCAAAAAGACAAAAAGGTAGTGGTCCCAAAAAAGGTGCAGACTATACTGGAATAGTATCAAGACATAATTAGTGAAGGAACACCAGCAACACTACCTCCACAAGGAACTATTAGCCATCAGATAGATCTGATTCCAGGAGCATCTCTGCCTAACAAAGCTCCTTATAAAATGACTCCAGAACAACATAAGGAGATAGCCAGACAAGTACAAGAATTGATTGACCAAGGATTGGTTAGGAAAAGCATAAGTCCTTGTGCAGTGCCTACAGTGTTGGCACCAAAGAAAGGAGGAACATGGAGACTATGCACAGACTCCAGAGCTATCAATAAGATCACCATAAGGTATAGATTTCCAATTCCCAGAATTGAAGATCTTATGGACTGTTTAGGAGGGGCTAAATACTTCACCAAGATAGATCTGAAAAGTGGTTATCACCAGATCAGAATCAAGGAAGGTGATGAGTGGAAAACTGCAACACATTCATGAGACTCATGAATGAAGTCCTCACAGACTATATGGGTAAATTTGTAGTTGTTTATCTAGATGATATCTTAATTTTTGGTCAAACTAAAGAAGAGCATCTTGAACATGTAAATATGGTTTTGAAAAAGTTACATGATGAACAACTAACCATAAATTTGGAGAAGTCTGAATTCAGGAAGCAGGAATTGGTATACCTTGGTTTTGTGTTGTCCAAAGGAGAATTGAAAATGGACAAGTCAAAGGTAGAAGCCATATTGAATTGGCCTACTCCCAGAGTAGCAACTGAGGTGAGAAGTTTTCATGGCTTAGCTCAGTTTTATAGAAAATTCATAAAGAATTTCAGTGCTATTTGTGCACCCATGCTTGATACAATCAAAGGTGGGATAAAAATAAGGTTTCAACGGACACAAGCAACTGATAAGAGTTTTGAATTGTTGAAGAAAGCAGTAGCCACACAGCCAGTGTTAGTACTGCCTAGTTTTGATAAGTTATTCACTTTAGAATGTGATGCTAGCAATATTGCAGTAGGTGCAGTACTCAGCCAAGATAATAGACCAGTAGCCTTTTTCAGTGAGAGGCTAAATGAAGCAAAGAGCAGATACTCTTCATATGACTTGGAGCTGTATGCTCTAGTCCAGGCACTTAGAAAATGGAGGCATTATCTCTTACCTAAGGAATTTGTTGTATATACAGATAATCAAGCTTTGAGTATTCTGAACTCACAGGATAAGTTGAGCCATAGGCATATCAAGTGGATGGAGTACTTGCAGTCTTACACATTCACAATTAGGCATAAGAAGGGACAGCTCAACAAAGTAGCAGATGCTTTAAGCAGGAGGCTGCTCACAGTAATAGAGGTGCAATTAAGAAGCATAGGAATGAAAGAGTTCACAACCCTCTACAAGGAAGATGAAGATTTTGTTGAAGCATACAAGGTCTGTCAAGACTTTGAAAATCACTTTCATAGTGAATTTGCAGATTACACTTTGCAGCAGGGATTGATGTTCAAAGGTGGACAGTTTTGTGTACCAAAAGGATCCATGAGAGAGAATCTCATACAGGAGAAGCATAATGGCAGTTTGAGTGGACATTTTGGTCTGAAAAAAACATTGGAATTAGTCCAGAGGTTCTACTATTGGCCGAAGATGCACAAAGATGTCAGAAAGTATGTAGAGCAGTGTATCATCTGTCAGAAGGCTAAGGGAACTTCTTCAAATGTGGGATTGTATCAACCATTACCCATTCCTTCCAGGCCATGGGATTGTGTATGGATTTTGTAGTTGGTCTACCAAAGACTAAGACTGGTTTAGATAGTATTTTTGTAGTTGTTGATAGATTTAGCAAGATGAGTCATTTCATTCCCTATAAGGTGACTCATGATGCCAGTCATATAGCTCATTTGTTATTCAAAGAGGTCATAAGGATTCATGGACTCCCAGCAAGCATCGTGTCTGATAGAGATGCCAAGTTCATGGGACATTTTTGGAAAACTCTATGGCAGAGGCTAGGAACAAATCTATCTTTTGGATCAGCCTATCATCCACAGACAGATGGCCAAACAGAAGTAGTGAACAGGACATTGGGCAACCTGTTAAGGTGTTTGACAAAAGAATATGGACAGAGTTGGGATCAAGTCATTTATCAGGCAGAATTTGCCTATAATGACAGCGTGAATAGAACTACTGGCAAAAGTCCATTTGAGATAGTATATGGGATGCACCCTTGAGGTGTATGTGAACTTCGACATCTTGGAGATATGGAATATAGAAGTGGTCATGCAGAGGATTTTGCACAATCTATGAAGGAGATACATGAACAAGTAAAGAAGACAATGCAGGAAAATACCTAGAAAATCAAGGACAGGGTAGATGCACACAGGAGGGATGTCCAGTTTGACGTTGGTGATTTAGTCATGGTTCATTTGAACAAAGCCAGATTGTAGAAAGGAATGCCAACTAAACTGTAGATGCAACGGATTGGTCCTTGCAGAATTCTGGACAAGTATGGCAACAATGCTTACATGATTAATTTGCCAGCAGACTTGGCAATTTCACCAGTGTTCAATGTTCAGGACCTGGTACCTTATAAAGGTCCTCATTCAATAGCAGGCGGATCTAGTTTAGAGACTGAACAAACAGTAAGTGATGTGACTTTGCCACCTACACTCACACCACAGGCTGAGAGAATTCTGGATCCTCAAGTGCAGAAATAGACCAGACATGGAGTGTACATGGAGCATCTGATCAAGTGGAAATAGTTGCCTGAAGCCGAGGCTACCTGGGTTGCAGAGTCCGAGTTCAAAAAGTGGGGCATTGATTTTGCCTTGTTGTCACCGGAGGTGACTTGACTTTTTCCGCATAGGGGGAGTATGGTGCAGGAGCACCAAGTTTGGCGCCCACGCCCCATGTTGGCACCCGTGCTCATGTAAATATTCTTGCTTTGCATTTCGATGTGATGTTTTATTTTGGTGTGATGGTCTTTTATTTTCTAAGGAAGGAGAGGGACCGATAGACAAGCCTAGCATCAATGAATGAACCCAGCGTTGAACCAAAACCGTTGAACCTCATGCTGAAGGTTCAACGAGTTCACTCGGTTTAAGGTTCAACAGGTTCAAAGGAAAATGGGTTTGGTAAATAGAGTGCTGATCATAGGAAAATGTGATAGTCGCATTGAACCATTGAACCTCATGCTAGAGGTTCAACGGGTTCAATTGGTTCAACAATTATTGTAGCAAACTGGTGGTCAAATGGAGAAGCGTAGCATTGAACCGGGGTTCTTTTGGTTTAATGGACTTTATGTGCATTTGGTTTAACGGAGTGGTGAGCAACAGTGAGGAGAACCATCGGTAGCATTGAACCATTGAACCCCATTCTAGAGGTTCAACGGATTCGTTTGGTTCAATATGGTGACCGACAGTGGCGGTGAGGAGAACCGGCGGTAGGGAGTTAACAACAGCATATGAGAAGACAACGGTGTGATCGGATGTATCGGTAAACAAAGGCTGAAGTTCCACCGAAATACCAAGTCTGGTCGATAGCAGGATAGGGAGATTTCGGTGTGATTTTTGTGGCGAAGAGAAGTTCGGGGAAACAACAGCCGCGCGGGGAAAATGCAAACAGTTAGTAAAGAAAATTAACCGAATGGACAGTTACCAATACCTAACTGTCTGATAACGAAAAGAAGCCGAACAATATAAAAATAGTTTTTGCTTTGTAAATGGGTTGGAAATCTGTTGGAAGTGTTGGAAGTTTTTGGGAATGTAAGAAGGAGAACTCTCAGAAATAAAAGATTGACAGTTTGTCTGTAGAATTCTTGCATAACTCAATTTAAAGTAGAGTAGTCAGTTTATTTCTATTCTTTTGTTTCTGTTTGTACAAAATGTCTCTGTCTTGATGTCCCTACATATTCCCTGTACAGTCATGGAGGGCCATCAAGCAGAGATCTTCTTTCTTTTATTTTTGTTTGTGTTAGGGATTGGATTGTCAATGAGAGACAATAGAAACTTGTCCTAGGCGAGCTCTGCTATAGCCCAGCTAGGCATGCAAGTTGCAGTCTAAGAAGAGACAGGGATGAAAACAGAGTAGGAAGAATTGAGCACCAAGCAATCAGAACCCTGGACCCAGAGAGGAGGGTTGATAACAGGCTCAAGAAGGCTATAAGCCTTAGGAGTTGAGAATCTTGGAAATAGTGAGGACAAAGAAGAATGTCATATACCAAGAAAGTAGTGTCTATATTGAGAATAACAGACAAGTAGGCCTTTCACCTTTGTAATAGACTGTTTAGTTTGAGTTAGACATTTTGGGTAGAAAATGTCTAAGAGCACTTGAATTGGTGGGGATTTGGGGTATGGTATAGGTCTTGAAGTGTTTCAATCAAGATAGGTTTTCTATGTTTCCATAGTCCTCCCCATCAAACACCTTCTTCCACTATTTTACAGCCATAAGAAAAAGAAAAGAAAGAGGATATTGTTCAATTTCCTTCTACCCCTGAGAAGACTAAACAGAAAGACAATGTTGGACCTGATGATGAGGAGAGCTCTGGCAGCTCTGAAATCTCAGATGAAGAAGCTGAACCTCAACCTCAGCCTTTGAGGAGGTCTACACGAATAAGAAAGCAACCTAAGAGGTTTGGTTATACATTGCTTGATTCTAGTTGTGCTTTTGCTTTGCTTACTAACAGTGATGAACCTAGAACTATGTCAGAGGCTTTGGATATGAAAGATGAAGGTTCCTGGAAGGAGGCCATGGAGGATGAGATGGCTTCTTTAGAAAAGAATCAAACTTGGGACTTGGTGCCTTTGCCTGTTGGACGGAAACCCATTGGATGCAAATGGGTGTTCAAAAAGAAATTTGGTGTAGATGGCAGTGTTGAGAAGTATAAGGCTAGATTGGTTGCGAAGGGGTATTCACAAGTGGAGGGTATAGATTATGGTGAGATCTTCTCTCCCATTGCAAAGCTGACATCCATTCGATTCTTGTTATCTCTTGCAGCTGCTTATGACTTAGAGGTAGAACAGATGGATGTGAAGACAACTTTCCTTCATGGTGATTTGGAGGAAGAAATCTACATGTCACAGCCAAAGCATTACATGGTGAAAGGTACAAAAAATTTGGTTTGCAAGTTAAAGAAGTCTTTGTATGGTTTGAAGAAGTCTCCTAGGAGGTGGTACTTGAAGTTTGATGCCTTTGTGTTGTCAATTGGATTTGTGAGATTGAAATCGGATCACTGTGTGTATTATAAGTTTGATGGTGATTGTATTCTCATTGTTGCATTGTATGTTGATAATATGTTGCTCACTGGGAAGGGAAAGAACATGATTTCTAATTTTTTAGTCTCAGTTGTCAGCACAGTTTGAAATAAAAGATTTAGGGGCAGCTAGGTACATTCTAGGAATGGAAATCAGAAGAGACAGAACTAATAGAAAACTTTGGTTAAGTCAGAGTATGTGAAGACCATGTTGGATAGGTTTAGCATGGCAGATTGTAGACCATTGTGTGTTCTTGTTTCTTTGGGGACAAAGTTGTCTGTTGAGGATTGTCCAAAATCTCCTAGTGAGGTGGAAGACATGAGCAGAGTACCTTATGCTAGAGTTGTTGGCAGTTTAATGTATGCTATGGTCTACACAAGACTAGACATTGCCCAAGCAGTGGGAGTCCTTCGTCGATTTATGGCTAATCCTGGATGGGTACATTGGGATGCAGTTAAGTGAGTGTTTAGATATTTGAGGGGTACTTCCGAGTATTCGATATGCTATCATGGTAATGTTACAAGACCTCCACATTCTATTGATATTCATGGATTTGTGGACTCATATTGGCCAGGTGACATTGACAGTAGGAGATCCACCAGTGCTTATATGTTTACACTGTTTGGTGGTGCTATTAGTTGGATGAGTAAGTGACAACCTGTCGTTGCTTTGTTCATGGCAGAAGCTGAGTATATGGAAGCAACTCATGCTTGGAAGGAAGTCATTTGGCTTAAGAGATTGTGTTCAGATATTGATGTTGATGTAGTTCAGATTACGATCAGTTGTGACAGTCAGAGTGTGATTTGCCTTGTGAAGAATCTAACTTTCCATGCCAGAACAAAGCATATTGATGTATAGTTTCACTTCGTGTGAGACATGGTAGAGGATGGGAAGGTAAATTTGGAGAAGGTGGATACTTTGAAAAATGTTGTAGATGTATTAACGAAACCAGTTAGCATAGAGAAGTTCAGATGGTGTTCAGAGTCTATCGGCCTTTCGGCCTATAGCAGTTAAATCTTGTTATTCTATTGGCTCTTACAAGGTGTTCGACAAGTGGGAGAATGTTGGGAATTAACGTGTCTCAACCTTGGTAATTCCTTACATTATTTTGATTGTATTTATTTATTCATTGCCTATGATGTAAATTAATTGTAAATTCCATATTGTCATTTTGTGGGATGTGGCACAATGATGTGTCATCCTACATGGAAGATGACAACTTGTAATTTTGACCTCACATGAGGAGATAGGCGTCCCACTTTGTGGTAGGAGTCTTTTGTCATGTGTCAACATCTTGGATGTTGTGTAAGGGAATATTGACCGTAATGGTCATGACAGATTCCTATGACGAAGTTATGACATGTAAGAGTCAGAAATAGAAGCTTGTAAGATAGGTGAAGACATGTGCCGAGGAGCATCTTTGGGAAACCCAAGGTGGACTATGATATGTTGTAAGAGAATATGCTATTTATAGCCTGTGTATGATAGATTCTCTTACAACTGTAAGTTATGACAGCTATGACAGATTCTATGACGGTCGTAAGAGTCATAAGAGCATCTGTTATAGCCCATTTTGGAAATAGGTGACCCCTTTGGGATGGGAGTTGTGGACAAGTGTCAGATGCATCTTACAATGTTGACCTAGTGTCCATAGGCGTGGGTTTTGGGCCATGAGGCCAAGTTGGATGCCCATTCCAAGATAGAGCCAATTTTGCCTTGTATATTCTATATAAATAGGTGCTTTGGGGAGGAGATGTAGTATGTGATTGATAGGTACGGTTATGCTATTGGATTGACTCTAGACACGAGTATCAAAGACTATTGAAGCTTGCATTGCAAGTGTATTGTAAACCATATTCAGTTTTGATAATAAATTATGCAGGTTTCTGAGTGTGGGGCTTTTCACACGATAAGGGTTTTCCCCACGATATATCTTGTCTCTCTTCTTCTATCATCTTTCTGGTTCTATGTGTATTGCTGCAATATCTCATGTTAATGGTTTAATGTTGCTGTAATAGTTAAGATAAATTTGAATTTGCATAGCTCTCCCCTCATTAGATTAGTGTAGGAAGCGATTTCCGCACACCTAGCTTCCTTTCAAGACAATGATGGCCAACAAAATGAGAGAGAGGGATCAGAGAACATCGAAAAAATTGACATCCATGATGATGTTGAAGATGGTTATGTTTAAGAACAAGAAGACACCAATCCAGAGTTGGATGATGTTATGGAAGACAACAATATGGATGGTATACAAAATGATAATCCAAATACATCTGGTAACAATATAGATGGTCTACAGTCAGATTTCAATGATGATGAAGATGATGGAGGTCAAGATGAGGAACATATGAACATTGACAATGATACACTGGATGACATTGTAGTAGACAATAAAGTTAATGACCAAGACTTCTAAATTTTAAGAATTATTTGCAATCCATGTTTAAAAAAGGATCATTAAATTGTTGGCAATAATGTTAATTAAATGGATTGTTCAATTGTTGACTAATTACCTATTGCAATATCCTTAAATTGTTCAATATTTTGTATGAATTGTTGGCAATAATGTTAATTAAATGGATTGATTGATGTTCTTCATAACTTATTAATGGATAATCCTTATGTGATGGAAGTATTAAGTGATATAGGTCAAAGGATAAGCTCATCAAGTTCCTTAAATAGTGGGCGTTACCTTGTTTCACAAATGAAAATTTACTTTCAAGTTTGCTGGTGACTTTAGAACAGATTAAGGAGCTTATGTAATTTTGTCAATTAAATAATCCACTTCACTTAACCCAATCTGGCATATGATTTGGATTAATGTTTTCTATAAATCTTTAAACCCTGCTCCTAAAACAGAAAAACAAATTTGGATTTTGAAAATATATACAAGGGAATGATTTTCAAAAGAGAAAGACCGGTGCCTGCCACCTGAGGAATTTGTTTATCTTTAATTATTTTTCATATATATCCTTAATTGTATCTATGCCATGTTATCTTGTGATAAGTACTTGAGTAAGACCATCAATGAAATATGAAGTGGACATATTATCATCTATATTAGCTAATTGATTGCACAAATATTTCAATTTATCAACGATCTCATGTTTCTATTCATTTTCAACACTTTTAATAAAGACATCATGATCATAATATTCTTCTTCATCATTATAATGCAACATGTGATCGTCATAGGAAGTAGAAGAAAGAGGTAGTCATGTTTGCAAGGTGAGGGTTTGACCTAGTACTTTGTTGAAGGGGACATAAGGATCATAGATGTTTCTTAGGAATGCAAAATTAAAGGCATTGGGTTGTTTCCAACAAATACAAACCATAAATGTTATTACCTGATGTCCGGGTCAGTGCAAGAAGTTGGGTCCACTTTTTGGCCAAAAAGTGGAAGTGTTTTCCCTGATTTTCAGAATTTGTCACATTTGACCTAAACATTTGAGGCACTTAAAGATTGAATCATAAAAAAAGTTAGTAATATAAAATGTAGTACTCGGAGTCTAGTTTCCAAATATGTAATTTATTTTAATACCTAGATGATACAAATTAATTTACAATAAGCGTTTCTAAAAACCACTATTTAAAAGTTATTTTTTTTTACCATACCATGGACGTGTACGGCTAGCATAATTTGACCTAAATAAAAGTATTTTTTTAAATCCTTTTGGAGAAAGATGTGTAGTACAGTGAAGTTTGATGAGGATATTTTTTTATAATTTTTTTCCAAATATTTTTTTTTATTAATTTTTTATTGGCCCTAATTTCTGTTTTTGAAAACCCTCATGTACGACCAACATAATTTGAGCAAAACTAATCATAAAATGAATTTTTTTTTCATTGTTTAAAGAATGATGTCTAGATTGATGACATAGAATTTTTTTTTCAAAAAACTTTAAAAATTAAAAGTTATTAAAAAAATACAAATGCCTGTCATTTCAAGTTTTTTGACCAATTTGCTCATAAATTAAATAATAAATAGAAAAGCAAGTCTAATAAAAAAAATTACATATTTGAAAACTAGACACTGTCATCTGTAATGGGTTTTAATTTCATAAAAAGATTCAGAAAAAAATGTCATCAGCCATATAGGTAAACTCAGTCTTTTCTCTTGGCAAGGGGTTGGCTTACCCTGCCTTTCCCAAGCCTTAGCTTTTAGGAATGTGTACCCGTTCTAAAATAGGTACGTGTTATGAATGGGTACTCGTTCCTTTTGTGTTGGAAAAAAAAGTGCAGATTTTTTTTTTCAAATTTAAATATCTAAATAGAAACGGGTACCCGTTCCTAAGCGGGTACTCGTTTAGGCTCAGGCACCCGTTCCTAAATGGGTACCCATTTTTGTCAAGATTTTTGTTTTGCCCGCGACTTCCCCTCTATGTGGACCCAACTTCTTGCACTTACCTGTCCATCTGTTTACCGCCCACCCACAAATGTTATGAATGACCATCGCGAGATAGCGGTGGCTTACAACCACTACACTTCTATTTCATCCTTTACCACCAAACCGCAAATGCTTAGATTGACCCCTGTGGGACCGCGGGAAATTATTACCTGATGTCCTTCTATTTACCGCCCAACCGCAAATGTTATGAATGACCATCGCGGGACGGTGGGGCGAAAATCAATTACGTTCTCCTCTTGCCACTCTACTGCGGGCCTCAATTGAAACCCTTGCGGGGACATGGTAAGTGTTATTACCTCAATGCCACTGGTTACTTTTCAAACCTTCGCGAGACCACGAGAAGAGACTAACACCGCCAAGTGTGAGATGAACACCACCAAGCTGCAAGCGTCAGATGAACCGTCCACGGGGTAGCGGTAGCTTCTTCATATCACCTGCTTCCTATGACCAAGCCGCAAACTGTTCTTTTATACTCTGTGGGAATGTGGTATGTGCCATATTTCATTCCTCTTGTTCCCGCATAACCGCAAAAGATAATCAATTAACCTGTGGGACAACGGTAATAAACAAAAACACTCATATAGTCAAAAATAGTCAAGATTGTTTCACAATGGCCATGATATATATGTATTTATTTAGTTGTGGGGGAATGTTGGGGGTGATTGATTTAATTAAATAAATGTGGATTTATTTAATTAAGGATGAGACTTTAGAGGAAGGGTTAATATTTAATTAATGTCAGAAGAACGATTAGATTTATTAATTAAATAGTGTGACTTATTAAACTGATATTAGGAGGAATGATCAAAGTGGTTAATTAAATAAATACGATTTATTTAATTAACATTGTAAGAGGAGATGTGGGATAGATCTAGTGTGATGTTAGGCCATGGTAAGATTTAGGTGTCTACATTTCTAACAGTGCATTAGTTTTTGGGTCGATGAATATTGATCACAATTTATCTTTGGTAATTTTTTCCTTCACCATATCATGAGACAATTTTGAGGAATGAAATTGATGACAAATTTCTCTATGGGTTGCCCATGTATTTATTTTCCTTCACTATTAAGATAGATTGAATTAGGAATAGGAGAGCATCAAATAAGGATCAAACTACTGAGTGCAATCATGATTATGTTATTGGATTTCAAACTTTGTCAACAAAGATACATTATCAAATTCCTAGTGATGATTTTGATACACTATCAAATTCTTAAGTCTAATGCACTTAAATACCGATCTCATCCTTCAAATTTTCAATAGGAAAATTCAGTTTTCAAAAGGGTGAAAATAAGCAAGAAAATCAACAAAATGCTCACCATGTTGTTAATTTACAGTCAACTTCAGATGTTATTTCATCTAATTCCCAAGGTAAACTAATGAGGGACAATCCTATATTATCTATTAATGTAATTAATAAGATCATAGAATACATAAAGGAAAATAGATATGTAAACCAAAACACATTCAAATATAGAAGGGTTCTAACATATATGTCGCTTCTATTCAAAATGAACAAAGGAAATATACACAGAGGTAAGATGAAAATTTGTTGTATATACCTCGCTTTTACTCTACAAAATGTACAAAGTAGGCATTTGTTCAAGAATACCATCAATTATTCTACATGTAGATGTTGACAAATATCCAACATATTGTATGGTGCATTTCTTATATGGATGGGATGAGAACAAATGTACTCAAACTTGTATGGTCATGCCAACGAATAGATCATTGTGGCATATTGTGGCGTACGTGGTGTTGGTTCTCAAAAACGCAGGCTTTAGGCCACAAGAGGTTGTCAATCTCTTGATACGTTTTTGGTCAACAAGACAGGGTTTGTGTGTTAGGACCCCCTTATCTTTTGGCTCTGCTAGACCTAGGTGGGTATACCTATGTAAATGAGGCAGAATTAAACTATGTGTTTCCTAATCTAGCAATCTATCCACAATGGCAATTGGAAATGGAAAGATATAGTTCTAATTTGGTATAAATTGTATAAGAAATATCAAGGTAAATCCTATGTTTAATTGATATAATGTTTTAAGTAAAATGAAACAGGTGAGACCAGTGCCTTGTTGGGTAAATGGAGTCAAATGAAAATCTACGATGGCTTATACTTGGTAGTAATTCTAACTATTTGGCACAATAATATTGGTTAATAACTTGTATAAACATGCAAGGAAATAATTGACAGACTCTTCTTAATAATCCAACTGACACAACCAAGTTACTTGTAATTTATCAAAAGGATTTTTAATCCCTACTTGAAGGAACCAATTGAATAAATCATATAAAAATAGTAGATGATATCAACTTGGAGATAGAATGCCAACCCTAATTAAGTGGTTCTTCTTACTGATCCAATTAATACTCCTAGATTACTGTGATTGACTAGAAGGATTTAATTCCTTTGAGGAAACCAATTAATCATATCACACAAATACAACAAGTGTGCATTGATAAACTGAGTATATACTTGATACATCAATTTTAATAATAAGGAAGCACTAAAATGGAGACAACCAAATAATTGAATAACTTCAACAAACAATTGATACGAATATGGCACCACAGAATCAGAGATTTTCCATTAACTTCTTCAAAATTATGCTTGCAATATGGTCTTTGAGTTTGTAAATATTATGGAACTTTTCTACTATCTACCACTACTCCCTTCTCCCCCTCTTTTTATCGGGTCTTGGTCTCTCTTTTTATAGGAGAGGCAAACAAGCTTCAGACCCATTACAACAGAAAAGACATAATTGTTCATAACTATTAAGAAAACACTTTTAAACTAACAAGTTTTAAGAAAATATTTTTAATTAGAAAGACCAATCTGTTATTCACCGAATAGAAACCCATGACCAATCAAGGCCTAAGCAAGGCATTCTATTTTCTGATGTGGTATCTCCTCTTCACATTCAATCTTCTTCAGAACCCAAATATGTTTCTTGCCATTCACTTATTTTCAGATCACTAGGCCACTTAAATTCCTGTGCGGCTGTAAAGCTTACAAGATGGCTTTTCCATATGTTGTCCAAGGGGTTCCTGATGTCCACCACAAACTTTGTGTATCCATTGTCCAACACGATAATTCCATCGAGTAGAGTATGGAACTCAGTGAGTTTAATTTCCGCATCATTCTATACATGTGCCAAACATTTAGGAATCATCTAATCAAACTCTTCTCTCCATTCATCTACACCCTTCAATTGGTTATCATCTTTGAGGATTGATGGGCTGAAACAACATTTGATGGAGTCAAATGTACTCCTCTTACCTTCCACTTTCCTTTTTGTATCTACCAAATACTGATACTCCTCAATTATGCTTTTCACCATTTCTCATGTAGGCTTGAGCCTTGATTGGGCATCTAGATCTCTGTGTGTGGCTTTGCATAAAGTAGTCAGTATGTGGAAGGTAGGTTACCATCTCTTTTGAAGCTTTTCAAGAATGGAAGAATTAGTGTTTATTTGTTCCAGAGCTTTGATCAGATTGCTGAATTGTTCATGTACCCCATTTATTTTGTCTTTCAATATATCAACTATGTGCTTTAATATCTTGTTCAGTATCTCTATGATGTGATTTTTGACATCTTCCTCATTATGCTTTTTCAGCTTATCAATTTCCTCTTTCATTTGCTGGATCTAGGGATCCTCCGTATGGACTGGTGGGTTATAGGAAATTAATTCATCTCCCCTTACTGTGGTGGCTTGTTGCAACCGTTGTTTCAACTTTTTATTCTCAATGAACAATTTGTTCACCTCATCATTAGATAGCTTTAACCTTTTCTCATATTCATTAATTTTCTTTTCCATGTTTTCTACCACATCTCTAGTGAACATTGCAAAATGCATGGTTATGGTGGCAGCTTCAGTAGGAGTTGTGTCTCTCATAGTTCTAATCATGGTTGACCCCCTCATTTCTTATACTACATCAAGGAGCCGAGGCTTCCTTGTGTTCTTTTGCTTTGTCCATAGGGCAAGTGTTTGGGTAGTAGGGTTATACCCTACTGAGACACCTTCCTCTGAATCAAATTCTGCAACTAACATGGGGTCATCTTGTGCTCTGATCTGATCCAAAAGAAACATTTTGGACAACTCCATCCCTAGTATAATCAACATATCACTTTTCAACACCATTTCTCTTGCCTCCTGGGAAGTGACATTAATATTATCAATATTCAATTTTGCAAATGTCTGAGCCTAGATTTCAACCTATTTTGACTCATCATCTCCTATAAGATTAATCTTCAACTTTTCATCAAATTGTTTCATTTTCATTTTGATCTAGAAATCTCTAGACTCATTGTTGTGCATAAAATTATCATCCTCTATGAATCTTAGAGAGGCCACTACCCTCTCATCCTCTTGAATCTCATTAGTTCCCTCCTTTGATAGCCTGACCTTTGGATCATGAGGCTTTTGACTTTTGTGTTGTTCATTTGCCTCTTTCAGTTCAGTCAAGGCCCAGACTGCTTCTTGTTCTTCATTATCACTTGAATCATATTCCACTAATGGCTCCATCTTCTATTTTTTGGCCTATGGCTCATGAGTGGGAGATGGAGGGGATGGACGTGTAGGTGATGGGGGTTATATCTGAGATGTGGATGTTTCATGTGATGGTTGGTAGGGTGTGGGCAATCGAATGAGCCCCTCATCTTGGGCCATTTTGTATAATTCATCAAATTTACTCAAAATCATTTGCATTCTTTTTAGAAGGTTGGGTTCATCTGCAAAAAAGCCTTTGAAGCTTATATCTTTTTCCTTCTTCTATTTTTCCCACGTCATCATTGCATTCCACCTTTTTCTAGCCTGTGTTACATCAACAAAATACACCAAATTCCTTATAACATCCTCTCCAGAATCAAATCCATGTGAAATAGCCTTCTTCATCAATAGGGTTCTTCTGATCATATTGATGTGACCCTCTAGGTCACATACTCTTCATGTTCCATGTTTGAGGGAGTAATTAACCCTTATAAACCTCTACACTTCTTCGAGCATACCTAACCCAATGGCCAACTCTTCAAACATAGTTAAGTCAGGCAAAAATGTGCCTTTCCTTTGATTTTTCATCAAGTCATGTTCATCTGCCACATAAACTCCAGGAAACACACTCTTGTAGGTACAAACTTAGGTAAAATGTGTGGTGCTTGGTTGCACCCACATACTCTGATAATAGTGTGTTGTGGCATAAGGAACCAATCAGCATAATTATGAGTATAGCCTTGGTCTAGCCCATACTGCACAGGCCTCATTACCTTCATCAATGAGTCAGGCATTCTTAGTGTTGGGTAACCAAGAGCAGCAATCAATCTGACAGCAAAATCATCTCGAAACACTACAAAATCACTTTTTGTACACCTGTTATCCCAAATGTAGCACCAGTTTTGCATAGGGAGTCTAACTCCTCTTTCTCATGTACACAATTGCATCCTTGTAGTCCACTTTATTTCATTCTGATACATAATTGACACAATAAAGAATATTTTCTGAAAGTAATAGGGGCCTTGGCTTCCCTAACTTGTAGCAAACCTTCATGTATTTGTTCTTCAATCACAGATGCAAAATCAAATTCTACATTTGATTCAGAATGTTGAATTATCATAGCCATTCTCATCAACCCTATTTACATTTGCTCCTTTGCATGTATCCCCAAAACTTGACACAACGCATAATAGGTATTCTTGAAATAAACTTTGAAAGGTTCCATTTTGGAAGAAGGAATAGAGAGCCTTCTGTTATCATCACCCCTCTTCATGTGTAAGGGGAACTCATCAATTCGATATGTTCTCCTCAACCTCTTATATTCTTGTTTAAGTTTCACTAAGTTCACTTCTGTTACAACTTGTTTATTGAGGTTGAAACATTTGATAATGGCATCTCTATTGATATCCACTAAGCACTCACCATTTGGAAGCTTCACAGTTTTGGTTGGGGCATGGTAACTGTGGGCAAGGGCTTTAATCAGCTCAACGTCAATGAAAATGTTGGGAACAATTAATTTAGCCAAATCTAGGGCCCATGGGTTTGATGTTGGTTCTTGGTCATTCCTTTTTAGATAAAAGTACCAGTAGAGGTTCCATCTTGATAGAGGTACATAGGGGTCCCTACAGCCTTGAGCTAAGTCTCTAAAAACCTTTTTAGAACCTCTGTCAGTTGAGCTAGGCAACAATGAAAGCAGAGGGGATTGCAATAAAGACTTACTGGTTTTGGCTTCATCCTTCTTAGTTCCTAAGTCTTTTTAGGTGCCATTTTATGAAATTCACAAGAAATGATGAGCAGAGCTTACCTAGAAAAATTGCCTTGAAGAATTCTCTTTACTCCCACGGTTTGAGCTACTATATAATTTGTCTTCTGCTACTATGAGTAAGAAATCTTAATTTGTTTCATGTATTTTCAAGACCAAGACGCATTTACTTCTATCTCATAGATTCACACGATGCAAATCTTCGTGTTGAGCTTAAATCCTCATATTTTGATGTTGATGTGATTGGTATGCTTTAAATAACCCAACGGCTTGATTATCACACTATCGTAGGTTAGGTTTGGCCCCCCGAGGTATAGCGGTATAGTGCGTAGTGTATAGTATTAACTCTTCTTACCGTCATACCGCGGGCTATTTGAGAATGTTCTGCGGTAAGGAGGTATGATATGGGTATTATGAAGGCTAGCCACTGTGATAGCGGTATCGCGGTAAGAGGCAAAGATGACTTTATGAATGGTAATAACATAATTTATTATGGAAAAATAAGAGTGGGGGTCATGGATACACAAATAAAACACTCAAAACTTTTATGAAAATTTTGGTTCCAATACGTGGACATCACGACCATGTGTCAGATGCATACAGTGCCAATTATATGATCATGTTTTGTAGTACAAATGTCATTAGGTGGCACACGTGTATGGAAGCATAACATGTGGTTGTTGATGTTCCATGTGTTTAACTAGCCACCAACATGCGTAGAAATGTGTATAGCCACACTATCTAGATCCTTGAAGATTTGTAAACCCTAAATAATGCCCCTAATAACCCTAAACCCTAACCCCTAACCCCTAAACCATAGACCCTAAATAATGCCCCTTATAAGCCCTAACCTGACCCTGACCTGCCATAAACCCTAAACCCCTAAATCCTAAACCACAAACCCCTAAACCCTAAATAGTACTAAACCCAAGCAACCCTAAACCTCTATCTCCCTATCTCCCTATCTAGCTCTGTCTCTATCATTCCTCTACCTCTCTGTATCTCTCCCTATGTCTTTGGCCATGTCCCTCACTCTCTATATCTCCCTATTGGTCCTCGCTCTCTGAACACTAAACCCTAAACCTCTAAACCTTAACTCCTGAACCATAAACCCTAAAGTACCCTAAATATGCCCCTAAACAATAAACCATAAACCCTAGTAAACTCTAAACCCTAAACTTGAGCAATGCTAAACTCATAAACACTAAATAATGCCCCTAAAACCTGACCGCTAACCCCAAGCAACTCTCTGTCTTTGCCTCTGTCTCTCTCTGACCTATATATTATCTACCAGCTCCTAGCTAGTTAAATCCTTTTCCTGTCTTTCCTAGTTTCCTTTTCCTTTCCAATTTCCCTTTAGATCCCTGCACCAATTTTTCCCTATTTTATTATTTTCCACCTCTTCTCTCATCATTCGATATTCCCATCCAATGTACTTTAGTTTTATCAGCTTGTTTCCATTTCATCTGGCTGCCAATCTATATCCTCATCCCTCTTTTCATGTCCTAGTTTTCTTGTTTCCGTTTGCTTTGTTGATAAGGGAGACAGGTAGAGAGAGAGAGAGAGAGTCCTATAAGTTTTCCATGGTTGTTCATTAATGATATATATAGGAATGATAGGGGGCCAAGAGAGGAAAGAGATAGAGAGATAGCGAGAGATAGATAGGTAGAGAGAAATAGAGAGGAGACATATCATAGGGAGAGATAGAGGAGATAGAGGGGAGAGATAGGGAGATAGAGAGTGATCACTAGAGAGAGAAAGGCAAGAGATAGGGAGAGATAGATAGGTACGTAGAGTCGAGAGAGAGGAGATAGATTGGGAGAGATAGAGGAGATCACAGTCGAGTGAGAGATAGGGAGATAGAGAATGAGTGAGATGTCTAGAGAGATAGGGAGAGAGATTGAAAGGTAGAGGGATAATAGATAGAGAGAGGGAGATAAGGGAGAGATTATAGGGAGATAGAGGTTTAGGGTTTAGGGGTTATGGGTTAGGGGTTAGGGATTAGGGGCATTATTTAGGGTTGAGGGATTTAGAGAGAGAGAGAGAGACTTATTTTGACATGCAACCGTAAACCGTGAATAATGCCCCTAAACCTGAGCAACCCTAAACCTCTAAACCTCAAAATAATGCCCCTAAACCCTAAACCCTAACCCCTAACCCCTAAAACATATATAAACCCTAAATAATGCCCCTAACCCCTAACCCATAAACCCTAAACCTAAGAAACCCTAAACCCTTAATTAATCCTAAACCCCAAACCCCTAAACCCTAAACACTAAACCCAAGCAACCCTAAACCTCTATCTCCCTAGCTATCTCTCTATCTCTATCGTTCCTCTACCTCTCAATCTCTCTCCTTGTGTCTCTGGCCATGTCCCTCACTCTCCATATATATCCCTATAATCTCTTCCAGCTATGTCTCTAGCCATGTACCTCACTCTCTATATCTCCCAGCTATTGGTCCTCTCTCTAAACACTAAACCCTAAACCGTGAGCCCTAAATAATGCTCCTAAACCTTAACCCCTAAACCCTAAACTCGAGAAACCCTAAACCCCTATATATCTCCCTATCTCTAATATTGTCCCTCTATCAGCTCTCAATCCTTCTCCCTATCTCTCTGCAGGATATATATCTCGCTCACTCTAGGAGTCTATCTCCCTACTGGCCATGTCCCTCACTCTCCATATATATCTCCATAATCTCTTCTAGATATGTCTCTAGCCATGTACCTCACTCTCTATATCTCCTAGCTATTGGTCCTCTCTCTAAACACTAAACCCTAAACTATGAGCCCTAAATAATGCTCTCTCTCTCTCTCTCTCTCTCTCTCTCTCTCTCTCTCTCTCTCTCTCTCTCTCTCTCTCTCTCTCTCTCTCTCTCTCTCTCTCTCTCTCTCTCTCTCTCTCTCTCTCTCTCTCTCTCTCTCTCTCTCTCTCTCTCTCTCTCTCTCTCTCTCTCTCTCTCTCTCTCTCTCTCTCTCTCTCTCTCTCTCTCTCTCTCTCTCTCTCTCTCTCTCTCTCTCTCTCTCTCTCTCTCTCTCTCTCTCTCTCTCTCTCTCTCTCTCTCTCTCTCTCTCTCTCTCTCTCTCTCTCTCTCTCTCCAAACTTGAGCAACCCTAAACCCTAAATCCAAGCAACTCTAAACCTCTATCTCCCTATCTCTATCATCCCTCTCTCAATCTCTCTCCCTATGTCCCTGGCCATGTGCATGTGCCTCACTCTCTATCTCCCTATCTCTCTCCATAGTCTCCTATATATCTCCCTATCATTCCTCTCTCTCTATAAACCCTAAACCCTGAACCTCTAAACCTAAACCGCTAACCCCTAAACAATAAACCCTAAACCTATATCTCCCTATCTCTCCCCTCTCTCCCTATCGCCTTTGTCCCTCTACCTCTCAATCTCTCTCCCTATGTCTTTGGCCATGTCCCTCACTCTCTATCTCCCTATCTCTCACCTCAGTCTCCTCTATATCTCCCTATTGGTCCTCTATCTCTCTCTACACCCTAAACCTCTAAACCTTAACCCCTAATCCCAAAACCATAAACCCTAAACCCTAAATAATACTCCTAAACCCAAGTAACCATAAATTAGGCGCTCAATTAGGCGCTACATAAGGCATTAACACGGGCGCTACAACAGGCACTAAAACAAGTGCTAAACCAAGTGTTAAATGTGGTGCTAAATTAGGCACTACAGTAGGAGCTAAAGTAGGTGCTAAGTTAGGCACTAATTTGCACCTAATTTAGTGTCGACTTGTTCTGGTCGACGCCAAAAACAATGCCATCCCAATAAATAGCACCGACTTTTTCAAAAAAATGGAGAAAATACATTAAAACAGTGGGTGGAAGCAAAAAACAAAGCAAAAAAGGGAGCTAATCACATGGATTTGTTGTAGTGGCTCCAAATAATCTGGAGGAAAGAAGCCTGGGAGGGAGATCTACCCATACTACTCCAGAACTCAACAAGGGAAGAAGCATGAATGCAAGGATATTTCCAAACACCCCACCAAATGTAATATCCCTTGACAATTCGGACCTCAATTTGTTGATTAGAGGCTCAAGGAATATCGTCAAACACTTTGCATACCACCTCTTAATTTGCTGTCTCTGTATTTTTTCAGTTTGCTTGCTTGCTTGGAATGGTTTCAATTGAAGTTAAATTGCTTGCAAATTAAAGCTACAATATCTAGGCAATGGTTTAAGGTGAAAATGCAATTCTTTTTAACCTTTCTAAAACAAATACTTGAACTCTATATGAAGAATGTGCACCTACAGCCAAATAGCATTTTTACAAACACTTGGCATGCATACTATTATGCTAATCATGAAGGATATTAATATGCACATTACATCAAATAGATGGCCTATAACTTATCACTCCTTTATTGAGATATATTGTCTAATACAATGCTGATATGAATGGCCAAGACTTTTGGCTTTACAACTCCTAAAATCTGAGAACAAATGACAACTATGAAACAATGCTGATATGAATATGCTAACTCATGAAAGAACCTAGAAATGTAAGCTGCTATGAATCGATGATGAAGATGAAGGAATGGCAGCCCTCAAAATAGCTCATAAACATCCCTCTCAAGCCCAAATCGTGCCTCTTCAAGTGTAGCACCCAGCCTACTCATCAACCAAGGAAAGGAGTCCCTTCCAAACCCAAATTGAAACCTTCTCCCAGTGGCCCTGTACTATAGTGCTACTGTTCATGGCACTGTAGCAATCACTGTAGCGTACTATAGAAAACACGGTAGCGTACTGTAGCAAACACTGTAGCGAGACACTGTAGCAAATACTGTAGCGATCACTGTAGCGTACTATTCATGTCACTATAGCAGCACTATTCACAGCACTGTAGTAGCCAATAGAAAAACTTCTGATATACAAATTAATACCTCCAAACCCTTGGTTAATACTACAGATTTAAGCACAAATGAAAGGACTGAAGTATCCCTTCCAATTTGCAACCCTTCGGAGGATATTTTACCACCTCAGTTATGCTAATCTATGGGAGTTTTCATTCCCAAAGACCAAATATGCAGAAACCCTTGGCTCCACAAAACTCATCAAATGCAAATGACAATAATCGAATGCCTGGAAGCTTGCTTTGCCCCTTCCTTTATACTTTTTCAATCCCACTTCAAGAAGCTTCTAGAAAAATAATATTATTTTATTTTAGTGACTTTATGTAATAATATTTATTTAAGTCACTTTATTAAATTAATTAAATATAAGGTCACTTTATAATATTTATTTATTTAATAACCTTACAAATAATTAATTTAATTATTATCTCCCTTATTTTTCCCATCCAACTGAATCCAAGAAACCAACCATTGACCAGGTGACTGCCTCAAGAAGACCCCCTAACCCTGTACATTAGCCTACGAGGGTCAAGAATAGGCTAAACCATCCACAAACAACATCAGCTAAAAAGGGGACATTACACCAAAGATGCCAAAGCAACATAGAGAAAGAACAACATAAAAACAAGTGGGTAGAATCCTCCTCATTGCAACTGCACAGAATGCAAATAGAAGGGCCCTAGAATCCTCGCTTCCACAAATTGTCCAAATTCAAACATCTATTCCAAGATAGAGTCCACGCAAAGCAATTACACTTTGGCCATGCGAACTTATTCCACACATTTTTCCACCAAAGAACCTCCACCCCACCACACTTACGAACCAACAACAACTGATACCCGCTAGCCACAGTGAAAACACCCTTAGGATCCGGACTCCAGGCAAGAATATCCTTATCCCTAAGATAGATGCATTGTCTACCAGCCAAAATATTTTGAAGATCAACACGGTCCACCTTTGAGCCAACCGCAAGCCAGTCGTAAGGATCCTTCCCCCTAGCCACCTTTGTCTGCCCATAGGGAAAGGAAACCTTAAAATCAATCACCCTTAACCAACCAACCTCCAAGAAGCGCTAGCAAAGATTCAACAAATTAGGATACTGATGCAAAATGGGGGGAAAATCATCCCAAGAATTAGACCGAAAGAGGGCCTCAGCCCCCTATTACATATCTAGAACAATCCCTCCTTGATCAACATAGCCCCTTTCTTAAGAGTACACCAAATCACAGAACCCTTCCCAACTAGAGGGTAGCAGGGAATCTCCTACTTTGGAACCCCCCGAAGGTACTTGTGAGAAAATCCTAGCCCAAATATGATCCTATTCTAAACACCACCTCCAATAAAGCTTTGCATCCAACGCCAATCCAGCCAAATAGGACTGCTTCGGACTACACACAGTATCCCACTTCACAAGGCTCCACTTAGAAGAAGACAAACTACCAGCCCATAAGAACTGTCTAGCCAAAGAATCTAGATCCTTCACAAACCCAATTGGAGCCAAATGGAGCATACACCTATAGATGGGAAGAGCCTACACCACAGATTTAAGCGGATGAACATGCCCAGCAAAGGACATCCATCTATGAGTCCAATGGTTAACCTTCGCACGAAACTTGTCCAAAATACTCTACCAAGATCCCCTAGAAAGCATACCAGAAGAAATAGGAATGTCAAGAAATGTTAAAGGGAGAGAACCAATCTAAAACCTCAAAATATGAGCAATCCTCTGCTGAATAGGCTACAGAGTATTGAAGAAGAAAATGGAAGATTTATCTTCATTAATCTTTTGACCAGAAGCAGCAAGATAAGTATCTAAGACCTTGTGCAAATTTGTGGCTTCGCTGACCTTAGCCACACCCATCAAAGAAGTATCATCCACAAATTGCAAGTGAGATTGAGGAGGCAAACCATTTCCCACCCCCAACACTGAAGAAGACCCAACTCCACATTACACTACAGCAATCTTCCCAAACCTTCAGCAAGGATAATAAATAAATAAGGAGAAAAAGGATTCCCTTGACGAAGGCCCCTAGAAGCACCAAAAAGAGAAGAAGGCTCACCATTTATCAGCATTGAAAAGGAAGTGGAGGTGACACAACACATAACCCACTGGACCCATTCCTCAGCAAAACCAAAGGCAGTAAGAACTTTACGTAAGGACCACTTAACTCTATCATAGGCCTTTGCCATATCCAGCTTAATGAACATAGCCTTTTCTTTGGAGGATGCCATAGAATGAATAGATTCAGTAGCAATGACCACTCCATCTAGGATTTGCCGATCTACCACGAAGCCACTCTATTCCTCAGAGATAATCCATCTAAGCCATCGCTTCAACTTTTCAGCTATCAGCTTAGAAATAATTTTATAAACCACATTGCAAAGGGAAATAGGCCTAAATTGACTCAGCCGATCCACCCCCTCACATTTGGGAATGAGAGCAAGGAAGGTAGAGTTCAAAGCCCTCAACATTTGCTCATTCCTCTGAGGCTCACGAATCAACTCCAAAAGCTCCAGCTTAATGATATCCCAAAATTCTTGAAAGAATTCAAGAGTAAAGCCATCAGGGCACGGGGCTTTCTATTTCTTCATTTCAAAAATAATAGCCTCCAATTCATCCAGTGAAATGTGGCCCAACAGATGCTCATTCATCTCCCTAGTAACCAAGGAAGGAATACAAGACAAAACCTACTTTTCTTCTACCAAAACATCTTGTGAATCCTCACTAAATAAGGCAGCAAAGAATTGCGAAGCTTCTCTAGACATATCATGCAAAGAAGATAATTTTTCACTCCTGTCATTCACCAGAATAGGAATAGAGTTACCATGTCTCTTGGCTTTCACTGAATTGAAGAAGAAAGAAGTGTTTTTGTCCCCCTCTTGTAACGACTCAACACGAGCCTTTTGTTTCCAATAGATTTCCTCACGCAACTTGCACTCTTCCAAAGCTTGCAAAGCCCTCGCCTCTTCCTTGAGTAAATTTTCTGAAAGACCCAACTCCCTTATCTCCCGGGTAATGACATCCAAGTCAGCTTGAGCTGTAATCTTAGCATGAAAAATATTTCCAAAACATTGCATGTTCCACCGTTTGAGCTGGTACTTCACATATTGCAACATTTTAGCAAAAGACTACATCGTAGTGCCATGAGCGGGTCTCCTCATCTACCACCATTCAACCACATATTCCTGCAAAGAAGGATCCCTTAACCACATAAGATGGAACTTGAAAGAGGGAGACTGAGCAACATGAGCTGAAGTAGTAGATAATTTAATAGGCCAATGATCCTAGCCCTCCAATCCAAAATCTCAGAACTAGTAGACCACAATCCTCCAATCCAGAAACAGGAAACCAAGAAATGGTCAAGTCTCTCTGCAATACAATTCTCCCCCAACCTCCTATTGTTCCAAGTAAACTGACCATTCCGGGGCTTGATGTCAACAAGATTCAAGGCAAAAATATTATCATGAAGTAGGAAAGTCAAGGGCTCCAACCTCGCAAGACCACCCTTCTTCTCATCTAAATCAATAATGGCATTGAAATCACCAGCAATAGTCCAAGGCAAAAAAGGAGCAAGGCTCTGAATAAAATTAATATGAGACCACAAGTACTACTTACTAGGATAATCAGTAGGCGAATAGATGTTTGACAAAAGAAAAGTTTCCCCCATCTCCAAGCTTGAATCGACTGCAAAGATAGATGACTTAGAGGACATCCACCAAAGAGGACGAATCTTCAAAGGATTCCATAAGCAAGCCACACCCCCAACATTACCATGAGCCCCAATACACTGACATTCACCCCATCCCCACAACTTCAGAATCAGACCAACCATACTCTCAACAGACAACTTAGTCTCATGTATAAAAAGAGCATCAGCAGATGAATTCTCACCAAATCACGAACAACCTTTTGTTGAGGGCCACTGTTCAAGCCCCTTACATTCCATGAGAGGATGATCATTTTGTTAGACTTAGGGCACACAACTGAGAGGGGGGGTGAATTAGTTGTGCAAAACTTTCTCCAATTTACACACTTAAATCTTCTTGGTGATTAGCAGTATATTAAACATGAAACATAATGCATTCAAATCAAAAGCAGAAACTCATCAACACATAAGACACCAATATTTTGATGTGGAAAACCCGGTTAAGGGAAAAACCACGGGGTGATTAACCCAAGATTGTATTCTCTGTTAGAAGAATAGAAAGAACAAAATGGCACATGCCAATTAGGGCTCACTGCCCGAGCACACTGCTCACAAGAGGCTCACTGCTTACAAGAGATACACTGTCTACAAAGAAATAAGTATCACCTTCATGAACTGGAGAATAGCATCTTCACCATGCTTGAATCAATTCTGTTTAAGCTCAATACTTCTGCTCTGCCTTTCGCTCTCCTCCTCGCTACCACATCTACAAAAACACACTTTAGAATGACTTCACAATCCCTTATTTATACAAGGTATCAACTTAGGAACAATCATCTAAGTCAGCAAACACCTACAAGAACATTCGCAAGATGTGTAATACATCTGGTCGGCCAGTCTTAGGAAGAACACCAATATCCGGTGGTTATTCTTCAAATGCAAACTCTAACTTCAATGCGGACCACCAACATGAACTGGACATGATCCAAAGATCACCACAACCTTTCCTGAATCACCAAGAACATCCGCACTTCATCTACTTACTGGAATTCTTCTCTCCTTCATCCAGAACTTCAAGAACACAGTCTGTCATCACTGTCACAAAGGAATAGGAGCTTTCGGACCTTCAAACCACGAACCAATCAAGTTGACACTTCACAAGGACTTCCTCAACACTCCCTCAAATCTACAGAATGGGATAATGCATTTCCGGATCTCACCAGACCTATCTGTGTCACTCTGTCCCCTTTGAACACCTGTCAGAACTGGTTTTACTTGAGCGACCATAACTTCTTTAGATCTTCATGCGGACCTCTGAAAACTTGACTGGATCATTTCAAGACTTATATCTACAAACCCTTTAAACTGCATCCTCTGATCCTCAACCTATCTTGGACTTTTACCTTGTTGTCATCACTGTTCTTCACTGTTCCTGATTGAGACTAATTTTCTCAATATCCTCAGCACACAGCTCATCCAATCCTTCTTATTACTACAACATGAGTATGTTGACATCAATGACAACACCGATTAGACCCATACTTGCAATAATCTCCCCCTTTGTCATTGATGGCAACATATGATGTGAAAAACCATCAAGACAAGAACTTCTCCTTACTGTCACAACTCCCCCTATCAGCAACAATTATTCACATGTCTTCTCTTCCTTTAATGCTCCCCCTTTGATCATCGACCACTTTTTTTTCACATGTCTTTTCTCCCCCTTTGACATCAATGGCAAAGGGCTCATACTTGCAACTCCATCACTTCAGAACATACCAGCTGCTCCCCCTGAGTAGCAGCTCCCCATCATCAATCCGGATCATAAGATATGACTGTGATATCCACCGGATTGATGCACATCAGTGCATCCTAGTTCAACACCGGAGGGGCAATAACCCCTAACTTCTCCCTGAGGTACTCAAAAGAGTCCTTGGGAAGAGGTTTAGTAAAGATATCTACAATCTGATCCTTGGAGGGCACAAACTCTAGTCTGACTTCATCCTTGTTCACTTGCTCTCTCAGAAAGTGAAACTTGATAGATATATGCTTAGTCTTAGAATGCAACACTGGATTCTTAGAAATATTTATTGCACTTGAATTATCACAGAAGATTGTGATAGGCTCCTCATACTCTACTTTAATATCTCTTAGCATCTGCTTCATCCACAAAACTTGAGTGCAACTACCTGCTGCTGCAATGTATTCTGCTTCAGTTGTAGACAGAGATATTGCCTCTTGTTTCTTGCTTAGCCAAGAAACCAATCTCTTTCCCAAAAAGAATGCTCCACCACTGGTACTCTTCCGGTCATCCACATCCCCTGCCCAATCTGCATCTGTATATGCATGAAGAGAGAAATCATTATCTCTAGGATACCACAAACCATACTCAACTGTCCCTTTTAGATGTCTAAAAATCCTCTTGATTGCCATGACATGAGATTCTCTGGGATTAGCCTGGAATCTAGCAACAAGACCAACAGCCTGCATTATATCTAGTCTAGTTTGAGTGAGATACAACAATCCTCCAATCATTGATCTGTACTTTGTCTGGTCTACCTTAAGAGAGTCATCATCTTTACTCAACTTACATCCGGTTGCCATGGGAGTATTCATTAGCTTTGAATCTTCCATCCCAAATTTCCTTGACAATTCTTTCACATATTTGGTCTGAGAAATGAAGATTCCTTTCTTTGTTTGAGTAATTTGCAGACTCAATAAGAAATTTATTTCACCAAGCATAGACATCTCAAACTCACTTTTCATTTGATTTGCAAAAGTTTTACACATACTATCTCTTCCTCCAAAGATGATATCAGCAACAAATACTTCAACAATCAAGATGTTTTCATGATCAATTTTGAAATATAAGGTACTGTCAGCAGTACCTTTATTGAAACCAATCTTTAAAAGATGCTTATCCAATCTTTCATACCAAGCTCTTGGGGCTTGCTTTAAACCATAAAGTGCCTTCTTCAATTTGCAAACCATATCACCATGATCAGACAACTAAAATCCATCCGGTTGCTCTATATACACTTCTTCTTCCAAGTCACCGTTTAGAAAGGCAGACTTGACATCCATCTGATATACTTTGAAATCCTTGAAGGCAGCAAAGGCAAGAAATAATCTAATTGCTTCAATTCTTGCCACCGGAGCAAAAGTTTCTTCAAAATCAATTCCTTCTATTTGAGAGTAGCCCTTGCAAACCAATCTGGCTTTATTTCTGATTACTTCACCAACTTCATTTAGTTTGTTCCGGAAGACCCATTTGGTTCCAATCACATTCTTGTTTCTAGGTCTGGGAACAAGATCCCAAGTGTGATTTTTTTCTATTTGCACTAGTTCTTCCTCCATTGCTTTAGTCTAGTTTTCATCATTGCAAGATTCATTCACTGTCTTAGGTTCAATCTTTGAAATCAAACAATACTCTTCTGAATCTTGAGCAATTCTCCTTCTTGTTAGAACTCCTTTGCTTTTATCACTTATGATCTGATCTTCAGAGTGGTTTAGTCTTACATACCTGGGAACTTTGGGAGTTTCCTGCACTTCTAATTCTAGATCAGGCTCATTATGACTCATCTCTTCTCCCTGAATTATTGGATCTGTTTGATTTTGAGTACCGGAAGGAGTTTGAGCTCCTTGAATGAGAACACCATTCTGATCATCATCATCATATTCATAAAACCTTGAAGGTTTCTCAATTCCTTCATCAACCTTCACATTTGTACTTTCTATCATCTTTCTTAGTCTCTTATTGTAACACTGGTATGCTTTGCTTTGAGTGGAGTAACCCAAGAAAATTCCTTCATCACTTCTAGCATCAAACTTTCCTAGATCTTCATCTCTTTTAATGTAACATTTGCTACCAAAGACTCTGAAATACCTTACAGTAGGAGTGATGCCAAACCAAAGTTCATAAGGAGTCTTACCAGTATTGCTTCTGATTTGAACTCGACTGAGAGTATAGGCTGCAGTGCTGGTAGCTTCTCTCCAATAGATATGAGGAACATTAGCTTCCATTATCATGGTCCTAGAAGCTTCTTGTATGGTTTGGTTCTTTCTTTCCACTACTCCATTTTGCTGTGGAGTCTTAGGAGCAGACAACTGTCTCTTTATTCCATGTTTCTCACAGAACTGTATGAACTCACCGGATGTGAATTCTCCACCTCTATCAGACCTCAGACATTTCCACTTCAATCCGGTTTCATTCTCTACCATAGCCTTGAATATTTTGAATTTCTCAAAAGCTTCTGATTTCTATTTCAAAAAAGTTACCCACATCATCCGGGAATAGTCATCTATTAGCAGCATGAAGTATCTATCACCTTGAATACTCCCGGTTCTTTCCAGACCACAAAGATCATTGTGAACTAAGTCCAATAATATAGTAGAAGACAGTTCCTTGCTTTTGAATGTGACTTTGCTCAGCTTACCCAACTGACATTCCTTGCACAAGCTGTTAGTAGGTTTCACCAATTTTGGAAAATCTCTTACAGCCTGAGTATTGCTTATCTTGATGATATTATCAAAATTCACATGACACATCCTTCTATGCCATAACCAACTCTGATCAACTTGAACAAATAAGTAGCTTTTACCAGTACCAACCAAGTGGAAGATATTACCTTTAGTTTGAGCACCGGATGCAATCTCTGTTCCGGAACTTTCAAAGATTTTGCATTTTCCATCCTTGAATCGGAGATCATAGCCTTTGTCTACCAACTGTCCAACACTGAGAAGATTGTGCTTCAAACCTTCAACATACAGTACATTACCAGTTTTATTTCTTCCATCAAAAGAAATAGTTCCTCTTCCTCTGATTCTACCAACAGAATTATCACCAAATTTCACCACTCCTCCCTCATACCTTTCCAAATCTATGAACTTATTTTTGTCACCTGTCATATGGTGAGAGCAACCACTGTCAATGACCCAATCATCCTTTTCTTCAACTTGGGTGGCCAGAGCTCTTTCTACAACTTTATGATTGACAGATACAGAGGATATTGGTTCTTCTTCCTTGATGGCAATAAATACCCATTCATTTCCTAATTTGTTTCCAGTCTCTGATTCATCATCTGTTACTCCTTCATTATCATCTTCTTCATGAACATAGTAACAATTCTTTTGGAACCTTGATCTGTTAGGATTTGGCTTTGAAAGTCTTTCCGGACATCTTGAGGCAAAATGACCAATCTTATTGCAGTTAAAACACTTAAAAGGTAATTTTTCTTCATACTTACCGAATCCTCTTGGTAGTCTCTTTGCAATGAGGGCTTCAAGTTGAGCAGTTTCTACTTCTTCTTCTTCCAGGTCTTTTCTTGCTTTTTCATACCATGACAGTTTCCTTGATGAGTTCTCTCCCGAATCAAATCTTTGTTTACCTTTCACAGAGGCATTGGCTTTGAATGTAGATTCAGTATTGGGGGGATCATCTCCAAACTCAGTCATTTCAAATGAAGCCAATTTGCTAGCCAATTGGTCTCTTGTGATAGTTGTATGGGCTCTGAATTCATCAATGGTAGCAACCTTGATTTTGTAAGAGGCAGGAAGGGATCTGAGAATTTTGCCAACAATCTCATTTTCATCCAAGACTCCAACATTTCTAATTCCACAAACCAGCTCATTTACTCTTGGCATAAATGTGGTAATATTTTCATCATCTCTCATCTTCAGTTTTTCAAATTTCCCTTTTAGACTCTGTAACCTTGCACATTTAACATACTGGTCTCCTTCATGCAAAAGTTCCAGTTTATTCCAAATCTCAAAAGTAGTTGGTAGGTCAATAACATTTGAGAGCTCTGAGTCAGATAATGCACTTAGAAGAGCCTCTTTGGTCCATAGATTGTTTTCAGCATCTATGTGTGATTTCATTTAAGGTTGTCGAACCACCCTGTGGAGGTACATACACTTTTGTAACCATGGACCAATACGCCATTCCCATACACTGCAAGTGACATTTCATGCGACCTTTCCAAAGAGCAAAGTTGGTTCCATCAAACTTCAGACTATCCTTCTTGTAAGACGACATCCTGGATCTCCTCAAGCGGTTAAGCTCTTTTTAGAGGAACTTGGCTCTGATACCAATTGTTAGACTTAGGGCACACAACTGAGAGGGGGGGTTAATCAATTATGCAAAACTTTCTCCAATTTACACACTTAACTCTTCTTGGTGATTAGCAGTATATTAAACATGAAACATAATCCATTCAAATCAAAAGCAAAAACTCATCAACACATAAGACACCAATATTTTGATGTGGAAAACCCAGTTAAGGGAAAAACCACGGGGTGATTAACCCAAGATTGTATTCTCTGTTAGAAGAATAGAAAGAACAAAATGGCACATGCCAATTAGGGCTCACTGCCTGAGCACACTGCTCACAAGAGGCTCACTGCCTACAAGAGATACACTATCTACAAAGAAATAAGTATCACCTTCATGAACTGGAGAATAGCATCTTCACCATGCTTGAATTAGTTCCATTTAAGCTCAATACTTATGCTCTGCCTTTCGCTCTCCTCCTCACTACCACACTTTCATCTACAAAAACACACTTTAGAATGACTTCACAATCCCTTATTTATACAAGGCATCGACTTAGGAACAATCATCTAAGTCGGCAAACACCTACAAGAACATTCGCAAGACGTGTAATACATCTGGTCGGCTAGTCTCAGGAAGAACACCAATATCCGGTGGTTATTCTTCAAATGCAAACTCTAACTTCAATGCAGACCACCAACATGAACTGGACATGATCCAAAGATCACCACAACCTTTCCTGAATCACCAAGAACATCCGCACTTCATCTGCTTACTGGAATTCTTCTTTCCTTCATCTGAAACTTCAAGAACACAGTCTGTCATCACTGTCACAAAGGAATAGGAGCTTCTGGACCTCCAAACCATGAACCAATCAAGTTGACACTTCACAAGGACTTCCTCAACACTCCCTCAAATCCACAAAATGGGATAATGCATTTCCGGATCTCACCAGACCTATCTGTGTCAATCTGTCCCCTTTGAACACCTGTCAGAACCGGTTTTACTTGAACGACCATAACTTCTTCAGATCTTCATATGGACCTTTGAAAACTTGACTGGATCATCTCAAGACTTATATCTACAAACCCTTTAAATTGTATTCTCTGATCCTCAACCTATCTTGGACTTTTACCTTGTTGTCATCACTATTCTTCACTATTCCTAATTGAGACTAATTTTCTCAATATCCTCAGCACACAACTCATCCAATCCTTCTTATTACTGTAACATGAGTATGTTGACATCAATGACAACACCGGTTAGACCCATACTTGCAACACATTTTAGAGGGTTAGAAAAGTGAGATTCTAGAGTCTTAACAGATCTAGACTCCACCAAAGTCTCCCCCATCATCTTGATTTTCTCTAAGTCCTTCTTTCTCCCTGCCTTATAGGACTTTTCCACAGCTCCTTTTCTTTGATCTTTCTAAAGAAGTTCCAAAGAAGGAGAAGTCTTATTTCCTTTTACGGAATCAGATCCTGCTTTCACCAATGAATGAGAAATATCCCCCTCACCCAACTTCACATCTGTAAGGGTCTCAGGCTTCCTTGAAACCACCATTCTAAGATCAGTGTCCATTTGTAAAGCACCGAACTCCTAAGAATTATGAATTTTATCAGGAATAAAACCCTCCTGAACCACTTCCTAAGCACCTTGATCCAAAGCTATCAAATCTGGGTTCACCTCCTACTGACTAAGATCATCCAAAACCTCAAAGTGATTAAGGGTGTCACCTTCCATTCGATCCTTAAATGTCCTTTTTTACCATGATTTCTATTACGAGTCTTAACAGGAATAAACCCCTTAGCACCTGTAACATCACCTAGAATGGGAGCCTTGCCTTTATCAGCCTTGGGAGGGTTGCGAGGAGGCTGAGTAGCTTGAGGTTCAAGGGATTTGGCTTGAGGGCATCTACACTGCAGATGTCCATATCATGAGAAAGACAACACCGAAAAGGTAGAGTCTCATAATCAAGTTGTTGCACCCAAGAATACGACCCCACAAGGATTTCAAGAGAATCTGGAAGAGGGTAACTCAAATCAATCTCAACATAGATTTGAGCAAAAGTCATTACCTTTCTATTATGTGTTTGTTGAGAAGGGCCCATTGGTTTCCCAAGGTCGAAGCAACCATGTGAAAAATGTCATTACACTAGCACTCCACTAGAAATCAGGGAAGATGCACCCAAACCAGTACACAATTCGGAAGCTTCTCTGAGGGATTGAAGCCAGCATGCCAGGGTTTAATAAATAAACCCACTTAATTATGGAAGTAAGGCCCACCCAGACTCTATTGTGATCAACCATGCAATTGAAAACCACCATGAAATAACTATTTGCCAACACCATTACTTCCATTTCACCCTCAAGAGACCAATTCATATGAGCCCATTTCTCCAAAAATTGGAGCAAAACCTGCATTCCCATAAATTTGCAGATCAAGGCATGTTTCAAAAAATACTCTATGTCCTCTGCAATTGATTCAGGATGAATCACCAACACTGACCTTTCTTTACTTCATTCAAGGCAGCCATTAATCTTTGGGATTCGAGGTCCACCCACCAGAGCAAACCCATTTCTCCCCAAATCATTAGAGAACAAACTATTCTGAAAAACCCTCATTGAGAAGGAAGAAGAATTCACTCCAACAATAATACAAAAATCCAGAGACTCTTTGGGCCCCGAAGTTTCTCCCAAATCCATTGCCAAGAGAGCTTAAACCCACCCCTACCAAGCACACAACTCGAAAGATTGTAGGCAAATCGACGTCCAAGCATAGGGACACCAATTCCCCACTCGAGCAGTCAAAAAAGAAACTGCAGAAGGCACACAAAAGGAAAATAATGTAGAAAAGAATGAAGAACCCCCCGCCCCCCAAACGCACCAAACACCCCACACCGGCACAACAATGATCAAACAAGCCCAAACCCACCAACAGAAGCACATGCAACAATGATCAAACAAGTTGTGGACAAACACACCCCCACACAGTATTGAGGACCTCACTTCACCAAATGCAATTTATGGGATTATTTTATAATTATTTTTATTTTTATTGAAAATGGATTTGCTTCAATTCAAATGTTCCCTACTATTATAATGCACACACAAAAATATTCATTTATAATTTTACATGTACCTTGGTACCTCAAGTGTGATACTATTAATGATAGTTACAAAGTAATTTAGATTTTATAAGAATAGAAGGTACTTCATAACAAATTATCTTCTTTTATTGTAAACTTTAAAAATATTCATTATAAAGACTTATAATAACTTAGAAATATATGTTCTCTTATAACCATAAAGTTGTCAAATGCATTTGCATGAGATGAAGAATTAAATTTCATCATTCTAGATTCTTTACAAAAAACTATTTTTATTGTCTTCATTGTATACAAACATGTATGCTTATGATAACATTTCATTTTTAAGTCAACTAAACAGAAATTGTGTAATGAAACAACTTGCACAATAGAAGAACATAATAGGAAATATGCTGCAGATACTTAATAATAATATGCCACTTCAAGGGGGCAACCTCCTAACCCACTTCGAGGGGGATATCTCAAATAGTATTCAATAAGAACACAATACTCAATATGATTATAATAACTAACCTCTACCTCATATATACTATACTTATGCCATGGATGCCACCCAAGTTGACCTAACTACCTATATAAGACTATATTAATGATTACATAACTTAAATAAGAGTTAAGGTAGCCACAAGTTGACTACTCATAACCATATACATACTATAGGATTAGGGGTGTAGAAAAGTGTTAGCCACGACTCATAAGTCTTTGGACATTATGAAATGAATCTCCCATTATAAAATTTTGACATGAATCAAGTATAAGAATTCAATATTCTTAATGTAGTTTTGATTAAGGATTGAAACAAACATTAGATGTGGCATATAGAATTTAGTCTTCACTAGCATTTGTTAGGTATGCAATTAATGCAAAATTATTCAATATCTATCTTACCAAATGGAATTTAACTTTATTCCCATTTGTTAGGTTTACCATAAGTGAATAAAGTAGTCAATTTGACCATATTATGAATACAATTATAATATGTTTTTCAAACCTATGATATCTCCCATTATGTTTCTCTAAATTTTCCTTCATCTTTTTGAGTTCCTCTTGTCCTAAGTCCTATTGTCTCTCCAAATACTTATGAAGTGCCTTGTTTATCTCTCTCCTAACTACTGGGAAATTAGGTGTCTCAACCTTGCAAATTTCCTTAGTTTATTTATTTATTATTTAACACTTTCCAATAATTATTTGGATATTTTAATGTAATTTTATTAAGTTGGCACTTGTGCCACATGTTAGTGCCTTATAAAATGCATTATAAGTTGTCATAGATGCTCATTTATTGACAAAATATGGACAGTCTATTCCTAGAGATTCTATGACAATTGTAAGAGCTAAAAATAGGGGGAGTTATTGGGAATTTTGACCAGTTGTAAGATGTGTAAGAGGCATATGTAAGAGCCTAATCTTAGACCAGTTATTATTAGCAAACTTGGGCACCCATCTTGGGAAGATAAATTTAGGAAGTTATGACATGTAAAAGAATATACTAAAAATAGCTAGGTGTGCGAATCTTGTTTCTAGGTTTTGGGTCAAAGTCATAGCCATTGCCTGCTACCTATTAAACAGGTCTCCTATGTCAGCACTTGTGGATAAGATGCCAATGGAGATGTAGTCAAGATATAAGCCTTTACTAAGACATCTGAGAGTTTTTGGTTGTGAGGCATATGCAAATGTGCCAAGGAAGAAGTGAACAAAGTTGTATAATGTATCTTCATCGATTATAGTTACGGTGTGAAAGGATACAAACTTTGGGATCCTATTGCACATAAGGTAATTTACAATAGAATTGTTATTTTTAGAGAAACTAAGCCTTCTTCCATTGTTATACAACTAGAGCAAACTAAAAAAGAGAAAGACGTGATTTAGCTTCCTTCTACACCTAAGAAAGTTGATTCAAGGCCCCCAGTTAGACAAGAAGTTGAGGATATCTCATCAAGCTTTGAATCTTCTAAAGAAGAGGATGAACCTCCACCTCAACTCGTTTGAAATTCTACAAGTTGTAGGCAACAAATAGAAAGGTTTGGGTACCCTATGAAGTACCCTATTTAGCTCTTTCCTAACTACCTTGAAACCCTCATCTCATTAGTATTAATTTATAAATCTCATCATGCACAATTTTATAATACCACGAATGTGCAATTAAAATGCAATATAAATCATGATTTTTTAACATATACAACTATTATTTTCTTCTCTCTAACATGAATATATAAACCTCATTATGTGAGTTTTTCAAGTTCCATGCATAGCTGCTAATTACAACATAAACACACTTGTGAATTTGTTTTACTTCTTCATTATAATTATATTGGTTTATTTGTAATTAAAATCAAAGATATTGAAATCAAATTAAATTAAAAAATATCTATAAATTCATAGGTTTATTAGCTATTTCACCAAGCAAAGGGATGTGAAACAACATTAGAAATATCTAACCATTAATAACACAAAATCTACATACACTTATATAAAATTACATCATGAAATAGAATGTACAATTAAATAGTTAACCTAACATAGGCAAAAGTTAATACAATTAATCTAAACAAAAGAACTATAAAAAAATGGCAAGGGTAATTGTGAGTCCTCCTCTCCCATTCCCTATTGGTCAAGCATCTTTCCATTTACTTGAAGTGTTCCTCAGCTTTTATTTTCTCTTTCACCACCTCCTCCAACTTTTCATTTCATACATATGTAGGTTTTATGAAAACAATTCAATTAAACATCCATGTTATCATAAAATAAGTCTTTGATAGATACCCCAATAGTGAATATAATTAGTGATCTCCATTGAACTCTATACATATAATTTTATGAAGCCAACATCATATTCTAGATTACCAAAAACTCAAAACAAAAACAATACCAAAAAACTTTCTAGAAACTAAAAAAAAAAGTTTTTTCCTTCATTATTAGTGTAGGTTTGACATGGTGCACATTATTATAGTGTGATCCTATTTTTTTGATCACTTCATTTAGGATCACTAATAATCTCCACAAGAACATTCTCCCTGTTTAAAATGATGGAAATAGTTTGCATCTCTCACAAAATTTCTCTTGCAACAATCTTGGAGATAAATTTTGTTGCAATGTGGTAATCAAAACATACTTGAAGGTTCTTCACAACTCTAATTGTTTTTGTAAGGGATGTGTCTAAAAAACCAAAAACAATTGCCAACTTTTCACTAAGGTGGCAAAGAAATAATTCCTTTTCCTCCTTTTCCACATCACTAAGTAAATGTCTCAAATCTAGAAAATACCTTATTTCCTTCATCTCCCAATACAATTTCTCCAACTTTTCATAGATCTCATGTGTCTATGGATGTGATCTTTCTCCTACACAAAAAGCATGTACCATTTTATGGACTTTAATCTAACTACATCTAGGGATCTTTTTAATTCCTTTATCTTTCATCAATCTCCTTACCATTTGAACCTTAGGTCGCCTACCCACTTCTACATACATGTTTGAGAGAAGACCATAAATCGCAACATTTTTAGGATCCAAATCAAAAAGAAGTGTCACTATAAATACTCCTAAGCCTAAAATCATATGTGATATGTAGGCACCAAGAAAATGCATCCACAAAACAACCATAGATTAACTAGCATTTTAATGATAAAGTTTAGGGTGTCCTCAAGATAGCCAACACAGGAAAGAAGGTCAATCATGCACACATAATGATCAATTGTAGGTGTAATGCAATATGGGTTACTCCTATGATTGAAATGTGTACAACCCTCATCCACTAAACTTGCATGGCTGCATGTACATAGAACACAAGCAAAGCTTATTAAGTTAAGATATGTTCTAGAGTGCTTCATTTATTCTAATATTTTGAGACCATCCTTGCAAAATCCATTTTTTGCATATCCTACAATCATCTCATTCCATGAGACCACATTTCTTTCAGGTATTTTGTCAAACAGTTCACATGCCTTGTCTATGCTTCCACATTTTCCATACATGGCTACCAAAGCATTTCCAACTATAATATTTGACAAAAATCCCCCTTCCATTATGCTTTGATGGATGTCCATCCCCTGTTCCAAAGCTCCCATTATGGCATAGGCAGGGAGGATGTTGGTCTTACAACTATCAATTTCATTTGCTTGAAAGTTTCTAAAGTCTTCTCAACAAATCCATTTTTTGCATATCCTACTATCATGGCATTCCATGAGACCACATTTCTTTAAGGCATTTCATTAGAAAGTTCACGTGCCTTGTCTATGCTTCCACATTTTGCATACATGTCTACCAAAGTAGTTGCATAATAGGTGGAAGCCCCTATAATAATTTACCAAGAAACAACAGGAACACAAGGGATGGGCTAGAGGGGAAGCATTCCACTATTTTATATGAATTTCATGGATTATAAATTATGTAAGGCATGCAATGCATTCAAGTGTAACTTGATAGAATAATGAAACCTTCATTTTGTACTAATTTGGAATTCAATAGATTATAAATTAATTATTTTCATAGCTAAGTTCCCATCCAAATTGAAGAGGTTACTAAAAAAGTATTGAAAATTATGGACATTATTATTATTATTTTGATTCTATGTAGCAAATTTGTTTGCACAATCAACATGGGACTAATTACAAGTATGGATGTTGCCAATTGTAGACCCATATGAACATTATTTTGATTATACAAAGAAAATTTATTTGCACAATCAACATGGAACTAATTTTAGGCTTGGATGTTGCCTAAATTACAATCCTAGGGTTATTATTTTGATTAGTCATGCTAACCATGGTTTCCTTTTAAAAGGATTGAATGGAAGCCTAATGGATGTGCAAATAATCAAATTTGAGGATTACTATGAGGCCCATTAGAAGAAACCATTTCTCTCTCCCTCTTTACCTCTCTATATCTATATGTCTCTTTCTCTCCATCCTTATCTCTCTATCTCTCTCTCTCTCTATCTCTTTGTCTTCCTTTCTATTTGTCCATGTCTCTATCTCTACTTCTTTCTTCCTCTATCTCTCCTTGAATTTCTACTTTATGTGCATTGAGAGATATGGTTTTAACAGGTTGTAATGAGGAAATTTGTCCTTGAGTATCTTGAATTATCAAGTCTTAATCATTTTTATACATGCACTACTTTTTAAACTATGTGAGCTTGTGGGAGAACTCTCCTATTAGACTTTTGACTTTTGCAATCTCACTAGGGTCAACAAACTCAGAGGGGTGGGTGGTCAACTAAGAAGTTACATCTTGCTAGTTTTGATATCTTTAGAGGGACTTCTATTTTCTCAAAGAAGTAATGACCTTATGGGAATAGGGAGTAAGTTTCTAGCCTATATGTGATGTTTATTTTAGCTTGAATGACTAAATTATATGCTTGAGGAAAAGTTTCACCACCTAAAACTTGAATCATTATAGAAATTTTAGAATTCAAATCTTTTACAATGGAGGAAAGCAATACCTAGAGGTGGATGAACATTAACATGGATCATCTTCCATGTCTCAAACATCATGTTTAAGCCATGCATGTGCTCCATCAAAAGTCTCTTGATCATGATGAGGTGTTGGAACAATGAAATGTCGTCTTCCCTCTATCAAAATTGATTGAACAATATATTGTCTAACTAGTCTTAGGTTGCAATAGGATTTGGTGCCAATCTCCTGAACAATTCATGTGCCTTTCCTTTGAAAGAAGGGACCAATAGTCAGAGAGAAACATCTTGACCTATGACATTATGAATGTTGCAAAGCAACATCCTAGATGTGATCCATAGAAGATATAGAGCCATCCTCATAGAAAAGAGGCAATTCTTTAACAATTGACTCAGGTATGAGATTCATTGTTGTTGTTGCAATGGTTTGTTGGAGTTCAAGCTACAAATGGTAGATTTTTGGGAGTGGTTACATTTTGAAGGATATTGAGGTTTACAGAGTCATGGGAGTGGTTGGTAAATATCTCCCTTTGCAAAAATAAATGCAGGGTGAAAACCCTAAAAAACAAAAACAAAAAAAAAACACTTAAAAACCAAAAAATAAACTCAAATTACAACATACACCAAAATCCATTAAAAAAAATGATTTCTTCTTAATCTAGATCTAAGCTCCCCGAAACTTTATATTTATATATTCATAGGTATAATATTATAAAATTGTATATTTAAATTAAATATATTATATATTTAATATTTATATTTATGTATAATTTACTTATATTTTTTTATATATAACCTAATATATTTATATTTATTGTTATCTAGTCTATTTTATATAATGTAAATTATTTAATATATTTTTAAAATAAAATTACAATATAAAATTAAATATTTATATTAAATATTTATTTATAATTCAATTATATGGATTTCTAAATATAGCATAATTATATAGTCATACCTAGAAGTTATATGATACTATCTAATAATGCAACTACTAATCATAATTATATAGTCATACCTAAAAGTTATATGATGCTGTCTAATAACACAAACTACTATAACATGGTCAACTATCACATTCTACATGTTTAGGTAGTTATTTTAGAGGGCGTAATTTCTGCGCCAATTTTTTTTGAATCTCACGAAGATATTTTGATGGAATACATTGTGACTGTAAGGGTAAAATACTTTTCGTAACCTAAATCTAGGTTCATTAAATAATAAACGTATGGAAAGACATGGTATCGTATATTCGAATCGTGACATGATCTCATAAGACATGCAATTTTGTATGAAGAATAACCGTAGGCCTTTTTTAAATGGAGAATAGCCACTACCTATTATAGTGCATATATCAGTTTTACCTATAATTTTTAGTACAGGTCTTGGCAGTACTATTGTATACATTGAGGCTTATTTAATTATTAATCTATTAACAGTAAATCAATCAAGACAAGGATTATTTTTCTTGTCGGTCAAATTTGATATAAATTTGAACTTTTCTTATGTAAAGATGACAAAATTTTAACAAAAAATAATTGAAAAATGATTTATCTCTATTGTGATTGGCTCAAAAAAAATGACCTCTTCTCTACGGATTGTTGGAGAGTGCAGCAAACACCTATAAATGTGGAGAGAAATTCAATTTGAGAGGAAGATGTGGCAAATAAACAAATTATGAACACTAATCTTACCTCCCACGAGTTAAGTCATGCCTAAATTCTGATAGTGAAAAATCATTAGTTTTTTAGAATTTAATTTTTTACTTCATTACTTAAACTTCAAAATTACTTTTTGTCAAAGGTACAAAATTGTTATTATTTATAGTTATACTATTAATAATATTATTAATATCCATTATTAACACTTCTTCATATATTATCTTAATTGATATTATAATAATATTGTATAATAATATAATAAGCATAAACATAAATATAATATAATATAACAATATAATAAAAAATATATAATATAATACTATATAAAAATATTATAATATTAGAATAATATAATAATATAAATATATTATTACCATATTTATAATATAAACATTGTTTATTATCAATAAATAATTAATTATACTATTCCATTAATATTTAAACTAAAAAAAATTATAAATTATACTATAAATATTACAATTTTGTTACAATATTTATATTGGCTTTAAAAAACAATATTTGTTTAACATTATTGGAATCCAATTTGTCTATATAACAAATTTTACTCTAAGAAGAAAATTAAGTCAAATATTATATCAATTCTCTTGAGGTTCAGTGGGGTCTATAGTTTGATGGGCAGCTTATTCCTTGTAGCCATTATTTTGTTTCATTCCACCCATCTAGTTGGTATTGTGGCACTTGTACTGTTCTTCAAGGAGGTTGTTGTTTGTCTCAGTCTCCATCAGCAACTGGGTTCCATTTTGGTTGGTAGACTCTTTTTGGATAGTTTTATGTATTGTATTTGATGGCTGTGTATTTATGTTGTCCTTGCGGCTGGTTGTATGCTGTATTACTTGTATATGTTTTGTTTTGCCAGTCCTTTGGTTGCTGCTATATATTTACAGCTGTTATGAGTTGATATAGGTTGTTTACAGTTCTTGTGGACTATTTTTATTTGTAAATTGCATTCTTCTAATACAAACAAAATATTATATCAATTAATATTATACTATATTATAATACTATAATATCAATTAAGATAATATATCAAGTGTTACAATAAATATTAATAATATAATTAATAATATTATTAATATTATAACTATAAATAATAACAAATTTGAAGTTTACCTAATGAATTAAAAAATAAAAAACTAAAACACAACTATAATTACAACTAAAACACATATTATAATTACAACACTACAAGGCAAGTACTCGCCACTACGTGGCACTTGTTTTAATTGTAAAAAAGAAAATTACATAAAGAAAGTAGTCCAACAGACTATAAAAAGAGAATACAGTTAAACTAGTCAAATACAACATACAAATACAACTAGCCAGCAACCTCTGTAAGTGTCAAAATAGATAAAATAGTGGTTGAAACAAGGAATGCATGAATTCTTCAACCATAGAGTGATACACAACACTCCCAAAACATTTGAAATAACAAATACGAATGCCCTGCTCCAACATTATTCCTCTACTCTAGGCAAAACATAGAATCAATTGTTGATTTGAAAATGGAGTTTCTTCCTTTGAACTTTGAGGTTGCTAAGTTGAGCTTTGATCTGATCCAACTGGATTGCAACATTGGGATTGTTATTGAACGAACTCTTTAGCTGAGAATAAAAGACAATATGAAATTATAAATAACAGATAAGAATGAGTATATAGACTGCAAGCACTGAAAGACCTTGATGATGAGTTTATTTCATATATGTACCTTTTTAAATTTGTTAGTATAAATAAGAATGAGTGTAGTGCAAGTTGACATTGACGAGCCTATATAAAACTGAAAATGTAAGAAAAATTCTCATGGATGGTAGGCGTGAATAGGAAAAGGACACTACTACGTGGTTTGCTCAATTTTGACGACATCAAAACAAAAATTGAAAACAAAAACCAGCTATCGCAAAAACCGAAAATGAAAACCGACTATTGCAAAAAATGGAAAACAAAAAATGGCAACAGGAAATGTGGCATTCCAGATTGTTTCAATCATCTGCCAAGTGATGTGTGTGAATTTTAGCCATTGATATAATGAGAGAGGTCGTCTATCTCATATAAGGAAAGCCTTTGACATAAAAATTTCAACCAAGCCAAGGCATATATGAATGAAAATTCCGGAGTAACATTATTGGCTCTCAAAATTGTAGTTCCTTTCTCCTAAAATAGACACTCAATGCCAATACAAGGGAAGCAAGAATACATGGGTAGTGAAGCAAGGCACATCAATAGAGAAAGGGTGGTTAGAAGCCAATGTATAAGAACAAGCACATTCTTTTTCTTCTTTTGTCTCTGCTAGACCAAGGGGGTGCTCTTTAAGATCTCCAACAAGATAAGTAAAGAGACATGAAAGTTATAGCTTAGGGCTTGATTGACCATGTCCCATGGTAGCTACAAATAGACCTATGAGGCCTCAGATTAAGCAAATTTAAAGTAAGGACATGCAACACTATATATACATCAAGATTAAATCATTTAAGGTGATTCCCCTTAACATATCATACATGTGTTATTTGGATCCCTAACACACAACCCACCAAAGATGTAACCAATCATAATCACTCAAAACATTTAACATATGAAATTATGCATAGGGTTGTGTAGTAAGCTAGGACCTAGAACCACATCTAAAATTGAAATGGAAGAAGTATTTTAAATATTGGAAGGGTGGCAGAGGATGAGCTATAGAAAATTAGTGCCTTGATTGCATAGGGAATGGAGTCACATAATAGCCGCCACACAAATACATTTGACAACTTAACATGAGAACTAGGTATGCAATTGAAAATCATAATCTTAGTTGTATAACAAACAAATGTACGCCTATATGTGAACTACAAATGCTCAAGACTCAACATACTATAATAATCCATGATAAAACAAAACAAACCCATATGATAAATTGATAAGGCTTCCTCAAATGCACTAAGGCAACTTTACATCCCCTGCAAGGGCTAACAAGTTAATGTGACACCAAATCAACAAGTGTGACCTTAGAAACATGCACATCATGTACATTCCCGAAATAAGTTCAAACAATCATGTAGACATTCACAACACGAGGAGGTTTCTACATTTAGTACCTTCTCTAAGCTAACAAAACCTGCATGCATGAGAAAACTAGAACATGACTTGCAAGAATTGATGCCTTAGATTATATTTGATCAAGAAACATAAATTTATAAAAAGCTAGGTCCAAGGCCAATCGACGAACTCTAATTACAACAGAAAATTACATATATAAATCCCAACATACAACCCCAAGGGCTTACATGATTTCACTAGGTGGCACAATTTGAGAGCATTTTCTAGGTACACCAACACATAATCATAGATAGGAAAGTAGTAGTTGCATAAATGAGGACATCCTCTTTGGATCAAGATTTGGTACTCAAGGGCAAAGGAGAAGATCTTCACACATATATGCAAATCATCAAATCTAATTACAGATCTATAAATAATGGTACATGTTCGTACACCTCAATTTGACCCATGCTTTGTGTAGTTGATGAATTAAATATTGTAGTCAATCAAGATTTTACAAATCTGGCATAGAACAACGAACAACTTCAAAGAAGACACCAAAATTGATCTTGCATTGAGCCTTGTTCCCACTTGATGCATTGAATTACCATCCACCCACCAGCACCAGTGCAAGCCAAATTCTAATGATGCCCATGTCCACCTACATAATGGTTGTCCTCAGTTGCAAGCAAGAAATTCTTTAAAAAATCTTTGGTCATTTAAAACACAATATGCAAGTTGAGGTCATAATGTTATTTGATTTGGGGGTAGGATCAATGGCATTGGTGTTTCATACTTTTGATCCACGATAGGCACATATCCACATGAACAATGGAAACACTATAAAACTTGCATTGGAGAGGTGAACTAGTAAGAAAAGAGCATTTGTGTTAGTTGAAATTATCTCAAGTACATGGAGGAAAGTCATTGCAAGCCATGTAGGAAGAGGAGGGCCTCGCCATGAAGTATACTTGGCCATCATGTAGGAGAAAAGTCACTGCCAAGTTGCATCACCACCTCATATTGTAAAGACAATGCATATAATGTAAACCATTATGCATAACACAAGGCTATTTGCTAGTGGATTACAAATGTTAACTCGTAAATATAGTGCATAGAGTTGTATATAACAGACAAAGCATTTAAAATAATGGTGCCTGGGATATTTTAAAATTTATAAGATAATGCAAGGTTAGATAGGGACATAGGCCAAGGATGTAACTTGAGTGAAAGTCAACTATGTAGGCCACATAGGCATAACTAGAGGCATAAATAATGACAACAAAACCATGAGCAAGCAACCTAGACCTAAAATTAGCACATGGAGAGCCTAGGGACATATGAAACATAGAGTTGAGGGCATGAGAAAACTTATGAAAGCAAGAGGTAGGGTTATGCCAATGCAAGAGGGCCCATTAATTGACAAAAAAATTATCAAAGGAGGTCACATGGGTAAAAACACACATGAAATTAATAAATACAAAAAATAGTACCAACATAGGCTCTAGTTAGGGACATGCATCCCCTAAAAGTGTAGTGACAATCTTAAACTCATCTCTAGGATGTAGACCAAAACTCAGAATGGGACAAGAGGGAGGGAACACAAGGGAACAAAAATACACTAGGGAGAAATACATACAAGCACAAGATAGGCAAAGCATAAAGCTTATCTACATACAAAATACTTGCATGCAACCAAATGATGTGGGAGCACAAACAACCAAGTTGAATCTTGTGTACAACCGCATATAGCATGAGACAAGAATTGCAAGTCTAACCTTGAAAAGAATATCTATGACCCTAAACCATATAAAATGAGAACCATAGCTTATCCTAACCATACACAACATATTTAGATGAGTAGTTCTATATTGGGCTCATGATGCACGTAACACCCAACAACTCTAAATCTAGGAAACTACTTGATGTTGCACAAATGGATCACAATGAAATTGACCACCATTATTGTGCTCATTATCAAGGCATGAAAATCATGGCACAATATGATGGGGACCCATGAACACATCGAAAGTAATGTAAAAACAAAGCATCCCATGTTCTACCCTTACAACATAAATCTCACCATCCACGAGAGCACCAAACATAATCGTTATTAGAAACAAAACTTGAGCCTTTAGCAAAAAAAGACTTCATACTCGGTAACACATGTCTTAGGCTTAGAAATTACAAGAGGATTGAAAACAACAACCACATCACATTATTCTACTTGCTCCACATTTTTTGCACACTTGACATGAGGCAACTTTCATGTCTTACACCATGGGCATACACCATCATATTCAACAATGTTGTCCTCAACATCACTAGCATCAAAAACAAGTTCTCATCAAGTATCCATCTAATCACTACAAACACATAAATGTAGTTACACAAAACTTGAATTCAAAGAGTAGAGTTGCCACCTCACATGTCAAAAAAATATATCTCCAAGATAAAAAAAAAAACCACTGGGATCGAACACAACTAGCAAAGTCCTCAAGATTTAGATAGTACATAGCCAAGTAAAAGCTATAACTGGAAATTATCCCCTAGTATAGTCACCACATGTTAGCTCTCAAAACTATAGTTCCTTTCTCCTAGAATAGTGCAATGTCCCTTTTTACTTAACTATCCTATTTTCCCAATAAGGATATAAAAATAATTTTTTAATAAAGGGACCATGATTTGGGGAAATAGAAGCAACCAATAAAATAATTTCATGCTTATGGGGGTGTGGGTTCCATAAAAAGGTTTTCTAACCCCTAGGACACTTGGCATGTTAATCATAGTAGATTCTACTAAATCTCATTAATGAGGAGTTACAAGTTGGCATTCATGACAAAGAAGGGACTATTTTGAGGAGAGAATATAAGTAATTTATTAATTATTATTTTTGAGAGAGAAAATGGGGTGTTGGAATTTGTGCCTTGCTAGTGCTATTTATTGAGGAACTTCTTGGACTTTGAGAGATCTACCATTTTCATATAATTTCTATCTTAGCTTGAGCCTTGTGTTCAACTCTCAATTAGAGGATGAAAACCCTTGGATTTTCAGATCAAAGAACGAAACCCTTTGGTTTTCTAAGGACAATCTCATTTAAAGGTTGTGTTTATACTAACATATTTTGTTTTATCTCTGGCAAGTATTTTTATTTGGAATAGTAACATATTGTAATAGAAAATTTGATTCATATTTATATGTTATCTATTTGATGATACTCTAGCATATTTGAATATATTTTTTAGCTCCAACATATTTTTGTTGTTCATGTAATCTATTATTACATCTTTTAGGCATTACTATTTATTTGAATCATATATATAAATCATTATTCATCCAATGTATGCTCTCACCTTTCCCTCATAGGACCTTGGTGATTAGAAAGTGGTAAATATATTTTTACTTAAAATTTGTTGAGGTCATTACAAATAGACACTCAAATCCAGTGCAAAGAGAGAAATAATATTTGGGGAGGGACTTGCAAGGCTCATTAATAGAGAAGAGGAAGTTAGAAGACAATACATTAGAACATGCACATTCTTGTTCCTCTTTTGGCTCTCCTAGAACAAAGGGGTGTTCCCTGAGATCTCTAACAAGAAGAGCCACAAAAGTTATAGCTCAAGTATTGATTGAGCATGCACCATGGAAACTATAAACAAACCTATGTGACCTTAGATTAAGTAGATTTGTAGTAAGTAAGCACATGAAACACTAGATATACAACAATATTAAATCACTTAAGCTAAGTCCCCTTAACATATCACACACATTTTACTTAGATCCCTAAAACGCAGCCCACTAAAGATATAACCAATTATAATCACTCAAAACATTTAACATATGAAATGCATAGGGCTGTGTAGCAAGGAAAAACCTAGAACCATGTTTAAAATTGAAATGGAAGAAGTATTTAAATATTATAAGGGTGGAAGGAGGATGAGCTATATCAGATTGGTGCCTTGATTGCATGGGCATTGGAGTCAAATAATAGCCCCAACACAAACACATTTGAGAACTTAACACAAGAACTAAATATTCAATTAAAAATCATAAGCTTGGTTGTATAACAATTTGTGCAAAGAACGGAGGTCTATACAAGAGGGAGGGAGGCTTACCTTGTGAGGGTTCAATCTACTATTATTGATACGTATTGTAAAGTTTAGCATTCATGATTTCTTCTTCAAGTAATCAAAGGATGGAATACATAATTAGGTTAAGGGAATTTTGATGTTAGAAACAATCATTTCAAGGAAACATCTATCATTACTTTATAGAGAAATTTATTAGAACAATAATTATTAAGTAATTAATAAGTCTTAACTTTAAGATATACATGTGCACAAGGTTTCTTACACATGAAGTAATGCATTAGGAAAAACATGTACAAGAGCTTTCTTGTACAAGAAGCAATGTTCTTTAGAGATAATTCTAAAATATAAATATGCATATATAAAAATGATGATTGTAAAAATACGAACCTCCTGCATCTATACAAGCATGCCTCCTATGCACTATAGAGTTAGGCATGAATATTCATCTTACAAGGTTGGGAGTGATCAAGGATATCGGGCAAGTGGTAGCAAATTGAGGGTTTCAACTAGTTCCTTTCCCATCATGGGTAAGGATGGCTTATGTATTGTAATTGGTGTTGTGATGTGAATATAGAAGCTTCATTAGTGTTATTGTGGTTGTGCACAATCTATAATTTGTTGATTTATATGTGCATATCCTCATAGTTAAACTCAATAATGGGTCGTTTGGATCCTCTATTCACTTTGGGTGAGACTTCATTTAAGAAATATATTTGTTCTCTGGATAGATATGTCATGCCTAGCATATTCTTGAGTGTTGTCCTGGGTCATTTGTGCACACTCAAAATTTGTCAACACTTCCAATCCCCACACCCCTCCTATGGTTGTACTCTTAAACCCACTCCCCATATTCTTGAGTCTCATCACCTTCTTCTTGATTCCTATCCCTCACCTCCCTACCTCCTCCTTGCTCATCTTGACAACCTAAAATATGAGGACCAATGGATTGCTCTCTCCAACTAGTTTTTGGCTCTAATATCTAGAATAAACTTCTTCAACCTACCTCCCCATGAAATTCAACATCTTCTCTTTAAATGTGAGGGGATTGTCCCTCCCATCTTAGAAATTTACTATGTGAAAATAACCTTCTCCCATTGGAATCATGATGTCATGTTTCTCCAAAAAGTTAAGGTAGGTGGTGCTTTCTTGGAATGAGCTATAAAAATAGTTTCTAATGATATTCACTTTATGTGGACCTCCCATGAAGATGGTAATGTGGGTGTTGTCCTTAGATTAGCCCCATGTATAAACAAAAACATTATCAACAAGGGTGAAGATCCCACTCACTATCACATTTGGTGTACAATGTTTTTACAAGGACACACAATTAGATTATGTTCTATTTATACTCCCTAATAATGAGAAGTGTCCCCTAATTTTCCATAACTTTTGGGATTGGATGAGTTCTCACGTCTCTATTATTGATTGAGATGTGAGGGGCAATTTCAACATGGTGGAGTACTTTAAAGATCATAGTTGACCCAAATCAGTCAAGCATTCTTAAGATGAATTTGATTCCTAACTCCTCTACCACAATTCCTTGGAAATTTTAACCCTCTCTTCGATATGTTTCCTAGTCACCATCGCCATCAATATACTTGGTTAAACTATAGACATGGTACTAATAAAAATATTAGTAGACTAGACCATTTGTATCCTTTCTATATCCTTCATTTTCTCCCTAACCCTCTTTGCTTGCTCTTTCAACTTGACATCTCTACTAGCTTATCTGATCATCTCCTCTTGGTTATCACCCTATCCCTCTTTCACTAATCACCATCCCACCAACCTTCCCTTCAAAATAAATGTATCACTTACATATTCATGAATTCTTTGAGTCCCTTATGGTTGTTAAGAGTTTTTTCCCAAACCACAAAAAGCTAATTGTTGGTTATCTTGGTGGACTAATGCTCTCACGCAATGTGCTTCTTTTCTTTACTCTTATGGAATAAAGCTTGTATAGAAGCACAAACATAAAGAGAATACCCTCCAAGGATATATGAAATAGGCTATATTCTTCATGACATTGACCCCTCTGATACTTCCATCCAATACACCCTAGCAACCACTAAAGATAAGATCAGAAAACTTGACATTTATAGAGGACAAGGTGCTCGTATTTTCTCTCAACTACACTCAATTAAGTAAGGAAATTATGGCTCAAATTTTTCTTCTAATTTAGTAATCACAAGTGTTATAGAGTAAAATGTTTACCCTTTCTTGTTTGGACCTATTTTGGCACCTAGTGAAACAATAAACAATTAATTCTCGATCCCGATGAATAAACCCCAACAAATAAACTCAGGACTGGTCTAAGCTCATCCCATTAAACACTCCCCAGAGTTTTGGGGGGCTAAAGGACTAGGGTGCCTAGTGCCCTAGGCCCAGATGTTAGCCCCAACCTTAATTTGGTGTGTCGGCTTAGAACACCTCTTTGGTTTACCCTTGTCGGCCTCAATTGGTTTTATTCACCGATAGTGAGCGGGAATGCATATAAGAATTATTCTTATTATTCATTTAACACCTAGAATGTTAGAAGGACTCGCCTTATGCTTTACTTAATTGCTCTCCTATGCTCAAGTATTCTTCATGGTTGGAATAGCTCTTTGTATGTGGATGTTAAATGATGCTTGTTTGCAGGTCTTGAAGGAAGTCTAGTTCCTTATTGGTGCATGGTCTTGATTCACCTACTCCAACTAGGGTTTCATATCTTGTGGTAACATTTACCAGTTATATTCATTTTTCATCATTTATTATGGATCTTGCCTCTGCTCTCCTAGGGCATGCACTCTTTGATCTCTAATCATTACTGTAGTGGAGGTGGGAACACCGACAGGGGGTTTGACTAAGGCAAGCCCCTAAAAAAAACACAACCCTTTCCCTTCTTGTGTGTGTGCAGGTCGCATTTAGAGGAATCAAATGACAACAGGTGATAGGAAGAAGGAAGGTAGACAGGCGAAGACACCCTAATCAAAATGTTCTGCAAAACCCTAATTTGGTTCTAGGGCACCCAGTGCTCTAGTAGCTCTGTGCATTTAAATCTAGGTTACAATTCTCCTCTGTCCCCTGATCTCCACTATAATCTCAGTTTCTCTATAACAGTTTTTGTTAGTCTGTTATCACTAATCTTGCTCAATTAGGGTTGTCTACTTTACCCTATATTGATTGGTTAGATTTGGTTAACACTCTCGTATACAGAAAAGGGACAAAACCCTTTTAGTTTTGCTCTCCTTCAAAGGTAGAAGCCAAGCTCAGTTTGTGTTCCAATGTTGAGAGAAGAGGGTTTGGCCTAGTTTAGGGTTTTAAGCTAAGTCTCCCTTTTCCATCAAACATTTTGGTGAACTCGACATATCTTGCACCCTTGCATTCTTCTTGCTTTAGATCTGAGTTATTTTCTACCCTAGATCTGATTATGTTGAATTCATTGATCATTTTACATAGTTGTATAGCTTACTTTTCCATTATTTCCTTGTTAGGGTTTACAAAAGCCTTGCATTTATAAGAAAACCTAGCTAGTCTTGAAGCCTAGGTTTTGTGATTGATGTGTTGTTTCAGATTTTGTAATGTTATTTTCTTATCCAATCTAATTTTACATTGCTTTAGCATATCATAAATATAATCTTGTGTTGAAATTTGAAAGATAGAGCATTCTTGAATTGTTAGATTTAGGATTTGATTTGAATATATGTATTGTTTAATTCAAATTGAGCTTAAGTAGAGGTGAATTTGATCAAAGGTTTATTATTGCATTATATTTGTGTACATTTGATCAAAAGAGCAAAACATTGATTCATTTAAACTAAAAATCAGCCTCTTCTTCTATCACATAATTCATTTATTCAATTTGTGCATCTTGTGTGTCACTTGAAAAATTGTAAACACTTTATGAGTTTTGTGACCTAGTGCCCCGACTCTAACACCTTTGTGGGAAGAATTTGTCGAATTATGGGTTCTAATTCTTTGAATAGCACCAACATCAACACATCGAAACCCCAATTTGTGAATCCAATCACACATGAGGGCCCATCACCACTTCATGATATTCCTACTTCACATATCCGAGAAGCATCAACTTCTCATGAATCCATCGACATAGAGGACCTTGTGGCTCATGTTCCCAAACCTCAAATTAAAAAATTAGACACTGAGTTGGCTAGTTTTCAGTAATTAAATGTAAGCTCAGAACATATAGCTGGGGAGGTCGTCCCTATTGTTGAGATTCTAAGAAGTTTATTTCTTGAAGGACAAGAGGGACTAGAAGTTTTGTGTGGCATAGCTCACATAGTACATAATAACATTATGTTAGCAGTTAGTTGTGCAAAAATCATCACTAATGTGACTTCTTCAAATCAAATAGGGACTCAAGTGTCGGCACCCATACCAACACCCCCTATTCCTACATACACTTATTCTATCCTCACCACAACTACACAACCAAGTAATAGTGCTACCACATGTGTTGGGTTATCTACTAAGAATCTCGTTCATCATTATAGTGTCATTCCTTTTAATTATCCAAGTGTTACTCTACCTACATCTAATCAACTTAAACCTAATGTAACTTTCCAAAAATCCAATCATAAAATGTCGCAACCAATGGTTAGCCATATTCATTCTTACCAATCTCAACCTAATTCGCCTCTTGACCCTGTCATTAACCAACTTTTGCAAAATATGACTTCCATCCAACAATAGTTAGCAAACATGAGTCAAAATCCCTCCAAACCTACTATTCCATCACATTATACCTATAGCTCATTATCTTATCCAAACCTAAGAGCTAAAATTCTTGAGATGTTTGAGACACCTTGCTTTGAGAAGTATAATGGGAAGGGAGACCCTAACAACCATGTGGTGGCCTTTACTGCTATGTGTAGTGATTTCTTCTTTGAAGATACAATGTTGGCTAAACTCTTTCCTAGGTCACTCAAAGACACAACCTTGGATTGGTTTTACTCCTTGCCTCCTAATTCAATCAATTCCTTCTCACAATTAATAAAAAAAATTATTCAATACTTTCAAGCAAACATTAGACCTCAAGTCTCATTAAATGATTTGGTCCACTGTAAACAAGGAATAAAGGAGAAGGTAATTCATTTCATGGGGCATTATCAAGCCCTCTTTTCACAAATTCAATATTCTATTCCAGATGCTAATGTACAAAAAATCTTCATTGGAAACTTACAACCTCACATCCATGACAAAATCTTGTTGATGCATTATGCTAATCTTTGCATGACTCTCCGTGATTACCAAATGTCGGTTAGTTAGTATGAGAATAATCACTCATCAGCTTTAGTTGGTCAATCTGAAGCAGTTGCCCCGCACACTCATTCATTTAAAAGGTACAACAAAAATTTCATCAAAATTAATGCAATATCATCAAATCACATTCAAAAACATGTAGCGGTTGTAGTGTCTTCTGCTCCTGCCCTATATAAACTAAAATAAAAAAATGAGACAATTCACACCATTATCAGAATCTTTTTATGCTATAATGATGCAACTTTTAAACAACAATCTCATCAAGCTTCCACCAATTTAGCTTCTCGATCCAAGTAAGATGCAAGCATCTTCTTTCGATTTGAAGGCCTTTTGTCAATTTCATAGCACCACCAGTCATGACACTGAAAGATGTATGTGTCTTAAACATGAAGTTCAAGACCTCATCAATTCCAATGTCATCCAATTTGCTAGAGTAAATGACAAAAGAAATAAATCAGTGGCTCCACCTAATCAAAACTTGCAAATATTTACAAATTCATTCCCTCATCACCAAGATAACATTGTGGATCCATCTCAAGAGATGCAATATAATTATAGTCATCAAGAACAAGATCATGATGGAGAAATTTACATGGTGGAGATCACCCTCATCAAGAGAAAGCAAAGCCCAAACAAGCTATATCTTTCACTCCTCATGACGCTACCATTGAAGCTTCTGATGGACCTTTATATATTACAATTCGAATCAATGATAAACATAAGAGGTGCTATGATCAATCATGTTTACATGGTAAATGTAGCAACTGAAGAGTTCCTCTACATGCATGGTTTGTACTGCGATAACTACGATGTATCAGAAATCACGATTAGAGCACACGATGGGTCTATTCTTCCAACTCTTGGTGCCTTGACCCTTGCTGTCAAGCTTGGGCCAAGAACTTTGGATGTTACTTTTGTTATCATTCCAACATCAGACTTATTTCATGTGAAGTTGGGTCACCCATGGCTCTGCTCCATGAAGGCAATCCCCTCTATGGTTCATAAGTGCTTAAAGTTTCCATTTGAGGGATGTGTGCACATTGTACATCACCGTCAGTACCAGCCCATCGCTCGTCATGGACACTTTACACTTGACTACTTCTGACCAAAACTAGTTGGAGCTTCTCAAATTAGAGAGGATCTATTCTTTTTATCATATCAAAAATATGAGGCACATAAAATTGTTGAATTGTCGCTTAGTAACATACCTTCTAGTGATGTCCCTGGACCCTCTCGATGTTTTGAGGCTATGATAGTAGTTCCCCCTGTCCCACAAGTGGCGAATGAAGTTAAGCTTGAATTGAAGGTTCCTCCCCATCCCCAAGCGTCTGGTAGATATGTTGAGGTTCCCCCTCTACCATCCCTTCAAGTACAATGAGGCAACCGTCTAGCACAAAATAGACCTCCCCGCAATTGTAATATTACTTTGTCCCCCCTGCCTCTTCAGAGACTAGTGAAAAGCAATCGATTGCACGTAAATTATTTCTTAAGGTTTCTCAACATCTTTTGGATGCTTAAGTACCCCCTCTTGTGGTCCCTAAACCATTGGTGGTTCCTCTCATTTACTCTAATGTTCCTAAAGAAAAGGAAGAAAAGGAACCCACGTTGGAAGATACTACGGTTCCCCTAACAAACATCATAAATAAAACTAAGAAAATCAAATTGAAGGAGAATGAAAGAAGAAGCATCATTCTATGACTCACCTTATTGCAGGAGAGGAATATCTCCCTCCTCACAAGCATCAGTCACCAACAGATGCGAAGGAGACATCTATTAGTGCTTCATCTCCTCTGGTGAAAGATAGTGTATCACAACCCGCAGTGGAACCTAGTGTGCTATATTCTAACAGTGAATCTAAAGGTAATAATGATACAGGTATGGTTCTTACTACTTGCACTGCACTTGTTGTAGTTCCTCTTGCATCTTGTCCACCATCCCTAAATGATGATGAGAAAGATTGGGAGGCAGACGATTTGCTTTAGGCCAACTTGCAAGTGTGGTCCCTCTGTCTTGTGTCATGAGTGCATTTGATTGTTTCCCCTGTATTGTGTTTCTTGTTGTGTTATTTATGTTATTAATCTCTCTTTGGATGACCCTTGACACCCTCATTGGTGCAAGGATATAAAGGGACCAAAATCCATTGTGGCATTCTCTCTATTTGTATCATCATTCCTATTTATGTCATAAATTGTGTTTTATCATTTATGTTTCCTTTGGGAATGATGCAAGGCGTAGGATGATTTAGCATCCTTCCTTGTTGACCCAAAGTTTTATAGTTGCTTTCATGTGGTATTTCCTCCTTTGTCTCCACAGTTCTACTAACTGACGGATGATGATAGTTCCAAATATTTATAATCACGAGGCATCTCCTATTATACAATGATTCATATATTGACGCCAATTAGGTAGATCCCTTTGTGTTATTAATTTATATTATTCACTCTAACATGATAATTTCTTGTATGATTTGATTTCTATGGCACCTTGTTTCTATGCTTGGCATCACGCCATGACTACATTAATCCATTGTGTATCATGCTCACAGCATCGCCTTGGCTGGCCTTTTTCTGGGGGCAACCCCTTGTTGCGATGTAGCTTTTGGGAACACATATCATGTGGGCATGTGCTTCCAGAAAGTTCTCATGCATGTCTTGTATTTTATTCTACCTTAAAGCAATTGCTCTCCAAGGAAGTAAGAAATCACTTTAAGGTGGGGGCATACATTGCACTATGCTCTTTTGATTATACACTTGTTGATTATGATTGACGTAAAGATCACCAAGTGATTCAGTGGTCCTCACTAGCCTGTGATGCATTCACTTAACATGGAACTCACCTAGTGATTCGGTGGTCCTCACTAGCCCATGATGTTTCCATTTTGTTGTTGGTCCATGAGCCACCTAGTATAATGAAGTTTGCTAGCTCGTGTGCTTCATGTGATTTGTCATGGTCACCTAGTAATTTGACGGTCCTTACTAGTATGTGATCCATGAAAACACTTCTCTTCATATGACACCTAGCGACAGAGAAAGCTAGTGTCAGAGTCATGTTGCTTGTGTGTTTGTTTCCACATTTGTTTGTGTAATGTATTGTTTGAACTTGTATTATCTTAATGATTCCATGTGTTTTGTGTGTCTTCATCATGTTTTCCATGTATACTTTATGCCTTACATGTATGCTTCGTGTCAAGCGGGTATGCATTGTGTATGGAATGTATTACCCTTTCTGTATTGTGTGTCTCTCCCATGTATTACTTATTCCAATGAATAAACCCCACAAATAAACTTAGAGCCGGTCTAAGATCACTCCATTAAGCACTCCCTAGAGTTTGTGGGGGCTAAAGGACCAGGGCGCCTAGCACCCTAGGCCCAAATGTTAGCCCTAACATTAATTTGGTGGTGTTTATTTAGAACACCTCTTTGGTTTACCCTTGTTGGCCTCAATTGGTTTTATTCATAGATAGTGAGCGGGAATGCATATAAGAAGGATTCTTATTATTCATTTTACATTTAGAATGTTAGAAGGACTCACCTTATGTTTTAGTGAATTGCTCTCCTATGCTCAAGTATTCTCCATGGTTGGAATAGCTCTTTGTATGTGGATTTTATGATGCTTGTTTACATGTCTTGAAGGAAGTTCAAGTCTTTATTCTCTATCTCCTTGTTGGTTCATGGTCTTGAGTCACCTACTCCAACTAGGGTTTCATATCTTGTGGTAACATTTACTAGTTATATTCATTCTTTCATCATTTATTAAAGATCTTGTCTCTTCCCTCCTAGGGCACACACTCTTTGATCTCTAATCATTATTGTAGTGGAGGTGGGAACACCGACACAGGATTTGACTAAGGTAAGCCCTTAAAAACAACACAACCCTTTCCTTTCTTGTGTGTGTGTAGGTCGCATTCGGAGGAATCAGATAACAACATGTGATAGTAAGCAGGAAGGTAGACAGGTGAAGACACCCAGATCAAAACGTTCTGTAAAACCCTAATTTGGGTCTAGGGCACCCAGTGCCCTGGTACCTCTGTGCATTTAAATCCAGGTTACAGGTCTCTATTCCTTGATCTCTGCTATAATCTTAGTCTCTCTGTAACAGTTTATGTTAGTCTTCTATTCTCTGATCTTTTTCAATTAGGATTTCCTACTTTACCCTAGTTTGATTGGTTAGATTTGGTTAACACTCTTTTATATAGCAAAGGGACAAAACCCCTATAGTTTGGCTCTCCTTCGAAGGTAGAAGCCAAGCTCGGTTTGTGTTCCAATGTTGATAGAAGAGGGTTTGACCTAGTTTAGGGTTCTAAGCTAAGTATCCCTTTTCCATCAAACAATAAGAATAAACAAGAGTGTGTATCTATAATTGTGGATGAAGATGGCACTATCTTTTCATCCCCTCCAATTTTAAACATAAAATTAACCCATTTCAGGCAAAAGAGAAGAGTGAAATGGTATAGTAGTTTGTTCATTTCTCAAGGTTCAAAGTAGGCAATAATTCTATGAAATGAATGTTAAGCTAGGTCTAGGCCCATTTCCTTACCCATGTGGAAGTGATTAAATTGACAACTAATTATAAGGACAATGTGCATAGACGTGGCCATAGGTAAAGAAGTGAATAAGTTAAAATGTTGATCCCCATGTGTGATTAAATAGTTTAACTTACTCCACACCCTCGTTAAGAGTAGTATATAGGCCATTTTATGTCTCATGACCCTTGTCTCACTCTATTTCAAAATTATGATAATTATTAAATGATCATTCTTTTAAATGATATTGGTTGTTCTTGTAAAGGATAATTTCACATTTCTCCTTCCTTCATGTTTTTATTTATCAAGTCATCTTGGATTAATATATATCATTATGAATTGAATCAATTAGAATAGTAACTTATAATTAGAACTTATTTGTTTCTATCATCTTCCCACTATCCATGGAGGGCCTTGATCTCGTCTCCTTCCTCTTAACCTCATGGAGTGGGTTGTCTTAAGCCTATAGTTTGTTGGGGTGCTATGAGCATTGGTGCCGACACCACTATCTTGTACCTTTGTTGTGTAGGCTATATGTGTCACATGTGTAGTATCCTTAGATTATATTATCCTTATCTTCTTGGGTGTACGTTGACACAATCCTTTGTTCATTGTCGGCACAAGGTGGCATTGCATGTGGTAGTGACACCTACATGCATGTGTTACATTACAAGTTGCATTAACACTTGTATTCCTAAAAACATAATTGTGTGTGTGAATTATGGTGCTTGTCTATGGTTTAAGATGTCATTACATTTGGTTAAGCTATGCCATCTCTATCATGATTGTTATAAAAAATTGTTCCAAGATGACGTGATTTATGATGACTATTAGACAACATTGCAAGATACTATTGGTGACTATGTGCCTTCTAATATAGACCAATTTGATCATTATTTCTCCCTAAAGGATTTAGAGAAGGCATTTCTCTCAATGAATAATGAGAAAAGACCTATACATAATGACCTTCCTATTGAATTCTTTATAGTTATGTGGCCACACATCATAGAGTATTTCTACCAAATATACTTGGAGGTGGTTCTAAAAGACACCCTTAGGCCCCTCATGAGAAAGGGTCTTATTAAGCTCATCCTTAAAGTTAAGAATGAAGATACTATTATTGGCTAGCATCCTATCATCTTGCTCAATGCTTATTATAAAATCATAGCCATTTAGTCATTTCTCCTTATATTAAACTAATGGTCCAATCCATTGTTCAACCAAAGCAAAATGGATTTATCCTAGATAACCTCATAATGGATTGGGAAACTATGAAATGGGATCAATAAACTATCCAAGATTCCCTCGTTAAGTTTTAATAATTCTTATGACCTTATTCATTGGCCCTTCATCCTCAAAATGCTCTATCGGCTTGGATTTGGATTTCTCTTACTTATTGGGAAAGGTGTGTTGTACACCTTGCATAATGATAATATGGTAATATCATTATTGTTTAGATGAGGTGCACCCTAAAATGTAGACGTTGCACATTAGTATTAGACAATCTTGGGCACACAAGTTTAATGTTGTATGGGACATTAGACAAGTATTAATTTGGGAGTCACATTGGGAAATGTATCATTATAAGAGGGATAATAATATAGCAAGAAGGATCGTAAGGGATGCCTTGGAATGTGGGATGACTCTTAAAAGGAATGTGAAATGCCACACATTATACACATGGTTGAGTGCATGGTTTAGTGGGATCATGGTTTTATGTAATACCACTTGGTAGTTTTGTGCAAGCTTGGTCTATTAGTGCAGTCATGGATGGAGGGTACAGAGAATGGACTGTCCAACCATGCAGCTAAAGTAAACACAATGGAAACAACACAAGAATAGAATGCAATGGAAGATTTATATGCTCAATATATCAAACAATTACAATGCTTATATGTCGACAACATGTGGGTTACAATCAGAGGGCTCACGAGCCTGTTTTCCAAATTACAACATACATGAAAGATATGCCATTGAAGTGCCTTCCAAAAAGAATCTACCTATCTATCTTATGATATCAACTACCCTTCCTAATGCACCTAAGAGATGTATATATATCATCCTCAAGCTCAAAGAATCCTTTGCGTCAGCCTAAAGAGGTCTCAAACTTCAATGAATGATGAAATGTGCAAAATTCATGTAGGTTGGCCTACAACTCTTGGTAATGCTCTACAAATGAATGAAACTTGATGTAGTTCTCCATGAAGGTCTATCTAGTCCCAATTTGCCTTGTGTGATGTTCCATTAGGCTTCACAAGTCACTAAAGTGCTCCACAAACTTGGTATGCTCCAACTGATTGTTGAATGCTCTGCTCTGTGAATGTTGATGATTTTCTTATAGCAATAAATTTCCACAAACAAGTCCAAATCTCCTAAAATCTGAGTATGATGTAGTTGACATGGCATAGAAGCTAATTCTTGCTCTGTGAGCTCTGAAATGAAGATGTGGTAAAATGCAATAGAAAATGTTGAACTGCAAATGACTGAACTGCTATTGAAATGCAAGAAAAAAAAAAGAAAGCAAATATTTTTGGTTGATGCAAGATTGCTCTTCAACCTAGGATGCTCCTGCATCATCTATATAAGCAAGTACACAGCAGTGGTATCAATACACTAAAATATGTTGGAGGAATATCTCTAGTGAGAAAGTTGCATGTTGTTACAATATCCTAATGAAGGCATGAAGTTAGATGTGTGGTTACATGATGTTGTAATGGGTTCCCATTTGTTGTTGGATTTATCACATAGAGGAGTGCAATGGATAGCTTACTCCTAAAGAATACTTGCATTAGTAAAAGTCAATGTATTGTAACCATATTCTATTAGTAATATAGTGAGTGGTGTTATGTTTTCTTGTTAATTTTTATTTTGGAAGGGTTTGCCTCATTGAATTTGGTGTTGTCTTGTGTGATTGCTTTGCTATTCTTTGCAATGTGGATTCAGTAACCTATTTAACACTATAGTTTCTCTCATAAAAGGTTATGTAGAAAAGTAGTATTTGTTTATCAACATTGTAATTTCGTAACATTGCTCTCCCATATCCAAATGTTTTTATTAATACCAACACTTATGTTCCTATTAATGGCTCCTTCACAACCTCATTCCCTCTTCAATGCTCCATCCATCAAAGTTTCCCTTTTAGTCCATTCCTCTATGTTCTTACTATCGATGCCCTAGGATACCTTCCCCTCTAAGCCAAGAACCTAGGGTTTGTCTCAAGTATCTCCCTACCCAATAAATCCTTTTTCTTGATTCCCACTTTGCTAATGAAAACCTCTAGGTATTCCTTCATAACAATGAATGCAGTTTCCAATGTTATTAAAGTGCTAGAGCTCTATTGTACTACATCAATATCTAAACTTTCTATGCACAAGAAAAAATACTTTATGAGATCCTCTTCTCCCCACATGGATTACTATTGAATGAATGCATATTAAGCATGGTGTGATCAATTGATACTTAGGAACTCCCTTTGGCTTAGGGTCATCTTTGATTGATCTATCTGGAAAAGGTTTATCAATCAATTCAAATCCAAACTCATGCATTAGATTAATAAGTTTCTCTCCTTTACTAGATGAGTCCAGGTAGCCAACATAATCTTTCTTGCCACTCATGTTTATTTCCATCCCTATTAGATGTTGTCCAGCAAATGCTATGAGGAACTCACTAAATTGATTAGAAAATTTCTATTTTCTAAATGGGATGATAATTTAGGTTATAGATCCACTTCATGATATCAATGCATTTAGCCCAAGAATAAAGGAAATTTGGGAATAATTGATCCTAAAACTCAAGGTATTTTTTAATCTCCAAATAGATCACTAGAGATTTTTAGTGGGATGAGCCTTAGTTAATCTTGTTCAAACACAAAGTGGATTCACTTATTGCCAAGGGGAAACAATATAGTCAATTGATAGGATAAGCCTCTTCTAGAACTCTTCTTCAACATTAAGGCTTCCCCATAACTTGTTAGTATGTGGTGTTGGTTATTTTCCCAGACTGGATGCTTATTCCCAGTTACCCCTACAAAGTAGCCATCAATGATCGACAGGATTCCTGCGCCAGGGGCCAACAGTATAGGAGATAGACTTTATAAATATCTCCTCTTCTTCTTTAGGCTCTGCAGAACCAAGGGGGTATTCCCTACTCAACATCTATAAAATGCATTTATGAATTTGCTGGGATGTTGACACAAAGCAGATAAATCCTCTCTTTATGCAGACCAAAACTGTGAGATAAGTGCAAAGGGGCTAGCTTCGGGCCTATATTCAGTTGTAGACAGAGGATTTTGATCCTAAAACTATTTCTAAAGTCCTAAAGGTTTGTATATGAAGTTTGAGTTGATTTTATATTTGGATGCAAAACTAGGACTCTGGGTTGTGACCTCAATACAAGAGTGGATCGGTGCCTATCCAGGGCTCGGAGTCAATAGACATACACATGTGAATGTACACATAATAAGTTTCAAGGGGATTGTTTAATATCTGCCTTACAGATACTTCCCAGAATTGAGTATTCAGTTACCTCTGCTTAGAAGATCCTCACTACAATATATTCTTCTTAACACTTTAACCTAAAACATTTAATCTACTCCTTGAGTAGAAGTAAAAGACCAAGCATTCAATATAGCAAATCCATATTCAAGAATCTTAGACACCCCTTAGCTGTTTAGATCCCAAAGAAGAATACATTCAATTTGGAGACAAGTAACAGAACACATGCAATGAAGCATTACTCATCTAAAACAACATGAAACCAGTAGATTTATCCATTAAACATACAACATGAGACTCATAAACTCACAAAAAGATCCAAAACAGGGCCACCAATGAAGTTGTATCTTATCACAACACCCAGAAATTGTCCAGTTTTCAACAACCACAAAGAGTGACATAGTTTGGCTTATATACCAAGACTGTGTACTCAACAAAATTAATTACAAGGCAAGGTCAAAATTCTGCCAGATTCAATGTGTGAGGAATGGCGCTCAAAATAATAAATGCAGCAGTAGGGGACACAACAGGAAGAAGCAAGAGAAGGGCGAGGAGTAGTTGAGCTCAAGCCCTGTGCCGCCGCTGGAAGACCTTCCGTCATGAACCTGGTACTTGGTCATTCAATCATCGGCCATGCCTATTTGCAATCCTACCATAAATGGCTCAACCACCCTCAGCTACCGTTGAAATCTGCAGCAGCATGTCACTGAAGTTTTCCCGCTTGAAACATGACTGCAGACACAAGAAAAAAACCGTCGCTAAAGGTTTAAAACCTGACTGTTGACCAAAAACCCATCGCCGAGATCAACGGCCCCAAAATATGCATGAATAGCTGCCAGTCAATGATACCGTGCCACGTTGGCACCTTAATCTTCTATCGCTGGCTCTTTTTCTTTTATTTCACCTTTATCGCTCTTGTATATGCATGCTGAAATGCATATACAAACACCCCTTTTAAATCTTTGTATATGCAAGATGCATATACAACTGTTCACATGCAAGGTGGACCCCAAACCTTACTCATTGCACTTGAAAACCCCATCGGGTCCAAAATGTACATCCTCATTGCACATGTCATTTTGTACATGCAAAAACATATACAAGCGCCTTATATACAAGCTGGACCTCAAACTTTATTCATTGTGCTTGACTTTTCTTTCGCATCTGGATTGTATGCTACTTCATTGTAATCGGGTTGTAAATCGGCATATACAACTGCCCTTTGCATACAACTGGTGGGCCCGACCACTTTCTCTCTCCTTTGCATGTTTCTGAATATACAAGTCCCCTTGTATATTATACTGTAGCGAATGCATGTATATTCTGTTTGTATGTTGAACATACAAACCCCCTAACATACAAGCAGGGAATCTTCTGGAATATGCCTGCAATGTATCTAACCATTGTACATGCGCCCGAATGTATATTGCATGTACATTCCACCTTGTACATCCATGCGCCCCACCACATGCATCTCTGCCTCTGCACTGTAGCAAATGTACATTTGCACCCTTGTATGTCAAATATGCAAACACAAATATACAAACCCCTAATATACAACTGCAAAATCTTCTACAAAATATTCCAGGAATGTATCTTCTACTCGCCACTGTAGCAATTGTATATTAGCACCCTCCTTGCATATTTGCCTTGTATATAATACTGTATACAAAGCGGGAATATTCCTAGGAATCTGCGAAGATTCCCCCTTTGCACATGCACCTTTTAGAGCCCGATATACATATAAAATGCATATAATTCAATTTTTCAAAGGGCGATGGAAATTTCATAAGCCTGATAATGTACATTTGCAATGGCACATACAAAAACTTAATATTTTTCATGAGTACGATAGGAAAAGGTGGTAAATCATTACATGGGGGCTGGTCAACCAACGAAAACTAAAACATGAGGATGAGATTTACAACCAGGAACCCACCACAGGAGGCCACTAAAAGAATAGACAAAACAATGCAAGACCCCAAGACACAGGAATTTCAGGGTTTGCAAGAGAAAACCCGCAAACATTCAAGCTCAAAACCCTGAACATAAATGATTACCAACACAGGCTCTGATTAGGGACGTGCAGGCGCAAGACTGCAGTGAGGAGCAGACTACTCCAGGGTAGACTAGACAAAACTCAAAACTCAAAACACGACCGACTCAACAAGACAACTACAGAATATTTACACCTAATTTACAGTGTGCACACAAGGTACTCATTTATGTGAAAAAGGCTTTAAGGAATTTACCGTGCATAGGCAATTCCAGTAGTTCACCATTTAGGGCTTGGAGAAAGTAAGAATCATTTTCATAGATATTGCTAATTTGATATGGGCCGGTCCATAAGGGTTTAAATTTACCATGCTTGCCCTTATCCTAGCCCCTTGCATTCCACGTAAGCACTAAGTCACCTATCTGAAACCTTCTCGCTGTAGCCCTTTTATCAAACAGATATTTCACTTTTTGTTGTTTCTTGATGTTTGTTCTCTATGCTTCTCTTCTGATTTCATCAAGTGCGACCAGCTGATTTATTCTTTCAGTCATTAGGTCTCCAATCTCCTCATCGTTCCCTTGGATGAATTTATAAACTGGCAGGAGGTTATTCACAGGCAACCTAGCTGCTGCATCATATACCAATTCAAAAGGAGATCTTCCAATTGCTCTTTTCACTGTCACCCTGTCAGCCCATAACGCCAACCTCAGCTTTGAATCCCAAGACCTCTTATTTTTATCCACCATCCTTTTGATGATCTTCATAAGACTCCTATTTCTTGACTCTGCTTGACGATTCCCTTGTGGATGATATGGTGATGTATGAGACAAATCAATTCCATAATTGTTGCAAAAATTAATAAATTCACCAGACCTGAAGCACATAGCATTGTCTGTGACCAATTTGGCTGGTATTCCAAATCTGATAACAATGTTCTCTAGAATAAAATCCATCACCACTCTGCTTGTGGCTTTTTTAGTCAGAATGGCCTCAATCCATTTAGTGAAGTAATCAATGGCAACAAGAATCCAACTATGTCCTCCACTAAATTTTTCTGAGATTTCCCCTATGAAATCAATCCCCCATTGCTGAAATGGAGCTTCTACAGTTACAGTCTTAAGGGGCAATGCACCTCCATATTTTAGCTTTCCTGAGAACCTTTGGCAAGGATCACATTTCCTTACCATTCTATGTGCGTCTGAGAAAAGAGTTGGCCACCAATAGCCTGCTCTGAGGATTTTATGGGCTGTTGTATGGGCAGCATAGTGTCCACCATACACTCCATTGTGCATGTCATTTAGAATGTCCCTGGCCTGATTCTCATCCACACATATGAGTAATACACCATCATGATTTCTCAAATATAGTTCTCCTTGAACAAGGATGTATTTGATAGCCTGCAGCTTCAAAGTTCTCTTCTGGATATCACTGAGGTGGGAAGGACAGTTCAAGTTTTACAAATAATATATTATGTCCTTATACCACTCAGATTCTGACATATTTATAACTTCATTTTATACCACATTCACTTGGCATGCCTCTAGTTTTGACTGTGTCATCAGTTTCGCCAAACCTTGTCCCCTTACCAACTTAGTGATCTGTATTTCAATGTTGAATTCCTGCAACTTGTTTATCCATCTGCATCTTCTTCTAGTTACCTCTTGCTGAGCGAAGATATCTTTGATTGCTGCATGAGGCACATATGTAATTACTTGAGAGCCAACCAAATAGGGCCTGAAGCTCTTCACCACTCTAACCAATGCATATACCTGTTTCTCCATGATGTCATACTTCAATTCAGCGGCCTGCAATGACCTACTAAAGAAAGCAATAAGCTATTCAAACCCTTCTTCATTTTTTTGCAATAGGCATGCATCAATAGTGTGGAAAGAAGCAAATGAAAATAATTGAAATGCCTTAGAAAAATCAAGAGATTTTAGCACAGGAGCCATCTTTATAGCTTCTTTTATGTCTTGAAATGATTTGGTTGCTTCATCTTCCCATTTGACAATTGCATTCTTCTTCAGCATTTTAGAGATCTCCTTGGTGGTCTCTGCAAAATTAAGAACAAATCTTCTAACAAAATTAATTTGCCCAAAGAAGGACTGAACCCCTTTCACTGTTTTTGAGATCTAAATTTTATCAATTGCAGTCACCCTTTCAGGATCAATCCTGACTCCATCCTTGGAAACAATGTGTCCAAGCAGTTTTCCTTCTACAACCCCAAAAGCACATTTCTTTGGGTTGAGTGAGATGCCATATTCTAATGCTCTAATAAAAATTTGCTCCAAATGCATGCAATGTTGCTCCTCCTTCTTTGAATAAGCAATTAAGTCATCTTGATATACAGCCAAGATTGAGTCAATCAATCCTACAAAAGCAACATCCATTGCCCTCTGAAATGTGGCACCTGCATTTGTCAGTCCAAATGGCATCCTCACATATACATATGTTCCCCATGGAGTAGTGAAAGCAGTCTTGAATTGTTCTGATTCTTTCACTTTCACTTGATTGTACCCTGAAAATCCGTCCATCATGGATAGAAGTTCACAACCGGTCACCTTCTGTAACATGGCTTCCATGTTTGGCAATGGATAATTGTCCTTCAAAGAAGACATATTTAAATTTCTGAAATCCACGCACAGCCTTATATCACCATCCTTTTTTCTGACTGGGACAAGGTTGGACACCCAAGTTGAATGTCCGATGGGCATAATTATTCAAGCCTCCCTAAGCTCCATAAGTTCTTCTTGCATTTCAGGAGCTAAAGTTGGATTTATAGGTCTCTGTTTTTGTCTAAATGGTTTAGCTCCAGGCTTTAAAGGGATTTCATGCTAAAATAGGTCCTCTCTATAAGCTTTCAGGTCTTCATAAGACCAAGCAAAGACATGCTTATATCTTCTTAGTAATGCAATCAACATAGTTCTGATATGTGGCTTGAGCTATTTGCTAATGTATACCTTTTGGGGGGTATGAGATGTCCCCAAGTTTATCTCTTCTAAATCATTCTTGTTTGTTGGAGATGCATTTGTAACAAATTGGTCCCTATGATCAAAAGCTCTTTCTAAAGCAACCAGCCCTCTAGGGATTTTGTTTGTCTTGAGTTGAATTACCTCCTTCCCTAGGACAGTCTCTTTTCCATCTACAACCTCCACAAAAGTCTGAAAATCTATTTCTTGGTTCTCATACTCATCAATGCAGTGTAGAAATCTCAACAAATCCTTATCATTGTCAAACACCTGCCAGCTGCACACATTATCTGGCACTGCAGGTTTAAGTTTGACCTCAACATTTGTAACATCTGATAAAGTGATATCATCCGGCCTTATGGCTACATTGGCTAGAAAATCTGCCCTGGCATTTTTTGATCTCTCTATCCAGTTTATTGAAAATGCATCAAACAATTCAATTATATCCCAAACAGCATGCTTATACTGTTTTAACCTCTTATTTTTTGATGCATACTTATCTCTAACTTGGGAAACAATAAGCTCTGAATCACCAAACACTTTGAGCATCTTAATTCCATGCTTTAAAGCAACATTCAATCCTAACAACAGAGCTTCATACTCTGCAATATTGTTTGTATAGGCAAATTTCAACAAGAAAGAGAATTTGAGAAGTTTACCAGCTGGAGACAGAAATATAATCCCAGCACCAAGCCGTCCTTTGAACAAGCTCCATCGAAATACATGGTCCAGAGACCCTGCTGATCCCATTCTTGAATGCAAATATTTTTTCCCTTACCCTCTTTATCATCTGAGACAACTCTGAAATTATCACAATCAGTATTCACAAAACATATCTGTTCCTCTAGTTCTTGGTCCTCCATTGTCTCTGATGACCTTTCTTCTCTAATCAGCTTCACACTCTTACCATTCATTGGGATCATAGCATATGACAAATCTAATTGCATACTCCCACCAATCAATGCTGCCCATCTTCTTGACAGCAACATGCCATATTGTGGCTTGATATCAACAACTATTATGTTCATTTTGTAGGTCTTTTCAGGATATGCTGCCAGTCTGAAATCAACATCTTTCATGATTCCAATGACAGGTACTTCTCTAGCATCCATGGCATAGCATTTCCCGCATGCCTTATCTATCTTTAAACCAGCTTGCTGCATGATAGCCAATGGCATGATGTTTGTGGATGCTCCTGAGTCAAGCATACAGTTTTTAATCACTTTTCCATTTATAACCAGGGAGACATAAAATGGTTCAACCTACGAGGGGCATTTTGTCATGGTCATCCCCAAATATACCTTAGGAACTTCATCTTCATCAATATACAAGGCCTGTTTCTTACCCTGAGATTCATCACTCAACTTGGCTTGACATGGTATTCCTGAAATCAAGGATACTGCTTTATTTTTGAATTCTTCCACTTTCATCAGCTCCATCAGTGGAATGGAAATTTTTATCTAAGATAAAACCTGAGTGATGTCAAATGGAGCATAATTTTGAATAACAGTTGTAGCTTGCTCCATGGTTTTATTTCCATCCTGGGATGATCCAGCCTTAGTTTTTGTGGCTCCCTGACTGTCTTTCTTGTTCTGAAAAATTTTATTTTGATCCTCAACTTGGGGAATTGTATTTTCTATTTTTTGAGAATCATAACCTATCTTTTGCTTAAAACCTTGCTTGTTATTGTTCCATTGTTTCTTATATGGTTTAGTCCCCTTATGACTGTGCACAGGTTGGCTCACAAAAGTATTTTCGGGTTGGTATGAATTGCTTACCTGAGCTTTACCCCTTAGGTTGTAATTGCTTTTGACTTGTGCTACTGCTGTAGATGTGAGGGCTCTAATTTCTTCATCAGAAGGTCTCCTCAAGTTATTCAGAAAACTGTGTGAATCCTGAGCATAGGCATAGTTGTCTTCCTCATCTTCATCATAGGGAAACTGCTAGCAGGCCTGAATCTCATCACTTTTGCTTGCATCAACATCGTGAAAAGGATACCCCCTATTTGTAGACAACATATTGACATTATCATCTTCCATGCAATGCGGCTCATTGCATTCATCACAGGCAACAACATTATTGTATAAAGACTGAACAATCATGCATTGCAACTGTGAGTGAGGCATTTGACATATGATACACCATGGGGTGTCATTAACAATATTTACAGCCTTCTTCAAGGGATCAGGAGTTTCCTTAACATTTTGAGTCCTCTGATTTGAGTTGTTATGTGGAAGAATAGGGTTACCATTATGCCAATTGGTGTTATATGGCATATCATGTAATGATGGTCTTCTTTCTTGCCTTTGGTAAACTGGTCTGTCGGGACCTATCCCCTTTTCATTTTTAGCCATTCTATAACCTAGGTCCTTGACAATGGTTGTTAATTTATCTATTTTGTCCTCAGAAGTAGATGCGTTGCCTTGAGCAGTTTGAGATTTAGTATTTGGATTTTGCAGAATTTTTACATCATCTCTTCTGTTTGTTTTACCAGATGCTTTTCTATTATTTTCAATATTTGTTGCAATCTTGAAGGCATCTCTGAGGCTAGCAGGGCTTTTGTCTCTCAATCCATAAGCTGTCTTGGCATCAAAAGCATTTATGTACAACACTATGCACATAGGTTCATTAGGCCTCAAATCCTGTGGCAATTTGTTCAATACCTTAGTAAATCTAGCATTGAAATCAGCAACCTGTTCATTTGATCCTTTGGTGATGCCAGTAAATTCATTAATGAAGAAACTAGGATCAGTTTTGTCACCATATTGTTCTTTAAATATCCTCCTGAAATCCTTCCATGATGAAATGCTTCTGTCAGGTAAACCTTTATACCATTCCTTGGCTTCATCAACTAAGGATTGCATAAATGATTTCATGAAAACATCCTCATGCTCAACCTCAAAGTTGTCCATGATATTCTGAAAAGCTTTTAAATGGTCTTCACCTGATACAGTATTATTTCCTAAAAATTTAGGCATTTGCAGCCTTACATGTTTGTCAATAGGGTTTGGATAACCTGGAATGCCATCAAAAACCAGTTGTCTGAATCTGTCTAGCTGCACGGCTATCTACCAAATTGATTAGCATTGGCATTTCTATTTGCATTCTGATTTCTTACATTATTTAATGGTACTCTAGCATTAATTGCATTCTGTCTTTGATCATTGTGCTGATCCTGCACTTCATTCTTGTGTTGATTTCTTTGCATATTTGCATTTTCAAGGGTAGGAATTGAATCATTTTGAGCAGTTCTCAGAGCTTGCACCCTCTGTTTCATGTCATCTCTGATTTTCATAGCCTACAGATATTCTAATTCTACTCTTAAATTTTTGATTTCTTCAGCTAACTATTCCTCTTTGGGCATAGAAGAAGATGGTCCCACTCCATTCTGATCATCATTATCTTCATCCCTTGGAGACTCAACCTCTTCAAATCTATCACTGGGATCCAAGAAAGGGCGTTCTTGGAAAACTTTTGACCTTATTCTTAGAGCACCACCCTGCTGTTTCTCATATACATTTTGGATTTCAGCTTCTATGTTTGAAAAATAAGGCATTGTTTGCTCTGAAGATCCTGGATTGTCCTGAATAAATTCATTTTCCTTGGGGCTAGGAGAACCATCTTGACTGGCTCGAACAGTCCCTTTCTTCTTATACATCATTTTTATGGGTAACTCTTCAAATAGAGTATTACGCTGGGATCTTCTCCCTTGCATACAAATTTTTACTTTACCGGTTGGGAGATTAGTTCGGAGTCGCCACCTATTAGTAGGAATTGTTTTCTTTTAAAATTAGGGTTCTTTCACAAGGCCATCCCTAGCAGAGTCGCCAAAATCTGTTGTGGCTCAAATGGGTAATAATTTACCAGGGATGAAAAGATAATACTTTTACTTCACGTCCCCAGTAGAGACGCCAATTTTTGTTAGTTATTTTCCTAGACTGGATGCTTATTCCCAGTTACCCCTACAAAGTAGCCATCAATGATCGACAGGATTCCCGGGCTAGGGGCCAACAGTATAGGAGATAGACTTTATAATTATCTCCTCTTCTTCTTTAGGCTCTGCAAAACCAAGGGGGGTATTCCCTACTCAACATCTATAAAATGCATTTATGAATTTGCTGGGATGTTGACACAAAGCAGATAAATCCTCTCTTTATGCAGACCAAAACTGTGAGATAAGTGCAAAGGGGCTAGCTTCGGGCCTATATTCAGTTGTAGATAGAGGATTTTGGTCCTAAAACTATTTCTAAAGTCCTAAAGGTTTGTATATGAAGTTTGAGTTGATTTTATATTTGGATGCAAAACTAAGACTCTAGGTTGTGACCTCAATACAAGACTGGATCGGTGCCTATCCAGGGCTCGGAGTCAATAGACATACACATGTGAATGTACACATAAACCCATATTAATGACTGAGTTTCAAGGGGATTGTTTAATATCTGCCTTACAGATACTTCCCAGAATTGAGTATTCAGTTACCTCTGCTTAGAAGATCCTCACTACAATATATTCTTCTTAACACTTTAACCTAAAACATTTAATCTACTCCTTGAGTAGAAGTAAAAGACCAAGCATTCAATATAGCAAATCCATATTCAAGAATCTTAGACACCCCTTAGCTGTCTAGATCCCAAAGAAGAATACATTCAATTTGGAGACAAGTAACAGAACACATGCAATGAAGCATTACTCATCTAAAACAACATGAAACCAGTAGATTTATCCATTAAACATACAACATGAGACTCATAAACTCACAAAAAGATCCAAAACAGGGCCACCAATGAAGTTGTATCTTATCACAGCACCCAGAAATTGTCCAGTTTTCAACAACCACAAAGAGTGACACAGTTTGGCTTATATACCAAGACTGTGTACTCAGCAAAATTAATTACAAGGTAAGGTCAAAATTTCACTAGATTCAATGTGTGAGGAATGGCACTCAAAATAATAAATGCAGCAGTAGGGGACACAACAGGAAGAAGCAAGAGAAGGGTGAGGAGTAGTTGAGCTCGAGCCCTGTGCCGCCGCTGGAAGACCTTCCGTCATGAACTTGGTACTTGGTCGTTCAATCATCGGCCATGCCTGTTTGCAATCCTGCCATAAATGGCTCAACCACCCTCAGCTATCGTCAAAATCTGCAGTAGCACGCCACTGAAGTTTTCCCGCTCGAAACATGACTGCAGACACAAGGAAAAAACCATCGCTGAAGGTTTAAAACCCGATCGTTGACCAAAAACCCATCGCCAAAACCAACAGCCCCAAAATATGCATGAAGAGCTGCCAGCCAATGATACCATGCCACGTTGGCATCTTAATCTTCTATCGCTGGCTCTTTTTCTTTTATTTCACCTTTATCGCTCTTGTATATGCGTGCTGAAATCCATATACAAACACCCCTTTTAAATCTTTGTATATGTGAGATGCATATACAACTGTTCACATGCAAAACGGACCCCAAACCTTACTCATTGCACTTGAAAACCCCATCGGGTCCAAAATGTACATCCTCATTGTACATGTCATTTTGTACATGCAAAAACATATACAAGCGCCTTATATACAAGCCGGACCTCAAACTTTATTCACTACGCTTGACTTTTCTTTTGCATCCGAATTGTATGCTACTTCATTGTAATCGGGTTGTATATCGGCATATACAACTACCCTTTGCATACAACTGGTGGGCCCGACCATTTTCTCTCTCCTTTGCATGTTTCTGAATATACAAGGCCCCTTGTATATTATACTGTAGCGAATGCATGTATATTCTGTTTGTATGTCGAACATACAAACCCCCTAACATACAAGCAGGGAATCTTCTGGAATATGCTTGCAATGTATCTAACCATTGTACGTGCGCCTGAATGTATATTGCATATACATTCCACCTTGTACATCCACGCGCCACATGCATCTCTGCCTCTGCACTGTAGCAAATGTACATTTGCACCCTTGTATGTCAAATATGCAAACACAAATATACAAACCCCTAATGTAAAACTGCGGAATCTTCTACAGAATATTCCAGGAATGTATCTTCCACTCACCACTGTAGCAATTGTATATTCGCACCCTCCTTGCATATTTGCCTTGTATATAATACTGTATACAAAGCGGGAATATTCCTAGGAATCTACGAAAGATTCCCCCTTTGTACATGCACCTTTTAGAGCCTGATATACATATAAAATGCATATAATTCAATTTTTCAAAGGGCGATAGAAATTTCATAAGCCCAATAATGTACATTTGCAATGGCACATACAAAAACTTAACATTTTTCATGAGTGCGACAGGAAAAGGCGGTAAATCATTACATGGGGGCTGGTCAACCAACGAAAACTAAAACATGAGGATGAGATTTACAACCAGGAACCCACCACAGGAGGCCACTAACAGAATAGACAAAACAATGCAAGACCCCAAGACAGGAATTTTAGGGTTTGCAAGAGAAAACCTACAAACATTCAAGCTCAAAACCTTGAACATAAATGATTACCAACATGTGGAAGGCCTAGAAATCAATATCCAAATTTCTAAAGTAGAAAGATTCCTCTTCGGCATGGGCTCAAATTATCTACTTCCTCCATTTGGTGGAAAGTTTTGATTTTGAAGGACAAGCAACCCTCAGCTTTGTCTCTCCACCACCATGCCCATTACATATTTCATAAAGATATTTGCATATTCAGTGATCCATGAGACTACTAGGCCCTTACATAGAACTCCTAGAATCACCTTCGAGCTTAGTTTGACCTCTCCTCTTGCGATATGTAGATGATCAATCTCATCATGTCCCATGTTCTTCCTAAAATGAGTATCAAGCTCTCTACCTAATCCCTTACAACTTTCTCAAATATTGGCATCATTTTTCCTATCATCATTTCTTCTTCGTTCCCCGTAAGAAAATATACTTGCAATTTCTTCCTAACCTTCTCCTTGTTCCATGCCTTAATGTTAAGTAGAGTTGCCACTTGAGTAATTCTCTTTGGTCCAAGCTTAGTTCCTATTAGCAAGAAATGTAGAGGAGATATCGGTCCTGAGAGTCGGTCCTCACTCAAGTCTTTGTAGTCAGTTTATACCCCGGTCAAGTAGCTAGAGATTGATAGCAAACCATAAAGAATAAAAAATAGAGCATCACCTATACATTAAAGTAAGACAACACAGAATTAACCGGTACCAGTATCTCCTTGTATATATATTAACAATCATCAAATGCATACATCATCTATCCATCTGGCAGGTCTACGTCTTTGCCTCAATAGTTATAATCATGACTTCTATGTCATTCTTACATCAGAATATATCATCTATCATACTCCTACTCTCCTATATCTTATCATCCTATTCTATATCTATATATACTATATGTATTACATATGGGGATGTGTTTCTTGTTGGATCTGGCCTCCGCATATTATGTAGTCTCCTCTGGTTGGCTCCCCTTTATGCTCTATACCCTACTAACATCATCTCCCCCTCAAAATTATGTCTTGTCCTCAAAACATGCAAAATCAACTGCTAGGTAGGACAGTCTTATAGATTTGCTTTAGCTATGTTATACTAGTGTCCCACTGCTTCTTGGCTTTAGCTACCATAGCTATTTGCCCTTCTACTTTTATGTATGTCTCCTCTATTTCTTCTATACTTTCTGGTATCTTTATGGTCTGTATAGTTTGTTTGGCTTCTGAAAAAACTGTCGGTTAGGTTAGCCAGTCTCAGGTTGACCACTTCCCTCAATTATTTTATTTGGCCCTCTATCTAGTCCCTTTGATCTTGGAGTTGTTGGTGCTGGTTATGCAATGTCTCCACCTATGCCCTTATCACTCCATCCTTATCCATCAGAGGATCATATTGGGCCGCCACATTTGTGATTTGAAGTTTTAAAGCATCCATTTGATCTTTTATTGCTTTTGTGGACTGTGGCCATTTTAAACAAAACTGGTATAGGATATTAGCCTTCGCAATGCTTTGTTGTATGTTCTTGATTTGTATCTCCAACTGAGTATGTGCCTTTTCTTATTCAATTATTTAGTTACCTTCTTCTCTAGCTAGCTAGAGTACTCCTTAAATCCCTATGTTAATTATTTCAGTTTCTCTAGCAAGGGTAAGGTAGTATCTCTTGGTGTCTTTGTCATCTCCTTGGCCAACGTGTCCACTGCATCCTGTAGGAGTTCACTCCCTTTCACATGTTGCTTCAAAATTTCTGCTCTAGCAAAGGAATGAAACACATCTACCAATTATAGCTTCTGTAGTGGGGATATTTTGGCAAGGTTTATTTGGCCTTCCACTATCAATAACTATAGCAACTGTGGGGTCAAAATGGGTGTTATTTGTTTTTTCTGCTCCAAAAGTTCTTTGATTGACTCAATTGAAGATGATGAGGCCTCTGGAATATCAGTTTGTTCTGATTCCCTTTGATCCTCTGTGTTCTCCTCTCTTCCTTTCTCTTTATCCTCCAGATTCTCTATTTGTTGTTCTGTATTCCTCTCTTCCATCCTTGTGTTCTCTGAAGGAGGTACCCCTTGTGTTGGAGCCTCCAAAAGACTTTCCTCTAGTCTGTTCTCTCCTCCTACCAGTATCTTAGTGTTGTGAGGAGGTGATGGTGTCGACTGTTGTTGTTCTTGCTCTTTGATAGCTTGATATATCTTTATTGTTACTTCTTTTGTCTCTTTTTGTATCTTCTCTTCTTCCTTCTTATTCCCACTCATGAGGGTGTCTACTCTTTGTTTTCTCCTTAGCTCCATGACTTCTTGTTGTATCAATTTGTTCTTTTCTTCCAATGACAATATGTCACTAAGCTTATTAATGGCATTTTTCTTATTTCTTCCTCTAATTGGAGTGCCTTGTTTCTCCTTCCCCTTAATGCTTCTATTAACCTTTCTAAAAATCCTTCTATTATTTCATCTAATGTATTTTCCTTATCCCTCATGTATTATATCATAGTAGTAACTATCATTTGGTTATTCTCTATAGATGAATCTTCATACAAAACAACAGTTTCTTTCAACATACTGATATTTTCCATAATGTTGAGCAGTGCGTCTAGGTTGTAAAGTTCTTGTGTTGGTTCCTTTCATGCTTATTCTGCCATTTCCTCTAGTTTCTGTTGTGCTTTCTTTTTTCTTCAATTTGGACTCTTGCTCCTCCCCTTCTTCTTCTGACTCAATAACCTCTAGCAGTTCTTGAGTCTTCTTTCTCTTTGCTTGCTGCTTCTACCGGGGAGCCTTCTTCTCTATGTTTTTCTTCATTTCGGACAACACTTCTGATGTTGCTCTCCCTCCAGATGACATGGTGCAAGATGACGGTGCCTGTAACATTGTCCTCTCAGATCTTCTCACTGTCGGAGCCTCCTTGGAAGGTAGGGGAGCTAAGGTGGCTGGTTTTGCAGCTGATGTGGTTCCTTTTCTTGGAACTCCCCACTTTTTATGTAGCTTCTCTCTATTTTTGTCTAGGTGTTCCTCAACTAGTTTTGTTGTGTTGTTTCTCCATCACTTCAGAGTAAGTGTGATATATTTCCGCACTTGTGTCCTTGGGTTTTCTAAACAGATTTTGTGCATAGGCATTAGCTTATGCCATAGTTATTTCATAGGATAACTGAGGTACCCATGTTGTTCTTGGCTCCACTACCTCCATGTATGTGAAGTCCTTGTCAACCAAAAATGTGATATCTTTGATGTATTATTTCATTATTCCATAAGGGATTCTATCCCTTGCCCTCATCTCTTCTTGTAGGGTTTTGAAAAACCCCCAATATGTGGCACTAAATGCTTTGGTGTCAAAAAATTGGGCTATATGTCTTTTAACCTCTAACCCTACAGGTATATTTTGTTGCCATTGCTTCCCCTTAAACCCCGATGACTCATTCATGTAATAGAATGTAAGACAAATGATGAAGGTACCATACCAAAAATTGTAGTTGGAGTCTTTAATATTTTGTAGGTTCTCCAAGAGATGTTGGCGCATCACTTCACAAAGGTTAAAATCCTTGCCCTCCTTCACCATCTGGTAGGCCATATGAATTGCAGTGGCTGTGGCCGAACCCTCCCGGTTGGCATAGTAAGCCTTCTATGCAATGCCCATGGTGGTATATTTCACCCCCATATCTATGATGTCCTTAACATGCATATTTCTCCTGTTTGTTGTAGCTTTGGTTAATTCCCTCACTTGATCTGTTTTGATAGCCTTCATTACCGGTAGGGGCCCTACGACACTTAACCTTATTACTGCCCTAATGGCCTCCTTTGTTATTCTATAAGATTTGTCTAGATATATAAAATCATCATGCATTTTGCTTAGAATGATCCTTACCCATTCATGGGCATCTGTGAAGTCAATGAATCATTTCCATATATCTAATTTATTTGCCAGAATGTTTGCATATTTGGGTAGATACCCTATATCTCCCAGCAGTGTGTCCCTCAGCTCTTCAAATTTCATGTGTTTGATCTCTGCCAAAGTGTTATGAATGTATTTCCTTACATCCTCTATATACACCACATCTATTGGCACATTTGAGAATGCGTCGTCTGGATCTACCTCTAGGGCTTTCCAAGGGTATTTCTTAAACTTCGGTCATAGCTTGTGTGTGATGTCGATTAGCTCAGGGGTCGTCATTGTGTATATGTTGGTTTCTTGTGTTCTTCTACTCTTTGCTGCTATGTTTGCCACTTGCTTCTTCTCTCAGAGCTTATATTTCATAAAAGTATGAGTGCAAAGTAAAGATCCTTGGCCGAGGTTAGGGTTAAATACCTTTCCTTTTTTCCCTATTTTTTCTCGCTTACCTATTTTATTCTTTTTCTTCATTACTTTATTTCTTTTCTCCTTTTGACTTAAGTTCTGCTCCTTGTTAGTGGCTAGGATTTGAGATAGTGTGTTGCCATGGAAGAATCCTTCCACAACCAATTTCTTTCTTCTAGAGATTGATGATCTGGTGATTTGGTATCCGAAACAATCTCTCCCCAATGTCTTTCTTGCATTCTTTTTCCCTTTTTTTTTCTTCTTCATTATGACTGTTATGTGTGTATCTCTAGTAACCCAATCATCTTGGTATGTTGATTTCTCTATTTGCTTTCCTCCACTTGCTAATCTTTTTGAGATATATGCTTCTTGTTTGTCCCTACTATGTCGCAAGAGGTCTGCAGTGGGTTTTGATGAATTGTGGAAGATTGCGGTATGTTTTCCTTGCTAGCCCTGATCATGCATATGCTCCGGTAGCCCAAAATTTTCCTTGCTTTTAGTTTTGGTTCTTCTCTTATCTAAGCTTCTAAAACCTCCTCACTATATGTATTGTGGTAGTCCTCCTCTATCTCCAGTTCTCTCTCAAAATCAGGTTCTTCTGTTGTCTCTTCTCTATCCAACCTTGAAATTATGTAGAGATTCTTTGCATCCTTATCAATGTCTTCAGTTTGTTGGCTTCTTCTAAATATGCTTCCTCCATTGATGATCCCAGAGGGATGTTGACAGTCTTATGATCATTAGCAAATGATAGCTCTTATTTATGGGAGTCTATGATACCATTTGCATCCACAAACCATCTCAACCCTAACAGTGCATTGAAAGCTTTTCCTTGATCCTTTATGGCTACAACAATGAAATCTAGGACTTGTTTGAGCCCCATCAGGTTAACTTCCACTTGGTTCCATGTTCCCATTGTCTACATATTAGATCCATCTGCCAAAATAATATTGGAAGTTGTCTCTATCAACTTAGGTCTTCCTAACTTCTCTCACAGCTCCTTTGTGATCATGTTGACATCTGCTCCCAAATCTATCATGACATTTCGAACCTTCCTGTGATTGATGTGAACATCCACCATAAGTGGTTTTGTCTTCCATTCTCTATTTGTTCTTCTCATTCTCCAAAGTTAACTCTTCTGACCTTGCTCCTTATTCCAATATTTAGAAAATTGCTTTAGTTTCTCAATAAGTTTGTGTTATTGTGTCAGTTGAGCCAATTGCTTGAGAGATTCTACTTCTCCTTCGATGAAAAATTGCTTGTATTGCTTCTCCTTTTCTTGTTCCTTCCTTATGGTTTGTTTGGCTTCCTTCACAACTTCTGCATGTTGTTTCTTAGAGGGAACAAATTCTTCTTCCTCCTCACTATCTTCCTCTTCTGTCTTAGTGACATATTGCCTTCTGATATTTGTTCCTTGTCTTGTCAGTACCGCATCTTTCTCCTTTCTTCTTTTTCTATCATTTTCGGTATGTTTTGGCTTGCTTTTCCAGTAGTACTCTTCTTCTTCTGTAGATTCAATTGAAGATATGTATGTTTCCTCCTTGTTGTTCTTCCAGCAAGTCCTTGATCCTTGACCCTTTGGTGCCCTTCTTATGATCCTCACTCCTTTTTGGTTGCCCAGATTTTGTAGCTCATCACTTTTAGATTGTGGTTGTGCATTCTAGAAGTACTGTTGTGCTCTCTCACAAGAAAATAGATCATGCTCTGTACTACTACAAAATGAACACTATGTTTTCCTTTCATCCCAACATTCATTAGCAAAGTGTCCTAGCTTACCGCAATTGAAACATGTTGCATCCTCCCTTCTTCTTTGATTTCTTCCACAGCCTATGCCTCCTCTGTAACCTCTAAATTGCTCTTTGTCATCATTCTTATAGCTATTTCCATAGGATGGGCCTCCAGTGTTTAAATTTTGTATTGCATTGACATTCCTCTGATTTCTCCAATTTGGTTGTTTGTAGCCATGATTATGTGAATTTCTCTCTACATAGGACATGCTATTATTCTTCGCCAAGTTTGTGTACCATGTTTCATCTTCTTCATCAGCAAATTCTTTTTTCCTCTGGAAGTTTTGTGAAGGACAGTCTAGTGTTTCATGGTCATCCCACTCTCGGCATAATCCACAATATACTAAATTGATTCTTTTTGTTGTTGCTTTGATGTCTGCTTTGATTGCGGCAGCTTGTCTTTCACCTTTCATCCTAGGGCATTCATTTCTCAACTGACCTTCTCTTGTACAGTATGAGCACCAAATATTAGGTTTTTTCTTATGTCCATTCTCCTCATGCTTCGCTAAGATCTCCTGCCTCAGCTTCAACTGCTCCAATTTTAGCTTCAACTTCTCCAATTCTAGGTTTTCTTTCAACTTATCTTGTCTGCGCCAAGATTGAGACTCTATTTAGCAGGCTAGTGTCACTGCTTCTGCATATGTATCAAATATTCTTCCATCTAGGGATGACCTTATTTCAGGGCTTATTCTGGAAATAAACCATTCTATCTTTTGCTTCTCAGTTAGTGGTCCCTCCAACTTTCTGGTTGTCTCCTTGAATCTTATGTCAAATTCCTTTATTGATTCCTTATCCAACTACATCCAATATCTCATCTTACTTACCCCTTCTGTCAGAATCTTTAGAACTCCAAAATTCTCCAAAAATAGCTTCTTGATCTCATCCCAATCCTTGTCACTGTTTGGACATGTCTTCCTATACCGCTTCAATGCTTCATTCCGCAAGGTGCCTATGAAGTCAAACAACTTGATTTTATCTCTTGTTACTCCCTTCCGGTTCCAAATAGACTCCAAAACAAAAATGTGCTCTGCTGCTTTAGTAGTGTCCTTCTCAAAGATTTTCTCAATGTCTCTAGTACTTTGCAGTAGTTTTCCCCCTATCTTCTCCTCCAGTTAGGATGTCTTATATCAACTCGCTTTCCTTCTCTTCCGTTATCTCTCTCTAATCAGATATCAAAGTACTCTTCTCCTAAAACCTCTTCGAAATTACTTTAGATCTCTTTTATTCTCTCTGCTTCCTTGTTTGCTTGACTATCTTCCTTCTCAACTAAAATTTTCTTGAATTTATATGGCACTCGAGGTGACTCAAGGTCCAGGGGTTGTGTCTCTTCATAGTGTCTCTTCAAATTATGGGATTCTCTTCTCTTTGCGAATGACATCATGTCGACATCCAATGATGATTCAAATAACCTTCCAAAACCCTCAAAACTCCTCTCAATGTTTATCACATCTTCTCCTCCTTCTCTTATCTCCTTTATGCTTCAACAAATTAGCTCCTTTATATATTCCTCATCCATCTTCAAAATCTTTGGTGTTAACCCAAATGTTCTGGTAGTCTATGGCATAAACCTTAGCCTGTTTATTCTCTTTCCCTTTTGTATTCTTCTCCGGCAACACCCAATGTGGCATGCTCTGTGACATTCTTCATTCCACACTCTATCTCTTATCCTTATGACCTCCTTTCTCAGGCAACACCCCCAGTGGCACACTTAGTAGCATCCTCCATGACACGCATGTCTTCTTTCTTCCTTCCAAAAGCACCCTTAGTGGCGCGCTCCTCAAATTCTTCCTCCTTTTCTTCCACAACTTCTGTTATCCCTCCTCTCTCCATCTCTTGTGACCTTTCCATCCTACTGCGGTAATGTTCTCATCGTTCCTAAATTTTCTTCAATCTCTCCTCTCTGCTTATCTCCATACCGGTTTTGATTTCTTCGTCAATCTCTCTTTTCCTCTACTTCTCCCCTTTCACCATGGGTTTGCTTGATTTGGTGTTCCATTAATCCTCTTATACCCCATGGAATCCTTATTTGAAGAGTTGTTGGGAAATAGGTGTTGTACACCTTGCATAATATTGTATTATTTTATTCATGTAAAATAAATATGTATTTGTGGTGCATCTTAATTGATGTGTTTAACCACATTAGATATTTATTTGGAGGCCACTTGTAAATGTTGTATGTAACATTGGGTTATTATTTGTATTATTTAATTGTTGAAAAAACATAGTACCAATATTAAATAAGGGGGTCAATGGTTTTGTGTTACCCATGGTTTTGGAACACATGGTTTTATCTAATACAACAAATTGTATTTGTGTGAGCTTGAATTATAAAAGCAAGCACATGATCATTAGTTGGGTTGGTTAGCTATTTCATTGTAGGTGGATTGGAGGTTTTTGAGAGGTTGTCATTGTATTGAGCTCTCTCCTGTAAGTGCATATTGTGAAGCATGGCAGGTGATGTGTGGATTCATGCTTGGACACATGGAGGATGCATTGGAGGTGCTTGATGGTTCAAAGATATTCATGGAGACTCATGTCATGTATTGTAATATCTTATTGCTAAATAATACATATGAGTGTGGATGCTTTTGGAGACTGAGTTTTTCCCTCTTGAGGGTTTTCTTAAGGTATATATTGTGTTATCTTGTGTTTTTCATTGATCTTTGCATTATGGTTATTTGTTGCATCATTTTTTCCTATTGGGTTATGTGGAATTGGTTTTATTAGACCTGCAAATTCCTAACATGTGGTATCAGAGCCATGTTTATGGTTGAGGGGTGTGTGAGATCCTGGATTTGTATAACCCTTGTGTGTGTAGATCAGGTGCAGAATGGAAGCCATGGCAATGCATGAAGGATTTGGGACATTACAAGGTTTTGTGCAGGTTGTATTGTAGATTGAGGGTTTTGGGTATTGGAGATTTGCTGTGTATTTTGCAGATCTGATGATTGAAAAATCATGGTTGAAGAGGGTTTCTTGGATCAACTTCATGAGGGGTTTGTGGAGGGATTTTTTTATAGATGACCTCCTGGAGAAAAATGGGCCTCGCCATTGGATTCAACAGGCGTGAAAGTGAATAAAAACATATAATTTCATATATTTCGGCCACTATGACCCGAGGCAAAAAATTTTAAAGCCCCCCAGGTCGACAATACGACCGTACAACCTATTGACAGTTTGCAGGTATGCTGGTTTTAAAAATTAAAAAATATTTCCTGCACATATAGTTTTTGAAAAAAATTTGATTGAAAATAAATCTAAAAAACTATAGAAGGTTCATAAAAATGAAGCTATAAAAAAAATGAAAAAAAAAATTAGGGGTGGGGGTCTGCAAACCCCTGTACCTCGGTCTGTCAACATTGGCAAGGCCAAGCAACACGGCTGCTACGATCGATAGTGTCAATCGGCCCTCTAGCCGACGGTGTTTGGGTCGATGGAGGCCTTTATGTCCGTCGTCTGGCACCTACTAGTCCGGCAGGGTCTGGCTTCGCCACTGGCGAACAAGGCATGCATATGGCCATTAAAAAATATTTGGCAGGCAATGAAGAAATTAAAATTGACAGTGAAATAAAATTAAAATTACGGACTTTATTAAAATTTAAAACCTTCTTTTAATGTGCCTTTGGAGTCTGTGAAAAATGAAATAAAATAAATTTGAAAACAATTACTAATGCACTAGTCAAAGTCAACCCTGCCATGTTAGCACCACATGCCCAGTCAGCGATAGTATGGATGAGTCCCCCCAGGGTTCCCCTTTTAGCCCTTAGAGGGCATTTTCTTCCATGAGGCATAACTTCCACCCACGGTATCCATTTTTCAACTTCTTATAGGTGTCGGAAAGGTGTCTCCAAGCACTACACAGTGGTATAGGTTTTGTTAGTTATTTCCCTGACTGGATGCTCATTCCCAGATTTCCCTACAAGGCAGCCATCAGTGATCAACAAGATCTCTAGGCCAGGGGCCAACAGTGTAGGAGATAGACTCTATTTTTATCTCCTCTTCTTCTTTAGGCTCTGCAAAACCTAGGGGGGTATTCCCTATTCAACACCCATGAGAATATGCTTGTGGGCTGGCTTGGGATGTTGATACAAAGCAGATAAATCCTCCTGTGTGAAGACCAAAACTGTGAGATAAATGCAAAGGGGCTAGCTTTGGGCTTATGTTCAGTTGTGAATTAGAGGATCTTGGTCCTAAACTACTTCTACAGTCCTAATGGTTGTTTTGGAAGTTTGAGTTTGATTTATGTTTGGATGCAAACCTGGACTTGGTATATAACCTCAACACAGAGCTAGATTGGTGCCTATCCAAGGCTTGGAGTCAGTAGACATACACCTGTGAATGATCAGCATGAACACACTAAAACTAGATTTCAAGGGAATATTGTAGTATCTACCTTACAGATACCTCCCAAGACAGAGTGTTAAGTTATCTCTACTTATGGTATCCCTATTGCAGTATATCTTTCCCAACACTTAATCTGAAAACATTTTAATCTACCCCTTGAGCAGAAGTTGAAAGATCAAGCATTCAATACAGGAATTCTATATTCTAGAACACCAGACACCCCTTAGATATCTAGATTCAGAAGAAGGATACATGCAATACTAGAGACAAAATAACAAAACACATGCAAATACACCATTACTCATATAAAACCAATTATGAAATCAGTAGATTCATGCATGAGGCATACAACAAGAGATACATAAACTCACAAGATCACCTGCACAAAGCAACCACAACTAATTGTATCTTATTACAGAGCCAGATATGTCTAGTTTTCAACAACCTCAAATGAGCAACACAACCTGCTAAATACAGCAAGGAAGGTCCTCAGCATTAATTACATGGCAAAAGTCAAAATTTGCCAGATACAGCTCATTGAGAAAATGGTGCTCAAACATTCAATACAGCAGGTAGGGGAGGAGACAGGAAGAGATCTCGAGCCTTGCGCCACCGCCCGTGGATGTACATCTTCAGTCAAGTACTAGATTCGTCCACGCCATCGCCCATACCCCTGCAACAACCGCCATTAATGGCATATCAACCCGCGGCCTTGGGAAGTGCAGAATACTATGCATCGCAAACCTTTCCTGCCAAAATACCTCATCCTAATATTTTAAATTATGCAGGATCAAATTATCCCACATGCACCCTACGGCAACCTCCTCATCACCTTATATACTAGGTCGTGAGCATATATGATGTCGGTGCTTTTGCTCCCGATGGCACCTAGTATAAGCCTCATCATCATCATCCTCCAGCATGATATCCGGCTGCTCGAAATATCACCCTAACGTCAGCATCATCATATGCATGAGTTCACCCTGATAATTCACATCACCCCGATGTGAAATATCACCCCGCAGAAAATATCACCCTGCGGGAAAATATCAACCTGATGACCAACCCTGCCTTCATGTGAAAAATTGCCCGCATGATAATCGCCTTCATCAGCACAACCTGATGCGTCGGAGGAAGATCCTCCTGCTTAGTCGATACCAAATGTTTGGCCAATGTCTTCTACTGCATGCACCCTTCGGATGCTCAAAAATCCTGCTGACGTCACCCAGATAAAAGATATCACCCTGATATATGAACGTCCTGATGACGTCATCATCATGTTTAGAACAAGGGTGATATTCAGAAGATGATCCGATATTCAGAAAATCACCCCGACACAGAAATATGAGGGTGTACTATAAACTGGATGATGATGATGACCTCTTCAACTCAAGAAATATCAGGTCAGATTGAACAACTTAGAAAATGACCCCTTCGAAAGATCGGGGTGACATCATCATCATATTGGGGCAGGGTGGTATTTGGAAGATCACCGGATGTTTGAAATATCACCCCCCGCAAGAATATCGGGTAGCACTGTAGCTCCATGAAACATCGGGGTGATGTTAAAACATACCTGATATTTGGAAATATCACCCCGTCCTTACAAAATGATGAAGCTGAAAGACATATCGCCCCGACAATGAAAATCCTGATGATGTCATCATCACATTTAGGACTAGGGTGATATTCATAAGATAACCTGATATTCAGAATATCACCCCGACAATTGAAAATCATGCTGCTGATAAGAAAATATCACCTCTACAAGATCATGACGTCAGCAACATCGGGGAAGTTAAAACATAAGGTGATAAACTAACATCAGGGTGATCTTAACGAAGATCACCCGATGTTCAAATATGATGACCTTGGGACATCGGGTCATACCTAGCAAATTCTCAACACCAACATCAGGATGATCTTGAACTAAGATCACCCGATGTTAAAATATCACCTCCAGGCAGGATGTCAGGCTGGCAAGAACATGAAGCCCCCATAGGATATCCAGTCATGACGAGAAATGACCCTTGCAAGAAACATCAGGTGGATGCATGGAAATATGATGATGATGATGACGACCCCTTCCTTGAAAGTATCCTGATGATGTAGCAAAACACAGAGAGGGTCCAACACTTAGGAAAATTTTTTGGATTTCTAGGGAGGTGCACATCCTGTAACCTCAAACATAAATTATTACCAACATAGGCTCTGATTGGGGACGTGTAGGTGCAAGACTACAGCGAGAACCAGACTTCTCCAGGGCAGACCAGACAAAACCCAAAATTCAAAACAAGACCGACCACACAAGGTATGTACAAAATATTTACAACTATTTTACATTGTGCACACAAGTTACTCATTTATGTGAAAAAGGTTTTAAGGAATTTGCTGTGCACCGGCAATTCCATTAGTTCACCATTTAGGGCTTGGAGAAAGTAGGAGTCTCCTCCATAGATATTTCTAATTTGATATGGGCCTGTCCACAAGGGTTCAAATTTGCCATGTTTACCCTTATCCTGGTTCCTTACATTCCACATAAGGACCATATCACCTACCTGAAAACCTCTCTCTATAATCCTTTTATCAAAAAGATAATTCACCTTTTGTTGTTTCTTGATGTTTATTTTTTGTGCCTCTGCCCTGATTTCATCTAGCTTAACCAGCTGATTGATCCTTTTAGTCATTGAATCATTAACCTCCCCATCATTCTCTTGTATGAACTTGTAAACTGGCAGGAGGTTATTCATAGGCAATCTAGCTATTGTACCATACACTAATTCATAAGGTGACCTTCCAGTGCCTCTTTTCATTGTCACCCTATCAGCCCATAATGCCAACTTCAGTTTTGAATCCCAGGATTTCTTATTTTTATCCATTATCCTCTTGATGATTTTCATTAGGATTTTGTTGCTTGACTCTGCTTGACCATTTCCTTGTGGGTGGTATGGTGATGTGTGAGACAAGTCAATTCCATATTTATTACAAAAATCAACAAATTCACCTGATCTAAAGCACATTGCATTAGCTGTGATTAGCCTGACTGGTACTCCAAAGCTGATGATGATATTCTCCAGTATGAAATCCATCACCACCTTACTTGTAGCTCTCTTAGTTGGAATAGCCTCAATCCATTTGGTAAAGTAGTCAGTGGCAACCAGAATCCAACTATGTCCTCCACTAGATTTCTCTGAAATTTCCCCTATGAAGTCAATTCCCTATTGTTGAAATGGAGCTTCCACGGTTATAGTCCTGAGGGGCAATGCACCATCATATTTTAGCTTGCCTGAGAACCTTTGGCAAGGGTCACACTTTCTTATCATTCTGTGTGCATCTGAGAAAAGAGTTGGCCACTAGTAACCAGCTCTGAGGACTTTGTGGGATGTTGTATAAGCAGGATAATGTCCACCACACACTCCATGGTGTATGTCATTTAGAATGTCATTGGCCTAGTTTTCATCCACACATTTGAGTAATACACCATCATAATTTCTCCAATACAGTTCTCCTTGAACAATGATGTATTTAATAGCTTGCAACTTCAAAGTTCTCTTCTGAATATCACTGAGGTGGGAAGGACAATTCAAGTTTTGCAAATAATATACTATGTCCTTGTACCACTCAGATTCTAGCATGTTTATAACTTCATTGTGCACTTCATTCACTTGGCATGCCTCTAAGTTTGACTCTGCCATCAATTTTGCTAAGCCTTGTCCTCTTACCAATTTAGTAATCTGTATTTCAATATTGAACTCTTGCAATTTGTTTATCCATCTGCACCTTCTCCCAGTCACCTCCTACTAAGTGAAGATATCTTTGACTGCTGCATGAGGCACATATACAACTATTTGAGACTCTACCAGATATGGCCTGAAACTCTTGACTGCTCTGACTAGTGCATATGCTTGTTTCTCCATGATGTCATACTTCAATTCAGCAGCCTATAAGGACATACTGAAGAAAGCTATAGGTTGCTCAAAACCATCCTCATTTTTCTGTAGCAGACATGCAACAACAGTATGGAAAGAAGCAAATGAAAACAATTGAAATAGCTTAGAAAAATTAGGAGATTTCAGCACAAGAGCCATTTTTATTGCCTCCTTTATGTTTTGAAATGATTTAGTTGCCTTATTCTCCCATGTGACAATTGCACCTTTCTTCAATATCTTGGAAATTTCTCTTGTGGTCTTTGCAAAGTTTGGCACAAATCTTCTAACAAAGTTAATTTGTCCAAAGAAGGATTGAACACCTTTTACTGTCTTAGGGATCTAAATTCTGTCAATTGCTGCTACCCTATCAAGATCAATCCTGACTCCATCCTTGGAAACTATGTGCCCCAGGAGCCTTCCTTCAACTACCCCAAAAGCACACTTCTTTGGATTTAGAGAAATGCCATACTCTAGTGCTCTTATGAAAATCTGCTCCAAGTGTATACAATGCTGCTCTCCCCTCTTAGAATAGGCAGTCAGATCATCTTGATATATAGCCAGGATTGAGTCAATCAACCCTGCAAAAGCAACATTCATTGCTCTTTGAAATGTAGCACCTGCATTTGTTAGTCCAAATGGCATCCTCACATACACATAAGTTCCCCATGGAGTGGTGAAGGCGGTCTTGTATTGTTCTGATTCCTTTACCTTCACCTAATTGTATCCTGAAAATCCATCCATCATGGATAGGAGTTCACAACCAGTCACCTTCTATAACATGACCTCCATATTTGGCAGTGGATAATTGTCTTTCAAAGTAAACACATTCAAATTTCTGAAATCAACACAAAGCCTAATATCACCATTCTTTTTTCTAACTGGGACAAGGTTAGACACCCAAGTTGAATGTCTAATTGGCACAATTATTCCAGCCTCCCTAAGCTTCTTGAGTTCTTCTTGCATTTTTTGAGCTAAGGTAGGATTAATAGGCCTTTGCTTCTATCTAAATGGCTTAGCTCCAAGCTTCAAAGGGATCTCATGCTGGAATAGGTCCTCTCTATAGGCCTTTAGGTCCTCATATGACCAAGCAAAAACATGTTTATACTTTTTCAGTAGTGCAATCAACATGTTCCTAATGTGTGGTTTGAGCTTTTTGCCAATGTATACCTTCTTGGGGGCCTGAAATGTCCCTAAATTTATCTCCTATAAGTCATCTTTGTTTGTGGGAGATGTCTTTGTGGCCAATTGGTCTCTATTGTCAAAAGCTCTTTCTAAAGCTACCAACCCTCTAGGGATTTTGTTAGTCTTCAGCTGAATTACTTCTTTCCCCATAAGAGTTTCTTTTCCATCTACAATTTCTACAAAATTTTGAAAATCAATTTCTTGGTTCTCATATTCATCTATGCAGTGCAAAAATCTTAACAAGTCCTTATCATCATCAAACACTTGCCAACTACATATGTTTTCTAGTACTGCAAGTCTGATTTTCACCTCAACATTTGTGACATCTGATAGAGTGATGTCATCTGGCCTTATGGCCACATTAGCTAAGAAATCAGCCATGACATTTTTTGATCTCTCTACCTAGCGTATTGAAAATGCATCAAATAGTTCAATGGTATCCCAAACAGCATGCTTGTATTGTTTTAATCTTTTGTTCTTTGAGGCATACCTATCTCTAACTTGGGACACAATTAACTTAGAATCCCCATATACTCTTAGCATCTTAATTCCATGTTTGAGAGCTAGATTTAAACCTAAGAGTAAGGCTTCATACTCTGCATTGTTGTTTGTACAAGCAAATCTTAGCAGGAAGGAGAATTTTAGGAGCTTACCAGATGGAGATAGGAATACAACTCCAGCTCCAGAGCCTTCCTTTGCACAAGCTCCATCAAAATACATGGTCCATAGACCCTGCTGGTCCAATTCTTCAATGCAAACATTTTTCTTTTTTTTCTCTTTATCATCTGAGACAACCCTGAAGTTGTCACAGTCGGTGTTCACAAAACAGATGTGTTCTTCTGATTCTTGGTCCTCCACTGTCTCTGATGACCTTTCCTCTCTAATCAGTTTGACATCCTTGCCATTCATAGGAATCATGGCATATGACAGGTCTAGCTGCATACTCCCACCAATGAGTGCTGCCCACCTTCTTGACAACAACATACCATACTGTGGTTTAATGGCAACCACTGTTATGTTCATTTTGTAGGTCTTCTCAGGATATGATGCCAGTCTGAAATCTACATCCTTTATGATTCTAATGACCGGTACCTCTCTAGCATCCATGGCATAACATTTTCCACATGCCTTGTCTATTTTTAATCCTACTTGTTGCATGATGGCTAGAGGCATGATGTTTGTTGATGCTCCTGAGTCAAGCATACAATTCCTGATTATTTTTCCATTGATAACAAGGGAAACATAGAATGGTTCCACTTGTGAAGGACATTTAGTCATGGTCACCCCCAGATATACTTCAGGGACTTCATCCTCTTCATTGCACAAGGCCTACTTCTTACCTTAGGTCCCATCATTCTGTTTAGCTTTACAAGGTACTTCTGAAATTAGGGATATTGTCTTATTCTTGATTTCTTCAACCTTCATAAGTTCCATCAATGGGACAGAAACCTTTACCTGAGAGAGGACTTGAGTTATATCAAAGGGAGCATAATTTTGTACCACAGTTGTAGCTTGTGTTGTGGCTTTGTTTTTATCTTGAGATGAGCCAGCTTTAATCTTCACAGCTCCCTGATCATCATTCTTGTTTTGGAAACTTTTGCTTTGATCCTCAACTTGGGGGATTCTATTTTCTGGTCCTTAAGATTCATGACCTATTTTTTGCTTAAAATTTTGCTTCTTGTTGTTCCATTGTTTCTTATATGTTTTAGCCCCTCTATGATCACGCATTGGCTGACTTGCAGAAATGCCTTCTGGCTGATATGAGTTACTTACCTGAGCTTTACCTCTGAGGTTATAGTTGCTCCTGACTTGGGCCACTACTGCAGCTATGAGAGCTCTAATCTCTTCATCATAAGGTCTCCTTAGGTTACTCAAAAAATTGTGTGAGCCCTGAGCAAATACATAACTATCTTCATTATCTTCATCATAAGAAACTTGCTGAAAGGCCTGAATCCCATCATCTATACTCTCATCTGTATTATGAGAAGGATGCTCCCTACTTATGGAGAACATATTAACATCATCATTCTGTACATAATGTGGCTCATTGCATTCATCACAAGAAATAGCATTGTCATACAAAGATTGAGCAATCATGCATTGTGACTGTGAATGTGGCATCTGACAGATTATGCACCATGGAGTATCATCAGCAATATTTATAGCTCTCTTCAAAGGATCAAGAGTTGCTTTGGTATGTTGAGCTCTCTAATTTATGTTGTTATGTGGCAATACAGGCCTATCATTATGCCAATTGGTATTATATGGCATATCATGCAATGATGGCCTTTTTTCCTGCCTTTGGTAAACTTGCCTATCAGGACCCATCCCTTTTTCACTTCTAGCCAGTCTATAGCTTAGGTCCTTAACAACATTTGCCAATTTATCAATTTTGTCTTCAGAAGCAGATGTATTACCTTGAATATTCTGAGGTTTATTTGGATTCTGCAGAATTTTCACATCATCCCTTCTGTTTGTCTTGCCTAATGCTTTCCTATTATTCTCAATATTTATTGCTATCTTGAAAGCATCCCTGAGAGTAGCAAGACCTTTATCTCTTAACCCATATGCTGTTTTGGCATCAAAAGCATTAATATATAATATTATGCACATTGGTTCATTTGGCCTCATGTGATGTGGCAATTTGTTCAACACTTTAGTAAATCTAGCATTAAAGTCTGCAACCTACTCATTTGACCCTTTAGTGACACTAGTGAACTCATTTACAAAAAAGCTAGGGTCAGTTTTGTCACCATATTGCTCTTTAAACATCCTTTTGAAATCATCCCATGATGAAATGCTCCGATTAGGCAAATTTTTGTACCATTCTCTAGCCTCATCGACCAGAGATTGCATGAATGACTTCATAAAGACATCCTCATGCTCAACCTCAAAGTTGTCCATGACATTTTGAAAAGCTTTTAAATGATCCTCCCCAGACACACTATTATTTCCTGAAAACTTTGGCACTTGAAGCCTCACATGCTTGTCAATTAGGTTAGGATAACCAGGAAACCATCAAAAACTAGCTGCCTAAATCTATCCAACTGCATGGGTTGTCTATCAAACTGATTAGCATTAATATTTCTATTTACATTCTAATTTCTTACATTATTTAATGGTATCCTAGCATTGTTTGCATCATGCCTAGTATTATTCTGCTGATACTGTACCTCATTTCTGCACTGATTTCTCTGCATATTTGCATTTTCAAGGGTAGGAACTACATCCTGTTGAGCAGTCCTTAGAGCTTGTACTTTCTGTCTCATGTCATCTCTAATTTTCATTCCCTGTAGATATTCTATTTCTGCTCTTAAACTCTTAATTTCATCAGCTAGTTGTTCTTCTCTGGGCATCGAGGTGGATGGTCCCATACCATTCTGATCATCATCTTCATCATCCCTTAGGGATTCTACTTCTTCAAATCTATCACTGGGATCCAAGAAAGGGCATTCTTGGAACACTTCTGACCTTATTTTTAGACTAGCACCCTGTTGTCTTTCATATGCACCTTGAATGTCAGCTTCTGCATTTGAAAAATAAGGCACATGCTGCCCTGAAAGTCTAGGGTTATCCTGAATATCATCCTTATTCCTAGGGGAACCCTCATGACTGGCTGAGATGGTTCCTTTTCTTCTATACATCATCCTTCTTTCTACTGGTAACTCTTCAAATAAAGGATTACGTAGGGATCTTCTCCCCTGCATACAAATTTTACTTTACTGGCTGGGAGATTGTTCGGAGTCGCCACCTATAACTAGGAATTATTTTACTAGGGATGAAAAGACAATTTCTTTACTGCATGATCCCCAGTAGAGTCACCAAATCTGTTGGTTATTTCCCTGACTGGATGCTCATTCCCAGATTTCCCTACAAGGCAGCCATCAGTGATCAACAGGATCTCTAGGCCAGGGGCCAACAGTGTAGGAGATAGACTCTATTTTTATCTCCTCTTCTTCTTCAGGCTCTGCAAAACCTAGGGGGGTATTCTCTATTCAACACCCATGAGAATATGCTTGTGGGCTGGCTTGGGATGTTGATACAAAGCAGATAAATCCTCCTGTGTGAAGACCAAAACTGTGAGATAAGTGCAAAGGGGCTAGCTTTGGGCTTATGTTCAGTTGTGAATCAGAGGATCTTGGTCCTAAACTACTTCTACAGTCCTAATGGTTGTTTTAGAAGTTTGAGTTTGATTTATGTTTGGATGCAAACCTGGACCTGGTATATAACCTCAACACAGAGCTAGATTGGTGCCTATCCAAGGCTTGGAGTCAGTAGACATACACTTGTGAATGATCAGCATGAACACACTAAAACTAGATTTCAAGGGGATATTGTAGTATCTGCCTTACAGATACCTCCCAGGACAGAGTGTTAAGTTATCTCTACTTATGGTATCCCTATTGCAGTATATCTTTCCCAACACTTAATCTGAAAACATTTTAATCTACCCCTTGAGCAGAAGTTGAAAGATCAAGCATTCAATACAGGAATTCTATATTCTAGAACACCAGACACCCCTTAGATATCTAGATTCAGAAGAAGGATACATGCAATACTGGAGACAGAATAACAAAAAACATGCAAATACAACATTACTCATATAAAACCAATCATGAAATCAGTATATTCATGCATGAGGCATACAACAAGAGATACATAAACTCACAAGATCACCTGCACAGAGCAACCACAACCAGTTGTATCTTATTACAGAGCCAAATATGTCCAGTTTTCAACAACCTCAAATGAGCAACACAACCTGCTAAATACAGCAAGGAAGGTCCTCAGCATTAATTACATGGCAAAAGTCAAAATTTGCCAGATACAGCTCACTGAGAAAATGGCGCTCAAACATTCAATGCAGCAGGTAGGTGAGGAGACAGGAAGAGATCTCGAGCCTTGCGCCGCCGCTCGTGGATGTACATCTTCAGTCGGGTACTAGATCCGTCCACACCATCGCCGATACCCCTGCAACAACCGCCATTAATGGCATATCAACCCGCGGCCTTGGGAAGTGCAAAATACTGTGCATCACAAACCTTTCCTGCCAAAATACCTCATCCTGATATTTCAAATTATGCACGATCAAATTATCCCACATGCACCCCGCGGCAACCTTCTCATCACCTTATATACTAGGTCGTGAGCATATATGATGTCGGTGCTTTTACTCCCGACGGCACCTAGTATAAGCCTCATCATCATCATCATCCTCCAGCATGATATCCAGCTACTCGAAATATCACCCTGATGTCAGCATCATCATATGCATGAGTTCACCCTGATAATTCACATCATCCCGATGTGAAATATCACCCCGCAGAAAATGTCACCCTGCGGGAAAATATTAGCTTGATGACCAACCCTGCCTTGATGTGAAAAATTGCCCGCATGATAATCGCCTTCATCAGCACAACCTGATGCGTCGGAGGAAGATCCTCCTGCTTAGCCGATACCAAATGTCTGGCCGATGTCTTCTACTACATGCACCCTTCGGATGCTCAAAAATCCTACTGACGTCACCCAAATAAAAGATATCACCCTGATATATCAACGTCTTGATGACGTCATTGTCATGTTTAGAACAAGGGTGATATTCGGAAGATGACCCGATATTCAAAAAATCACCCTGACACATAAATATGAGGGTGTACTGTAAACTGGATGATGATGATGACCTCTTCAACTCAAGAAATATCAAGTCGGATTAAACAACTTAGAAAATGACCCCTTCGAAAGATCAGGGTGACATCATCATCATATTGGGCAGGGTGATATTTGGAAGATCACCGGATGTTTGAAATATCACCCCCCGCAAGAATATCGGGTAGCACTGTAGCTCCATGAAACATCGGGGTGATGTTAGAACATACCTGATATTTGGAAATATCACCCCGTCCTTAGAAAATGATGAAGCTGAAAGACATATCACCCTGACAATGAAAATCCTGATGACGTCATCGTCACATTCAGGACTAGGGTGATATTCATAAGATAACCCGATATTCGGAATATCACCCCGACAATTGAAAATCATGCTGCTAATAAGAAAATATCACCTCTACAAGATCATGACGTCAGCAACATCGGGGAAGTTAAAACATAAGGTGATAAACTAACATCGGGGTGATCTTAACGAAGATCACCCGATGTTCAAATATGATGACCTTGGGACATCAGGTCATACTTAGCAAATTCTCAACACCAACATCAGGATGATCTTGAACTAAGATCACCCGATGTTAAATTATCACCTCCAGGCAGGATGTCGGGCTGGCAAGAACATGAAGCCCCCACAGGATATCCGGTCATGACGAGAAATGACCCTTGCAAGAAACATTAGGTGGATGCATGGAAATATGATGATGATGATGACGACCCCTTCCTTGAAAGTATCCTGATGATGCAGCAAAACACAGAGAGGGTCCAACACTTAGGAAAATTTTCTGGATTTCTAGGGAGGTGCACATCCTATAACCTCAAACATAAATTATTACCAACAGGTTTCATGATCATATTTTGTTGTTTGTGTTAGAATTTGGTGCCTGAAGCTAGGCATTGCTCCGGGATAGTTTTATGCTCCTAACTTTTGCATATGGAATCAAATTTTCAATTTCGGACAAGCGTTGGAGAGCTATTGCAGTGTACTACAATTTGGATTGTGTAGATTTTTAGTTTGGTGTGCAGAGAGAGATTGGTACTTGTTTGATCACTTGTAGGAGCTTGAGATTTAGAGTGCATTTATGAGTGCATTTGGATGGATTTTTGGGCACAAACTTGTGGGAGTGCATGTTGTTATGAGACCATCAACATGATATAGCAGGTTTTCATATTTGGTACTTCCAGATACAGGTTTACAGGTGTTTTTAGAGTTTGGACTTTGATGGAGACATGTATACAAGTTGTCTTCTAGTTTGAGGACATGGTTGATATGTGTGTGAGACTTGGAGTTTCGTTTGAATGGGAATTGAGTACAGGTATAACGATGCTGATGATTATGGTGTCATGGATATGCAGATACACTTTTGCATTGGCACAACATGATCATGTATGTGATTGACAGGTATGGTATATGATGATTGATTCATGATTACATGTGGTGTTGTGGTGTTGTTTTAGGGGATTGTTCTTATCTCCTAGATGCTTGATTAGTTCCTTGACTATGTTTACTCATTTGTGGACTTGTTGGCAAATTGAATCTAGAGTTGATCTGGTGTTTAAGTCTTGGAATCTATAGGTTATCTTCTTTGATATCTCAATTTGCATGTTACTAGTGTGATGATGAGTTTGCATGTTACATTTGATTTGGATCTAGAAGTTATGTAGTTTTGTGGGTTGATCACCTATTTGGCTAGAATTGGATGACTCAGATGTGGACTGTCTATATCCACGAGATTGATTCAGTGTTTATGCAAACTTTGTTAGTTGGCCTTGTCTATGGTCATTTGTACATTGCTATGTTGCATTGGGATGAGAGGATGGATGATTAGAGTGCCTAGATAGTCGATTGATGGGACTTGTAGAATGTTTATCACAATGTCATGGATAGCTTCGATACATGGTTTTATGTGAGCTTTTGACAATGATGGTTGTATATTCTTGGTTGGAGATTATGGTTTAATTGACCTTTTGGGAGTTGTTGATGTTATAGCGGGATTCCTTGATTGGCTTGGGGCCATGGATAACTTCATTTAGGAGATGGTTTCTTTGTTGTCATGGATAGCTCGGTATCACGGTTTAGTGGGAGCTTTGGCAACGATGTGGATTCATCATTTGTGATGGATGATCTTCTATAGTGGATGTTAGTGTCATGGAGGAGCTCTTGGTAGTGAGAGTTCTTTGACATTTTGAGTTTTGTTGACAAGAGATGGTTATCTTCATGTGATTGGAGATGTTGATCCTTGATGCAGGTGCACCCTGGGCGAACTGGCGATCTGCATCAACAAAAAAAAATATTATCAAGTTTTTTATTTCAGTTTTTGCTTGTTTTCCATTGGTTTTGCTAGTTTTGGTTCAGGAGCATTTGCAGTTTCAACCTCAGCCGAGTCTAGGCAAATTGGTTCAGTTTGAAGTTTTGTGAAATTTGGGATGTTGTCGGCTCAATTCATAGTTCATGTAGATCACCTAAATACAATCCTAGCAACAAAGGAATCTTCATGATGGTGTCATATCGCATATTGTTTACTAGTTAGTGGCATAACCCATCTCATACTCACCCTTGTGCAACATAGATTGTATATTTATTGAAGGGCACCATTATTGTTGCTTTTGTCACCACCTACAATGTTTTATATTCTCAGAAATTGAAGGAGGGAGTACCCTCATCATCGTAATTAGATCTGTCCAAAAGTAATATTTGTCCATTTTACTTCAATACAATCATTCCTCCATCACTCAATGTCACGTTTTGAAGACACCACATTTGGAAGTCAACTGTGGATAGAACCTAGTGTTTAGATAGTTTGTTCCAAAAATGAATAGATCCCCGATGCATTCCACGCTGCAACCGTTGAGAGGATGGACCAAAGCTCTTACTGCAATGGTGTTTCTAACATTATGGAGTCTTTGGCGCAAGTGTAAAATACAAAGCGTAAAGATCTAAGCATTTACCATATCATGGCATCTTATATGACATAAAAGTTACATACCGTAAATAATGTAAACTTATTTGGAGGGGTACAAACTTGAGAGAAAATATTTTCATTGCTAAGGAGAATAGCATGTGGCATTTTGGGAGGTGACTGATCATATACATGAAACAAAATAAATACCTTAGCATTGACACTTCACCTATTTGGACGACCCATTCGATGGGTTTAATTTTTCATTGCACTATGTATAAAAAGGCAAACAAAAGGGATACAAAGGGGCGCCAGTCTGTTTAGAGAAGGAAAAAGGTGAGTTGAATTATAAATAACAACATATGATAACACGAAGGGGAGGTCGACTTGGGCGATCAATTGAAAGGAAACGCCAAATGGATGAGATCGGGCGGCCAAAAGAGGGAGAAATAATGACAGTTTACTATTAGTAATAGAAAGTAAAACACAGAAGAGGAAGATAAAATAGAGAGGCGACTTGGAATTTGGAGCAGCTAAATTGCAACAGAAGTAAAATGGTTATGCAGGTTTAAAAACAATCCAAAATCTATTCAAAGAGTCACAAGAAGTTGAAAAGACATCTCTTGAAGACATTTAAATCAGCTAATGTTGCAGATGATAGGTAGATTTCTTAGGCAGAGTTGAGGATGGATCTCAGCCCGTGTGAGGGGCTTGTGGAGAAGTAGAGCTGTGTAAAATTTTAGAGGCCAGGCATTGTAATTCATTTGTTGCAAATGTATAGTTTCTTTCTAAAGTGAAATTGAATAAACTTGAGAAGTTTTGTTGCAATCTTTGTGCCATTGATATTTGAGTTTGTTGGCAGCTAATTGTTTGTTGTGTGAGTGTGTATTTTGGAAGCAAGAGGAGTTTTCTCCATCAATCCTTTGATTAGAGATGTTGATATTGTGTCTTGATGGACTCTTGATTCTAGATTAGAGTTTTGACATGATACATGTTCTCTTAAGACAGGATGTGTGCATCAGTGCATGTGATCTCCTTGGAGGAGATGGTTAGATCATGATGTCATGATGGGTTCCTTTGTTATGCAGATGTGTAGTAGGAGCATTGATAGTGATCTTGTTGGTTCTCTTGGTATTGATTACTTTGGTCATTTGCTTGAGAGCTTCATGATAGTGCAGTGTTGCATTTGGAGTTTGGCATGGATTGATCATGGAGGTGCTCATGGATACTTGGAGACTTAGGTGAGGCCAAAGTTCTCTTTTGATTAAAGACACTTGTTGAGACAGTTACTCATTGGAGGTTTTATAGATAGACCGAGGAGCCTTACACCTGGATATGGACCTAGAGGAGATTGTTCTTGGAGAGAGTCATTGTGGCTTGGTGTATCCTAGAGGAGCATTCTCATTCCCCACTCTTGGTCTACTTGGCGGTTTATCATCTATGAGGTATTACCCATCCTTTTAGATGCATTTTGCTTTATGTTTAATCTTCTCATTGATATGGATCTTGAGCTATGGTTATTGGTTTTGGAGGGTTCATTTGAGGGATGTTAGCATGGTTATCTTCTTGTTCATATGGTTTGATTTATGATGTTCATTATGAGGAGTTTAGGAGATGTGTTTGGGTTTATTCTTGGTTATGGAATGGTTATGAGTTTGATATACCTTGGTTAGAAAGGCTTACATCCAAATTGGTTACATGTTACATATGTTCATTTGATCTATGAGATTGAATGATTGGGTGTTGTTGAGGCTTTTCATTTGGGGTTGTAGAGGATATCATACTTGACACAACTTAGCACTTTGAGGTGTTTGTAGAAGGACATTATGATTTATAGGTTTTCTCTCTTTGTTTTATGGCTACTACCTGGAGTTGATTGGACTTGGGAGAGTTATGGTGACATGTTGTGAGAGAGTATGCAACGATTTATCTTGCATGTGTGGATCATTGTGATTATTCTTGATACTACATTGGCTTGTTGATTAGCCACACCTTGGTTTGAGTGTTGATTGATAGACTTGATATGCCTTTGATCTATTTTTCAGATTTGACATTACCCATGTGGTGGGAGTTCCTGGATGTATGTGTTCTTCATTGACAGGTTTTATACATGGAGCTTGTGATTGTGGTATATGGGTTGGATATGTTGTTGGCATGAGTTTATTGATGTTGTTTATACCTATGAGTTATGGATGGTTGGATGTATTAGCATATGTTGTGGGTGCTATTTCTAGTCATGTGGGTTTTTAACCTTTGACAACAGCTTGGAGCCTTTTGTTATCACTTGGATTTGATGCTTGTGTTCTTTGGATTCGTGCATCTTCACCTTGGCATGTTCCTTTTCTTCCATAGGTGGCACGTTGGAGGATGAGAGGAGTTCTTGCTTGAGATGGTGGTCACTTTGGTTTTATTACAGGTATCTTGATGGAGTGCGAGAGCATGCTGGAGATTCATGTGATTTCATGTTTGCCTATGATGATGTATTTCATTGATTGACCCTTATGCAATGTATACAACAAGTGGGAGAAGGTTAGGAAATAGGTGTTGTACACATTGCATAATATTATATTATTTTATTCATGTAAAATAAATATTTATTTGTGGTGCATCTTAATTGATGTGTTTAACCACATTAGATATTTATTTGGAGGCCACTTGTAAATGTTGTATGTAACATTGGGTTATTATTTGTATTATTTAATTATTGAAAAAACATAGTACCAATATTAAATAAGGGGGTCAATGGTTTTGTGTTACCCATGGTTTTGGAACACATGGTTTTATGTAATACTACAAGTTGTATTTGTGTGAGCTTGAATTATAAAAGAAAGCACATGGTCATTAGTTGGGTTGGTTGGTTATTTCATTGTAGGTGGATTGGAGGTTTGTAAGAGGTTGTCATTGTATTGAGCTCTCTCCTATAGGTGCATATTGTGAAGCATGGCAAGTGATGTGTTGATTCATGCTTGGACACATGGAGGATGCATTGGAGGTGCTTGATGGTTCAGAGGTATTCATGGAGACTCATGGCATGTATTGTAATAGCTTATTGTTGAATAATGCATATGAGTGTGGATGCTTTTGGAGGCTAGGTTTTTCCCTCTTGAGGGTTTTCCCAGGGTATATCTTGTGTTTGTCATTGATCTTTGCATTATGGTTATTTGCTACATCATTTTCTCCTATTGAGTTATGTGGAATTGGTTTTATTAGACCTGCAAATTCCTAACAAGAGTCGCATCATTTGAAAGGTCCTTGCGGACCCTAACCCCTTTCCACTTGCCATCCCCCTAAGTGCTTGCCCCCCTCTCACAGAGGTAGAAACTTAAGGAGATCTGAATTCCCTTGCAGCTTGAAAATTTCCTCTGCCAACCTTGCCTTCTCTCCTTTCCGGAACTCTATGCTACTTCTTTGGATGTTTTTCCCTTCCAATCTTTAACTACCTTCTTCCAGGGTCCCGGAAACGGAACCAAACGTTAGTAAGAAATGTAGAGGGGATACTGATTCAGAGATCCAGCCCTCAGTCAAGTCTTTGTAGTTAGTTTATACCCCGGTCAAGTAGCTAGAGATTGACAACAAAACATAGCATCACCTACACATTAAAGCAAGACAACACAGAATTACCCGGTACTGGCAGCTCTCCTCTTATATATATTAAAAGTCATCAAATGCATACATCATCTATCAATCCTTCAGCAGGTCTAAGACTCTGCCTCAATAGTTATAATCATGACTTCTATGTCATTCTTACATCAGAATATATCATCTATCATACTCCTACTCCCCTATATCTTATCATCCTATTTTATATCTATATATATACTATATGTAAATTACATGTGTGGGATGTGTTTCCTGTCGGCTTCGACCTTTGCATATTATGTAGTCTCCTCCAGTTGGCTCCCCTTTATGCTCTGTACCCTGCTAATAGTTCCCATGCCACCTTTGACATTATAAAGACGATACCAACTCTCAATTCATTGCCAAGAAGTTTTTACATTTTAAACTCCTCATGGAAAAAACTCAACTTTCTTCAACTATAACATTTCTTATGCTTATTTTTCTTTCCCTAAACATGTTAAACAACTCATCTAGAATTGTAAATTTGTCTGTCTCCATTAGCATGCTTTCTTCAAGGATTTCCCAACCATCTTTGGTCACCCCCTAGGTTAGAAAGTTACTCTATTGAGATTTGGCACTACTGTGAATGTTATTTATGAAATTAGGCAAGTTATAATCAATCCTCTTTGAAAAGAATGTTGCATTGGAAGACCTTTAATTGCTTATGTTCTCTTCTAGAAGTTGTAGTCCAAAATATTTACTCTAACTTCATTTTCTAGATGCCTACTTTTTCAAATCTTCCACAAGATACCCTTAAAGCCAACCACCAATCGGCAAATCAAATGCAACAGGTTCAAAAGCATATTTCCAAGATTGAGGCCACTTAGGACAATTTAACTAAAAATATCAATGTCATTACTGCTAGCACCTCTTTTATAACAACCACTAAATCCACACTTCATAACCAAGGCAAAATCTACTACAATACCATATACTACATTCAAACATTACATAAATACATAAAAATTATATCATTCAAACTTGGCACGAACTATTCTTTATGTATTACTAAAGAATAATATGTTCTATAATAATTTTACAAAAACTATTAACACTTCCTCCTAGGTACAACAAACATAAGATTATATGACTTTTTAATATTTTGCAATAGTTAAGATCATTTTAGGGTTTCTCATTTGCTTTTATAAATTTTTATTATATAAAGTATTATTGTTGAAGTAATAAGTAATTATATATGTTATTATGTTAAAATAAGTTATATATAAATATGTGTATAAACCTACCATTTATAGATAAAGTGGATGCATTTTGTAAATCCATCTTGCATTTTATAGGTGTAAATATATGTAAATATATATATTTAAGTATAGTTTTATATGTTATTTTATTTTTTTAAATATATAATTTTTTAATTATTTTATTAAATTTTTTATATGAAGAGTTATTTTTTTATAGTTTTCAAAAAGTTAAGTATATCTTAATTTATTAAGTATATAGTTATTTTTTTATATTATTACCCTAAATAATTATAATATATTTTTTATATTTTTAGGGGATAGGCTTTTATATGTGAGCATTATAGTGCTCCGAATTGTCTCACACAGTAAAAAAAAATTCACGCCAGGAAATTTTCTAAACTCATCGGTTGTTCTATTGACGTATTCCTTGAACCTCCTATAGGTGCAAGTGCTAGTTAGATATTTAGCTGATAGGCTTTTTGATGTGAGCATTATACTGCTCGGAATTGTCTCACCCCATAAAAAACAATCACCCCAAGAAATTTTCTAAACTGGTTAGTGAACCTCCTATAGATGCAAGTGCTAGTAAATAATTGTAACTAACTTTATTCAATATAATAATGTATATAACCTTTACCTTTACTTTTATGCACTTGTATAACACACTTATCTTCACTCTAGGTACTTGTTTAACCCTTTTTGCCTTCACCTGTGATAACCACTTCAAAATAGAGTTTTTAAAAAATACTAATTTGATGTGCCTAACCCTTTACTTTAAATGACTACACATCTTTAAAGGACAATTGTACAATCTTTACTTTCCATTGTTCTGTGGCTGTTTTACCGCCGTGCAATTTCAGCAGAGTCATCGCTGTCGCTCTGTACTTGGGTGATGGAATTGGGAATTGTCCTTTTCTGCCTCCTAGGTTGGGCTTCTGTAATTTTCCTGTGATTATGGTTAAAGTAGATTCAAAGTACATAGCAACAACATTATTGAATATCATACAGCATAGAGCAACCGCCAGTCATATTTCCTACCAGTCTTTATTAAGTAGGGCCACATTCCAATATTTCTCAATTCCCACTGACTTCCTCACGTTCATACCTTTACTACATATCACCTTGTATAACCTGTTATATCTCCTGCTGTTAAATGTGCCTATGACCCATTGAATGAAATGTGTATTTGATGGTAAAAAAACATCAAAATCATTAAACACTCAAATTAAAAAATTAGAATTCCCTGTGCAGGGAGTGGACTAAGGCAATCCCCTGTCATCTCTGCTGGGTGCCACGTAGCTAGCATCCAAGGTGGCAAGTTGATTGGTATTTTGGTGGCAATCTCATGTTGAAGTGTCAAGGTTTGATTGGTTGATGTGGTACATGTGTTGGCAGGGGATGGGCCAGTTAACCATTCCATCTAATATTACAATAAGCTTTCTATTAGTACTACTAATAATTAATATATTAAAAATATATATAAATGTCAATATTTTATTCAACTTTTTGAAGTGAACATTATATAAATTTAATACAAATGTTAATACTTTATCTAAATTCAATTGTTAATAGTTTTAAATATGTTTTCATAATTTAATTTTAATAAGTTTATTAATATTTTTAAATATGTTTTCATAGTTTAATTTTGATACTTTTATTATAATTTAAGACTTCAAATTTATATAGTAAAGCAGATTTATTTTTTAAAGGAAAATAATAATTGAAAGTTTATATTATTAAATTCATGTGTGCAAATTTGTCAATCCAATCTATTCCAAATGACCTTTCAATTTTAGGTTTACATTCTACTCTTCATAATATATGACTTACAAAATATCCATTCTCAACTAATTCATTGGAAACTTTTTGATGTATAGGTGGATACTTCCACTCACAAACCAAAATAGAAAGAGACGCGTCTTCCTCATCCTAATTATATTTTCTTTACTTTATTTACATTAGTTAGGATAAAATAATTTGTCATTGTTCACAAAAAGAATTACAAAGTTTTTTTTTTCTTTTTATATTGAAAAATGCGAATTACAAAGTTGTAGTCATACTAGAATCCTCTATTGCTTGAATTCAAACAAATTTGAAGATATTGCAAAAAAATATTTCAAAGGATTACACACTGATATACAATGCAAACATATTGTACATTTAATTCATCCATTCCTAAACTATATTTCTTACATAGCAACATTCTAAATCATGTAAGACATTTCACCTTTGTTTCTTATCAACAAGCAAATATTTTAATTCCAATACTATTAATTTAAGATGTTATTTTATATACATAAAATAGTAAATAAAAAAAATAAAATCATTTTTTAACATCTCTTCATTTTTAATTTCTAACATATTACTTCAAAAATATAATTTACATGTAGAAAAAAGTGTGTAATCTATAATGGAGGGACACCCCTTTCTTCCATGCTAAAATGTCAAGCTATAATTCGTAGATGACTAAAAAATCCCCATTATGGGTTCTAAAAATTATCATATCATATATTGACAAATATTAGGCATGTGACGCCAAAAAGGTACGGGGATAATTGATTCTAACTTTACAGGTGTTGTTAGATATGTGGTAGCGAGCATATGCGTTTCAATCTTTTCTAATATAAAAACACTTATCTTCTCTTTTGTACGACATCGCCTCAACAAATTATCTCCAAATATTAATAATTGCTTTTAAGACTAAAAGATTTTTATATCATATTGAAACAATACTTATTCTCTATAGTAGGGAAGGGTTCTAATTAATTCTTTAAAAAAATTAATAATCAGTTTTAAGATCTATAATTGTGAAATTTATATATCTATGTTAATTTGTATGTAGTTTGTTTTATTTTGAAATAATGTTTTAATGTAATTATATATCAATAAATAGCACAATCTTGTGTGAAGTTAAGACTCATTTTTATACAAGAAAAACTACTTCCACTCATTTGTATACATTTGACCTTATTTCATCTATTTATATACATATTCCTATACATTTGACCTTATTTCATTGTTTCTACACATATTCCCATACATGTGACATTAACTACACTCATCATATTAGGACATTTATTCCCTCCCTCAACATTAGCATTTCATTGTTTTAGGTTGATCTTGTGGCACAAGATCAATTCTGCACCATACAGAATTGACTCTAAAATTCAAAATTTTGCAAACTGGCCCATTTCATTCCTACCATAAGCTGACTTGGTACATGTTTCACATGATTTTTGCTATGTAGTGGTATTTAAAGACATTTATTTAAACATTAGTTCACATCTTGGAAACATCCTACACAAGGAGCATTCATTGCAGGAACACTTCATTATTTGTTATTGTATATGTATCTCTATAGTCTGTATCTTAGCAGTTTTTTGATGCCTTTACCCTTTGTAATCTGCATTTCTTTCAATAAAAAAAAGAGTTTATTTGAATTAAAATGTATATCCTAAGATAATGAATGCTATTTTCCAACATTCACCAAGGTCATAAAGTTGACCATTCTAGAGGTTGACCTAGGAGAACTTGACCCTAGTAGCCTCTCCAAGGTATTAAATGCCATCAATCTTTAGCATTAATATGCAGACCACATATCCACAAAATTAACCTAAGCACAATCACAATCATGCACAAATCCAAGAGTCAGAAAGAAGACAGAAGAAGAGAGTCAAAGATTTACGGTGGGGAAAACCATTATCAGGTGAAAAACCCCACACTCAGAAACCTGCACAATGTATTAACAAATCTGAAAGAATGTTTAAAACACACTTGCAATGCAAGCTTCAATGGTCTTCGACACTCGTGTCTGGAGTCAATCCGGTAGCATAACAGTACATGTAAACCTGTGATACAAACTCCATCTCCAAGCACCTGTTTAAATAGAACATATAAGGCAATTTTGGACCTTTCTTGGAATGGGCATCCAATATGGCATCTTGGACCAAAACCCACACCTAGGGACACTTGGTCAGCATTGTAGAATGTGTCTGACACTTGTCCATAGCTCCCATCCCAAAGAGGCCGCCTATTTCTAAAATGGGCTATGACAGATGCTCTTACGACACTTACGACCGTCATAGAATCTGTCATAGCGGTTACAACTTACAGTTGTAAGAGAATATGTCATACACATGCTATAAATAGCATATTCTCTTACAACACATCATATTCCACCTTGGGGCACCCAAATATGCCTCATTCAAAGATGCTTCATGACACATGTCATTACCTGTCTACAACCTTCTATTCTCGACTCTTACATGTCATAGATTCGTCATAGGAATCTGTCATAACTGTTTCGGTCAAACATTCCTTACACAACATAGAAGATGCCGACACATGGTAGAATATTCCTACCACTAAGTGGGATGCCTATCTCCTCATGTGAGGACAAAATAACAAGTTGTCATAATCCATGTAGGATTGACACATCACCGTGCCACATCCCACAATATGACAAAGTGGAATTTCCAATTATTTACAATATAGGCAATTGAATAATAAATACAAACATTATAAATGCAAAGAATTACCAAGGTTGAGACACCTTAATTCCCAACAATGAGCACCAAATATTAGGTTTTTTCTTATGTCCATTCTCCTCATGCTAAGCCAAGATCTCATGACTCAACTTCAACTTCTCCAATTTTAGCTTCAACTTCTCCAATTCTAGGTTTTCTTCCATCTTATCTTGTCTGCACCAAGATTGAGACTCTATTTGGTAGGCTAGTGTCACTGCTTCTGCATATGTATCAAATATTCTTCCATCTAGGGATGACCTTATTTCAAGGCTTATTCTGAAAATAAACCATTCTATCTTTTGCTTCTCAGTTAGTGGTCCCTCCAACTTTCTGGTTGTCTCCTTGAATCTTCTGTCAAATTCCTTTATTGATTCCTTATCCAGCTGCATCAAATATCTCATCTTACTTACCCCTTCTGTCAGAATATTTAGAACTCCAAAATTCTCCAAAAATAGCTTCTTGATCTCATCCCAATCCTTGTCACTATTTGGACATGTCTTCTTATACCACTTCAATGCTTCATTCCGCAAGGTGCATATGAAGACAAACAGCTTGATTTTATCTCTTGTTACTCCCTTCCGGTTCCAAATAGACTCCAAAACAAAAATGTGCTCTATTGCTTCAGTAGTGTCCTTCTTAAAGATTTTATCAATGTCTCTAGTATTCTGCAGTAGTTTTCCTCCGATCTGCTCCTCCGGTTAGGATGTCTTCTATCAATTCGATTTCCTTCTCTTTCGTTATCTCTCTCTAATTAGTTATCAAAGTACTCTTCTCCTAAAACCTCTACGAAATTACTTCAGATCTCTTTTATTCTCTCTGCTTCCTTGTTTGCTTGACTATCTTCCTTCTCAACTAAAATTTTCTTGAATTTATATGGCACTCGGGGTGACTCATGGTCTAGGGGTTGTGTCTCTTCATAGTGTCTCTTCAAATTATGGGATTCTCTTCTCTTTGTGAATGACATCATGTCGACATCTAATGATGATTCAAATAACCTTCCAAAACCCTCAAAACTCCTCTCAATGTTTACCACATCTTCTCCTCCTTCTCTTATCTCTTTATGCTTCAACAAATTAGCTCCTTTATATATTCCTCATCCATCTTCAAAATCTTTCATGTTAATCCAAATGTTCTGGTAGTCTATGGCATAAACCTTAGCATGTTTATTCTCTTTCCCTTCTGCATTCTTCTTCGGCAACACCCAATGTGGCATGCTCTGTGACATTCTCCATTCCACACTCTATCTCTTCTCCTTATAACCTCCTTTCTTAGGCAACACCCCCAGTGGCGCGCTCAGTAGCACCCTCCATGACACGCATGTCTTCTTTCTTCCTTCCAGAAGCACCCTTAGTGGCACGCTCCTCAAATTCTTCCTTCTTTTCTTCCATAACTTCTGTTATCCCTCCTCTCTCCATCTCTTGTGACCTTTCCATCCTTCTACAGTAATGTTCTTCTCGTTCCTAAGTTTCCTTCAATCTCTACTCTCTGCTTATCTCCATACCGGTCTGTTTAGAGAAGGAAAAAGGTGAGTTGAATTATAAATAACAACATATGATAACATGAAGGGGAGGTCGACTTGGGCGATCGGTTGAAAGGAAATTCCAAATGGATGAGATTGGGCGGCCAAAAGAGGGAGAAATAATGAAAATTTACTATCAGTAATAGAAAGTAAAACACATAAGAGGAAGATAAAATAGAGAGGCGACTTGGAATTTGGAGCAGCTAAATTGCAACAGAAGTAAAATGGTTATGCAGATTTAAAAATAATCCAAAATCTATTCAAAGAGTCACAAGAAGTTGAAAAGACATCTCTTGAAGACATTTAAATCAGCTAATGTTGCAGATGAGAGGTAGATTTCTTAGGCAGAGTTGAGGAGGGATCTCAGACTGTGTGAGGGGCTTGTGGAGAAGTAGAGCTGTGTAAAATTTTAGAAGCCAAGCATTGTAATTCATTTGTTGCAAATGTATAGTTTGTTTCTAAAGTGAAATTGAATAAACCTGAGAAGTTTTGTTGCAATCTTTGTGCCATTGATATTTGAGTTTGTTGGCAGCTAAGTGTTTGTTGTGTGAGTGTGTGTTTTGGAAGCAAGAGGAGTTTTCTGCATCAATCCTTTGATTAGAGATGTTGATATTGTGTCTTGATGGACTCTTGATTCTAGATTAGAGTTTTGACATGATACATGTTCTCTTAAGACACGAAGTGTGCATCAGTGCATGTGATCTCCTTGGAGGAGATGGCTAGATCATGATGTCATGATGGGTTCCTTTGTTATGCAGATGTGTAGTAGGAGCATTGATAGTGATCTTGTTGGTTCTCTTGGTATTGAGTACTTTGGTCATTTGCTTGAGAGCTTCATGATAGTGCAGTGTTGCATTTGGAGTTTGGCATGGATTAATCATGGAGGTGCTCATGGATACTTGGAGACTTCGGTGAGGCTGGAGTTCTCTTGTGATAAGAGACACTTGTTGAGACAGTTACTTATTGGAGGTTTTAGTAGATAGACTGAGGAGCCTTACACCTGGATATTGACCTAGAGGAGATTGTTCTTGGAGAGAGTCATTGTGGCTTGGTGTATCCCGGAGGAGCATTCTCAATCCCCACTCTTGGTCTACTCGGCGGTTTATCATCTATGAGGTATTGCCCATCCTTTTAGATGCAGTTTGCTTTATGTTTAATCTTCTCATTGATATGGATCTTGAGCTATGGTTATTGGTTTTGGAGGGTTCATTTGAGGGATGTTAGCATGGTTATCTCCTTGTTCATATGGTTTGATTTATGATGTTCATTAGGAAGAGTTTAGGAGATGTGTTTGGGTTTATTCTTGGTTATGGAATGGTTATGATTTTGATATACCTTGGTTAGAGAGGCTTACATTCAGATTGGTTACATATTACATATGTTCATTTGATCTATGAGATTGAATGATTGGGTGTTGTTGAGGCTTTTCATTTGGGGTTGTAGAGGATATCATACTTGGCACAACTTAGCACTTTGAGGTGTTTGTAGAAGGACATTATGATTTATAGGTTTTCTCTCTTTGTTTTATGGCTACTTCCTGGAGGATCATGTTGATTTGATTAGACTTGGGAGAGTTATGGTGACATGTTGTGAGAGAGTATGCAGTGATTTATCTTGCATGTGTGGATCATTGTGATTATTCTTGATACTACATTGGCTTGTTGATTAGCCACACCTTGGTTTGAGTGTTGATTAATAGATTTGATATGCCTTTGATCTATTTTTCATATTTGACATTACCCATGCGGTGGGAGTTCCTAGATGTATGTGTTCTTCATTGACAGGTTTTATACATGGAGCTTGTGATTGCGGTATATGGGCTGGATATGTTGTTGGCATGAGTTTATTGATGTTGTTTATACCTATGAGGTATGGATGGTTGGATGTATTAGCATATGTTGTGGGTGCTATTTCTAGTCATGTGGGTTTTTTACCTTTGACAACAGCTTGGAGCCTTTTGTTATCATTTGGATTTGATGCTTGTGTTCTTTGGATTCATGCATCTTCACCTTGGCATGTTCCTTTTCTTCCATAAGTGGCACGTTGGAGGATGAGAGGAGTTCTTGCTTGAGATGGTGGTCACTTTGGTTTTATTGTAGGTATCTTTATGGAGTGCGAGAGCATGCTAGAGATTCATGTGATTTCATGTTTGCCTATGATGATGTATTTCATTGATTGACCCTTATACAATGTATACAACAAGTGGGATAATGTTGGGAAGTAGGTGTTGTACACCTTGCATAATATTGTATTATTTTATTCATGTAAAATAAATATTTATTCTTGGTGCATCTTAATTCATGTGTTTAACCACATTAGATATTAATTTGGAGGCCACATGTAAATGTTGTATGTACCATTGGGTTATTATTTGTATTATTTAATTATTGAAAAAATGTAGTACCAATTGTTGGCAAGAGACACTATATGGATTCATGATTGTTGTCATTGATGGAAATAAAGTTCATCCCACACATCCGCAGGACATGGTATGTCTCTACCGGAAGTCAGAGTGAAGAATGTTGTGGTCCGGTAAACAAGAACAGAGCATGTGGCGAGGTCCGACAGACAGGACCGGATCTCTCAGAGGAAGTATCCTGGTGAAGTGCAGATTTGGGGAAGTCAAGAGGACTACCTTAAGTGATAGATTCCAAGGATTTAGCCTCCGGTGAAAGATGAGGAGAAAGATATGAATACTCGAGTATCGGGTTCCTGAGTGACAGTATGAACAGAGGAAGAACTGACTGACAAAACATCAGACATTATTCCGGATGAGTTACCGATGATGGAAAAGATTCTTAAGGCATAACTTATGTTTGGTTGACATGATTGATGACTTCTACAAGTATATGCTTGATCTGCATTACTTGATGTGCAAGGATTCAGCCGACAGATCAGAGTTTGTGAAAAGATTGACTATTCCGGATGCCGACTAGAAAGGTGATGAAATCACTTGTGCGGATATATATACAAGATGGATTTAGTTGTGAGAAGAGTTGTCGTTGTTGTAGATGTGCGAATAAAAGTAGAAGAGCAGAGTAAAAGAAGTAAGGAAGATCTGGTATGTGAAGGGAAAGTAGCATAAAAGAAAAGAAAGATGAAGTGCAGCAGATCAGTGTACTGAGCCCAACCAGAACTGAACTCTAGCATTTGTAGATGCTCCTAATCAGTTCAAGTATTGTTTTACATTCCTTTTGTAGACAGTGAGTCTCTTGTAGGCAGTCTGCCTCTTGTGAGCAGTGTGCTCGGGCAGTGAGCCCTAATTGGCAAGTGTCATTTTGTATTTCCATTCTTCTAATAAAGAATACAATCTTGGGTTAATCACCTCGTGGTTTTCTCCCTTAACAGGGTTTCCACGTCAAAAATATTGTGTCTTGTGTATCTCCATTTCATGGTTATGTTTGCTTGTTTGAATTAATTATTAATAAAGTTCAGAAAGCAGAAATAATTAGGATAACTAATTCAGCCCCCCCCCTCTCAATTATCAACAATTGGTATCAGAGCCAAGTTCCTCCTAACAGAGTCTAACAGCTTGAGGAAGATCTAGGAATTTAAATGGATGCATATGGTTTAAGGGAGCAACTCAAGACTGCCCTTGATGATCTTGAACAGTCAAACTCTGAAGTCAATGAATTAAAGGAAAGACTCAAATAGGCTGATGATTTCATGAGAGAACTTAAAGACAAATTAAGTCTCTCTATGAAAAAGAGAAAGGAGCTTCAGCAATTGGCAAGTCAAGGTGAAGCAAATGATGCAAATGAAGAGCTAAAGGAGAAAACCAAGTTATGTGAAAAGTTATCAAAAGAAATCATTATGGTAAGACATGAAATGGAATCAGGAGTTATGAAGTTTACCCAAGAAGTTGAAGAGAAAAGAAAAATTGAAGATAATCTAAGACAATCTCTCAAGGAGAAATCAGAAGATTGCCACAAGATGGATAGAATTATCAGACATCTTGAATTTGATCTTGAAGATGCTAAAGATAATGAAGAAAAACTTGAGGATCAAATTGTCTCTCTCAAAAGGGATCTTCAAACAACAAATGAATATAAAGAGAAATTCAAGATAAGTTCTGCTCAACTTGAAGTTTTTCTTAGAAGTCAAAAGAGGGTAGATGACAAGTGTGGTTTGGGTTATGATAAAGGAGAAAGCTCCATATCCGGTTAGAAGATTTTTGGATCAAAAAATCCAAGGGACAGGCCTAGAAGACCTCCGGTAAGGCAGCCCAATGCTCAAAGATATCCATCCTTCAACGAATACTGCCATAACTACAATAACTTTGGTCATAAAGCTAATCAGTACAGAAGGAGAATGAATCAGACTAATACATCATTCTCCGGACAATGCTTCAACTGCAAAAGGTATGGTCACAAATCTCATGAATGCAGAAATATGTAAATGAATAATTCATTCAATGGTAGATGCTTTGCATGCAATAGAATGGGTCACATGGCTAATCAATACAGATCAAGAGGATATCAATCAAATATGCAAAGAAACGTTGCTTGCCAAATTTGCAATAGATCCAGTCATATAGCAAAATTTTGTAGAAGCAAGAATCAGGATAAAAGAGGTCCAGTATATTATAATCAGAATCAAGATAAGGGAAAACAAAAAGTAAATGCGGATGAAGTTCAAAGTGCGATGAACAAGATTTGGGTGAAGAAAAGTACAGAGAATGTAGGGGATGGATCTGCACCAGACTCTGGTGCTGATATTCCTTCCAGAAATTAAAAAGTGAGCTCTAGCTCAGGGGGAGACACAAAGAAAACCTTGTTCCCCCAGCTAGTCAATTGGTGCCAGAACTGGCACAAGGAGTGCTGCGGATTAAAAGAAGTCATACAAGAAACATCTAAAAGGGGTATGGTAAAGATTTGAAAGATCCACAAGAAGATTTAAAGAGTCTAATCCTACCAGAATTGATCTGGTAAACAGTCTTCCGCTAAAAATAGATTCCTTACAAGTTTGGTTTGGTATGATTCAAACTATGGTGTCTTGATCTGCAAATAGATCAAATGACTAATGAAAGGAAGATAGATTATCACTACTCTCCTAGAGTAATTTCGAAATATGTCTCAGTGATCCGGAAAGGTTTTGTCTCTGAATAAGACAAACAAGGCAAACCGGAATGAATTAGGTTGCACATTTATTGCAAAATAAAAATTAGGGCTTCTCAGAAATAAAAGAGTTCATGCGCTCATCATTTGTACACTCACATTCGAAGAAAAGAGAAAAGGAGCTCTGCAACTACTTCTCCCAAAGATCAAGACGATTCTTCATACAGCTCAATCTAGATTTCATCGTGTGTGCCCCAAATAGTATAAAAGGTATTCTTCGTTCTTGATATCTCTCAGTAAGATTCCTTGATGATGGCTACTCCGAATATAGTAAAGATTTCTGATAGACATTGCCCCATATTAAAGAAGCATCCATACAAATCCTTGAAAGTAGATCCCCTAGGAGCCTTCTCTAGTGTTCCGCATGGTATTTTGCACACCAAAGATATTAGGGTTTACATACACGCAAATGTTGAAGAGTTTGGGGAATTCAAACTAAGAGATATCTATCACAAACAACTGTTAGATGATTCATTTGAGCTCAAACCCCAATACAAGGGCCTCCAGAATAAGCACTTTGCACAATACATACATTTCCCCTGTTTTATTGAGGATGAATGGGTCAGGTACATTTTGAGCAGAATACATGACAATTTCATGTGGTTAAATGGACCATTCAAAATCACAAAAGATGCCATCAGGGCAGTTACCGGATTTCACTCATTCGGTGGGATTCCTGTTCTTAAATCTGTGAAGAATCAAACTATGAGTGAGGCTACCAGATCCAAGTTTGACAAAAGAGCAATGACAGTAGATGACATCTCTGATCCGGATGTCAAGTTTGCCTCCATGATCATTGGATATAAAATATATCATTCTAGCAGGGAAAATTCAGTACTTAGAACTACCATCTACAGCGCTCATGAAATGCTAAGAAAGGATGCAGACTACGATATCTGTCAGCTTCTCATGAACCAACTCTTGGAGAATCTGTAGAAAATAAAGAAAGATAAAAAGAATTCATTCAAGTATGGTGGATTAATATTGTGCTTATTCTTCTACTTTATGAATGAGTTTCCCGGATCTAGTGGCTGGGTGTGGGAGAATGATAGACTAGTAGCTATCCAAATCAGAGATTATTTGCATGGACTTGGTGATAACAAAGCACAAAATACAGCTCTATGGGGATATTTCAAGAATTTTCAGAACATGATGCAAGCAAGAGAAAGGATTCCCCAGTCTCTTGTTGAGAAATACAAAGACAGTTTGTTTTATGGTAGAGATTGATCAGTGCCTAATGGAGGCAGTAGAGCCAAGAACTGTATGGATCATGCCCATGGGGTATGAAGTTAATGAACAAATTGTGGAGCTGCATGTTCAACACATGCTAAGTCAGCCAAAGGATCCAAAGGCAGAAAGGTTTGGAACCTTTGAGGAGCTGAGTGTAAAGATTCATGTGGAACTCAGAGAACCAAAGATCAAGAGGAAGGTGAGAAAAGATGAAGAAAATGTTGCCAAAGGCGCCCACAGGAAAAAGATGGAAAGGGTTGAGGAAGAAAAGAAGAAGGCAGAAAAGAAAAATGAGGAAAGTGCTCTGGCAAAACCTTCCACCCGAACCAGATCATCAAAAAGATCTACACCTACCACTACCAAAGGCTCAAGGACATCAGAACCGGAAGCACAATCATCCGGCAAAGGAGAGAAAAGAACGAAGACAAAAGCTACAAGAGCTTATGCCAGTCAAAGGGATGAAGAGGAGACTGAATCTGATGAAGAAATCAGGAAAATGAAGAAAAAGAAGAAAACATCCGGTCAACCCTCTACCAGACAGAAGGAAGAAGAAAAGAGAGGAATATGTTGAAAAACCCACTCTTCACATTGATGACATAATCAAATCAGTCATAGTGGACGGAAATCTTCAGCTAATGGTTGAGTTCTATGATGATTACGGTGAAGCAAATCAAAAGATATTGTAAGATGCCACAGTCAGGTACCTAAATATCTACAACAAAGCATTCATTAAAATTATATCTCTGATCCCCAAAAGCTTGGAGAAGGAACTAGAAATAAGAAAGAACAATGCCCAAGCCAAAGATCTAGAAATCCGGGAATAGAGAGCAATTTAGCTATATCCTTCAATCGATCCCAAGACAATGAATATGGTATTCAAAGATTGTAAGGATAAGTTCAAAAGCAAAGCAAGGGTGAATCAACTTATGCTTGGTGAGACTGACAAGGTAGCCAAGGACACAGAAGAGATCCTCCAGAAGGCCTTCAAAAGACTTAATCTTTCTATTATAGAGGACTTGGGTACTGACCCCTCGACCACAAGTGTTGCAGAAGAGTCTACTGAGAAAATAACAGAAGAGGTAATGAATACCGGTGTAGAAATAGCTAAGGACTTGGAATCCTCTGCTCCAGAAGAGATGGTTCAAGAATAGACCAACATCACTCCTCTGGTTTCTCCTGCTGACTCCAGATCCAAAGGAGAAGAAAGAATAAAAGAGAAAGAAGCAGAGGTGAAGGGAAAAGAAGATATCAGTACAAAGGTTGTGGAAGGGGAGAAAGCTCCAAAAGATAGTTTTGTGACTACAGAAGAAAAAAAAATCTGTCTCTGGCAAGAGACACTACAAAAACTGTCCAAGAATTCCTGAACAAAGAAACAATGGAGATTGATGAACTGGAGCTTCTACAAGGACCATTCAACTTTGATTCTCTTTCTCCAGTACAAACAATGAAGATAGCTTCATTTGCTAATGTAAAGGCTAAAGAAAAACTCCTAAAGTCTCACATGGAAGACTGTGAGCTTATAGAGACAGCATCCGGAGTGTTGGAAAAGATCATGCCATCTTTTCAAAAGGATCCCACAGCGTCTTCTTCCGGTAATCTCAAAACTCTAGTCAACAGTGTTAGTACACATTTTAATTCTCTCGAGAAGTCAGCTGAAGAAAAGGTCCAAAAGGAGTTTTTGGATAAGAGATTCTCTGAAGTACAGGGTCTGATAAAAAATGATAGGAGAGTTATGGATATTGGGATAAAGAGCTTGAAAAATGCTCTTAAAGATGGCGGAAATATGTACAAATTTTGCTTATCTTAGCTCACAGTGACCAAAGACATTGAGAGGAAAGTAAAAGAACAAGAGGATAAACTCCTAAGTCTGTCTCAAAGTTTTGATCCTCTCTCATCCTCCATAGTAAATCAAGAGTGTCAGTCTATTGCAATCACAAATGCAATAAAGAATTTTGAGAAGGAAAGGAAGAACATAATTAGCCGGATGGGTGAACTTAGAAGGATTATTATCCCTAAGTTAGAGGCCATGCATGAGGCCATAAGTGAGGCTCAAACTATCGCCCGAACCAATGATCCGACAGATCTTAAGACGGGAGAAGCTTTTGTGTTCCTATTGAGTGGTCACATCTCAATTTTGGATAGAATGAAGCAAAGTTGGGCTGCAGAATTCGTCCAATTGAAGACATCTTTTGCAGACATTCTTCAATTTATGTGAGTATGTTATATGCGGCTAAGTATAGTTAAATTTTTGAAAATTTTGATGTGCGGACCCTACCCTTTGCCATTGATGTCAAAGGGGGAGGGAGGAGCAGTGAAAAATGAGGAATCCAACTAATGGGGAGCTCCGAAAAATATATATAAAAACAGGGCATCAGCCAAGGGGGAGCATAGTGTAAACACTTAGTCATTTTTCACTAAGTGTTGCCATCAATGTCAAAGGGGGAGATTGTTGGCAAGAGACACTATATGGATTCATGATTGTTGTTGTTGATGGCAACAAAGTTAATCCCACACATCCGCAGGACATGGTATGTCTCTTCCGGAAGTCAGAGTGAAGAATGTTGTGGTCCGGTAAACAAGAACAGAGCATGTGGCGAGGTCCGACAGACAGGACCGAATCTCTCAGAGGAAGTATCCTGGTGAAGTGCGGATTTGGGGAAGTCAAGAGGACTACCTTAAGTGATAGATTCCAAGGATTTAGCCTCCGGTGATAGATGAGGAAAAAGATATGAATACTAGAGTATCAGGTTCCTGAGTGACAGTATGAACAGAGGAAGAACTGACTGGCAGAACATCAGACATTATTCCAGATGAGTTACCGATGATGGAAAAGATTCTTAAGGCATAAGTTATGTTTGGCCGACATGATTGATGACTTCTACAAGTATATGCTTGATCCGCATTACTTGATGTGCAAGGATTCAGCCGACAAATCAAAGTTTGTGAAAAGATTGACTATCCTGGATGCCGACTAGAAAGGTGATGAAATCACTTGTGTGGATATATATACAAGATGGATTTAGTTGTGAGAAGAGTTGTGGTTGTTGTGATGTGCGAATAAAAGTAGAAGAGCACAGTAAAAGTAGTAAGGAAGATCCGGTATGTGAAGGGAAAGCAACATAAAAGAAAAGAAAGATGAAGTGCAACAGATCAGTGTACTGAGCCCAACCGGAACTGAACTCTAGAATTTGTAGATGCTCCCAATCAGTTCAAGTATTGATTTACATTCCTTTTGTAGACAGTGAGTCTCTTGTAGGCAGTATGCCTCTTGTGAGCAGTGTGCTCGGGTAGTGAGCCTTAATTGGCAAGTGCCATTTTGTATTTCCATTCTTCTAATAGAGAATACAATCTTGGGTTAATCACCCCATGGTTTTCTCCTTTAACAGGGTTTTCACGTCAAAAATATTGTGTCTTGTGTATCTCCATTTCATGGTTATGTTTGCTTGTTTGAATTAATTATTAATAAAGTTCAGAAAGCATAAATAATTAGGATAACTGATTCACCCCCCCTCTCAGTTATCAACACCAATATTAAATAAGGGGGTCAATGGTTTTATGTTACCCATGGTTTTGGAACACATGGTTTTATGTAATACTACAAGTTGTATTTGTGTGAACTTGAATTATAAAAGCAAGCACATGATCATTAGTTGGGTTGGTTGGCTATTTCATTGTAGGTGGATTAGAGGTTTGTAAGAGGTTGTCATTGTATTGAGCTCTCTCCTATAAGTGCATATTGTGAAGCATGGCAAGTGATGTGTGGATTCATGCTTGGACACATGGAGGATGCATTGGAGGCGCTTGATGGTTCAGAGGTATTCATGGAGACTCATGGCATGTATTGTAATATCTTATTGTTGAATAATACATATGAGTGTGGATGCTTTTGGAGGCTAGGTTTTTTCCTCTTGAGGGTTTTCCCAGGGTATATCTTGTGTTTGTCATTGATCTTTGCATTATGGTTATTTGCTGCATCATTTTCTCCTCTTGGGTTATGTGGAATTGGTTTTATTAGACCTGCAAATTCCTAACAAGAGTCACATCATTTGAAAGGTCCTTGCGGACCCTACCCCCTTTCCACTTGCCATCCCCCTAAGTGCTTGCCCCCCTCTCACAGAGGTAGAAACTTAAGGAGATCTGAATTCCCCCGCAGCTTGAAAATTTCCTCTGCCAACCTTGCCTTCTCTCCTTTTCGGAACTCTACGCTACTTCTTTGGATGTTTTTCCTTTCCAATCTTTAACTACCTTCTTCCAAGTTCCCAGAAACGGAACCAAACGTTAGCAAGAAATGTAGAGGAGATACCGGTTCGGAGATCTAGCCCTCAGTCAAATCTTTGTAGTCAGTTTATACCTCGGTCAAGTAGCTAGAGATTGACAACAAAACATAAAGAATAACAAAACATAGCATCACCTACACATTAAAGAAAGACAACACAGAATTACCCGATACTGGCAGCTCTCCTCGTATATATATTAACAGTCATCAAATGCATACATCATCTATCAATCCTTCAGCAGGTCTAAGTCTCTGCCTCAACAATTATAATCATGACTTCTTTGTCATTCTTACATCAGAATATATCATCTATCATACTCCTACTCCCCTATATCTTATCATCCTATTTTATATATATATATATATATATATATATATATATATATATATATATATATATATATATATATATATATATATATATATATATATATATATATATAATATATGTAAATTACATGTGTGGGATGTGGTCCCTGTCGGCTCTGACCTTTGCATATTATGTAGTCTCCTCCAGTTGGCTCCCCTTTATGCTCTGTACCCTGCTAATAGTTCCCATGCCACCTTTGACATTATAAAGACGATACCAACTCTCAATTCATTTCCAAGAAGTTTTTACATTTTAAACTCCTCATGGAAAAAACTCAACTTTCTTCAACTATAAGATTTCTTATGCCTATTTTTCTCTTTCCCTAAACATGTTAAACAACTCATCTAGGATTGTAAATTTGTCTGTCTCCTTTAGTATGCTATCTTTAAGGATTTCCCAACCATCTTTGGTCACCCCCTAGGTTAGAAAGTTACTCTATTGAGATTTGGCACTACTGTGAATGTTATTTATGAAATTAGGCAAGTTATAATCAATCATCTTTGAAAAGAATGTTGCATTGTAGGACCTTTAATTGCTTATGTTCTCTTCTAGAAGTTGTAGTCCAAAATATTTACTCTAACATCATTTTCTAGATGCCTACTTTTTCAAATCTTCTACAAGATACCCTTAAAGCCAACCACCAATCATCAAATCAAATGCAACATGTTCAAAAGCTTATTTCCAAGATTGAGGCCACTTAGGACAATTTAACCAAAGATATCAATGTCATTACTGCTAGCACCTCCTTTATAACAACCACTAAATCCACACTTCATAACCAAGGCAAAATCTACTACAATACCATATACTACATTCAAACATTACATAAATACATAAAAATTATATCATTCAAACTTGGCACGAACTATTCTATATGTATTACTAAAGAATAATATGTTCTATAATAATTTTACAAAAACTATTTACACTTCCTCCTAGGTACAACAAACATAAGATTATAGGGCTTTTCGATATTTTGCAATAGTTAAGATCATTTAATAAGTAATTATATATGTTATTATGTTAAAATAAGTTATATAAAAATATGTGTATAAACCTACCATTTATAGATAAAGTGGATGCATTTTGTAAATCCATCTTGCATTTTATAGGTGTAAATATATATATTTAAGTATAGTTTTATATGTTATTTTATTTTTTAAAATGTATAATTTTTTAATTATTTTATAATATTTTTTATATGAAGCTTTATTTTTTTATAGTTTTCAAAAAGTTAAGTATATGTTAATTTATTAAATATATAGTTTTTTTATATTATTACCCTAAATAATTATAATATATTATTTATATTTTAGGGGATAGGCTTTTATATGTGAGCATTATAGTGCTCCGAATTGTCTCACACCATAAAAAAAATTCACACCGGAAAATTTTCTAAACTTATCAGTTGTTCTATTGATGTATTCCTTGAACCTCCTATAGGTGCAAGGCTAGTTAGATATTTAGCTGATAGTCTTTTTTATGTGAGCATTATACTGCTGGGAATTGTCTCACCCCATAAAAAAAATCACCCCAGGAAATTTTCTAAACTGGTTAGCGAACCTCCTATAAGTGCAAGTGCTAGTAAATAATTGTAACTAACTTTATTCAATATAATAATATATATAACCTTTACCTTTACTTTTATGCACTTGTATAACACACTTATCTTCACTTTAGGTACTCGTTTAACCCTTTTTGCCTTCACCTGTCATAACCACTTCAAAATAGAGTTTTAAAAAAATACTAATTTGATGTGCCTAACCCTTTACTTTTAATGACTACACATCTTTAAAGGACAATTGTACAATCTTTACTTTCCATGGTTCTGTGGCTGTTTTACCGCCGTGCAATTTCAGCAGAGTCATCGCTGTCGTTCTCTACTTGGGTGACGGAATTGGGAATTGTCCTTTTCTGCCTCCTAGGTTGGTCTTCTGTAATTTTCCTGTGATTATGATTAAATTGATTGCGAAGAAACAGTGTAGATTCAAGTACATAGCAACAACATTATTGAATATCATACAGCAACCACCAGTCATATTTCCTATCAGTTTTTATCAAGTAGGGCCACATTTCAATATTTCTCAATTCCCACTGACTTCCTCACGTTTATACTTTTACTACATATCACTTTGTATATCTGTTACTCTCCTTTTCTTCCTGATGATGGATCACGGAATGTGATCCGAAATGTTGAGGCAAAAAAATAACACACAGGTTTACCAAAAGTACTACGACTCTAGATCTCCTACTGTTAAATGTGCCTATGACCCATTGAATGAAATATATATTTGATGGTAAAAAACATTAAAATCATCAAACACTCAAATTAAAAAATAAGAATTCCCTATGCAGGGAGTGGGCTAAGGCAATCCCCTGTCATCTCTGCTGGGTGCCATGTAGCTACTATCCAAGGTGGCAAGTTCATTGGTATTTTGGTGGCAATCTCATGTTGAAGTGTCAGGTTTTGATTGGTTGATGTGGTACATGTGTTGGCAGGTGATGAGCCAGTTAACCATTTCATCTATTATTACAATAATCTTTCTACTAGTACTACTAATATTTACTATATTAAAAATATATATAAATGTGAATATTTTATTCAACTTTTTGAAGTGAACATTATATAAATTTAATACAAATGTTAATACTTTATCTAAATTCAATTGTTAATAGTTTTAAATATGTTTTCATAATTTAATTTTAATAAGTTTATTAATATTTTTAAATATGTTTTTATAGTTTAATTTTGATACTTTTATTATAATTTAAAACTTCAAATTTATATAGTAAAGCAGATTTATTTTTGGAAGGAAAATAATAATTGAAAATTTATATTATTCAATTCATGTGTGCAAATTTGTCAATCCAATCTATTCCAAATAACCTTTCAATTTTAGGTTTACATTCTACTCTTCATAATATATGACTTACAAAATATCCATTCTCTAACTAATTCATTGAAAACTTTTTGATGTATAGGTGGATATTTCCAATCACAAACCAAAATAGAATGAGACGTGTTTTCCTCATCCTAATTATATTTTCTTTACTTTATTTACATTAGTTAGGATAAAATAATTTGTCATTGTTCACAAAAAGAATTACAACACTGTAGTCATACTAGAATCCTCTATTGCTTAAATTCAAACAAATTTGAAGATATTGCAAAAGAATCCTTCAAAGGATTACACACTAATATACAATACAAACATATTGTACATTTAATTCATCCATTCCTAAACTATATTTCTTACATAACAACATTTAAGACATTTCACCTTTGTTTCTTATCAACAAACAAATATTTTAATTCTAATACTATTAATTTAAGATGTTATTTTATATAAAAAAATAGTAAATAAAAAAAATAAAATCATTTTTTAACATCTCTTCATTTTTAATTTCTAACATATTACTTCAAAAATATAATTTACATGTAGAAAAAAGTGTGTAATCTATAATGGAGGGACACCCCTTTCTTCCATGCTAATGTCAAGCTATAATTCGTAGATGACTAAAAAATCCCCATTATGGGTTCTAAAAATTATCATGTCATATATTGACAAATATTGGGCATGTGACGCCAAAAAGGTCCGGGGGATAATTGATTCTAACTTTACAGGTGTTGTTAGATATGTGGTAGCGAGCATATGCGTTTCAATCTTTTCTAATATAAAAACACTTATCTTCTCTTTTGTACGGCATGGCCTCAATTAATTATCTCCAAATATTAATAATTGATTTTTAAGACTAAAAGATTTTTATATCATATTGTAACAATACTTATTCTCTATTGTAGGAAAGGGTTCTAATTAATTATTTACAAAAAATTAATAATCAGTTTTAAGATCTATAATTGTGAAATTTATATATCTATGTTAATTTGTATGTAGTTTTGTCTTATTTTGAAAGAATGTTTTAATATAATTAAATATCAATAAATGGTACAATCTTGTGTAAAGTTAAGACTCATTTTTATACAAGAAAAACTACTTCCACTCATTTGTATACATTTGACCTTATTTCATCTATTTATATACATATTCCCATGTATTTGACCTTATTTCATTGTTTCTACACATGTTCCCATACATTTGACATTAACTACACTCATCATATTAGGACATTTATTCCCTCCCTCAACATTAACATTTCATTGTTCTAAGTCGATCTTGTGGCACAAGATCAATTCTGCACCATACAGAATTGACTCTAAAATTCAAAATTTTGCAAACTGGCCCATTTCATTCCTACCATAAGCTAACTTGGTACATGTTTCACATGATTTTTGCTATGTAGTGGTATTTAAAGACATTTATTTGAACATTAGTTCACATCTTGGAAACATCCTAGACAAGGAGCATTCATTGTAGGAACACTTCATTGCTTGTTCTTGTATATGTATCTCTATAGTCTGTATGTATCTTAGCAGTCTTCCGCATTTCTAGGGGTTGACCTAGGAGGACTTGACCCTAGTAGCCTTTCCAAGGTATTAAATGCCATCAATCTTTAGCATTAATATGCAGACCACATATCCACAAAATTACCCCAAGCACAATCACAATCATGCACAAATCCAAGACATGGGACATATCTAGATTACCTATTTTCCTGTACAAGAGCATCATAACTACACTACATCATATTTATCCATCCACAATGATTATCAAGCTAAGTACCATAATCCCCTGCATATACTTTCTCAAAATAACATTAATTTCAATTATCTAATATGGACTATCACATTAATTAATCTAAGTTATGATAGATAGATTGTGAAGGGGATTTTCAATTATTAATTCCGTTTACATAAAAACAAGTTTACTAATATCATTGGCCCATTAATTTAAATAAACAAAAAAAGAAATGAAATGAAGTTTGCTATGTAATTAATAAAAACAAGTTCACTAATACCATTGCCCAAATAATTTAAATAAACAAAAAAGAAATGAAATGAAGTTTCATATGCAATTAATAAAAACAAATTTACTAATACAATTGGCCCTATAATTTAAATAAATAAAAAATAAATGAAATGTGGTTTTGTATACAATTAATAAAACAAATTTACTAATATCATTGACCCTATAATTTAAATAAACTAAAAAGAAATGAAATGAAGTTGGTATGCAATTAATAAAGACAAGTTTACTAATACTTATGAGTAGTGATTCACATGAGAATGACCTAATTGAATCCTCATATAAATATCATAATTATAAAATTAAACTTATAAAAAGTAACATATAAGTATAAAATATTTACTATACTTTTCAAAGTAAAAACAAAACAAAAAAATTACCAAAACAATGAATGATGGCTTTGTAAAAAAAAGTAAACTTTATAAAATAAAGTAATTATTAAATAAAAATAAAAATTTATGTGTTCCTAAATAAAATAATTTTAAAGTAAGGAAAATAATTTTTTTTTCTAAATTATTTAGGCTAATTAAATAGTGTAAACAATAAAAAAAAAATTATATGTAAAAAATGAAAATGAGTCTTATGAAAACTTGGTTTTAGAGCCAATGCTGATGTCATGATGTTGAAGCCGAGAGATATCTTCCAATTTGTTAGCATTTATAAATTACTTGCAGTTAGAATATTTGATATGCTCACATGAGTTAATTTAAAGAGACTATGCTGCAAGACTTTTCATATTATTCAAACGTAATAAAGATTTCATTCCATAACTGCCCAAGTTTATCTATTTTTCTATCCATTTGGCTTCCACGAATTTATTTATTTACACATTTTACGAATTTTGTTTATATGAAATCTGAATCTTAATTGTTTACCGTCAGCCCTTGCTGTGGGTAAATAGTAAATGTATAAAAATAGGGGGTAAAAAAGAAAAATAAAATGAATGAGACTCCCAATCAATTCAAGCACAAGATTGTACAAATAATTCAACACAGCCCTTGTCTTTCTTTGTAATATTTGCTTCCCTCTGAGTTGTTTCTTGGATGTTTGACCAGCCTTTAATGGCAGCATTTCTCTTGGTACTTTTTAACTTTGTTCAATACAACCAAAAAAAAGCTACTAGTTATTAAAACTAATATTCTACCAAAATAAATATAAAACTAAATTAAAAAATAACATAAATAATAAATTTTACAAATTATTTATTTATTTAAAAGTTAGAGGACCAGAGAATTTATTTTGTAGAAGGCCATGGCAGGCAGATCACCTGCTGAACCTCCTCAACATGATCAGGATTTTTTCTTTTCTATTACAGTACGTACATATTTTAAATTCATCTCTGTTACTTGTAAATTGTCTAGTTGTCTTTCTTTTAATTGATATGTACTGATTAATAGATCTTTGAAGCTTTCACGGTTCTGCATATCGATATGATGATGCTTTGGAAATTCTGTGTTACAGTAATTTTTATTCTTAAATCAGGGTTTCTGATGAGGTCAAGGGATTTGCTAAATTTAGTCGTTTTTTTTTTTTTTTCTTTCTCAAAGCCTTGCAATGAAGAATTTAGTCTTCCTTTTTAAAGCTTTGCACAGAAGGTGATGTATAAGAAGAGAAGAACAGAGGAAACGCCGATTAAAAAATAAAAATTTAATATAGAATTGTAAGAAGATTATCATCAAAATATTTAAGTTAGTTTGAAGATTATTGCAGGAAGACATTATTTGTTGGAGAAATGAATTGCTTTTTGAACTTAAATCATTTGTAATTCAGTGATAGAACATTTTGGTAATATTATGAAAAGTCTTAGATTCAAATCTTAGTTGTTCCATAAAATTTTTAACATAATATCATAATCAAGTTAAGAACATTGAGTACCTGCAATATAGTTCAAGGAAGACTTAAAGAAATGAGACATAGCAAACCCTAAAGAGACTATCCTAACTAATCCGTAAAAAATTCAACATTTTGACATGTTTGTACAGTGATCTCAGAACATTGAGTACCCTGCAATATAGTTCAAGGAAGAAGTGAAGAAATGTGCCATACCAAACCCCTAAAGAGACTATTCTAACTAATCCATAAAAAATTCAACATCTTGATATGTTTGTACAGTGATCTCATGGTAATTTCTATTTTATATATATATATATATATATTTTTTAAAGGTTTGAGTTTCAGATCAGTGTCTTGTGAGGTTGAGGGGTTGACCTACTTTCCCTGAAGTTTAAATTCTCCTGAAGGGTGGGCATAGAAAGTTTATTGTCTATTTAGATAATTTAACACAGAATTACCGGAAGATTGTTGAACAAATATTTAATTTGGATCTCAGATTTGAACAGGAAAACATTTTGAATAATATTACTGGATAATACTGCCGCGTTGTAATTTTTTATATCAATGTTTCCAGTGAGCTGACCCTGTAAAAAGAAGGGAATATGGATATGTATATTTTATAGGCTGCACGTGCCTTTCATATCTTTAATAAAAAGAAGGGAGGAGTATGGGTATGTGTGTCTTATAGGCCAAGCACTGTCAAATTTGCAGATGTGTCTTCCATATGCTGTAATGAAAAGAAGGGAGTTTGGGCCATTGGCCTTTTACAGGTAATATGTGCCTTCCATATGATATAATGAAAAGAAGGTAGGACCTTAGGATTAGGAAAATGCTATCCAGTTCAGAAAAAGTATGGGGTATGGATGCCGCATGTCATACCATACATATGTAGTTGTTGGAAATCATAATTTTATGATTTCCAACACTTTTATGATTTCAACAAGTGTAAGTACAAATGTATGGTATGGCATCCCACATCCATGCCCCCATGCTTTTTCTGATGCTGGATAGCCTTTTCCAATTAAGTATATGTGTCTTATAGGGTAACCATGGTCAGGTTTGTTGGGTATATACCTTCCTTATACTATAAGGCACCTATAGTTTAAGCACAGTTGGATAAGAAGTGTGCTAGTTACTATGGACTTTTAAAGAATATTATTTTTCTTTAGTGAGAAAGAGTCCCACCAATTGTGGACTTTAAAAGGATTTTTTTCAGTGTGCTAGTTACTATGGACTTTTAAAGAATATTATTTTTCTTTAGTGAGAAAGAGTCCCACCAATTGTGGACTTTAAAAGGATTTTTTTCGTTCTTTTCCTTTTTAAAACTGTGGACTTTAAAAAATATTCTTTTTCTTTTTCTTTAGTGAGTGAGATAGAGTCCCACTCATTGTGGACTTTAAGAGAATCTTTTCTTTCTTTTCCTTTTTTTAATTTAATAGAGTGAGAGTAATTAAAAATTCCTGTTTTGAGTTGGAAATTTTGATATTGACTAAAAGTCTAATATTATTTAATATAATAATTTTAAAATAGTTATAATTTAATATAATAATTTAGAAATTGATTAAATTTTAATATTAATTTTTTATAAATATATTTTTTTAAAATTAATAGTTAGGGCATGTGCTTAGCTTATTTTGGGTAGTAGCTGCTCAATTTTTTTAGGGGATATTTGGGGAGCTAGTGACCCCATGAATATTTTATTTTTCTACTTAATTTATCTTGATGTGTAATTTTTACTATATAAAAAATAAAAACAAGTTTTTTAGTTATCTTAATTTAGAAAAAAAAATTAAAAAAAAGGGGAAGGAAAGGTGGCATATTTTTCATGGCTTGCTTATTATCCTTTTTTCCAATAATTGTAAATTACAATATTAGGAAGGAGTGTACATTTAAATTATTTGACTAATTTCCAATCCCTCAAAGTTATTCAATGGTTGAACCTCGTCCGTGTTTCTAGGGGACTCGAAGCTTAGTAGACAACGTTATTAAAGAACATGTTGTCATCCTAACCCATTAAACTCAACCAATTAAAATGCAACCCTTCAATTGTTAATATAGTTTAGCAGGGTCTAATTGTGGATAGAGCCGTAATTGAGCTAGTCCAATTGTTGATATAATACTTATAGGATTTAATCTTGCAACATATTTATACTATATATTGTGAATGATTATTCCACGTGTAAATAAAAAATGACCAAATATTGAACATAATTACTTATAATTGAATGAAATGTATTCTTTAGATCTAAAAAACAACAAATCATGTGATGCCACATTGGCTACCAACCAAACATGATTTATTGCACATCTATTATAACTTAATGCACAACTATTGGTCTACCCCTTTTATGGACTTTTTGGACACCTCAACAAAAAGCATGCTGATATGACATCATATTAATGATATGATATGGCCATGAAACCTTAGTTATAAGCAGGGCCTTGCCAAATAAATTGCTCTAAAATTTGCCCAATAATTGCCACTTATGATTTTGAAAGGCAGAAGTTAGGATGTTCAATAGTGACTCCTCTCCCTACTTTCTTTTTAAAAAAATTATATTTAAGAAATCCCCGAAAGTTTGCTATTGGCAGGATTTGGACCCAAATTCGAAAGTGTGTTCACAGATGTATGCAAAGTTTGCGCCCTGCCTGCACGGACGGACGAACGGAATCAAGTATGAACTGGACCCGGATCCAAATATTTTTTCAGCGAATTAATAACATAGAAAAATATCAATACACTGTGAAATGAACCCAAAAAAAAAAAAAAAAAAATTATATGAAGAAATATTTTTAACCGGAACTATGAACCAAAAATATTACTACTATGAACCAAAAATATTACTACTTTCTAATTGATTGATTTTATAGATGTCTATGTTCAAATTAAATTCTTTGTAATTTTCCTTTTAGTTTGGATTTGACATTTCATAGAGTGGGCTTAAACGGCACACACTAAGCTTTGACTTGTTTGGGTGGCTGCTGGACCCCTCTCTTATTGACACATTAAGAAAATAGAGTAAGAGAAAGGGCCCACCAACCACCCAAACAAGTTAAAGCTTAGTGTGTGCTGTTTAAGCCCAGCTCATTTCATACTGCAAATATATGCATAATTGTGTTTTTTTTATCGTTGCTTATGTAACAGCAGACAGTTAAATGGCAGAATGTTTAAAAAGGAGAATTTGTTTCATGTTCTGATTGTCATTCTTTTAATTATGGTAATGAATTGTAGATTGACTGTGCAACAGAGAAACCTGGTGGCAAAGATTGGCACTATAATATTTCCACTGGTAGTAGTTTTACAGCCTGTGATTGCCTTCTTCACGGGCTGTTTTACTGCTAAATCGCACAAACTCCCTCCCGGCTACGAAGTGCTAGTTTTGCTGGAATCCGAGACTGTCTGTAAGTACTACTTTTTTTTTAAATGCAATTAGTGTCTTTGTGATCCTTCGTTGTTGAATATCATTTGTGGGAATAAGCTGCGGGTTTAATATCGAGTCAAATATCATTTTTGGCAATCAATTTTGATTCTAATATCAAGCCAACCTTCTTGAATCATCTTTCATGGGTAGTGGCAGTTGACAAGAAACCTCACGAGTCATGAATTTCAACAATTCATTTGGCACTTATTGCATCAGGTGATGCTCAGAAATTAAACTTTTTATCTGTAACAGCAAGTTGTTTTGCAAGGCTTAACACTTACACGGTAAGCCCATACTATTAGATCCACTTTAGACGAGATGAAACAAGGGATTAAACTTTAGCTAGGTTAAAGATGGAGTGAGCATGCTCTGCAAAACTAAAAAATGTTGTCTAATTATAGATAGTATTGGGATTAAAGTCGAGATTTTTGGAAAGTCAATCTACAGTCTGGAAAAAATAGAATCTGTAAGGGGCCACTAACTGAATGGTTGAGTGGTCCAGCCCAATGGAAGATTCTAAGTTAGTGTCTTAACTGGTTCGTGCTTTTCAGCAGCGATTATAGTTCGTTCAAGGCCTGGGCCGCATACAACCAACATATTGCAACCGACTCTTCTTGTATTGGTGATTTACATAGAATGAAGTGTACTAAATTGTACGCCTAGTGAGAAATATGAAAACTTAAGAAACAAGTTACTCTACAATTAACAACCAACAATGCAGTTCTCCTTGAAATACAATATGAACAGATAAACACTCACCGCCTTGTAATGACCACCTTCCTTATTACTATTTTTTTTCCTATTTCATTACACCTATCTTAATTGACCAAACAACCTCTATCCAATATAGAAATGTTAGCTTCATAATCTTATCAACCATAGCCATGGTAGCAACTCTAGACCACAATCTTAAATACTTGCACTAAATATGGTAAGCTCCTAATGTTAGGGTCATCCCTATACCTCAACCTAAACTTCAAGGATTCATTTGTAATGGCCCTACCTACGTATCCCTCGAGGAATCAGAGACTCTATAGTTTGCACGTTAATAAGAGAGACTTCATCCTATCCTCTAAGATGAGATCTTCGACCTCACTTATAAATCACATCCATTAATTGAGCTTATGCTTTTAATTCAATCCATAAACACTAAATGATAGCAAATGCATTCCAATCAAATGTGTGATGCGTGCATGAATTATTCATATTGTGTATATGTGTTGTATCCCTAGTCACACTATATATGTGACACATGCATGAGTTATTCACATTGTGACTAGCTCATGCATACAACACACATACACTATGTGAATAATTCATGCACGCATCACCTATACACGTTGCGAATAGCTCATGCATACAACACACATACACGATGTGAATAACTCATGCTTGTGTCCCATACACAATGTGACTAGCTCATGCATAGAACACACATACACAATTTGTGAATAACTCATGCATGTGTCACATACTCATTGTGTGACTAACTCATGCACACAACACATACACAATGTGAATAACTCATGCATGCATCACATACACACATATACATAGTGTGACTAACTCAGGCATACATCTCATATACACAGTGTGAGTAACTTGTACAAACATCACCAGTACACATAGTGACCAACTAGCAAAAGGAAGTGGTTGCAACCTTACTGCAAGCATTTTCTCCTTTACCTAGTTCACTAACAGATAATCCCTTAAGTACATTCCAATAAAAAAATAAATGTTAGTGCATCCCATACTACACTGTGGGTCCCATCCTTTTTCTCAGATCATTGTTAGTTGTGATGATGAGATAAACATACCATACTACTTGTTCTCATCATTGGCAAGGGCACAAGTGTAAGAACACACACCACATGAGTGAAAGGAAGCAAGGTACGTGGAATACGCTTCCTACATCGATCTAATGAGGAGAGTTGTATAATTCTTTTTCTTTTAACAGCTACAGTAATGAGATACACAATATAGAGATGATCAAATAACATCACATGCAAATACAAAAGATCACAACACAAGATATACATGGGGAAAACCCTTTCGGGTAAAAAACCCCACACTCCAAAGCACAACCCAATGTATTAATCTGTAAACAATGAAGGTTACAATACACTTCTAGAGCCAAGCTCTTACATGAGTTCACCACTATTGATATTCTAGAGTAATTCTGGCAGCATAATAGTACTTGCAAATGAATCATACAAAATACTCCAACAAGCACCTTATTTATAGAGAATAACAAGCACATGTGAAGGAAGCTTCTAGAGGAAGATACAAGAGGTGGGCATCCAAATCCACATGGAACATATTCCAACACCTCTTAGCATGCAAATAACAATTGTACAAGATTCCCTTACACCTCTTACAACCCTCCAAACTTGGGCACCCCAAATTTACTTGAAATAAGTAAGACAGATGCTCTTACACTGTCATAAAATCTGTCATATATGACAACACTTACAGTTGTAAGAGAATCCGTCATAACTGACTAATAATAAATGATTCTCTTACAACTTGTCATAACCAAACTTGGACACTTAGATTCCCCATGCAAGATGCTTTGCAACACTTGTCCATCCTGTCATAAAATTTAATTCTAACGCGTCATAACCTATCATAGGAATCCGTCATAGAATATTGAGATACACATATTTCAAGATTCTAAACATGGAAAAGAATCTCTATTACAAAGTGGGATGCTTACAGTCCAATGTAGGAATAAATGCATCCTTGTCACCTTCCATGTCACCTACCAATGTGATGACAACTCACCATGCCATATCACACTAGATGACAAAATATGATGAGCAAGAAAATACAACTTAGGCATAAAATAAATATACAATAAATTAATTAATGATAGGAAATAACAAGGTTGAGACACCTTAATTTCCAACATTCTCCCACTTGTCGAACACCTTGCCAGAACCAATCTGAACAGGAAATTAACTGCTAAGGGCCGAGAGGCCCATAGACTCTGAACGCCATATGAACTTATTTGTGCTCACAGCCTTCATCAAGGCATTTGCAACATTCCTCAAAGTAGCAACTTTTCAAGTTTCATCTTTCCATCTTCTACCATGTCACGAATAAAATGGAACTAAACATCAATATGCTTCATTCTAGCATGGAAGGTTGGGTTCTTTGCTAAACAAATATCACTCTAGTTGTCACAACAAATAGTAATCATCCCTACATCAAGCCCAACATCTAAACATAATCTCTTAAACAAAATGGCTTCCTTACAAGCATGAGTTACTACCATGTACTCTACTTCTATATTGGGCAAAGCGACTACAACTTGTCGCTTACTCATCCAACTAATAGCACCATCAAACATAGTGAACACATAAGCATTGGTGGATCTTCTGTTGTCAATGTCACCTGCCCAATTTGGATCCACAAATCCATGGATACAAACTGAATGCAAAGATCCTATAGGATGACCATGATAACATAAGGAATACTTGAAAGTACCCTAGAAGTATTTGAACACTCTTACCGCATCCCAATGTACTCGTCCAAGATTATCCATAAATTGACTAAGGACTCCCACTGCTTGGGCAATGTCTGGTCTTGTACAAACCATGGCATACATCAAACTTCCAACAACACTAGCATAAGGTACTCTCGTCATATCCTCCATCTCATGAGGAGATTGGGGACAATTTGAAATAGATAACTTAGTCCCCATCATGACAGGAACACACAACGGTCTACAAGCTGCCATGCTAAATCTCTCCAACACTATATTCACATACTTACTCTGGCCTAACCAAAATTTTCTATTTGCTTTGTCCCTTCTGATTTCCATTCCCATAATGTAGCTAGCTACCCCTAAATCTTTCATTTTAAACCATGCTAAAAGTTGAGACTTCAAATCAGAAATCAAACTTTTATCATTCCCAATGAACAACATATCATCAACATATAATGCAATAATGAAAATGCCATTATCCAACTTAAATAAACACAATGATCTGATTTTGATTTCATAAGTCCCAAACTCAACACAAAGGCATCAAACTTCTGGTACCACATCCTAGGAGACTGTTTCAAACCATACAAAGACTTTTTTAACTTGCAAACCAAATTCTCCATACCTTTTTCAATGTAATGCTCTGGTTGTGACATGTAAATCTCTTCCTCCAAGTCACCATGAAGGCAAGTTGTCTTCACATCCATCTATTCAACTTCTAAATCATATGCAACAAGTGATAAAAAATCTAATAGATGTCATCTTTGCAATAGGAGCAAAAATCTCACCATAATTTATTTCTTCAATCTGGGAATACCCCTTTGCAACCAACCTTGCCTTATACTTCTCAACACTGTCATCTGAACCAAATTTCTTCTTAAATACCCATTTGCATCCAATGTGTTTATGTCCATCAGGCAAGGGCACCAGATCCCAAGTATTATTTTTCTTCAATGCAACCATCTCTTCTTCCATGGCCTCTTTCCAGGAATCTGCATCATTCATACCCATAGCCTCCCTTATGGTATATGGCTCATTAGTGTTAGAAATCAAAGAAAAAATACAACTAGAATCATGTAATGAATATCTTAACCTATCAAGTTGCCTCCTAATCCAAGTGGACCTCTTCAAAAGATGAGGTTGAGGTTTTTCTTCTTTTGAATTCTCAAAGCTACTAGAGCTCTCCTCCTCATCAGGTCCAACAAGTGTTGTTGGTTCAACTTTCTCAAGGGTAGAAGGAAGTTGAACCACATCCTCTTTCTTCTCTTCTTTTTCTGGCTGCTGAACAATGGAAGAAGGATTGAGTTCTATGAAGATCACAGTTCTACTGTACAAAACCCTTTCGTCCACTAGATCCCAAAGCTTGTACCCTTTCACACCGATGCCATAATTGATTAAGATACACTTCACTGCCATGTTCTCCAAACATAGACCTCTTCTACCTAGGCACATGTGCATATGTCTCACAACCAAATACTCAAAGATGTCTCAATGAGAAATTTTTACCTGAACACACCTCCATAGGTGTCTTCTCAACAAGCATTGAAGTAGGAGACTTGTTAACCAAGCAGCAAGCGATAGCAACGGCTTCGGCCCAATTTTTTTGATCAAGGCTAACTCCACTAAGCATACTCCTAGCCCTTTTTATCAACGTCATGTTCATCCTCTCTGCAACTCCATTCTGTCAAGGGGTATACAGAGTTGTCTTGTACCTCTCAATCCCATGTTCTTTACAGAACTTGTCAAAATCTATTGAACAAAACTCATTACCATTGTCAGTCCTCAAACACTTGATCTTTTTATCCATTTGATTCTCAAGAAAAGTCTTAAACTCTTTGAATCGACTAAAGACTTTAGATTTTCTTCTAAGGAAATGAACTCATGTCCTTCTACTGTAATCATCTATGAAAAATACAAAGTAAATAGATTTTCAAATCGAAGGAACATTCATAGGACAAAAAACATCAGAATGTATGAAGTCCAAAACCTTAGAAGATTTATGAGAACTGGAATAAAACTTAACACAATTTTGTTTTCCATATATGCAATGTTTGTAAAAATTGAACTCAAGATTACAGTCATTCATCCCCTTAACAAGGTTTTTATTCTTTAGGGCTCTAAGACCCTTCTCACCAATGTGACCAAGTCTTTGGTGTCATAACATAGTTTTCTTAGCTGGAAGTTTCATCTCCATAGAATGAGCACCCTCAAGTACCCAAAAAGCACAATCATCGGAAGTAGATGCAACAGTCCTCTTCGTTGCCGGTTCCAATGGTGAGGATGAAGACTTTGAAGTTCTCTTCTTTGAAACTGAAGAAACTATTGCACTAAACAGTGCATACATCAAGCTTGAACAGAGTGCCAATCCGAACACCCTTAGCTAGTACCATATCTCCTCTAGTCATCTTGCATCCTCCATTTGAGAAAACAACTTGCACACCCACATCATTCAACTTACTTATAGATAACAGGTTCCATGCCAGACCAGGGATATGTAGAACACCATTGATCCCCTTCACTTGTCCATCGAGGAATCGAATCAAGACTCTTCCATGGCCAACAATCTTCAGATGAGAGTCATCACCTAGATACACCTTCCCACTATCACATTCTTAATACTTCGTGAACCAACCCCAATGTGAGGTCATGTGAAAATATGAACCAAAGTCTATCATCCACACATCCTCAGATGCATGTGTTTCCAAGGTAGCAATAAATGCTTCTCCATCATCCTAAGAGGATTTGTCAGAACCCAAATCATAATTTTTTTTTCTTCTCCTCTTTGCACTCCTTGTGGAAGTGCCTTGGACTTTCCAGGAGACTTAGATCTCCCATGGGATTTGGATTTTCCTTTTTCTTGCTTCTTGTCCTTCTTCTTGCCTTTGTCTTTTGATCGACCATGAACTGCAAGAGCCTCCTCAGCCATTTCATAATATTTTCTTCGCATCTCTTTAGACATTAATGATGCAACCACTTCATCCATCTTGAAGGTGGTAGTGGTACTTCCAATGGCCATAACAAAATGGTCCCACAAATCTAGCAAAGAACACAACAAATTCATACACTGATCCTCCTCCATTTTCACACCAACAGAGCTCAGCTGGGAAACAAGCATGTTAAAACTATTCAGGTGATCTATGATAGATCCTCCATCCTTAGAGAGTACAACTTCTTCCTTGGGAATAACTTATTTACCAAGGATTTTGCCTGATAAATCTGACCAAGTTTCTTCCACAGATCTACAATTGTAGCCTCTTCATGGACATTTAGTAACACGGAATCAGCCAAACAGAGTCTTACAAGACCCTTAGCCTTTTGATCCATCAGATCCTAGTCTTCTTATTTCATGCCCGATGGCATCTTTCTAGATATGGCAGTCCATAGGTCTCTGTCAACCAACATGTCTTCCATCTTGAGTTTCCACAACTCAAAGTTGTCTCCATTAAAATTTTCCAACTCTATCCTCCCATATGTGCTAGCCATCTCCTTCCTACAACAAAGATTTCAAAATCCTCTGCACAAGCTCCCACTCAAATGAAGATTAGTTCAAAAAACCCTCTACCCAATAACTAGAACCAAAGTTCATCAGGCTCTGATACCAACTAAAAGGAAGCAAGGTACATGGAATACACTTCCTACACCAATCTAATGAGGAGAGTTGTACATTTTTTTTGCTTTTAATAGCTACAGTAATTAGATACACAATACAGAGAAGATCAAATAACATCACATGCAAATACAAAAGCTCACAACACAAGATATACGTGGGGAAAACCCTTTCAGGTAAAAACCCCACACTCCAAAGCACAACCCAATGTATTAATCGATAAACAATGAAGGTTACAATACACTTCCAAAGCCAATCTCTTACAAGAGTTCACTACTATTGATATTCTGGAGTAATTTCGACAGCATAACAATACCTGCAAATGAACCATACAAACTACTCCAACTAGTGAAAGGAAGCAAGCTATACGAAATAGCTTCCTACACCAAACTAATGAGGGGAGTGTTATGCAAATTTTCTTAAATCTTTATAGTTACAAATATGTGGTACACATTAACAGAGAGATTAAACAAATATCAAATGCAATAACAATGCCAAAGACACAAGATATACATGGGGAAAACCCTTTCGGGTGAAAAACCCCACACTCCAAAACTTGCACAATGTATTATCAAATCCAATGTAGATTGCAACACACTTGTAATGCAATTTCTTTCAGGAGTTTCCAAGATGTCAATTCTAGAGCAATTCTGGCAGCATTTATGTACCTGCAAATGAACCATACAACTCTAACTCCAAGCACCTGTATAAATAGAGAAGTACTATGAATGGAGGTAGCTTCTAAAGCAAGCCAACACAAGAATCTCATCCAAATCCATATGGCCCAATTTCCAAGGCCATCAAACATGCAAATGACACTTGTAAGAGATTCCATTTCATCCCTTACAACCCCAAACTTGGGCGCCCCAAATTTGCCCAAAAAAGGTATGATAGATGCTCTTACAATGTCATAAAATCTATCATATATGACAACACTTACAGCTGTAAGAGAATTTGTCATAACTGACTATTAATAGTGAATTCTCTTACAACCTGTCATAGTCAAATTTGGGCAGCTACTTTCTCCATGAAAAGATGCTTCCTGACACTTGTCACACCTGTCATAGAATCTTCTATTCCTGGCTCTTACATGTCATAGACCTCTTACAACACCCAAAAGATGTCGACACATGGCAAAAGTCTTCTACCACAAAGTGGGACACCTATCTCCTCATATGAGGACAAAAATACATCTAGTCACCTTCCATGTAGGATGACACATCACCGTACCAACTCCCACAAAGTGACAAAATAAGATTTGCATAGAAATTACAATAATAGGCAAAAATAAATATACAATTAAATGTTAAATGCTAGGGACTTGCAAAGGTTGTGAAACCTTAATTCCCAACATTCTCCCACTTGTCGAACACCTTTCAAGAGACAATAGAATGACAGGATTTTAACTGCTAGGGGCCAAGAGGCCCATAGACTCTAAACACCATCTGAACTTCTTCATGGTCACAGGTTTGTCAAGGAATCTGTAACATTCACCAAAATGTCAACTTTCTCCAAATTCATCTTCCCATTCTCTACCATGTCACGAACAAAATGGTACGACATCAATATGCTTAGTCCTCTCATGGAAAGTAGGATTCTTCGCCAAACATATGGTACTCTGGCTGTCACAACAAATTGTAATCTTCCCTACATCAAACCCAATGTCAGAACACAATCTGTTAAGCCAAATAGCTTCCTTACAAGCATGAGTAGCTGCCATGTCCTCTACTTCTATCATGGATAAAACAACCACAGGTTGTCGCTTACTCATCCAACTAATAGCACCACCAAACATAGTAAACACATAAGCACTGGCAGATCTCATGCTGTCAATGTCACCTACCCAATCAGAATCCACATATCCATGAATACTCACAGAATGCTGAGGTCCTGTAGGATAACCATAATAACATAGGGAATACTCGGAAGTACCTCGCAAATATCTGAACACTCTCTTCACTACATCCCAATGTACCTGTCCAGTACTAGCCATAAATTGACTAAGGACTCCCACTGCTTGGGCAATGTCTAGTCTTGTAGAGACCATAGCACACATTAAGCTACCAACCGCACTAGCATAAGGCACTTTGCTCATATCCTCTATCTTAGAAGGAGACTTTGGACAATCTGCAACAGATAACTTTGTCCCCATCGTAACAGGAACAATCAAAGGTCTGCAATCTACCATGTTGAATCTTTCCAACACAGTGTTAACATTCTTAATCTGACCTAACCAAAGTTTTATGTTTGCTCTGTCTCTTTTTATTTCCATCCCCAGAATGTACCTGGCTGCCCCTAGATTTTTCATTTCAAACTGTGCTGACAACTGAGACTTCAAATCAGAAATCAAATTTTTACCATTCCCAATTAACAACATATCATCAACATACAAAGCAATAATGAGAATGTGATTATTGTCAAACTTGTAATAAACATAATGATCTAATTTCAATCTCAGAAATCAAATACTCAACACAAAGGCATCAAACTTCTGGTACCACGTCCTAGGAGACTGTTTCAAACCATACAAATACTTTTTTAACTTGCAAACCAGATTTTCTTTACCTTCAACAATGTAGTGCTCTGGTTGTGACATATAAATCTCCTCCTCCAAGTCACCATGAAGGAATATTGTCTTCACATCCATCTGCTCCACTTCTACATCATACATTGTTGCAAGAGATAATAGGAACCGAATAGATGTCAGCTTTTACAATGGGAGAGAAAATTTCACCATAGTCAATTCCCTCCACTTGAGAATACCCCTTCGCAACCAATCTAGCCTTATATTTCACAACACTACCATCTGCACCAAATTTCTTATTGAACACCCATTTACATCCAATAGGTTTTCATCCTTCAGGCAAAGGCACCAAGTCCCAAGTATTATTCTTTTTCAAAGAAGCTATTTCCTCTTCCATGGCCTCCTTCCAAGAACCTACATCTTTCATACCCATAGCCTCTTTCACAGTTATAGGCTCATGAGTATTAGAAATCAAAGCAAAAATGCAACTAGAATCAAGCAATGAATAACCAAACCTCTCAGGTTGCCTCCTAATCCATGTAGACCTCCTCACAAGCTGAGGTGGAGGTTCTTCTTCTTCTTCTGAACTTTCAGAGTTGCTAGAGCTCTCCTCGTCATTAGGTCCAACATATGTCTTCAGTTCAACTTTCTCAGGGGTAGGAGGAAGTTGAACCACATCCTCTTTCTTCTCTTCTTTCTCTGGTTGTAGAACAACAGAAGGACCGAGCTCTCTAAAAATCACACTTCTGTTATACAGAACTCTCTCAGCCACTGGATCCCAAAGCTTGTACCCTTTCACACTGATGCCATAATTGATGAAGCTACATTTCATTGCCGTGTTCTTCAACTTTGACCTATCTCCTTAAGCACATGTACATATGCCTCACAACTAAATACTTGAATGTGTCTTAAAATGAAGGCTTCTTACCAAACCACACCTCCATAGGTGTCTTATCAATGAGCGTCAATGTAGGAGACCTGTTAACTGAGTAAAAAGCGGTAGTAATAGCTTCAGCCCAAAACTTTTGTTCAAGGCCAACTCCACTTAGCATACTCTTAGCCCTCTCCATCAACGTTCAATTCATCCTCTCTCTTCTTTGAAATAGAGGCACTATTGCACTGAACTGCGCATGCATCAAGCTAAAATAGAGTGCCAATCTAAACTCCCTTAGCTAGCACCATATCTCTAGTCATCTTGCATCCTCCATTCGAGAAAACAACCTGCACACCCACATCATTCAACTTACTTATAGAAAGAAGGTTACATGCCAAACCAAGGATATTCAGAACACCATTGATCCCCTTCACTCGTCCATCATGGAATCGAATCAAGACTCTTCCATGGCCAACAATCTTCAGGTGAGAGTCATCACCCAAGTACACCTTCTCACCATCGAACTCTTCATACTTCAAAAACCAATCTCTGTTTAAGGTCATGTGTAAAGATGCACCGGAGTCAATTAGCCACACATCCTCAAATGCACGTGTTGCCAAGGCAGCAACAAATGCTTCTCCATCTTCTTGAGAGGACTTGTCAAAATCTGAATCATAGTTCTTCTTTTTCTTCCTCTCCTCCTTGTACTCCTTGTAGAAATGACCAATTTTGCCGCAATTCTAACATAGAGCCTTAGACTTTCTAGGAGACTTAGATCTCCCACGAGATTTGGATCTTCCTTTGTCTTCTTTCTTCTTGTCCTTTTCTTTCCTTTCTCTTTAGGTCTACCACAAACCGCAAGAGCCTCCTTAGCTTGCTCAGAAGACTTTCTCTGCATCTCTTTAGACAATAGCGAAGAAACCACTTCATCCATGGTAGTGGTACTCCCAATGGCCATGACAAGGTGGTCCCATGAATCTCATACGGAACATGATAATGTCATGCAACGATCCTCCTTAACGTAATGAACTCCCACTGCTAAAACAAATCTCAAATCTCACATACAATTTCTCAAATCCACAAACTCATTTTCACAATAAAATGCAACACAAAGCTTATACAAAAGATTAACATCAATTCACATTTATTTCAATTTTATTTTATCAAAAGAAAATGACTAAAAGCATCTGCAATAAAATTGCATCTTTGGCCTCTCAAGGCCTCTCACAAGAAACTCTCTTTCCTACAATTCCAGCTCTCTTCTCAGATCTCTGCTATGGTATCTCCCTTCTCTGTTTCTCCAATAGCAACCATGCTCATCTTTGTGCCCTTTTCATGGGTAAATTTTCCTTTGAAGACCCCCTCCTAAATTTGCTACCTCAAATGCCTTTATGTTGTTGCAATTAACTCTCCCACAAAACAATTATAATCCACATTAAAAACAAATTAAATTCCCTCTCTCACACAATATCCCACTTTAGAAATAATAATAGCTTTTAAAAATGCCCCTCATCCCACGTTGGGCTCTCCAATTCAAAATATTAATTAGAATTTGTCCAATTTAAGTTTGGTACTTCCATCTCCTTATTTATGTTGTTTCTTACCTTTCAAAAGAGGTGTTACAACCTACCCAATAGAAGTGTTGAAAGTCTAAATTTGGTATCTTAATGATGAAGGTTCTTTTTTTTCATGAAGCGCTTCTTTTTCTTTTGTTTTGTTTACTAAAAAATCTGAATTTAAATTCATTTAAAATAGTCCATATTAGGCTCCATTCCTCTGCTCATATTCTCTTTTTTTATGTAAGATTTATCATCATATACAAATTATTAACCTTTGGATTTCAACACCTCCCTGGTGGCTCATATTTGGCATTTAATTAATTTCTCTTATCCTCCATTATGTTGGGCACTCCACCTTCAATTATTTGGCAGTTCAATATCTAAATTTAAAATTCTTCTTTTGCCTTAAAATGCACTCCATTCCAGTGATGGTTACAATTGTTTTTAATGCACAAGATTGAAGACTGTAGCATGGAACCCTACTTGGAAAGGTGTTGGATGCTCCTGGATCAGACACGCCAGGTAAGAAGTTTGTGAGCATACACTCACAAATGTGGAGTTGAATGATAGGACCATCCTTTCAGATTGCAAGCAATTTGTAGCGAACTCCATCGCTAAAATATGTGCAAAAAAATACTATCTCTTTTTCCTCTTTTTCCAACATCATGCCAGAACAAGCTTCACTCTCCTTGAACAAATCTACACTTCATTTTTTCCTCTTCTTTTCGTGACTTGTATCCACCATGTACCATATTTCTCTCATAACTCCATTCACCACTCTTCTCTTCACTTGTGGATTTACATCGACCATGTACCGACCACCTCCACCAGATCTCTCTTGTAGCTTCCTCTACAGCCTCTACCTGCAAGTATACATCTGTATACCACTCTGCATCTACATAATCATCTTTCTTCTCTAACTCTTTACTCATATCAAAATGCAAATCCTTTACAAATTCAACTTTACAAAACTCATAAAAATTAGATTTTACCTCAATGACTTCTTCTGTCACAACATCCTCTTCCTCACTACTGAATGCTACTATCTCTGTTGTTTCTCTGAACAACTTTTCTACCTCTACGATCTCTTCCTCAAGAAACTCTCAGCCTTCATCAGGTTCCTCATCGAACACTTGATCCTCATACATCACTGCATACTTTGCTTCAACTAAAACATCTTCAACTGCTGCAACTTTACTCACAATTGCTCTTGTACTCTGTACGATCTCCTCAATGCTCATTTCTGGAACCCCTCCATCTTCAGCCAATGTTGCAACAAATTTCTTTTCTTCACTTTTCTCCTCTTCTTCCATGCTTTCATCCAAGCATACTGATGCAACTTCTTCAGCTTCCTCATGAATAACCTCTTCATCTTTATCTTCTTTACCTGCATAGAAAGAATCATCTGCAAAGAAAACAATGTTAGCATAATCATGGGGCTTATCTTCTCCCATCTTGATGCTGGAGCATCCTTGTTTCAAGAGCAATCTTGCATCAACAAAAAACATTTGCATTTCAGTTTGTTTCCTTTCATTTTCTAGTTCAGTTTAGGTAGTTTAGTCAGTAGTAGTTTATGTATGTTGGTCCACATTCTGTTGTAGTTGCATTTCACATCTTGCGGAGCTAGACTTAGCATCTAGATTCATTCATCTACATCATATCTAGAATTTAGAGCATTTGGATTAAGTACCAGAAAGATATCACTATCAGAAGATTGACTGTTTTCTCAGAACAGAGCATCCTGACAGTCTCTAATAATCAGCTAAAGGAGAAGACTTACAGAGCATTCCTTGACTTATGGAGCCTAATGACACATCATTCAATGATCTCTGGTTCAAGGCTGACCTTCCCTGAGATCCATACATCATTCCATTCATTTGTGGAGGTATTCTACCTGATTAGGTCCGACCTATCCATGTACACATGTTACATCTCTTCATCAGAGTTTGTGACCTTCCTTGGCCAATGCGAAGGAATCTTTGCACCAGAGATGATATATAAGGGTGTAATAGATCCCTAGGAAAGTAGTTATGATCATTGGAATAAGTTCATAGTTTAGATTTGGTGCGAAGGAGCTTCAAAGCTATATCTTGCGCATATTCTGATATTTTGTAATCAGGCCTTTGAGCCCTACTTGTAAGCCTGCATAATGCCGACCAGATTGTATTTGAATTCTATTACATACTGAATGACTAAATTTGTGTTTGTTTCATATCTTTGAGTTGTTTCTGTTGTGTTTACTCTTGTTGCACGGCCTGGACAGTTCATTCTGTGAACCCTCCTACCGTGACTACACCAAGTGGTATCAGAACAAAAGTTTGAATCTTTGGGAGTGATTTGTGTGAAGTTAGCGAAGGAATTCTGTAAGATCTTGCTGTGGACAGATCACCGAATTGAGGCAGGTTACTTGTGTTGCAACTGATCACCGATTGTGAGGCAGTTGTCACCTTGTAGCCCGATCGTCAAACTTGAGGCAGTTTGCACTTGATCCTAGGAAGAATGACGCCGAGGAGAGTTGTCGATGTTGGAAGAATGGCTGGTAGGATGGATGAGATGATGGAAATGATGAAAACAATGCGAATTCATTTGGATGTTGTTGAAGAAGATAGATGAAGAGGATTGACACCGAGACCTAATGTTGAAAGTGATGATGAAGAAGAATTTCAATCTGTTGAACAAATTGGCAAAACCCTAGGAGATGATTAAGAAGAATCAGATCAAGTAAAGATGTTGCAAGCTATTTCAAAAATTGGAAAAAGACCTAGAGTTGATGTGCTGAATTATACTGGTAATTTGAACCCTGAAGAATTAATTGACTAGATAAATGACATGGAAGAATACTTTGAATATGAAGAGATTGAAGATCCGGAGAAGGTAAAGTTTGCAAAGATGAAATTTAAAGGACATGCTGCTATATGGTGGAAAGAAGTACAGTTGGAAAGAAAAAGAAGAGGGAAAGAAAAGATTACAAAGTGGGATAGGATGGTGATAAAATTGAAGAATCAATTCATACCCGCCGACTATGAGTTGGAACTTTTGAAAAGATTGCAGAACGTGAGACAGAAGGAGAAATTTATGAAGGAGTATACTAAAGAATTTCATAAGATGATTATAAGGACTGGACATAGTGAAGCAACCAAGGAGAAAGTCACTAGATACATCAATGGACTGAGATTGAGCATTCAAGAAGAACTAAGCTTGGTAAGGATGACATCTTTGGAAGAAGCATATCTTTGACATCTTTGACATCTTTAAAGGATGACATCTTTGACAATAAGGGCTTGAATTGTACTAGGCAAATTAGTAGCCTTTCTCTAGCATCTCCAATAGGATTTGTTGATGCCCATATTAGCCATGGCATCTACCACAACATTACCTTCCCTATAGATATGGGAAACTTTAAAATCATCAAAACCATTAAGCAACATTCCTATATCTTTGACCACATCCATCAAATGCCAACCTAGATTAGCAGTGCTAAGGACAACATTAACAAGGAGTTGAGAATCTCCTTCCACATGAAGTTTTTTGATACCCATGGAATGATCAATTTTCACTCCCCATAGCATAGCCAGAGCCTCAGCCTCATTATTACTTTTGATTCCTAACCCTCCTGTATAAGCATCCAAAAAAGCCCCAAGGTCAGATCTGATGATACCACCTCCACTAGCCTGCCCCGGGTTGCCTTTAACAACCCCATCAAAATTCAACTTACACCAACTCTTTTAGGGAGGTTCCCAAATAGTCTTGGAATGTGCAAGTTTCTTGGAAATGTCAACTTGACAGATACCCATATCAATAACCCAATGATTCAGAATACTCACTTCAGTCTGGCTTGGAGGGAATTCAGCAACTTTGAAATTACAAGTGTTTAAATTTTTGGCAAGAAGCCAAGAGAAAGCCTAAAAAACCTCAAGGGGAGTTCTAGATGTGCCTCTGAAGATTCTGTTATTCCTCTCTTTCCATATATTTCACCTGAGATGAGAAGGGATTTGTCTCCATAGCTCCTTAATCAATAGGAAAGAAAAGGGGGACCTCCATTCTCTGACAAAAGCAATCAGGTTTTCATTGAAAACCCATGTCACACTCAACCACTACAACATAAGGCCCCAAACTTCCCTAGAAAAGTCACAGGACAATGGCATGTGGGGGATATTCTCCTCCTCTTTCCAACAAAGACCACATCTATTAGGGAGTTGAAACCCCCTTCTCTTCAGTTTATCCAAGGTGAGGATTTTATTATGAATAAAAGTCCACCAAAAGAAATTTATTTTGGGAATGAGTCTAGGATTCCAAACTTTACACCATAAACTATCTTCCTCTAGGTCTAACAGCAGACCATAAGCACTTTTCACAGTGAATGGAACTTTTTTGTCATTCTCCCATACAACTTGATCCTCTCTAGGGAGCAGTGTGAGCCTGTAGTTATCTAGATCCCTCTAGAGCTATAAGGCAAGCTACCTAACCTCATTCTAGGCATAACCACAATCAAGTAAACATTTCCAACTTCTGAGGTAACCATTGTGACCAATGTAACTTGACACCGCAGTGCCAAAGAAATAGTTGGCTTTGTCATCCAATCTTCCACAACTCAACTCCCTGAGGGGACGCTCCACTAGCCATCACCCACCTTCCATTTACTTCCTTTGCATAGATGCCCTCTGGATTTGAGAGTGCCATTCCAAATGATCGACCCCTTAGGAAGATTTTGTTCAGAGAGCAAATTGCAAGCCTGATCCCCCCTAAAATACTTAGCCTGCATGATATCCCCCCAATCATTATTACCATTGATCAGATTCTTGTTAGTCTTAGCCATAAGGGATTTATTCATTAGGTGGATTTTTCTTATTCCCAAGCCCCCTTGGGCCTTGGGCAAATAGACCTTGTCCCAATAGACTAGAGCTATTCTTCTTTTTTCCTCCACTCAAGACCACATAAACTTCTTCTAAATTTGTTCAATCTTTTGAGCTAAATATTTGGGAATTTTGAAGAGGCTACAAAAATAGGTGGGAATCCTTTGTAGAGAAGCCTTAAAAAGCTAAAATTTCCCATCCTAGCTAAGCAACCTTACCTTCCATCCTACCAGCTTCTTCTACATTATTTCAAGGACCGAATTCCAATAGTTAGGGGTAACTTGTTTAACTGTGAAAGGGAGTCCAAGGTACACAGACGATAGAAGAGCACTCCAACAATCCATTATTCCATTGATTTTAAGCTGTAGAACCTCCAAGGTGTTCAAGAAATAGATTTGGCTCTTTTCAAAGTTAATATTTTGATTGGACACAACCTCATAGTCCTTGAGAAGGAGTTTCCATCTTCTAGCCTCCATATAGAGGTCGTACCAAATAGAATCGTATCATCAACAAATTGTTGGATAAATGAGGGTTGGGCTATAGAATCTGACTTGATTCCATGAAGGGAGTCATTCCTCAGCATGTTACAGGGATTTATACCCAAAACTTCAGCCAAGATGATCAACAGATAGGGGGATAGAGGACCCCCTTGCCTGATCCCCCTACCTGTAGAGAAGAAACCGCGGGGGATACCGTTGACAAACACAAAGAACCTAATGGTGGAAACACATTCTTTCACTAGTTTAATGACACGATCTTGGAATCCAAATCTCCTAACGACTTTGAACAAAAAAAACCATTTGACCCTATCATAAGCCTTGGAAATATCGAGTTTAAAAACCATACCTGGGGTATTACTCTTGGAAATAGAGTGGATAACTTCATGGATAGTGATAGCCACATCTAGAATTTGCCTACCTGAGACAAAGGCTTTCTTATTAGCAACAATAATGATTTCCAGTAGGGGTTGAAGTCTGAACACCATGATTTTTGTAAATATCTTGTAGATAGTGTTGCAGAGGCTAATGGGTTTGAAATCTGACATGGAAGTAGGATCAACCTTTTTAGGAATTAGGGCTATGAAAGTGTTGTTCAACTGTTGTAGGAGTCTTCCGGTCCTAAAAAAGTCTTTGGCCATGTCAGTATCATCTTTTCCATTAATCTCCCAAAACTCTTGGAAGAAAGCGGGGGGGAACTGTCCGGCCCAGGAGCTTTAAACACCCCCATTGAGAAGACCACCACCATAACTTCCTCCTTAGTGACTGGTTTGGTTAGGAGATTGTTGTCTTCATCAAAAAGGAGAGTGGGGATAAGATTCAAGAGCAAATCTTCTTCCAAAGAGCAGAATTTGATAGGTTGAGTAGCCAAAAGGAACTGAAAATATCTGGACGCCAGCTTCTCTAGTTGTTCCTCCTTCGAAACTTCAAACACCATCCTTGTCCTGAAGCCTACTTATAGTATTCCATTTTCTATGCTTCAATGTAGATTGGTGGAAGAAGGAAGTATTTTTTTCCCCATCCTTCAACCATTGAATACGAGATTTCTACTTCCAAAAGAGCTCCTCCTCTCTAAGGATCAAAAACTAGTCCTTGGACAAGGATTTTTCCAAAGCAAGAATCTCCTCTGAACTATCACCTTGTTCCATCCTAGATTGAATGTCTAACAACTAACTGTCTAAAGCCTTTTTCTTTTCCAACACATTTCCAAAGGTGAACCTATTCCACCCCTTGACCCGGTTCTTAACATTAGTGAGTTTTTGGGCTAGTCTGAACATGGCAGGTCCTTAGATAGGAATTTTTCACTAGCTAGATAAACACCCTCTAAAGTCTAGGTGAACAACCCACATCATCTTAAACCTAAAAGGAAAAGGTCTTCTGGGAATCCTTTCCTACCATTTCAATAATAGAGGATTGTGGTATGAGCCTACTCGAGGGGGAGTCTCCAGCTTGAGGAGGTTAACAATATTCTAGTTAGAAGATATAAGGACTCTATCCAAGTTAACTTGTATAAGGTGGTGTATCCATAAGGCTAGCATTACTCAAAAACTCAGCAAAGTCAGCCATGCTATCAAAGTAGTCTATGATACCTCCCAATTTTTCTGAGGGATAAAGAGGGGAGTTAAAATCTCTAGCAACCATCCAATGATTCTTTTTGAAGTGATCAATTCTAGCAGACAAATAATCCCAAACCTCCTTACAAACCAACCTAAAGTTAGGGGCATAAACATTAGCTAAGGACTAATCACTGTCTCTACAAGAGAAGGAGACTTCAAGGTAGTACATGGTGCAAGTGACAACCAAACCCTTCACATTCTGACCCCACATAGTAACAATGCCATCAGACACCCCTAGGGATTCACTGATAGCAAAATTGGCATTAGGCCAAATGTTCTTAGCAGCTAGTTTGAAATTATCTTCAGACATCTTAACTTCCTGCAACAAAAGAATATCAATCTTGTTTTCAAAAATATAGTTTTTAACCAAAACATGTTTGTGAGGACTATTTAGTCCTCTAATGTTCCAGGAGAGTATCTTCATTTCTTCAGCCTCCTGGAAGATAACATCAAAGTGGCTTGTCTTCCATTAGCAATCTCCCTCTCTACCTCACGTTGTCTAGTTTGAATATGCAAAGGTCTCCCCACCTTCAGATCCACCCCAACATCCACAGTCTTTCTACTGGGACCTTTCCCCTTTCTTTTAGTTGTTGACTAGCCCTCATAGTCCTTTGTAGGTTTGCTGGAACCTACCCCAGGGGATGGGGAGAAAGTTTCCCCCAGAGTTCTTCTGCCTAATGTATAACCTCCAATCTTCTGCTGGGAGCTATGAGTTTGTACCTATTCCATCTTTGTCTCCGGGGAGCCCCGTGTTGTTGCATTTTCCTTCGCAGAGCCTAAATCACTTGATGAATACAAAATCTCCTCCTCCTCTTTATCAGGAATTGTACCTTGCAGTTCTAGGGCAGATAATTTTGACTTGTGGGGGCTAGCATCTAGTTTACCACTCTCAGCATTCTAGGCCCCTGATAGTGGCTCCTTAATTCTACTATCTAACTGTTGTTTGTTCTTAGTAGTACTCCTTTCTTTAGTTTGATCCTCCACATTTTGGGAAGGGCCCTACATCTTCTCATCTTTTGAGTTCTTCATTGGGAAGGCAGAGGGAACTAATGAGGTTTAGAATGTCCTCTTTAAAGGGGTATTCAACCGAACCCTCTTTCATTTTCTCCACAAATTCCTTTGGCTTTGGAGTAGGTTTTTTGGGAGCCTGACACTAGGTTATGACATGGCCTAGCCTCATGCAGTTCTAGAAGAAGACCTAAGAGTCTTCATAGAGAATACTTTGAGTCCATCTCCCAAATTTGGACTCCAGGATGATGGAGGTTGGAAGTGTTTTGAGAATATCTACATTAACACATAATCTAGTGTAGACAAGCCTCAATTTAGCCTTGGTGACCTTGTCCACAGTCACATAATCCCCAAACGAATTATCAATCCAAGCAAAAATTTCTTCATCCCAGTATTCCAGGGGCAACCCAAGAAGCCTAACCCATACTGGAGCCGACTGGTTCAGGTCAGCCTTAGGGTCAAACCCAGGTCTCCATTTATGTAAAGAAAGTGAATGCTTCCCATATATCCATGGTCCACCCGATAACACATCGAGGAGGTACTCTGTGGAGGTGAATTTGAAGAGAAACATACCACCTGCTATGGCACTAGCAGAGACGTTGCCCTTAAGCTACCATTTGGAGGCAATCCATCTTCTGACAAGGTCAATGTTAGGGCGGTAGGCAAAGAACTTACCCACCAACGTATTTTCCATTGTCAATACCACCCTCTAAATGGTCAGATCAGGCAACTTCAAAGTTGTTCCTTCCTCAGACTCATATAGAAGGGGGATTATCGACCCACTAGATTGACCCACATGTTCAACACCCACAAGGGCTAACTTCCAACCCTTGGGTCCTAAATCTAAGGATAGATTCACACGTTCAGCATTGCTACCTGTGCTAGTATCGGGTAACACCTGCTCAGGGAGGGGCGAGCGGACCATGGGGACCCCCCAGATTGTCGATCACCATTCCTGCTTAGAATCAAATTCAAATTTTGGGCGGGGATGTTGCAGAGTATTTGCAGAGAAACATATATTTTAAATTTGTTAAGATTAGTTGCAAAGGTTGAGAGAATGTTAAATCCATGGATTAAGCCAAAATATGAAGGTGTAACATCTTAGAGTTGGCTTAAATGAAGTTGGAATACTTTCAGAGTTGGCTTTGGAAGTGATTTTGTAACAATTTAGAATACTTCAAAGTTGGCTAAAAGGATGGAACACTTCAAGGCTAATTCTGTGTCATTTTTAAACATATTGCATTCTATTTTTTAAGAAATAGTAGAAAATGTTAGCAATTAGATTGCAATAGAATTTTAAGAAATAAACTAACATATATCTTATATTCTATTTTAAATAAGCTAATAGTTCTTAAAACTACATTTAAATCCACTTTCAATGCTAATTTTTAGGAGAAAACAGAGATGAATTTAAATGAGACATTTCTGGTCTCATCAAAATTGCTATTGATTGTTTGACCATTGAAATGGATGATATTTAAATAGAGTGGATGGTGAAGCTAATCATGGTGTCAGAGTGCTTTAGCTTGTGCAAAATTGTACATAAGAGAGAAGTGTGGCCTACCAAAAGTTTATGTAAGATGACTTGCTAATGATCTCCTTGAATTTCTAGGGCACCTTCAATTTTGTTGGTGTGAATGGGGTATATTACCTAACTAGTTCCACATTTGGTCCTATTCATGCTTATCTAGTTAAGTTTACTTAGGGTATACTTAGGGCACACTTATGCTAGTTAAAGATTAAGACACTTGTCATAATCTTATGTTATCCTATGTTTCACCATAACCCATATAACCAAGGGCTTCTCATTGTAATTCATCATATTGATGTACATATTGTGTATTTGCATCATTTGATAGAATAGAATTATTCTTTCATGTTGGGTCTCTCTTGTGCTTTCATTGAAGCTCCTATATCTTGGGTGGCTACCTCTATAGCCAAATCTTGCATGGTATAGAGCATTCTATACCAACTCTTACATGGTATCAAATCGTCTAGGATTACTTTATGTTAGTCTTTTTTGAGAGATCTAGGGTGCAAATCTTGGTTGCTCTTGAAAATTTAAGTATGCTCTTCTCTTGCATTATATGATGACCTAGAGAATCAAAAAAACTTTATAGAAATACCAGATTTGGGAGGGTTTCTTCTTTGTGGTTTTATATTGCAAGTTTATTTTGAAACATGTTGGTGCAAATTTGATCTCATCATTGAGTTCAAGGTGTCCAAGAAAGTCAATTTAGCCTTTTTATTTGTCCAAATTGGACATTAGAGGCAAGATCTACAAGGGTTTGAAGTTGGGAGGTGTCTGCTAGATTTAGAATGTAGTTGTATTTTGGAGCACTTTGGGTCAAATTTGACTGTTCCATCACATGCAGAAGGCCCAAGAACCTAAAGATCGACTGTTAATTTGTCAATTTTGAAGCACTTTGCCCTAGGCCCTTAGAAAAATTTCACCACTGTTGGTCTTACGAATCGAAATATTCTATAGAATTAAAAAATGATTTTGTGCTAGCACTTGCACAGGTATATTCTTTTTCTATGATTTAAATTATATCGCAGTCTTTTGTTATTCTGAAAACTATTTAAAAAATAAAAATTTATATAGTAACATGCATTAACATACATTAGGGTGCCTTTATTTGCATGGGCCCCACTTTTTGGAAGGCCACAACTCTTAAACAAGGGTTTACAGACCCACTATTGGGTCATGAACCCCTTATAGGTGTCAGCCCTTTCTATTAGGCAATAAACCCCTTTGTGGGGTGTGGGACACCTGTGTAGAAAGAGTAAAACCTCCACATGGGACCCATTTACTCAGCCCTTGTGGCCTTTAAACTTCATGTCACCCCTACCATAGGGCTACGTGGCCTTTAAATTTTTTTAGGTGTAGATCCCACTTAAGCCCACCACATTTGGCGCCAATCTTGGAGATCTCTAGTTTTAGAAGTGTATCTAGATTTGGTGGCTATTCTAAATTTATCTAGTGAAATTCAAAGTTGGTGAAACCTCTAAACTTGGCAGTGGTTCTAGCAAATATAATGGTGACATCATGCTGATGTCAATAGGTTTAATTGAAAACTATCACTCCTCTCCATTGGTAGTCTAGTTTTGGCACTTGATTTTTAAAGCTTTGTTCTTAATCATACGGGCTCCTTTTTGCGAGCAATTTTTTTATTTGGGGTAGAATTTCATTGGCTTCATATTAGTTTAGTTGGTTTTTTATTTTAGTGTCTTGTTTTTCCAAAAATTTAAAATTTTCACAATTGTTTTTTAGTTCTCATTTTGAGAACTTCTCAGGCTCTGTTTGGGCTCATACGATAATATTTTTGGGTGCAATTTTTTTTAAAGTGCATAATTTTTTGTGTACTTCTCATTGGTGTAGTCAAATCCATCCAAATCTATATCAAAATTATACTTTCATATTTGTGGCCTAGGTTGGTATTTGCAATGTACTAAGATCAAGACCACTTTACTAATTTTGCTGCAAAAAATCTAGAAAAACCTAGAAAATTCAAAGCTTTTGCCTTGATTTTTCCCCCCTTTTGGCCTTTATCAACAAAATTCTAGTTTCCTGAACTAGTACAAAAATGGGTAAGGCATAGGAATGTTCCTCCTCTTTTATCGGCAAAGTTCATGTTTTACAAACTTTTCATGACCTCCCATATTGTACCTATCAATAAAATGACTAAGGGGATTTGAATTTGTACCAACTTCCATGACATTAATAAGGCATGCCATAAAGATGATTTCCTCTTGCCCAATATCGACATCATAGTTGACTCTATGGAAGGACATGAAATGCTCTCCCTCATGGATGGATTTTTTGGTTACAATCAAGTTTAGATAGCACCTGAAAACCAACATAAATGACCTTTATAACACCATGGGGAACATTTTTTATCATGTCATGCCCTTCAAATTGAAAAATGCAAGGGCTACCTATCAAAAATCCATGACTATCATCTTTCATGACATGCTTCATCAATATGTCGAGGACTATGTGGATGATATATCAAGAAAGGAAAAACAAGAGGTAAACATCTCATGGTTTTACAATGGATCCTACAAAGACTTTGAGAATACAAGGTCCGTCTAAACCCAAAAAAGTGTGTACTTGGCATATAGCTACTAGAAAACTATTGGGATACATTATTTCTAGACCCGAGATATAAAGGTTGACCTTACAAAAGTCAAATCCATAATAGAAATACCTCCACCCCACAAACTTTAACAACTTCATAGTCTAATGGGAAACTTCAATTCATAAGATGGTTTATTGCTCAACTCCTAAATAAATTCTAACCATATGCTCATCTTTTCAAGAACACAAAATTCCACTAGGAGCAGTCGTGCCAATAAGATTTTGATCAAATCAAGAACTACTTGGCCAATCCACCCATCCTCATGGTACCTATCCTTAATAAGTCATTATTTCTATATATTTCAACTACTCAACATGCTTTGGGTGCCCTACTTTTACAACATGATGATCATGGTTGGGAAAGAGCTATTTACTATCTGAGCAGAACTTTGGTTGGATACATGGCTAATTACACATCCATGGAGCAGTAGAATTTACATCCTAGAAGCTGAGACACTACATGCTCACTCATAAGATAAGACAACCAAAATTGATCCACTTAAGTACCTCCTCTCTAAAACCACCTTGATAGGGTGAATGGCTAAATGGGTTATTTTCTTCAATGAATTTGATAGAGTATGTGGATCAAAAAACTATTAAGAGACAAGTAATCACATATTAGTTGTGTTAGGGTTAGCCGGCAGAAGATATCAATTAAATGCAAATAAAGATTAAACAGAGGAATGAAAAATACACAGAAATAATAACAACAAGAGACAAGTTTTAACGTGGTTCACCCAAACTCGGGCTACATCCACCAACAGAAAGTCTAATATTATTATCCAGTAAATCAAACCGATTACAACCAGTAATCCTTACAACTCAATACCATTGCAAATGCTACAATACAATATCAACCAAAACCCTAACCCTTGGCCACTTTTATCAAGCCTTATGTCGGTTACAAAATTAGGGTTTTTTATGTCGGCTCTAAAAAAATTTCATGGCTAGTGTATAGTACTTTCCTGATCAGTCGCCACCTACCAACAATCTCCCACTTGGAGACTGATCAGGCTCCACACCAAACAAGCTCCCACTGGAAATAAGCACCCTAGACTCTGTTGTTCTGATTTTATTGTTTCAGTCTTGAAGACCAACCGAAGCTGAAGACGAGCTCAACTTCTCCCTTGTCACTGCCTTTGTAAACATATACGCTGGATTTTCATCTGTATGTATCTTTTCCAGCCTTAGCTGTCCATCATCTAACACCGACCGAATAAAGTGATACCTCAACTGTATGTGTTTGGTCTTTGAATGCAAGGCAAAATTCTTTGCAAGATGTATGGCACTCTGACTATCTGTATACAAAGAACTGTTAGCCTATTGTTTGCCCAATTCTTCCATGAAAGATTGCATCCATATCATCTCCTTGCTTGCCTCTGTTGCAACTACATACTTTGCCTCCATGGTGGATAAAGCAACCACCTTTTGCAACCTGGAAATCCAACTCACCGCTGTCCCACCTACAGTAAAGACATAACCTGTAGTACTCCACCTAGTATCAATATCACTTGCCACATCTGAGTCTACATAACCTGCTAAATTAGTATTAGAGCCCCCAAAACATAAGTGTTTATTGGATGTACCTCTCAAATATTTGAGAATCTATTTTACCGTATTCCAATGCTCCAAACTGGGATGACTCATATACCTGCTTACGACTCTTACAGCATGTGCAATATCTGGTCTCGTGCATACCATGGCATACATTAAACTTCCTACAACTGAAGCATATGGTACCTTGGACATTTTTTCTTCCTCCTCTTATGTCTTTGGACACATCTCCTTAGTCAATTTCAAATGACTAGGCAAAGGTGTGCTGACAGCTTTTGCATTCTCCATATGGAATCTCTACAACACCTTTTCAACATAAGCAACCTGAGATAGAGTCAATTTTATGTTCTTCCTATCTCTACAAATTTTCATACCAAGGATTTATTTTGCTGCCTCCAAATCCTTCATAGCAAATGATTGTGCTAGCTATTGTTTTAACTCTCTTATGTGATCCATGTTAGACCCAGCTACAAGCATGTCATCAACATATAAACATAAAATAAGGTAGCTGTCATTATCCAACCTCTTAAAATAAACACAATGGTCAGAATTACACCAACTGTAGCCTTGCTCAACCATAAAACTATCAAATTTTAGATACCATTGCCGAGGTGCTTGTTTCAGGCCATATAAACTCTTCTTCAATCTGCACACCAGTTTCTCCTTACCTTTGACCTCAAATCCTTGGGGTTGTTCCATGTATATCTCCTCCTCCAAATCACCATGGAGAAAGGTAGTTTTCACATCTAGCTGTTTCAAATGCAAACCTTCAGTAGCCACAATACTTGAAATAGTACGAATAGAAGTCATCTTGACAACCGAAGAAAATATCTCATCAAAATCAATGCCCTTTTTCTGTGCAAATCCTTTTACAACTAACTTAGCTTTAAATCTTTTCTTACCTCCATCTTCCTCTTTCAGCCTAAAAACCCATTTGTTTGGTAAAGCCTTTTTACCTGCAAGTAACTTACATAATTCCCAAGTCTGATTTTTTAGCAAAGAGTCCATTTCTTCTTTCATTGCAAGCTCCCACTGAACCTGTGTATCCACCTCTATAGCTTCATCATATCCTTCCAGTTCACCAGCATCTGTTAACAAAATAGAATACAAAGAGAGAGAAAACCTTTCAGGAGGTCTACTTAGACTTGTTGACCGTCTAACATTCACTAGAGTTTGTGGTATTTCTTGTTACTGTTGCGGAGCATGAGGGACCACTAGAACATCACTATTTGGAGTATCATCTAGCACCACATAATCCTTTTCTTTCTTCTCATGCTATTGCAACTGATCTTTGTACAACACCTTCTCATTGAATATAACATCCCTGCTTCTCACAATTTTCTAATTTTCAAAATCCCAAAGCCTATAACCAAATTCATCGATGCCATATCCAACGAAAGTACATTTGTTTGATTTTGCATCCATCTTGGTTCTATTTTTAAAATCTACATGTGCAAATGCTTCACAGCCAAAGGTTTTCAGAAAAGAATAACTCGCCTTCTTACCTGTCCATGCTTCCTCTGTAATACCACAGCCCAAAGGAACTAAAGGACCTCTATTAATTAAATATACAGTAGTGTTGACAGCCTCTACCCACATGTTTAAAGGCAGCCTAGCATGCAATCTTATGGTCCTTGCACGCTCCATTATTGTTCTATTCATGCGTTCAACCACTCCATTCTCTTGTGGAGTCCCTGGAACCATTTTCTGCCTACAGATTCCATTAAAGAAACAATAATCCTCAAATTCTTTGCTACAATACTCACCACCATTATCAGATCTGAGACATTTTAATCTTTTACCCATCTCATTCTCAACCAAGCTTCTCCATTTCTTAAATGTTTCAAATACATCATATTTCTACCTAAGGAAATAAATCCATACCTTCCTAGTTACATCATCTATGAATGTAACATAATACCGAGAGCCACCAAGAGAAGATACCTGAGCCGGTCCCCATACATCTGTATGCACAAGCTCCAACTTTTCATTTTTCTTTTGCTTCCCATCCTTTAGAAAACTAACTCTCTTTTATTTTCCATACACACAACTTTCACAGAAATCTATATTAATACATTTCAGACCTGGTAAAACTTTCTTAGAATGAAGTACCTTCATACCTTTTTCACTCATATGCCCAAGTCTGTTATGCCACAGTGTTGTCTCAGAACCTACAGCAACTGTTTCAGTCTCTTCCTGTGAACCTGCAGCAATTGTTCCTGGACCTGTTTATTTTTTCTCTGCAATAGCTAAAGTAGAAGGAACAATATGACTTGTACAAAGATATAAGGTGCCTACTTTCACACCTTTTGCTACTATTAAGGCACCTTTTGAAACCTTCCAATTTTTATCAGTAAATGTAACAATCCAACCTTCTTCAACTAGCTGCCCTGCTAAAATTAAATTCCTACTGATCCTTGGACATGTCTTACCTCTTGTAGTAGCCAATGATTCCCATTCTGCAACTTAATCTTGATTCTTCCCTTTCCAACAATCTGACAGGGTTCGTTATCTCCCAAATAAACCAGCCCAAAATCACCTTGGACATAATCAAGAAAATAACTTCTATGGGGCGTAGCATGAAATGAGGCCCCTGAATCTAAAACCCATGAATCATCAACATTATCTAGGGAAAGAATCGAAGCATCATCTTCAGATTTATTACTTACCACATTTGCCTTCTTATTTCCTTCTTGTTTGTCTCCTTCTTTATTCTTTTGAGACCAGCAATCTTTCTTCAGATGACCTGGTTTCCCACAGTACCAGCAATCCTTCTGTCCTCTAGTTTGGGACCTCTTATCCTTTGATTTTCCTCGTGACTTCCCATGACCTCTAGAACTTTTTTCTCTCTCCTTTGATTTGCCCCTGCTTTCTGCATTCAAAACACTACCTGATGTGGACCCTCCTAAGCTTTTCCATCACATTTCCTCACTAAGGATAACACCAACAACATCATCAAATTTTGAAGTGTTTGAACCAGAGACAGAGTTACAGCCATTACCAAGCTATTCCAACTTTCTGGCAAAGAACATAAAACCAAGAGAGCCCTCACCTCTTCATCAAATTTCACTTTTACAAAAGTTAACTGACTGACAATCGTATTAAACTCATTTAAATGATCTATCATAGATCCACCTTCAATCCTTTTCAGATTAAACAAACGCTTCATGAGAAATACCTTATTTGAGGCTGAGGGTTTTTCATACAATTTAGCCAAAGCTTTCATCAGTTCATCTGTTGTCATCGCTTCTGTTATATTGAATGCCACAGATGGTGCCAGGCACAACCGAATGGTTCCCAGTGTCTTTCTGTCCAGAAGATTCCAATCCTCATCTGTCATTCCTGCTGGTTTCTTGGATACTCCTTCCAATGGCCTCCATAAATCCTTCTGATAGAGGTAATCCTCCATCTGCATCTTCCATAACTAATAGTTCTGCCCATTAAATTTATCGACCTTCAATTTACCCTCATCCACCATTGCTCCCACTCAACCGTGAGACTTTCTTGCAAATGATAATTGAACACAACCCGCTCTAATACCACTTGTTAGGGTTAGCTGGCAGAAGATATCAATTAAATGCAAATAAAGATGAAATAGAGGAATGAAAAATACACAGAAATAATAATAGCGAGAGACAAGTTTTAACGTGGTTCACCTAAACTCGGGCTACATCCACCAATAGAGAGTCCAATATTATTATCTAGTAAATCAAACCGATTACAACTAGCAATCCCTACAACTCAATACCATTGCAAATGCTACAATACAATATCAACCAAAACCCTAACCCTTAGCCGCTTTTATCAAGCCTTATGTCGGTTACAAATTTAGGTTTTTTTATGTCGACTCTAAAAAAATTTCATGGCTAGTGTACAGTACTTTCCTGATCAATCACCACCTACCAACAAGTTGGTAGAGGCACCTTTGGGAGGCACTGCCTACTCACCCTAAATTTTCTTGATGAGTTTATCTTCACTCTAACAAAAGATCACAAGAATAGAAGATCTATTTTGATGGGTCCTTCACCACTTGTGGCTCAATGTGGGAATCGTGTTCCTTAGACCATAGGGAGACCTCCTCCCTAAATCTTTCAAGATCGGCTTCCCTTGCACCAACAACATAGTAGAGAACGAAGCTTTGATTTTAAGACTTAAAATAGTAGTTCAATGGAACATTGAACATCTACATGTCTTCAACGACTCTGAATTAGTCATCAAATAGGTTAATGATGAATATCACACTAAGGATGACAAAACTACAAAAGAAAGGTGGATAACTTCAAATAGTACTTCATAGACATATATTTCAAGAAAATCCTACAAGTTAATAATAAGGCTGCAGACACTATGGCTACAATAGGCTCTCGTCGTAACATGCCAATAAATACTCATGAGTGTTGATTCTTGGTTGAGCAATTATTCATTCTAACATATAATGTTTTAAAATTTGAAATGGTATATGAAATTATTAGTCCCAAGAGCCCCTAGTATCATGACATCCATTCGTATCTCAATAATCAAACCCGTCCACCCGAACTTACACCTAACCAACGAAAATCATTTATTCAATGTGCTTCTTGTTACACCTGTTGGTAATTTTTCCTGAATCGGCAAAGGGTTTGCTAGTTCCTATGCATAGGCTGATTCGACCAATAGAAACGGGAGGTTGCATGAGCTACCTCCCCTTCACTTCTGGTTCTGCCACACCAAGGGGGTGTCCCCATTTGATAAAGATGTAACATTTACTCTCCAAATTACATAAAGATTTAGCTTTCTAATGACAGGCAGAATACTCTCATTTTGGGACCAAGATTTGTGTGACAAATCACAAGGTTGTCAACATTCTTGGACATATGTGTTTGGTTAGGTATGAGAGCATGCAGGGGGTTCCTAATCCTACTCCTACAACTAACAGGTTGAAATTATAGAAGGGTTTGAAATTATGGTTTGGATGCAAGACAGGGGTTTTGGATCATAACTACTTCACAAGGGCAGACCGGTGCCTATCTCAGGGCAAGGAGTCAAATAGACATATACATAAAAATGGCTTGCAATTGGCATTCGAGTTTCAAGGGGTTAGGACTGATGCTTTCCTTACAAACATCACCCAAGGATAAGTATTTGACTGTCCATACTTACAGATATCCCAACTAACATACACCCTTCTCCATACCTTAACCTAAAACAGTTTAATCCACTCCTTGAATGGAAGTTAGAGATCAAGTATGCAATACATAAATCTGTATTCTAGAATTTGAGAAACCCTTAGCAACCAAATTCAGAAGAAGAGATGCATACAACAAGTGGAGACAGACAGCAAAACACATGCAAGAAGCATTTTTCATATAAAATTGACACTGAAACTGAACATATGTGCAAGATACATCACAGATGCAATACATAAACTCCAAAATGAGATAGAACAACAAGGAAATGCTCTGTATTTCATTATCTTTCCCCCAAAATTGCCCAAGTCTCCAACCAACCACAATGAGTAATACAGTTTGGCTTTTATGCCAAAACTATGTACTCAGCAAAATTAATTACAAGGCAAATCAAAAATTTGCCAGATACAATGCATGATCTGAATGGCGCTCAGAATTGAATGCAGCAGAGGGACAAAGAGGAAGGAGCAGATATGCTCAGGATTTGAGCCGCCGCTCCAAGATTTTCTTCATCAATTTGGGTGGTTGACCTGTCAACACGACCCATACTCTCCCTGCATAACCGCCATCAATACTTCAGCTACCCACGGGATGCAACAGCAAATGCATCTAGAGACTTTCCCGCTCAAAAAATGGCCTCACGCAATTAGAAAAAACCATCGCTGCAGGTTCAAAACAAGGCCATCGATCCACTCCTATCTCTGAGATCCATGGCCTCAAAATCACATTGACTAGGTCACCAGCCAATTAGATCATGCCACGTAGGCACCTTTTGCTATCGCTGGCCTATCGCTTCTCCATTTTGCCTTTTTCGCCCTGTATATGCATGTTCAAATGCACATACAATCGCCACTATTCTCCTATAAAAAACCCTTGTATATGCAAGAGCAAATGCATATACAACTGTTCATCATACTAGGCGGACCCCAAACTATTATAGAGCAAATTGAATTTTCAATCGGGTCCACCTTGTATCCTCATTCCATGCATATTTTCATGTACATGCGCATATACATTCTCCTTATGCATACAAGGCGGATTTCAAATTTTATGAAGCTTGCTGAACATACTTTGAAATCTGGCTTGCATCTTAACCCTTGTATCTTTCGAATGTACATCGGCACATACAAGTGCCCAATATACATGCCGCGGACCCGAAATATTATTAACTGCATTTGATTTCTCCTTAAGGTCCGGAATGTATATTCTTCATTGTATATTTTGTTTGTATGCCGAATATACAAACACAAACATGCAAGCAGGGAATCTTACTAGAATATGCGATGAATGTATATTTCCCTTGTATGTTTGAACTTTGCATCCTTTTCCTTTGTACATACAAATAAGGAATCCTTAGAGAATATTCCTGCAATGTATCTAACCATTGTATGTGCGCCCGAATGTATATTGCATATACATTCCACCTTGTATATCCACGGACCCCACCATATGCATCTCTGCCTCGCCACTGTAGCAAATGTATATTTCACTTCCTTGTATATCTTGCTTTGTATATGACCCGATATACAAAGCGAGAATATTCCCAAGAATCTGTGAAAGATTCCCCCTTTGTATATGCACCTTTTAGGGCCCGATATACATCTAGAAATGCATCTAAACTCAATTTTTCAAAGGACGATAGAGTTTTCTGACTCGCCAATGCATATTTTTGACCTGCATGTATATACAAACACCTTTGTATATACCAAGACACTTGCACCTAACTGATTTTTTGCATTTTTTAGCACTGCAGAGGCCAAAAGAGTTAGAACTTTTAGATTTTTTGGGAAGGGGCTTGCATATTTGAATGCTTGAATCTTCAGGAAGGTGCCTGTAGATTTAAGCACTAAAATAGGCTCCGTCTGGGGACGCATGCCTCTTGCAGGCATGGCGAGAACCTCAGATCTCTAGGATGCAGACCAGTCCTTATTCATTGGGCAACAGAGTCAAAACTGCACCAACCTGCATCACAAAACACATTTATTAAAAATTTACTTGGTGGCCCAGGGCCACCAAAAAGGAAACACCAGAGTTTTCCTTTGTCAAACACTTGATTCTGTTTTGATTTCTTCAAATGAAGCCTTAAAGCATTTAACCACTTGCAGCACTTAGCATTGCAATTGTTTGTGCTGCTGCTCCCTTCTTTTTCACTGACAAATCTACAACGAGCCTCATCAGCGTACATTATCATGAGTTTTAGAATGTCATCATCATATGAGTCATTGATGTTGCTTGGGAAAATGACAAACTCACATGAAACCAATGAATCTACATCAGAATTTTGCCCTTCTTAAAAAAATAAGAGCTTCTCTGTATCAAACATGCAATATTCAGGCACAAGCAACTTCTCATAATTAAATTTATCTTTATAGACATGCAGATATTCATCATTACTGTGCTTAGCAATCATATCATTTATGTCCACTTGGAATGTCTCAAAAGAAGGCATAAATAGCTCAAAATGCAACCCTACATTAAAAACTTCATAGTTAACCCTGTAATCAACACTATCCCCAACCGTATGAGCACACACATCTGCAACCTGCCCATCCACCTCTGAATAGTGACCCTATTTTTCCTCTTCATCAATGCCCTGATAATCAACAACAGAAGTTTCAATGTTTGCATTATGAAGATGGTCAGAATCTTCAAGGAAACACTCATACTCAGCATCCATGTATATTTCACCATTTGAAAGGCTCACACATGCATCTGAATGCTGACAGTCACTAACATATTCACTATTATCCCTTGAAGTAGCATCTTCTACATTCAGAGTGAAGCTTTGCATATCCATTTTATACAAATAATTAGGAATAACTGGGATATGCCTATTGCTGCAGGACACAACTTCATGTATATCTTTCATCTGATCAATTGGAGGGCATCTTGTGTCTGCAGGCTTGTCTTCTAGAGGCTGATAAAAAATCTTTGTTTTCATTATTACAAGATGTGCCTACATTTTCTACAACATTTTCTTCATGCATCACATCATGGTTGCACACATTATTCTGAAATATATTTCCCTCTACAAAATCATCCTTTAATGAACATTGTGGAAAAGTGGAAATACATTCACTTTGATAACTGTTTTGAAAACTTGCAGCCATGAAACCTACTGGCATTCCATATTTCTCATTGTTTTCTATATCCATAGCAAATTGGTAAGCCTGGTGAAGTGTGGTTGGTTCCTTATCTCTTAATAGATAACTTATTTCTTCATCAAATGCAGCCAAATAAATTGCTAAGCACAATGGATTATTGGGTCTCATATATTCAGGGATCTGCTTGAGCAACTTAATAAATCTAAGGTTAAAGGCTAGAACCAGCTCCTCATCTTCCTTTTGGATATTCATAAAATGTATGATCAATGAGGCCACATCAAATCTTTCACCAAACTGCTCTAGGAATGCAATTTTTAAATCTATCCATGAAGAAAGTGAACATACAGGCAGGTCTGAAAACCAAACTCTAGCATCATCTTCTAATGACTGAACAAAGAGTCTCATTACAACATCTTCATCCTCTACCTCATAATCTTCTATTAAATTACAAAATATTTGCAGATGTTTGTTTGTCGATTCAGAATCTGATCCACTATATTTTGGCAAACATCTAATTTTATTTGGAATAGCATTTGGGTAACCACCTATTCCTGTAAAATTTAGGGCTCTATACCTTTCAATAAAAAAATATCTCCTTTGAGAGCATACCTAGGCCTGCTGTTTTAAACTTAACATTTTAAATCAAAGATGAATACCTGGATATATGTTGCAGCACTGATAGGTTCAATCAACAGAGTCACCACCTCTCACAGAGAGGACAATATATCAACAAGGCACTTATGTTTTCTAGATTCACCACGCCAGCAGAGCACCACATGGTCATTTTTGGATCTTGCTGCAATGGATTCACTTTTCAAATAATTTGACTCTTTCTCTCCCCAATAGAGTTGCCAATTCTGTTGGTTATTTTTCCCAAATCAGAAGAGGGTTTGCCAGTTCCTATGCACAGGTTGATTCAGCCAATAGAAACTGGAGGTTGCATGAGCTGCCTCCCCTTCACTTCTGGTTCTTCCGCACCAAGGGGGGTGTCCCTATTTGATAAAGATGTAACATTTACTCTCCAAATGACAAACATTTAGCTTTCTAATGATAGGCAAAATACTCTCATTTTGGGACCAAGATTTGTGTGACAAATCACAAGGTTGTCAACATTCTTGGACATATGTGTCTAGTTAGGTATGAGAGCATGCAGGGGGTTCCTAATCCTACTCCTACAACTAACAGGTTAAAATTATGGAAGGGTTTAAAATTATGGTTTGGATGCAAGACAGGGATTTTGGATCATAACTACTTCACAAGGGCAGACCGGTGCCTATCTCAAGGCAAGGAGTCAAATAGACATATAAATAAGAATGGCTTGCAACTGGCATTCGAGTTTCAAGGGGTTAGGACTGATGCTTTCCTTACAAACATCACCCAAGGATAAGTATTTGACTGTCCATACTTACAGATATCCCAACTAACATACACTCTTCTCCATACCTTAACCTAAAACAGTTTAATCCACTCCTTGAATGGAAGTTAGAGATCAAGTATGCAATACATAAATCTATATTCTAAAATTTGAGAAACCCTTAGCAACCAAATTCAGAAGAAGAGATGCATACAACAAGTGGAGACAGACAGCAAAACACATGCAAGAAGCATTTTTCATATAAAATTGACACTGAAACTGAACATATGTGCAAGATACATCACAGATGCAATACATAAACTCCAAAATGAGATAGAACAACAAGGAAATGCTCTGTATTTCATTATCTTTCCCCCAAAATTGCCCAAGTCTCCAACCAACCACAATGAGTAATACAGTTTGGCTTTTATACCAAAACTGTGTACTCAGCAAAATTAATTACAAGGCAAATCAAAAATTCAGCAGATACAACACATGATCTGAATGGCACTTAGAATTGAAAGCGGCAGAGGGACAAAGAGGAAGGAGCAGGTATGCTCAGGATTTGAGCCGCCGCTCCAAGATTTTCTTCATCAATTCAGGTGGTTGACCTGTTAACACGACCCATACTCTCCCTGCACAACTGCCATCAATACTTCAGCTACCCGCGGGATGCAACAACAAATGCATCTAGAGACTTTCCCACTCAAAAAATGGCCTCACGCGCTCAGAAAAAACCATCGCTACAGGTTCAAAACAAGGCCGTCGATCCACTCCTATCGCTGAGATCCATGGCCTCAAAATCACGTTGACTAGGTCACCAGATCGTGCCACGTAGGCACCTTTTGCTATCGCTGGCCCATTGCTTCTCCATTTTGCCTTTTTCGCCCTATATATGCATGTTCAAATGCACATACAATCGCCACCGTTCTCCTGTCAAAAACCCTTGTATATGCAAGAGCAAATACATATACAACTGTTCATCATACTAGGCGGGCCCCAAACTATTATAGAGCAAATTGAATTTTCAATCGGGTCCACCTTGTATCCTCATTCCATGCATATTTCCATGTACATGCGCATATACATTCTCCTTATGCATCCAAGGCGGATTTCAAATTTTATGAAGCTTGCTGAAGATACTTTGAAATCCGGCTTGCATCTTAACCCTTGTATCTTTCGAATGTACATCGGCACATACAAGCGCCCAATATACATGTCGTTGACCCGAAATATTATTAACTGCATTTGATTTCTCATTCAGGTCCGGAATGTATATTCTTCATTGTATATTTTGTTTGTATGCCGAATATACAAACACAAACATGCAAGCAAGGAATCTTTCTAGAATATGCGATGAATGTATATTTCCCTTGTATGTTTGAACTTTGCATCCTTTTCCTTTGTACATACAAACAAGGAATCCTTAGAGAATATTCCTGCAATGTATCTAACCATTGTATGTGCGCCCGAATGTATATTGCATATACATTCCACCTTGTATATCCACGGGCCCCACCATATGCATCTCTGCCTCGCCACTGCAGCAAATGTATATTTCACTTCCTTGTATATCTTGCTTTGTATATGACCTGATATACAAAGCGGGAATATTTTCGGGAATCTGCGAAAGATTCCCCCTTTGTATATGCACCTTTTAGGGCCCAATATACATCTAGAAATGCATCTAAACTCAATTTTTCAAAGGACGATAGAGTTTTCTGACCCGCCAATGCATATTTTTGACCTGCATGTATATACAATCACCTTTGTATATACAAAGACACTTGCACCTAACTGATTTTTTGCATTTTTTAGCACTGCAGAGGCCAAAAGAGTTAGAACTTTTGGATTTTTTGGGAAGGGGCTTGTATATTTGAATGCTTGAATCTTCAGGAAGGTGCCTACAGATTTAAGCACTAACAACACCCTCCTTAGCAACTCCCTTTATTGAAGGGGTTATGTCATAAGATTGTTACAATGCCTAGACTCAAATGAGGCAAACTTAGTAATAAAAGAGGTTCACGATGGCATTTATAGAGCCCATACCAATGGTGTTGTCTTATCCAAGAAACTCCTTCACATTGGATACTATTGGCCCACTATGGAGCAGATTGCTTGTCAATACGTGAAGAAGTGTCTAGCTTGTCAGATACTATTGGCCTACTATGGGGCAAGATGCTTGCCAATATGTGAAGAAGTGTCTAGTTTGTTAGAAGCATGAGGATTTGATTCATGCTCTATCTTAGGGTTTGAAGCCTATCACTACTCCTTGGCCCTTCTCCACTTGGGTCCTTGACCTTAGATCGGTAAGATCAACCCTACCTCCTTTGATGACTGCAAGCATATCATCACCACCACCAAATACTTCACAAAGTGGGTCAAAGCAATTCTACTCGCTTATGTGACTGACAAACAAGTATCCAAGTTTATCCTCAACCACATCATTTGCCAGTATGGTATTCCCAACTCCATCATAACTGACAATGGAAAATCCTTCAAAAACACTGAAGTCTAGAACCTTTGTGAAAAATTCCATATTAAACATAATTGTTTATACCATATTACCCCCAAGGAAATGATTAAGCCAATATGTCTAATAAAACCCTTATTAAAATCCTTAAAAAGATCACCAATGACATTGGTTGTGATTGGCAACTCCAAATTTATCCTACCTTATGGGCCTACCACACTAGCATCTGCTCCCCCATAGAAACCACCCCATACTCCCTTGTATTCAGAGATAAAACAATCTTACAGATTGAGGTTGAATTATCATCCTTGCAAATCTCCCTACAAAATCTTATTGATGATAAGGAGTATCAAGTTGCACAATTACATGAGTTGGAGCTCCTTGATGTTTATAGGCTCAATGCACTCAACCACCTAAAAGTGTATCAAAATTGCCTTTGTCAAAGCTATAATATATGCATCAAAGCTAGAGAATTCTAGGTTGGTGATCTTGTACTCAAATAAAATAAATAAACACTAACCAAGATAGAGAAAAGAAGGGCAAGTTTAAGCCAAATTGGTTGGGTCCTTATGTGATTGTTGCTAAATATTGCTCAAGATCTTACAAGTTAGCTACTCCCAATGATCAGGAACTTGAGGACCCTATGAACGTTGTGCACCTCAAGTGCATCTATGCTTAATCAAAAATAAAAAGTCAAAAAAAATAAGAAAAAGTAAAGAGAAAAATTGCCCTTTGGTAAAAACTATTTTTATGGCACCTTGGGCAAGCACCATGATGAAAACCTACTTGGATGTGTCATGTGTGAATATCTAGGTTCCCATTATCTATAAACACTCCTCACACCTAGGGGCACCATCCATTCCATGCCATCACCCCTCTCTTCCCTTCCACTTGATTTTGACTGTGGACTAGGGGCAGTGATTTGATCCATGCTTTAGGAAAAACTCTGGGACCATTCCCCTTAGCACCTTTTGGAACTATGGATTAAAACTCTTATATGACATGAATCATTACAAGAAAATCAATTCCAACTTCATATAGCACATGGTGATTTGGACCGGCGCTCCTAACATAATCCCCTACCTCTATCTTTGGAAGTACATCCTTATTTAGGACTAATCGGTTATCAATATCATTATCATAGGTTCACCATACTTTGGTTTCTTTTCTTATTGGAAGGAAAATATTTAGATGTGCCCTTTATTTCTTTTTGGTGTGTCCTTATGTTTCTTTTTGCCTATCATTGTGTTCCTTTTGTCGTGTCCTTGTGTACTTTTTTGCTTTGTCTTTTTGGTGTGTCATCCCCACTACATACTCTACCAAGGCCACCATGGTCCATTATACCATGTTGTGTCTTCTTGATATGTTTTTAAGGTGTCCTTTCTGGCTTGTGTTCCTTTTCACTTTCCTTGACCTATTTGCATCATGGATTTGTGTTATCCTTAGTTTGTTTTGCTTTTTTTTGAGTTAGTGCTTTATGCATAAAACATGTTGCCTTGATCTTTATATCCCAATGCATCCAATTTTATGCTATAGAAAAGAAGTTGCTCAACACACTTGGAATCTTCTTAAAGATTCCCTTGCATGTACTTTCAATCACCAATGCCAGGCCCCATCATTAATCACATCATAATAAAAATCACATCTACCTCATCAAATTCTTTTGTCCACATCTATGACATCCCATTGTAGAGTAAAATACTCTACATTTTGATTTTTGAGTTTCAGTCATGTGAGTTCCAGTTTTGTTCTCTGCGCTTCAGTTTTGGCAGTAAGGTTTTGACACAGAGTGCAGGCGCGCAGGGTTTTCTTTTTTGTAAATTTTGCCTAAGTTCCTAAGTGCAGTGGAAACCGCCATGTGTCAGCAGCCGAGGCACATTCTAAAGTTTCTCAAAGTGGCCGCGGAGAGTGCCACGTATCTTTTTGCTTTCAGCGGAGAGCGCCAAGTGTCGGCACCCTTTTCAGTTTCTTCTAAGTTTCAAACGTTCATTTTGAATGTTTCTCATAATGTGGCGGATCCCTTTTAAGAGCTTAAGTGGGCGCGGAAAGCGCCAAGTGGCAGATGCGGAGAGTGATTTTAGAGTTTCTTAAAGTTACACGGAAGGTGCCGCGTGTCCCATATAGTTTAAGCGGAGAGCTCCAAATGTCAACATCCGCGGGTTCCCTTTTGTTTTCATCACTAAGTAAAGAGGTTTGGTGGGCCCCCGTTAATGTTTCTATAGTTTCAGCGGAGTGTGCCAAGTGTCACCGTCCGCGTGATTCTTATGAATCTCTAATGTTTCTTAGAGTTGCGCGGAGAGCGCCAAGTGGCAATGTCTGCGGAGGTTTTGTTTAAGTGCTAAAGTTTCCCGAAGTAGCAGCGGAAGCCACCATGTGTCATCTTCCACGGGACCCTGTAATGTTTCTAAAGTTTCTCAAAGTTCAGCAGAAGCCGCCATGTGTCATCTTCCGTAGAACTCACTAAAGGTATCTACAGTCTCTCTAAGTTGAGCAGAAGCCGCCACGTATCACTTGTTGAGTGCAGCAGAAAGCGCCACCTATCCTTGTTCCTTTTGAAGCTGCTGAGGCATGGACTGTTGGTGGGTCCCATTTAATGTTTCTTAGGTTCCAAAGTTTAGCGGACCATGACAGATGGCAAAGCCCGAGCACTCCTAAAACAAGCCACAGTAAAGACTCAAAGTAAAGCGGACATCGCCACGTATCTTTTGCAAGGGTCGCGGATGCTGCCAAGTGTCAATTTCTGGTGTCTCCCGAGTGATGAAATAGTTTATCAAGCAAGTCACGCGGAGAATGCCATGTGTTAGTTTCAAGAGAGAGGCACGTATAAATGCCAGCTATTCCAAGGGTTTATAGTCGCAAAGACTAACAGAAACTGCCACACGTTCCCTCCTGATTCAAGTAAGTGGAGTTACATGTATCTATTACAACCAATGAACTTGCAGAGTGGCTAACCGTCTCCAATTCGAAAGAGATCTTCTGTCAAACACTTTCAATTAAGTGCCAGTTCAGTTAGACTGTTGAGATTTGATCGTGCGGGCAATCTTTGAGCCAGTTCTATGCTATAAATATGGGTTCAGATCACAGTGAAAGATAACATTGAAGATATAGAGAATTTTCTGCATCATAGATTGTTAGAGAGGTTTTGAAGATCTTTTGTAGTGGCCAGTAATATCATTTGCCTTTGTTCTGTTTACATGATTCAGAGAGGTTGTATAACTATGCATGATTCTATGCCTTTTATGTGACTGGAAAATAAATGAAAGACGGAGTTCTATGCCTTTGCTGATATTTTTTGTGTTATTATGAAATCTTCTAAGTTGTGAGCCTTTGATCCTGTTTGTTTTCCATCTTTTACATTGATCATGCATTATTTGCTCTTTAATGTAACGGAATCCTAAAAAAATAGTTTTCACTGTGCTTAGTATAGAGAAACAAAATCACATTCAGGTGCATCACCATAGTTTGTTTTCCTTTTCAGTTGCATTTGTGATTTTGTTAAGTTCTATCCCTTTTCCCAAACACTTTCGAGAAAAAGAAGAGCCAGCTTCTTTAAAATCTGGAGGTTACTCTGAGAAGCATTCCCATGTTTCAGAGTTTCCCATGTTGGTGTTGGAAACAACGCAATTCTAAGCATCAACAGTTTTTGGCACGCCCGGTGGGACTCTTTCTTGAAGTTTCTTTCAAGACTGTATGAACCAGAGAGTCACGAGGAGTCAGAGTCGTGGACCTATGACAAGAGCTCAATCTGCTGTGAACCCAGGTATTCTTTTATCACCATTGATAACTAATCCAAGAAGAAGAGTAAATCAGTTTACAGCAACATGAAGTGCAAACATGGGAGCACCTATAGCCCCAAGGAATTATACAAATTGGAATACTGGCAATGCTCTGATTCTCCCAGTACCACCAGCCACCTGGGATCCTATTCCAGCAAATGTCCTGAAGGCTCTGCCCAAATTCAGTGGGGAGGATTTCAAAACGCTTGAAGAGCATCTACAAGATGTGTCTAATGTCTGTGCGATACATGTGATCACAGAGCAGAATGTGGCTATAAGACTCTTAGCAGCTTCTTTTAAGGGGAAGGCTCTGGACTGGTACAGATCTTTGACCCCAAATTCAATAGCTACATGGGATCAGCTTGGAGATGCTTTCTTTGCAAGATTCAAAGAGAAGGGTGATAAATCTTCTCTGTTACAACAACTGATTACCATCAAGAGGGCGCCACAAGAAGCAATGACTGACTTCAATTCCAAGTTTCAGAAGACTTGGGAAAGGATTCCTGCTACAGCGAGACCATTACCAGGTATGGCTATAGTATTTTATCTTAAAGCCCTGAATTCGGATATAGCAGTAATGATTCAATCACTTGGAGGCCAGACCCTGCCAGAAGCTTATGACTATGCAGTCAGAGCTGAAAACAATTTGATAGATGCTGGAAAATTGCCCCCAAGGCCTCCCATGCCTATGTTTCCAGAGATTACCCTACCATTGCCCCAAGAAGCTCCTAACCTCATAACCCCACCTGTGTCCATGTATACGTTTCCCCAACAACCTGCTAAAGCTGCTGTCCCTGCCCAGTCCTCTGAGATGGATGATGTCAAGAACATCTTAAGGACTTTTCTAATGAGATAATTAACCTAAAAAGACAGCAGAATCCTTACCCCAGACCCCAATATCAAGGCTATCAAGGAAATAGACCTCCTCCACAGTCAAATCAGTATCAGGGCCCCCAAAGGCAAGCTAACCCTCAGTCATCAAACCAATTGGTTGCAGTTCCTACACCCTTGCAGACTGTCCTTCCCAATCCAAACAGAGAGATTGTACCAGGGCAAAATAATTATGCAGATGGCACCAATGCCTGGTGTTTCCCTTGCAATAATGCACATATGCCCAAAGACTGTCCCAGGGGTAATCTATAGCAAAAGATAGCAGAGCAAAGAAGCGCGGATGCACAATTTGCAAATACTTCTGATACTCAACCCTACCAATCCCCTGGTATGCAAAATTCAGTCCTAGTGGCTCAGATGCAAGGAATGTCCTTACAACAAGAAGAAGAAATAGCCCCTAAGCATGCTCTTTTCTCATGGATTGAAGATGAAGAATCAGTATTCTTAAATGAAGCTTCAACTTCTAAGAAGCCATTGGTACAATCAGACTACTACACTAGAGCCAAGAGAAGGATGATGGAACAGCCTGGAGTCACAAATAATGAAATTATGGGAATTCCACCATTTCAAGATCATCAAAATGCAGCTACTAGACAAGAAATACCTCAGCTAGTGCATAACCAAGTAGTTTCTGGACAAGTTCAAGAAAAAGCAAGGTACTCTTATTATCCGAGAACACAAGCACTAGGACCTGTGAATGTGGTGGATCAGTTGAAGAGGACTCCAGCACACGTGTCAATATGGGACATGTTAGCTATTCCTAAGCAAAAGACACTGTTGCAAGAAGCTTTACTGGGCCAAGCTGTGCCTAAATAGACTGTTGCCAAGGAGGACCTACTGATAAAGAAAACCTCAAAGATACTGTTCCTCTGCAGACAACAGCTCTTCTGAACAATGCACCAGAGGTAAGTAAATCCAAGCCAGATCCCTTTTATTTAACTTTAATTTTTGGGAAGAAATTATTGCATAATGCAATGATAGACTCTGGGGCTAGCACCACAGTGATGCCAAAGCAAATAGCAGATGCTTTGAAAATAAAATATGAGCCACTTACAAAGGGGATTATGCAGTTAGATGGGAAGTCTGTGCAAACAATAGGGAGAATTAAACAACTTCCACTACAGCTGTATACCTGTCCCAATATAATTGTAAATCAAGATGTTGTAGTTATAGATATTCCTCCTATTTTTGGCATGTGCCTATCCAGAGATTTTACGGCCAAGATAGGAGGTTATATGTCACTTGATTGGTCTCACCTCATCCTAAGAACCAAATATGGGACTAAAATGAAGATACTGTCAGAACCATTATCAAAGGACCATATAACAAATGAACCAACCCCAAAGTTAGAAGCAGCCCATGCCATGCTAAACAAAGAGGAAAGAGTTTTTGTTGAAGAGATAGGGGATTGGACTGAATATGATCAGCAAGAAGAAGATAACCAGTTGTTAACCATGATGCAGAGTGACCCTTTTGGAAACTATGACTCAACTAGGTTGGGCACTTATGTTATATTTGAAGAAGATCAAGAGATCCCTAATGTCTTAAGAAAGGAGCCCGCTCAGACTCAAGAATCCATAAATGACTTAGGAATCTGGACCCTAAATTTTGATGGGGCTAGAAGTAAAAATGGAGCTGGAGCAGGAATTTGTCTTACTGCCCCTAATGGTGAAAAGATTTTAAGAGCCATTCGCTTTCATTTTGCCTGTACCAATAATGATGCTGAGTATGAATCTTTAGTGCATGGGCTTATATTGGCAAAAGGGAAAGGAGTAAAGAATCTGATAGTCAAAGGAGATTCAGAATTAGTGGTGAAACAAATAAGAGAGAAGGCAGTAGCCAAAAATGTAAGGATGAGATCTTATAGGCACAGAATATGGGACTTAATAGAAAATTTTGAAGCCTTCAATATAGAAGTAGTCCCTAGAGCCCAAAATACTGAGGCAGATAGGATGGCACAAATTGGTTCACAGTTTGATCCAATAACTGATCTAATGGTCAATAATGAGTCAGTCAAGGTTATTGTGAGGCCAACCATCCTAGACAATGATGAAAATTGGCAAGTTTTAGAAAATGATTTTCAAGTACTCTCATTTTTGCAACAGTCAGGAGAATTTTCTGATCAGTTACAACCAAAAATTGAAGAGGCATATGGTGATTAGATCATTCAACTGAATTCAAACAAGCTCCCTAAAGGAATGATTACCCTGGAAAACTTGTTTGATCCTGAAGATGCTAGCCTAGAAAAGAAGAGATCCAAGCAAACAAAGAAGACTACTCTGAGATTCAAGTTAGTGAGGGGAGAAAACTAAAGGTTGGGAATTCTGCCACTCAACAGGAAAGAAAAAGGTTAATTGATTTATGTGAGAAATATGATAGGGTCGTAGCCTGGACCTATGAAGATCTCCATGGTTATGATAGAAATATCATTCAACATACTATAGAGCTAACTGAAGGATCTAAACCAGTTAGACAGAAACAGAGGCCAGTGAACCCTAGGATTGAACCTCTGATGGTGTATGAGTTGCAGAAACTATTAGAATCAAAGATCATTTTCCCAATCAAACACTCAACTTGGGTATCCAACCTAGTACCAGTCAGGAAAAAGAATGGGGACATAAGGCTCTGTGTGGATGTCAGAGATCTAAATAGGGCATCCTTGAAGGATCACTACCTCTTGCCCTCTATGGAACAAATTTTACAAACTGTGGCTGGATCAGAGAGATTTTCTCTGCTAGATGGCTTCTCTGGGTACAATCAGATTTGGTTGGCTGATGAGGACCAACATAAGACTGCTTTCACCACAAAATGGGGAACATTTGCCTATGCAAAAATGCCTTTTGGTCTTTCAAATGCTGGAGTTACATTTCAGAGGGCAATGGATGTAGCACTTGGAGAGATTATCAATAAAATCATTCTAATTTACCTAGATGACCTCACTGTTTTCTCTAAAAATGCTGTAGATCATTTTGACCATTTAGAAGCAGTTTTTAAGAAATGCCAAGAGTTTGGAATATCTTTAAATCCTAAGAAATGCATTTTTGCAGTACCTCAAGGTAAACTATTAGGGCATATAGTGTCTAAAGAAGGAGTCTCTATAGATCCAGAAAGAGTCACTGCCATAATGAACTTGTCTCTGCCTGTCAATAAGAAAGCAGTTCAGTCCTTCTTGGGAAAGATTAATTTTGTCAGTAGGTTCATATCAGACTTTGCAGGCCTAATAAGACCAATTACATTGCTACTAAAGAAAGACCTGGTTTTCAAATGGACTACAGAAGGGAGACAGGCTTTTGAAGAGGTCAAGAAAGTAATATCAACAGCCCCAGTATTGAGGAACCCTGACTTTTCTAAGTCTTTTATAATGTATGTTTATGGAGGAGAATTCAATGTTGCTGCTGTCCTAACTCAGAAAGAGGATCAACAAGAGGGAGAGCATTCAATAGCCTTTTTCTCAAGGTCTCTTAGGGAGTATGAAGCCAGGTATAACTTTGTAGAGAAACAGGCATATGCTATGGTAAAAGCCCTTAAGAAATTTAGACACATGGTCATAGGTAATAAGATTCTGATACTAGTGGCTCATCCGAGTGTCAGAGAATATATTATGGAAGGAGAAATAACTGAGAAAAGAGCAAACTGGATAACAAAGATTCTTGAATATGATGTGGAGGTCAGACCAACTAAACTTGTCAGAGGCAAGGGTTTGTGCCAGTATATGGTTCAAGATATGGAAAAAATGATAATTGAAGAAACAGAGGAAGAAAATGTATTGAGGATACAAGAAGTTGATCAGAATTCTTGGGTCACAGATAGGATCTAGTTTATGAAACATGCGATTTTCCCAAAAGAGCTCTCTCAGGATAAGAAGAGGTACTATAGGCAACAGGGAGTTCATTTTGTTTTAATTGACCAAATTCTTTTCAGAAGAAACACTGATGGCATACTTTTAAGATGCATAGAGAAAGGTGAAACCCAAAGAATCCTGCATGAGATGCAGCACGGAGTGTCAGGTGGACACTTTTCTACAAAAACCACAGCTATAAAGATAAGTCAGGCAGGTTACTTCTAGCCCACTTTATTCATAGATTGTTATCAACTGATTAAAGAATGTCAATCTTGTCAGTACTATGTCGGGAAGAGAAGGAATGCAGCAATGCCCCTTAGTCCTATAATTGTTGATGAACCATTTGCCCAATGGGGTCTAGACTTCATTGGAATGATCAATCTAGTATCAAGTAGGGGGCACAAATGGATCCTAACTGCCACAGATTATTTTACTAGATGGAGTGAGGCAGTGCCACTGAAAGAATCAACAGAAAAGGTGATTCTAGACTTTCTGGAGGGTATCACTACTCGTTTTGGGCCTCCTCGTACTGTAATTTTAGATAATGCTAAGGCATTTTTGGGGGCAAAGATATCTGACTTTGCGCTAAAGTATGGAATCTACTTGAAAACCTCCTCAAATTATTATCCTCAGGGTAATGGTTTAGCAGAATCAACTAACAAGAATATGATCAGACTGATTAAAAGAATAGGGGTTGATCATCACAAAGAGTGGCATAAAGTGCTTAATATAGCACTGTGGGCAGATAGAATTACACCAAAACAAGTGACAAAAATGTCTCCATATGAATTGGTCTATGGTAAACCTGCTGTAATGCCCCTGAGCTTGGAGATTCCTGCTCTCCAGTTATTGAAACAGATCAAGATTGAGGAGAATGGCCCCATGCAGGTCAAACTTGCTGAGCTCTTGGAAGTTCAAGAAAAGAGGGATTCCGCACATGAATCATTATTGAAACATTAGAAAATAATCAAAGACTGTTTCAATAAGAAAACTTCAAATCCTCATTTTGAAGTAGGATCAGTTGTTTTAAAATGGGACAAGCGAGCTGCCAAGCCGGGTCAACACAATAAATTTGAGTCATTATGGACTGGCCCCTATAAAATTCGTTCCTGTAAGCAGTAGAATTCCTTCGAGCTTGAAACGATGGAAGGTGAGCCTGAAGAGATTCTTGTCAACGGGATCTACTTGAAGCATTTCAATTAGACAGTGTCTTTCCTGTGTATTATAGTTAGTTTCCGTTTCATTGTTGCTTTGTTTTTCCTGCTCTTTCTTTGAATAAGTGTTTTATAAACACGTGGCCACAGCTCAAGTCTCTTAAAAGTCTCAAAACTCTTGCATTCATTAAACCTCTCCAATCCCCAAAATTCCTAAAAGTACCCAGCGCAGCCGCTTTTTATGACGTGTCTAACACTCTGTCCCACTCAGATCTCTTAAGATTTTATAATGATTTTCCATTTTTAATGCCATTTGTGGGATTTGATGCATCATTAAAATACCCCAATAGTATGAGTTAAAGCTTAACTGAGTTTCATTTGTCGCTATTTCTGCTAAGTGCCTTCTCTGTTGCTACATTTTCTTTCCAAAACCTGCTTTCTAAGTGTGTCTTCCCTGTCGCGAAGCTCCCATCCTTGTTACAAGTAAGTTCTACAGTTTCCAGCAAACACAAAGATGGCAGGGGCACAGTCTTCACAACAGGGGCTTGGGATTTATGAGTCTATTGACAGCCTCCTCACTAGTAAATCATACGCTTCAGCCCCTGCACAACCTTTAAAGACCTATCCAAGGACTAGGGTTCCCGAGGTTGGTTATGCGGTCGACTCAGCCAAGGTGCAAGATTTTGCAGACGGTATTGTTGAACCAGCCCTACAAAAGTCTGGCAAAGATCTGCAAGAGGGAGCGCACCAAAGATGCCTTCTGAAGGCCAAGGCTAAACAGTTTGAAACATTCAGCATGCGGATATGGACCTCTCAATTGGCGAAATTCATGGTCCCAAGCGTGCATTTATGCCCCGACCTGATTGAGGTATGTGCAGAATTGTTTCATGCACCCTCAAGCACCATTCAAAAGGGGCCCTTCATGGTGCAAATCACACCAAAGGCTATCAGGGACATGTTAGCCTTATATTATGATAGCACAGCCACGTTTCCCACCATTGCCAAAATGCAAAAGACATGGGCAAACGTCAAGTTTCAATTAAGGTTTCTTAATTCAGAGATGCAGCTGGGAGATGAAAATACCCAAATGCCAGCACTACCAACGGGAAGGGCACAATTTACACAAGCCAGTCAGGAAGCGCTATCTATGATGGCATTTATCTTCAGAATGAAGGAAGATATCTCTGTCTATGATTGGCAACTCGCCATCTTATTCAGAATGAAGACCGTGGACAAGTCCCAGGAGTTTCAGCTGGATTTCTCAGAGCAGATTGCCTACTCAATGGCCAAACAACTCACCAATTTCAAAGCAACAGGGGTTTTCAGGTATTCTTCTTATCTATTTCACCTCATGTTATACCAAAACCATGCCATCTTTTCCCAGTATATCCATCTGAACATGTTTGACCCAAGTTTCGGTCCCAATAGAACTATTCCTGTGTCCACATGGACACATGTCTTATCTGAATCATCTAACCCCTATGAATTTTGGGAATATTTTGTCGCCCCTGCTTTTAGTCACCTAAGCCCAGAGCCTGTTGAGAATAGATTGACATTAAGTGTCAGAGGCCTCATGGCAAATTCCCCCATTCCTTGTGATTATCTCTTTGGGTCTCACCATACTATTATCAGAGTTCATGGTTTTAATGGAGTATTGCTACCCAAGGTTTTGACTCCTAGGCTAGCCTTCTTAGAGGTCACCCGGCAAATGTCTGTGGTTGATAATGATTATGGCACTGGGAAGAAGAAAAAGAAAATGTATGATATCCCATGGGTGAAGAAAAAAATGACCCTACTGGTCAGGGATGCTGAGCACTTGTTGCTAAGAAAGTTAGCTATTCTGGGTTTTCTTTTGATTGAAGATAAATGGAGATATGACCCAATCAGTTTCATAACCTTGTGGGTCAAGAATAATAATGTTGGTGCTAAAATTGTGCACGAGGGTCGTCCCTTTTGGGAAGACAGAAGAAACCCTAAGGAGGACATCCTTGACTTATATGCAGAATTGACAGGTTTGCCCTTTGAGGGACCCAGGCCATGGGAAGTATTTTATAAAAAGGAAAGGGCCTATGACCCTAAGCTCAAAATGGGCACTGGATTAAAGAAAAATTTAATAAGAGATAGAGAGTGGAGGGCTGAGAAGGTAGAGGCCTATTGGAAATATAGGCAGGAGATATCTGAGACTACCCACTCTTTTGGCAAGGTTGATACAGATGAGAAATGGGAGTCCATTTGAGACGAATGGCATCCTTCTCCAGTCTCTAGCCCTGATACAAGCAAGATTCATCAAAGGCGTGAGGAGTCTGAAGAAGAAACTGAGTCCATTCATACAGTGCAGGCCCTAGGACAAACATCATCTACAGCTACTGTAACTGTCTGGCCCCAATCTCTCAGCGCCATAGAGAAGCAAAAGAGTGTGATGTCATCACCACCAAGAGGGACCCCATCAATTTCAATGAGTGGGGCTTCCAGTTTTGTGCAAATACCACTAGTAACAGTGGTAAATGTTGAGGAGAAGGAAACACAGCAAGAAGAAGAGAGGCCAAGGAAACATAAGAAGCTGAAACTTCAACCTGATTCGGATGAGGAGGTAGAACCTTTATTGCAGCCACCACCGAGTATATCTGTTGCTCCTTAGGTATGTGCTTCTTCTCCTTCTTCTTCTCAGTCTTTTTCTTCTTCAATAGGGGTGGCAATCCCAACTGGCCAAATATTATCCCTTGCCGCCTCTGCTGTGCTAATTTCCCAGTTTTTCCCACCTGTCACTACACAGGCCATGTCATCACAGGCCAAATCATTACCTCCCTTTTCTCCTTCTTTTCCAAGGAGAATACCTCCTCAGATCCCTCCTAGCCAACATTTGGCTATCCCTTATGGCTTGCCACAAGGTCATCCTTTTGCGGGTGGGTATATTGCCTCTCCCCCTATCTTCCAAGCCCAAGCAGACACTGCTAAGAAAGCTAGGGAAGCCTAACTAAACAAAAAGAGAAAGAAGGACAATAAAGCTCAGGCTGTCCCACATATGAGGTCACTATTTGACCCAATCCAGCAACAACTAACTGTGACTCATTTGTCACCAAATTTAGTTAAACCTAATGAGCAGATGCAGCCCCAAGACTATACAATGAGTGCAGTGGCGATGGACATGTCACTTTTCAGGCCACAAGACAGGGTAGAGCTGCTAAATGAAACCACTTCTGTTGTAGCCACTGACTATTTGAAGTTATCAAGGAAGTTGTAGAAAGTGGAGGCTGATCTGGCTCAAGAAAGAACACATAGTGAGACCCTGACTGCTGAGCTCAAACTAAAAAATGATGAAATAGAAGATCTCACTAAACAGTTGCAAAATACTGTTTCATGTCAGATTCATCAGGCTACACAGAGCCAAAATGCTTCCTTGAAAGAAGAGCTGACCCAGGTGAAGTCTGTTGTGACTACCCTGAAGCAGGAAAAAGCCACATTGCAGAAGAAGCATTAGGATTCCTCTCAGCAAGCTACACAGTTCCAACAACAGCTGTTGAAAGAACAGAACAATGTTGCTACCATACAGGCTCAACTTCAGGCCGAGCAACAAACAGCAAAACAATTGACCCTTGAGTTGGCAAATAGGCCTCAAAATGTAGGAGTGTTGAATTTGGTCAAGGAGCTATATGCATCAATGTGGGCAAGAATCTCTGAGGAGATTATCCAGCTCAAACCCTCTTTAACTTTCCTGCTACATGCACAACAATTATGTGAAAAGGTGGAGACTTCAATTCAGGCCACTTTGTCCATTGTTTCCATGAGAGTTTCTGATTGTCAACTGCTGCTTGGGAAACTTTATGACACATCTGACAAAACATTATCAGCAGCAGGGATCAGTGATAGAATGATTGCTGCCAAACGGGTGAATGAAGTTCTCAGTTGCAACTCTGCTACAATTACCTGCCAGGAGCTCATGGATGTCGTCAAGGAGGGAGTGAAGGACATGAAGAAACATATTGAAGACCTGGTGCAATTGGGTCTTCCTTCCCCTTTTCCTGATAGCAACACTGTATTAATGGTTGATGAAATCAAGCCTCTGTTGCTAGCTAGACAAAATGACCAATCAGTGTTCCAGGGTCTATCAGATGCCTCATCAGTGTCAGAAGTGGAGGCTATTTTGATTCCCATGGCCCAGCTTGATTTCCAATTGAGAGCTGCAGTCCATGTTTTGCAGAGCTTTTCGAATAAGGACATGATCAACCTGGATTTAGCCTTCCAGGATTTGCAGAACAAACAGGGATTATCTGATGCTGAATGGTCTGTATATCAGACCGCCTTGCAAAATTTGTAAATTTTGCTGTATAGATGCACATTTTTGGATTCTTTTTGAGCAGGCTCAAAAGTCCTCGGGGTTGCCAAGAACTGTAGAGTAAAATACTCTACATTTTTATTTTTGAGTTTCAGTCGTGTGAGTTCCAGTTTTGTTCTCTGCGCTTCAGTTTTGGCAATAAGGTTTTGACACAGAGCGCAGGCGCGCGGGGTTTTCTTTTTTATAAATTTTGCCTAAGTTCCTAAGTGCAGTGGAAACTGCCATGTGTCAGCAGCTGAGGCACATTCTAAAGTTTCTCAAAGTGGCCGCGGAGAGTGCCACGTATCTTTTTGCTTTCAGCGGAGAGCGCCAAGTGTCGGCACCCGTTTCAATTTCTTCTAAGTTTCAAACGTTCATTTTGAATGTTTCTCATAATGTGGCTGGTCCCTTTTAAGAGCTTTAGTGGGCGCGGAAAGTGCCAAGTGGCAGACGCGGAGAGTGATTTTAGAGTTTCTTAAAGTTACACGGAAGGTGCCGCGTGTCCCATATAGTTTAAGCGGAGAGCTCCAAATGTCAACATCCGCGGGTTCCCTTTTGTTTTCATCGCTAAGTAAAGAGGTTTGGTGGGCCCTCGTTAATGTTTCTATAGTTTCAGCGGAGTGCGCCAAGTGTCACCGTCTGCGTGATTCTTATGAATCTCTAATGTTTCTACAAAGTTTCTCAGAGTTGCGCGGAGAGCGCCAAGTGGCAATGTCAGCAAAGGTTTTGTTTAAGTGCTAAAGTTTCCCGAAGTAGCAGCGGAAGCCACCATGTGTCATCTTCCGCAGGACCCTGTAATGTTTCTAAAGTTTCTCAAAGTTCAGCGGAAGCCGCCATGTGTCATCTTCCGCAGAACTCACTAAAGGTATCTACAGTCTCTCTAAGTTGAGCGGAAGCCGCCACGTATCACTTGCTGAGTGCAGTGGAAAGCGCCACCTGTCCCTGTTCCTTTTGAAGTTGCTGAGGCATGGACTGTTGGTGGGTCCCATTTTAATGTTTCTTAGGTTCCAAAGTTCAGCAGACCGTGACAGATGGCAAAGCCCGAGCACTCCTAAAACAAACCACAGTAAAGACTCAAAGTAAAGTAGACATCGCCACGTATCTTTTGCAGGGGCTGCCTACGCTACCAAGTGTCAATTTCTGGTGTCTCCCAAGTGATGAAACAATTTATCAAGCAAGTCACACGGAGAATGCCATGTGTTAGTTTCTTATTGTTCTGGAAAGATGAAGGAGTTTCAAGAGAGAGGCGCGTATAAATGCCAGCTGTTCCAAGGGTTTATAGTCGCAAAGACTATCAGAAACTGCCACGCGTTCCTTCCTGATTCAAGTAAGTGGAGTTACATGTATCTGTTGCAGCCAATGAACTTGTAGAGTGGCTAACCGTCTCCGATTCGAAAGAGATCTTCTGTCAGACACTTTCAGTTAAGTGCCAGTTTGGTTAGACCATTGAGATTTGATCGTGCGAGCAATCTTTGAGCCAGTTCTATGCTATAAATATGGGTTCAGATCACAGTGAAAGATAACATTGGAGATATAGAGAATTTTCTGCATCATAAATTGTTAGAGAGGTTTTGAAGATCTTTTGTAGTGGCCAGTAATATCATTTGCCTTTGTTCTGTTTTCTTGATTCAGAGAGGTTGTATAACTGTGCATGATTATGTGCCTTTTATGTGATTGGAAAATAAATGAAAGACAGAGTTCTATGCCTTTGCTGATATTTTTTGTGTTATTATGAAATCTTCTAAGTTGTGAGCCTTTGATCTTGTTTGTTTTCCATCTTTTACATTGATCATGCATTATTTGCTCTTTAATGTAACTGAATCCTAAAAAATAGTTTTCACTGTGCTTAATATTGAGAAACAAAATCACACTCAGGCGCATCGCCATAGTTTGTTTTCCTTTTCAGTTGCATTTGTGATTTTATTAAGTTCTATCTCTTTTCCCAAACACTTTCGAGAAAAAGAAGAGCTAGCTTCTTTAAAATCTGGAGGTTACTCTGAGAAGCATTCCCACGTTTCAGAGTTTCCCATGTTGGTGTTGGAAATAGCGCAATTCTAAGCATCAACACCCATCATGCATCATCACATCATACATCATAATAAAACATTTGGTAACATCATACCCATCCATCTAATCATCATAAAACATCTCACATCGTACTCATTCATGTAAACATCATAACACATCTCATAACATCCTACATCAACCAATGCATCACACATATCATTAGAGCATCATACATCAATAAACCCATCACATAAAACATCTCATGACATCTCATAACATAATAAAATGTATCACATCACATCATATATCGACATCATCATCCATAAATCATAAGCCATCGATAATGAAATCATCATAACCCATCCATCACAACCATAAGAATCAATAGTGAGTCCAGAGTAAAAAATGAGCATCATGTATATATATGTACATAAAAAAAATTATATACATTAGCTATGTATCCACATGTCTATATCAAAAATAATATGTCCATCGCATGTGTATACGTCCAAAAATAATGTGTCATATACATCAAAAATCTAATCTGTTGAGCCCATTGAGCATGCCCAAAATCAAGCACTTCACAACTACATGTGCTCTATCCAACTGCACCTGAATGGAATCTCTCACTAGTATAAGGTTATCTCTTAGCATGAAAACTATCCCTATGTACCCAATACCTATCTTTCTTTGCCTATGTAGTGGTCAGCTGGCCCTATAAGTTGTCCCTCTCTACCCATAATCTAGTAATCTCCCCATCCCAAGTTGATAACTCTTCAATACAATTTGGCATGCTAGCTATACCTGATGACATTTCCTTTGAGATCCTTGCCTCCCCTTCCACTCTATTTGCCTCCCTCTCATCTACCTCCATAGCCTCTGGCCACTCTCCTCCAACCCCCTCCTCACCTAGCCTCCTTTGCCCCCACTGTCACATTTACCACCTCTTGCCACTTCTCTTTGTACTCTTTGTCTCCCTCCCATCTACCTCCAAGCTACCATGGATACTACTCTAACTTTGTCTTGCATAGCACCCTAGGTTGGTATTGTCAATTGCACTAGTCTCTATAGATCCAACTAGACATCATAATCATCTGTCACTCTTGCATCAACTACCCCATCATGGTAGTCCTAGTCCATCTATGCAACTGACATCCAACTATCCTGGCCACTCTAGGGTCTACAAATGACCACCACTATCCTATCTCATGAGCCAATCATGCAAATACATGTGGTGCTCCTAGTATCCCCTACCTCACCTAAACTGTCAAAGCACATGTGGTTGAGCCTGTATCACTCTATGATATAACTGCACTACTTGATAATGTAGCATGTGGACTGCATGTAGCTTAGGCAATATGTATCCTCATCACATCCCTCTACATGTAGGTGGAGACACCACACTATATCTCTATTGTACATCTCCTCAAGCCCTCAAATGCCAGTATCTGGCTCCTTGCATCCTCCAACTAAACACATAAGGATCCCCATCCTTGCGAAACTCTCATATTCCCTCTAGTCGTAGCACTATAGTGTGCTCTCATGCCCATATTTGTAGTAGTGTCATAGAGGCTATGTTTTGTCCTTGTCTATATGTCACTAGATGTAAGTCTTATTATAGATGAGCCAACACGCAAGGCCCCCAAGCAAAGTCCTCTTATCCATGTCTACAATGCAATTTGTCAATCCCACTGAAAATAGTGGCCAGTCTTGTCAGGCATCAAGATGTTGCTGACAAGAGTCATCATAACTAGGGGTAGCTCCTCTACCATCCCCAAGCATCCATCTAAATCTAGTGAGAACCCCTATAGTGGCAAGTTTATCTAGCACAACAATATTTATAGTGATCGTTGTGGGTACCTTGTCTTGAACTACACTACTCGACCCCAAATAAGAATATGAAGGATCCTCCACACATCCTCTAGGGTGATATTCATCTCCATGGTTAGCAAGTGGAAGGTGCTTGTCTCTATTTGCCAACACTTTGCCAAGGCTGTCAACATTGCTCGATGGGGCCTAACCACTTGTATCATAGCAATATGTCATATGCCCACCACCTAAAATGTGGTTCACTCATGATTGTTGAACCTTGCTATCAACCCTATTACTACTAAGTGCCTCTCTTGAGTCATCAATGTCGGTAATCGTGCCTACATCCAGCACACAAGCATGCCAATCTTCATATATTGCTCTTAACTAGCAAAACTATCACCCTTTGTTACGCATGTGTTGCATTACACAATGAATGCCTTGCCTAGCCAGCGTATGCATCCCACTTGATGCATGTGTCACTCTTTTCCATGCATGCACTTCAAGATGAGACATATGTGCTAATCCAAGAACATGTAGATGCATACACTTAGACCAAACATATGTGCCAACCTATCACACATGCACTTCATTCCTTGACACATATGCTCAAAGAATGAATGTGCTTTAGACCTTAGTGCATGCACTGAGTTTGGCTACAAATACACTCCAGGACGAAATTCATCCTGAAGTGCACGCATTGGGACATTCCTTTTTCCTACTTCTAAACATAGTAAATGCACTAAAAATGTAAACATTAAGTACTTAGCCCCTAGCCTCTACCTGTTGTTCATTTATACATCCTTACACACTTAATGTAGTTCTTGTGGGCTGGTACATGATCCATTTTGCTCTCTAGGTCCTTTGGTTTAGCTCTAGTTCTCTATTGGAAAGGGTGAAAATGAAAGGTTTTACCCCTAGCACTATTTATTGCCTCTTTCAAGTTATTTCACCTATTTTCATTTTTTTTCATTATTTTTCACCTCCCTCCACCATTTTTATCCTTTTTCTCTACTTTTCACCATTTTTCTTTGTTTTTTCACCCCTTCTCACCATTTTCATTCTCTTTTTCATATTTTTACCCTCTTTTCAAGAGACCACCCATGCCATTTTTTGCTCGCCTACTCTCTTGAGGGGGCATCCCCTACTAATTCCATTTTTATTTAGCCAACTAGGGCATCTTGGCTCCCCTTTCACCTCATTAGGCCCCTATATTTTATTTTTCTTTGAACTAATGTCACTTCTTTTAGTCATGATGCCAAGCGGGGAAAAATGCAGACACCTAAAATGCATAACTGCATTTTAGCATCACCTGAATACTACCACTAACCTCGTATGATTCTAATTAATTAGGTCACCCTTCTTCTGCTAGCTAATTAAATAAATAAAATTAATTAGTCCATCCTAATATTAGTTAATTTAATAAATCACTTTTAATTAGATAACTAAGTGGTGCAGTGCACCTAGTTTAAGCATTTAATCAAATTTTTAAAATTTAGTGTCAAAAGGCAAAATGAGTTTCAAAAAATAATAATAATAATAAATAAATGTAACAAAGCCTTAAAAAGGCAGAGGAGGATGATTTTAGTCATTTTATGTTAGTGGAGTTTGAAAATAGCTAGTTTCTTCTAGTGGGTCTACAGTCATAAAAATAGTGACAGTCTATTATTAGTAAAAAAAAATAGTTTTTTTAATAAAAAATCAGAAGTTTAGGCTATTTTGAGCCTTATTCCCATGATGGGAATCTTTTAGGAGGATAGAAAAACAATTGGAAAAGGCATTGTAGAGGGAGCATGGTCGAATTTGGAGATTTGGTTGAAGTTTAGAGAAGAGAAATGAAATAAAAGTTTAGTTTTCTGCATTTTTTTGACTATTTTTCTGTTCCCGAGGCTGGTATGGCCCTGTACAAAATCCAAATGACATAAAATTAGATTTTTTGGAAATATCTCTGAGTCTTCTTTCTTCTAGCATTGGTTGCATCAATTTTTATTATGTTGTGTGAAAGTTATGAGAAATTTAGTGATGGACACTTCCAGTTTTTTCACTGTAACAATCATCTTGTTTGGAATGGTACGAATTGTATGGATCATTTACAGGTCTAAAACCAATGGGAAAAGATGGATATATGAGTCTAGTTTCATATTATTTTAATTTGGGCAATTTTCATTAAGAATTGAGCGAGTTATGCCATTTTTAGTGAGGACAGGTCTGCGATTTACAAGGGTTTCCATATCTGTAACAGTCCATTTTTGAAGCATACTTAAAAAAGTAACCCCTACCCATTTTGAGATATGTTAAACAAGGGCCAAATGGGTATTTGAATCAGGTTTTAGTTTTTAGAGATCAATTCTAAGTCAAAAATTATGGCCAAGAAAACCCTATTTGGAGCTCCATTTCAAAACCTAGGGAAGAGTAGAATAGTCACCTTTTGAGGCATCTGTCCAAAAACAACCTATGTTGCATGTGAGATATGTTGTGTAAGAGGAAAAATATTATCCAAATCAATTTTTAGATCATGGGTTTGAGTTGTATTCTAAAAATTATGTCGAATTTACCTTATTTGCTGCTCTCATCAAAGCATAGTGGAAGTTTGTGAGTTTGGGTGAATCCTCCTTGCCTCTGCATTAAATTGATATCAGAGCTAGGTTAGTAGGTCTATGAAGTGTTGATTTGAAGAGGCATTTTATCAAGATTCCTCCAAGACTAAGAAACATGGCTCAAGAGATGAATGAGCTGAAAGAGAAGCATGCTAGAGAGTTGAGGGAGCTGAAGGAAAGAATGGCTACCCGAGAACAAAATCAGAGAAGAGGAGTGGCTCTAGGTGAAGAGATTGAGTCTGAGGAAAAAGAAGAAGTTGAGTATGAAGATGTGGAAGAAGAGTTAGACCCTAAGGATCAGAGGATGGTAAAGTTGCTGAGGGTAGTAAAAGAAGACAAGCACAAGATGAAGATAGATGTGCCAAAGTATGGAGGAAGCTTGAATGATGAAGAGTTGCTAGATTGGATTGCAGCATTGGACAATCATTTTGAGTGTGAAGAAGTTCCTGAGGATCAAAAAGTGAAGATTGCAAAGACCAAGCTGATAGGTCCTACTTTGTTATGGTGGGATTATCAACAAACAGAGAGGAGAAAGCAAGGAAAGGCAAAGATTGTCTCATGGGACAAGATGGTAGCAAAAATCAAAGGTAAATTCTTGCCTAAAGATTATGAAGTTCAAATATTTAAGAAGCTTCAAGGTTTAAGGCAAAAAGAAATAGATGTTAAGACATACACTGAAGAGTTTTATAAGCTAAGTATAAGGTCTAGTCAAAATGAAACTGAAGTTCAAAAAGTTGCTAGGTATATTGGTGGTTTGAGATTTAACATGCAGGATGAGTCAATGTTGGCAAATCTAAGGAGTGTTGAAGACTGTTACCAGATGGCAGTTAGAGTGGAAGAGAAGTTGAAAAGAAGACAAGATAAGTCAGCCAGAGGCAGAGGATCTTTTAACACAAAACAAGTTAATGAGAGTCAAGAAGACATGAACAAGGCACAAGGACAAGGTGTTGATTTCAAACAAGGACAAAGTGCAGATTTCAGAGGTAGAGGTAGAGGCAGATTTGGTGGTGGAAGAAGTGCAAATATCTTTGTAGGCAAGTGTTATAATTATCAAGAGTTTGGGCACTCAGCATATAAGTGTCCTGAGAAGCAAAAATTTTTTGGTGATGGTGAAAGGAAGAGTGAGAGGACTCAATTGGTCCAAGAAGAAGAGTGTGGTAGTTCTAGTTACACCAAGTGTGATGCTGAGTCAAGAGAAGCATTGATGATGAGAGAAAGAGCACTACTGAAGACCTCTAGGGAGAAGGAGTTGATTCAGAGGAGAGCATTGTTTAGAACAAATTGCAAAAGCAAGAATAAGGTATGTAAAGTTATAGTGGATTATGGTTGTACTGACAATATGGTGTCAAGTGAGATGGTGGACAAACTGAAGTTAAAGAAAGTTCCTAGGGAAGTTCCCTACAAAATTTCTTGGGTGAGTGATCATCAGTCCATTTTAGTGACTGAGCAAGCATTAGTTGAGTTCAAGATTGGAGCATATGAGGATAGAGTATGTATAATGAAAAATTTGGATTTATAAATGGAAATAATGAAACAATTGAAATGCATAACCTAAACCCAAATAATTCAATACCTCGAAGTGCAAGATGAGCTCGATTGATTGATCGCTTTGTTGTGTTGATTGCTCGATTCCGCAGCATAACGTTGATAAGAAGATAAATGATGGATGATTGGTGGTTGATAGATGCAAGCTAGGTAGATGAAAGAGGATAGATAATGGCTTGAGATGAAAATTCAGCAGAGTGAGGTTGCATGAAGAAGAATCCTCAATCCTCTCTCTAATGGCTCAAGAGAGGCTTGTTTTATAGGAAAGGCTTGGTTCAAATGGATGGCTAGGATCAATTAGGGCTTTAGATGAAATGGATGGATAGGATTAAGTTAGGTTTCCTTGCACATTAAGAAATTGTAGTCAATTGACATGTGGCAAAGGAAGATAAAGCTTAGGTGTGCTTGTGCAGATAAATACTAAAATTAGGTCCCATTAGTTGTGCATGTGAAATATAACAGTTGTAACACATGATTGACTGGACAAGTGTTGGAATGTGATGAAAGATCATGTGACTTAATTCAAATAAAATATTTGAATTAGTTGGGATATGAGTTGGATACTAATTAAATAAAATTTATTTAATTAATAGGGTAGATGAATAGGATGGGATAAGATATGACGTGGAAATTAATTAAATAAATAAAATTTATTTAATTAATTGGGATGAGGATAGGATTAAATAGGATTTTAATTAAATAAATAAAATTTATTTAATTAATTGGCTTAATGGATTAGGGAAATTAGGACAAAATGCTACAAGATGTCTAGGATAATGTTTTTAACAAGGTGTTGTAAGACATACACAAATTTGGGACAAATTTGGGTGTCTACATTTTGCCCCTCTTTGAGATGATGTCGAGGTGATGAGCTTTATGTTGAGTAACATCATTTCAAAGAAGTTAAGATATAGATAGAGGAAAATGATATGGAGATAGGATGATGATGCCCCCTCGAGAGGACAGGTGGGTTCAACAAACACGGGTATGCTCTCGAAAAGAAATGGCTTGGCTGCAAAAAGAAAGATAAGGGGATAGATAGAAGAAATGGAGATATGTTATGCTGTAATGAATGTGAGCAACCATGATGTCTGATATAGCACTAGACGTTATGCACCAAGGTATAAGGACCAGGGTGACGATGTGTCTTGTGCCCCAACATAATACAACCTTGTCTAACGTATGAGGAAAAAAAATTAGAGCATTGAAGTCCTAATGCACAAAAGGTATGATATGACCTTAGATGCAAAGGATAGTGCAAAAAGCTATTCCAACATACACAAGATATGAATATTAGATGGAAATGATACCGATGTGATACAAATCCAAGATAAAAAGATAACACACACAAGCAAGCAAGCATGCATGCACAAATGATTCAAAAACGAACAAGGTATTGCCCCTGTCAAGCTATAAACCAATGATTAATTGTTTTCATGATGATGATAGTTGAGAGTGTTGTCATTGCGGGGAAAGCTATATCCCTAGATCAACACAAGGTTGTTTGCTGAGTTGGTTGGCTGATTGGCTGATTGATTTGGCTTACAACAAGGCTAAGATCAAGACCATGGATTGCTCTTGGATAACTTGGCTTGATTGATTAACTTGATTGGTGTGGATGAAGGATGGGCTTGCACTTGGATCGTTGCTTAGAATGATTTTGAGGATGATGAAATGATGGTTAGATTGATTTGGTTTCATGAAATGTTGATGATGGGATGATGTGTGGTGGATTGAGCTACTTTTGATTTGTTGAAGTGATTGGATTTGTTCTGATTGGAGTTGGATGTGATTGAGTTGATTTGTTTTGGTGTTGATGCTGATTATTGATAGGATTTATTTTGATGGTTGGATTGATGTGCTTTGGTTGATTTTCTTTGGTGTTGATGCTGATGATTGATAGGATTTATTTTGAATGATGATAATGATGGTGCGATGATTAGAGTATTCACGCAATCTAAGCTTAAGCAAGTGTTCTCAGTGTGCTCAAAGGATGTAAAACAAACAAGGTATTGCCCTTGTCAAGTCATAAACCAATAATTGATTGTTTGATTAATGATGATAGTGTTTTCATTACGGGGAAAGCTATATCCCTAGATCAACACAAGGATGTGGGAATGCTATATCCCATTGATGATGATTGATTCAGTTTATGACAAGATTAGGATCAAAACCTGTTGATTTGATTGGATAATGTTCCTTGATTGATTAGCTTGCTTGACATGGATTAGTGTAGCTTAGATTTAAGACCATTGCTTAGATTGATTTCATTGATGATGATTGGATGAAGTGATTGATGATTTGAAAGATTGATGAATTGATTTTGATTGAATGTTGATGGAGTGGATTTGGATGATATGATTGGTTTTATTGCTTGGATTTTTTGTTGGATATTGAATTTTTTCGTGTTCTTGGAATATTTTGATTTTTTGTTTTTGTGTTTTGTTTTTTTTAAATGTTTTGGGATGTCAATGGATTTACAATTTGGGTAGCCTTTGTGCTTGATACCAATGACAAGGGAAGACCAAGTCTAGGTGAAAGGATGGATGAATGGGATTGGATGGATAAAAGGATGGATGATAGTAAATGGGATAGAGGACTCATGATAGATGGGATAGAAGACTCATGAGAGTTGGATGGGATGAAAGGTTCATGAGAGTTGGATGGATAAAAGAGAGGATAGGCCATATAAGGGATGGATGCTTGCCTCATGATAAATGGATAGGTAGGCTATAGTGGAAAGCTCATGATAAATAGATGGGGATAAGCTATAAGATGGAAAGTTCGTGATGGGGAGCGAGGATGTGATCTCCAAAGGCTATGTTGCATAGGAGAAACTTGCCCCATTCTAGGTGGTAATGCTTAGGATTTTTACATGACAAAGTTCATGACCAAGGGATGACATGATGGATTGGATTGGAATTTGGATGTGATGGATGAATGGTTAATGGATAGCTCTTGGTTTGGAAAGAAGGTATGTCAAGAAATATCCAAACATGTTTCAACATTTTACCCCTATGTCTTTATCAAGATCAAAAGGAGGAAGGGTGGATAAATGGGTTCAATAAGATAGGTATGTGGATGTAATGGCTATGGATAGTAGGCTAGGATAGTATGGTAGGATGGAATGGATAGTTTGGATGAGACAATGTGCCCCCAAGTGTAAGTGACATAGAAGATCAACCTACACATGACGCCTATTTGCCAGGTTTTCATCATGGTACTTATCCAAGGCGCCTGTTTACCAAGTTTTCACCATTGGACGAAGGGATTTCTTTTTACGATTTTGATTTTGATTTTTTTTTTTGATGGGATGACAATTACACATGGCGCCTGTTTGCCAGGTTTTCACCATGGTAATGGATAGGAGGGACTCAAGTGGCTAGTGATATGAAGGTTGATAGTGTCCCTTTAGAGATTGATGATGTCTTCGCATGGTCCATGTCAAGTGTGCTCATAGATGTTGATAAGGGATTGCATGGATGGGAGATGGATTAGGTGGATAGTAGATTATGATGTAGATTATCTAGGCTTATGCATGGAAGGATAGATAAAAGGCTTATGCAAAAGCATGGACCATAGGAAGGTGATAGGGAAGATATGTAGGATAATGGATGGAAGGTGGGGAGATGTAGTTATGTGGAAGTGTTACGGAGTGGAAGGGAACCATGACCAACGGTTGCACACACCGTGATAAACATTGAATCTTTTGATGAGATGGTGGTGTAGGAAGCAATGGAGATGTTTGCTTAGGAGATGGTTGATGTAACCATTTGGGGACCCACATGGACTTAGTATTTTTAGTGTTTTTTCTTTGCTTGTGGGATTGTTAAAGAGAATGGAAGTGTTGGATGGAAATAGGCTTTTGGATGGATATAGGTGATTGGGATTCTTGAGATGTGGATGAAGATGCCTCATTCACTTTGCTACCTATTTGCTTAGGAACCTAAACCATTTTGCTTTTGGGTTTTGTATTTGGAGGTAAGGGTTTAGATGGCTGCCTAGATGAACTTTGCTTTGAGTTTGATTCTTTATGTCCTAAGGTATGAAGACCTTTAGGATTTTTAGTAGGATTTTTAGCTTTATAGGTAGAGGCATCAAAATTTTTGCTTTTGAATCCCATGGGGTGGGTGGAGTGGATGGAATGATTGGAAGCTTTATGCTTAAATGATGTGTGCTTTTGTTGGCCATGATTAGGGATGTAAGGATACTTATGAATGATAGGTATGTTAGGTGATGGAAGCAACGGTGACAAGGTGGATGGAGGGATATTTGGAGTTGGTAAAAGTGGAGGCAAAGTGGATGGCGGAAGGTGTACGGTCACATGCTTTTGACATTTATAGGATGATGGGGGTGTAATGGCAACATATGTTTTGGGTAGATGATGGGGGGTGCAATGGAAAATGGTGGAGTTAGGATGCATGAAGGGATTACCAACATCTTTAGCTTGTTTACCTTGGGGTGATATCCAAGGCCATATGAGCTTGGAGGAACTTTGACATAGTTTGGCTCCAAAATACCTTGTTTATGAAGGCCTAGGCCTTTACCTTGGTAGTTCATGTTTTGGAGGATGCAATTGACTATGGGACTAGATGTGTTTTGGGAACTAGACTTGAGCTCTTTATTGGATGGAGAAGGTGAGGTGGATAAAGGTCGTTGTTGTCTTAAGGAAAAACATTCATGGATGAAGGTGGTAAGAACAAGGGGATATGATGGTGGATTTGAAGTGGAATCGATGGTGGATGTGGAAGGGGGATCATTAGGATCTTGATTAGCATTGTATTCACTAAGATCCAAGTTATTTGTTTGATCTTTTATGCTTACTTGGGGGACAAGTGTCTCATCATGAAAAGTGGATGTTTTCTCATTATGGATAGGGTTAGATGGAGGATGACTAGGATCAATGTGGATATCTTGCTCATGGATAGATATAGGATTATGGATGGGATCAAGGTGCTCATGGATAGCTTCTTTATAGGTATCATCTTGATCAAAAAGAAGGTAAATGTTATGGATAGGTTGAATTTGGATAGCTTGCTCGTGAATGGTTGTTGGGAGATGGATAGGATCAAGTGGATCATGGATATGTTCATCATTATGGCTAGCATCTTGATCATGGAAAAGATACATGTTATGGATAGGTTGCATAAAAGTGTTTTGATCTTGAGTTGGACTAGGGCTTAATGTTTCCACATGCTTCAGATTAAACCTTTGACATACCTCTTGGGTTGCTTGAATAGAAGTGGAAGGATCTTGGATAGGCTCTTGGTCAACAACATGAGAACATGATGACTCTTGACTTGTATTCATAATAGGAGACTCTTGAATAGGCTTGATGGCTTGTAGGTCACATGATGGGCTTGAAGGTTTAGGCATGGTGTAGGACTCTTGAATAGATGTTTGACATGGAGGTAGTTTATTCCTAGCTAGTAGCCAAAGGATCACATCCTTCGCAAGGGTATGAGTGGATGGGCAATATAATGGATGGATGATAATAGTAGATGGTGTTGTAGGCTTATGATTAGGATTAGGTTGAGAGCTAATTGGATTGGGTGGATTAGGATTTGGACTAGATGGGGGTGACACATGGGATTTGAATGATGTGGCATGATTTCCCATTATAGGTGGGTACACCTTGTAAACAATTGGGACAAATATTGGGCATTGATTTGTATTATGGCCTTTGGTCCTATGGTATGCACAATAATCATGTTCATCATATGGACTTTCTTCACATGGTTTGACTTCAGGAAGTTCAATGAGTTTTGATTCAAGCATCCTTTGTAAAACCATCTCAGCTGCATCCTTTGGTGAAGGATTAGAATGACATGGTGATGAAGATGATGGAGCGCTTGATGGTTTGGAAGGTAGAGGGACCAATGGACTAGGAATGGGATCACATGGTAGTGTTGGGATAAGACTAGTTGGCTCATGTGTTGGCATGGGATTGGATGGTGGAGGCCACTCTAGATTGGTATCTCCCTTGTCAAAGGTTATTAGATCTTGCATAGGATAACTTGGGCTTGTTTGATTTATGTACAAAGGACCACTTGGACTTGGATGTGCTTCTTGCTATAAAGATGGACTTAGGCTCACTTGTGCTTGTTGTGGAGGCCATTGATAGTCTTGGTGGTTGGGTGAAATGATAGGATATGTAGACAAAAGATCTCGAGGTGGACTCAAAGATGTGGGAATTTGATCTTGTTGGCAAGGTTGACTTGTGCTCACTTGATTTATATACAAAAAGTCATTTGGACTTGCATCTTGTTCTTGTGAAATCACTTGATTGCCTTGTGGATGGGTTTGGTAGTGTATTGGAATGTCGGCATGAGGGATTGGATAATGTTGAGGTGGAGGTTGATATGTTGATGTGGCATAGGTTGATGTGTATGGATTAGGTTGGATGGATGACACATAGGATTGATGTGGAATTTGTTGAGGTTGGGATGGTGTTTGGACTTGTTGTTGTTGTTGGTGAATGAATTGATGTGATGATTGAAATTGTTGAATTGGTTGATGGTGTTGTAGTTGAATGTGTTGATGTGATGATGATGGAGGGGTTACATAGGGTAATGGTTGTTGAGATGGAGATTGACATGGATAAGGGCTAACATTAGAGGAAATGGAATAAGTTGGTATACAATTGGATTGATGAGAGGATAGATATGATGGGATAGGTGCTAGATAGGATGGTCGTTGTACTTTGCAAGTGGCCATGAGGTGTTGGATTTCTTTCAAGAGGCTTGTATGTGTGAGGATTGGTTTGTTCGACATATTTGAATTAGTTCTTGAATGCTTTGAAAGGTTTGTTGCTCTAAAGGTGATTGGCTTGCATGCATGTGGTGAAGCATATGAAGGAGCTTTTGGAGGTCCTCTAAGGTTGACATGATGTGACACAAGTGTTTAAGTCTTAAGTCCTTTTTGGCAAGTGCTTGGTTATGATCCAATGATGATGTGGATTGTTTGGATGAAAGTGATTGGATTTAGATGTTATTGGAAGAATGTGTAGGATGACTTGTCTTTATGTGTTTTGGCGTTTAGAGCTTGATGTGGCAATATTCAAACAAATGATTATGCATATACACACATGAATCACTCACGCAAGACACATAAGCAAGTTTTTGACTTTAAAAATGAAATGTGATGATTAAGCAAGCACACATGGAAGACACATCAACAAGCCTAATGTCTAGTCAAGTGGGTATGGCCAATTAGGTCTTAGGCTAGATTGCACAAGGTTGACTATGGAATTGAAAGTGAAATCCTGCCACACAGCCGGGAGAAAGGGGTAACCCACCCTTCACCTTCACTTCCCAAAGGTATAAAGTTCTTTGGGGCTTAGCCAAGAGTGACAAGATTTACAACTCCCAATGAGGGTGTCTTTCGATTCAGCCTCGATTGAGGTCGTCCCTTGGAGTGGTGTGTCTCCAAGCAGGCCTCCTAGATAGGGTTTACAAAAGCAAACCAAGTGAGCTATCACTTGATTCACACTCACACTTGTTAATTGACCCTTTAAAAATGAGATGTGTGGAAAATAATTCAATCACTTGTTCTTTTTAAATCCAAATCCAAATGTGTTGGAAGACAGTGGTTCATTTTAAGCCTAATTTCAATGACGCAATTGAAAGCAAGATTGATTTTAAGCCCAAAATCCAAATGTGTGATCAAACAATGATTAAAAGATGAAAGATTAGAATGTGTGCACCTGATTATTTTAGCTTTCCACTTGCTGTTGTGATTGATCCAAATGCTGCTCCAGCTCCTTTGATTCATCTAATAAAAGTTACACCATTGCGAAGTTCCTCCTTTCAGCTTTTTGACGAGTCCTTGTTTGTGCAATTTCGCCTCCGTATGTGAAAGTTATGAAAATTTGAAAAAAATAGCCTCCTTTGGCATGTAGGAAGCACAAGATAACCTTGGCAGTTTAATTGACCGCTTAACAGTTTGCAAGATACCGATCACATGCGCTCTAGCAGTAAGCCAATAGGGCTCGGCCTGTCAAGGCTTAAATGATGACAATAGACTTTTAGCAATCATTGAGATGAAAAGTTGAGATCGACAAGGTGGATCGAATCGAATTTGAGTTGTGACGGGTGTTAAGACTGTCAACTATGTATGAAGACCCCGCCAATTGGATTTTATTATTGTCAACCAGTGAAAAGAAGTCAGCTGTTTAAATTGCCGAGGAGATAAACTCAGACCACCAAGAATTTGTAATGACTTTGATAGGAATGAAAACGGCAATGAAGTTTTGACCGCTATTGTATTGTCTGTGAGATGACTGCCAGATGCGATAAAACTGCCACTGGGGTAGAAGATGATTCGAATGCCGATTTGAATATCTTTTTGATCGCCAAACTGAATGTAGATCAAAGTGAACTGTCAAGAATGCGGATTGTTGATTTTGTTGTAAGGTCAAAGCCTTAGAGACCGCTAACTGCCACCATTAGCAGTTTTGAAATCCAGAGATCTTTGTCTGATGTAAATACCGCTACAGATCTGTTACTGTTAAAAATTGTTCTTCAATCACTGATGACGATGCCGGAATCTATGAAGACTATAGAATTTATTAATTCCCATTGCAGATTTTGAAAAATGGCCTGACCGACTATATGTGGAGACTGCCACTGAGTATTGAATGATAGCCGACCAAAACTTGAGATTCGGTAACGGATTTAAAACTACAAATTATCTGTAGACTACCTGATTTCAAAGCTTAAGCGCCAGTTGATGATTTTGTGTATGCCGACTAAAGTGAGATAACCATGCTATGTATGTTGACCACCCAAAATGCAAAATGACTACCGACTAGAATTGCAAGATCTACTAGATCAATGATAACCACTAAGACTGTCGATCCAAAAATAAACTCCTACCAAATCATTTATTAACTGCCAAGGATAACAAAATGTTTGATTACGAAGCAATGAATGACTGGATCGTGAATTATCAATTGTCAATGATTATCGATTGTCGATAAATGGATGCTAGTTGCTGTTAAATCTGTAAAACTATGATGGGGATTGAGGTGAAGACTGTTGTTTTGGTGATCAACAGAATGCATGGAGGGCGGATCGAAGGGAGGTCAACAATTGAGACCAAACAAAGGTCAAAGAACTTAAGTGACGAAGGGCCAACTTAGGGTTTTGGACAGCGATGACAAAGTTCAGAGAGGTGACGATGGATCTCAAAATGCAGAAGTGGTAGTGGAAGCAACAAATACAAATGGTGGCGACATAGTCACTGTGGATGGTGGGTAGTCTAAGGTTTTAAAACTGAATGATGATCGAAGTTGAAGATCTACGATGGCGATGGATCTATTATGAAGACTGTTTGGAATAGCTAGAGGCCATCGATGATGTTAGCATTAGATCGCTGTGGAATACAACAAAATGCCAAAGATTCAAAAAGACCACCGATATTTAGGAGTATTTATGTGGAGATCAGGGGCAGCAATGTGAGCTATGGGATATGCAGGTGGAAAGGATTTCACAGTGAGAGCAGTCGACACTTGAAATTAAAGCATTTCAATGGTGATTCAAAGTTGTAAGTGGCAACAGTTAATGTGGTGGTCACGGTTAAAGGAGGAGCAGTCGATGAAAATGGATGCCGATGTCAATGAATCTCTGTGATGAATGGCAATTAAAGGTTTATGGTGATGATAAATAATTGCAACAACAATGACAAGTGGAATGGTAACATAAAGCATTCAGATCAAAACATGAAACCTGTGATAACCAATGATGTAAGCCACGAAAAGCCTGTTAAAAACCAGAGATTTGAACAATGATGTTGGCGTGACGATAGGAGATGACCAGATGAATTTGAGGCAGCGATGGGGGTTTTTGGAGGAGTTGCAACCAGGCTGAGGATTGAACGGGATATTCTAGGTTAAGATCTGGAATCGTCCAATTGTAGCAGCAAGGATTCCACATGACATTAGCCCTGCCAAACAAAGATAAACAATCTCCTGTAACCAAAAATTAGCCTGCACTAATGATGAACATAGATGATAATTGATTTGTACAGAAATATTCCACGCAGGCCGTACGGATCATATGTTAAAGCTTACGAAACTAAAAAAAATTCAATTTTTTTCAAAAATTTCAGTCACGAAAAATAGGCAAATTTATAGTCAAAATTCATGGAAATGGCCTTCTGATCGCAATGGTGCAGTCTGTTTTTGCCCAGGACACAATCTATGACAACTTACCCTCAAATTTTGCAAAATTTAACAAAACTAGGGTTAGAGAAATATAAATTTTTGCTACAAAAAACCTGCAAGAATGACAGATTGATGCTCCAAGAGATCTGATCTTCAAAAAAAAAAACAACTCAAACAAGAGAGTTAATCAGGGACGTGAGTCCCACCGGGAGTGCCAGAATGTATAATGAAAAATTTGGATTTATAAATGGAAATGATCAAACAATTGAAATGCATAACCTAAACCCAAATAATTCAATACCTCGAAGATGCAAGATGAGCTCGATTGATTGATCACTTTGTTGTGTTGATTGCTCGATTCCGCAGCATAACGTTGATAAGAAGATAAATGATAGATGATTGGTGGTTGATAGATGCAAGCTAGGTAGATGAAAGAGGATAGATAATGGCTTGAGATGAAAATTCAGCAGAGTGAGGTTGCATGAAGAAGAATCCTCAATCCTCTCTCTAACGGCTCAAGAGAGGCTTGTTTTATAGGAAAGGCTTGGTTCAAATGGATGGCTAGGATCAATTAGGGCTTTAGATGAAATGGATGGATAGGATTAAGTTAGGTTTCCTTGCACATTAAGAAATTGTAGTCAATTGACATGTGGCAAAAGAAGATAAAGCTTAGGTGTGCTTGTGCAGATAAATACTAAAATTAGGTCCCATTAGTTGTGCATGTGAAAGATAACAGTTGTAACACATGATTGACTGGACAAGTGTTGGAATGTGATGAAAGATCATGTGACTTAATTCAAATAAAATATTTGAATTAGTTGGGATATGAGTTGGATACTAATTAAATAAAATTTATTTAATTAATAGGGTAGATGAATAGGATGGGATAAGATATGACATGGAAATTAATTAAATAAATAAAATTTATTTAATTAATTGGGATGAGGATAGGATTAAATGGGATTTTAATTAAATAAATAAAATTTATTTAATTAATTGGCTTAATGGATTAGGGAAATTAGGACAAAATGCTACAAGATGTCTAGGATAATGTTTTTAACAAGGTGGTGTAAGACATACACAAATTTGGGACAAATTTGGGTGTCTACAGAGTACTTTGTGACATCCTACCAATGGATTGTTGTCATGTGATACTAGGAAGACCATGGCAATTTGATAGGTTTGCAATCTATGATGGAAGAGCTAATACCTTCACTATCAAGAAGGATGAGAAGACTTTTGTGCTATTGCCATTAGAGGAGCAGTCAAGAGCAACAAATATGATTATGTTTTGCAAGAAGGAGACAGTGATGTTTGAGTGTGAAAACAAGGAGTGTGCAGCCTTTTCAAGGCATGAAACTGTTGAAACAACAAAGAGTAAGTGTGGAGTTGATTTACAACCTGTTGAGAAGAGAAATATCTTCATGTGGAAGAAAGAAGTGACTAAAAATGTGAAGTGCAAGAGTGTAGAGACTGTGGTAAGGCAAGGAGTGAGTGAAGGAGTCTTGGTAGGGATGATCATGTGCCCTATAGTGATGAGTAGACAGCCAAGAGAAGTTGGTGCAGCAGTTTGCAAAGTAAGCAAGTTGGATAAAGACCTGACAGAGGTTGGTAAAGGTAAGATGACAGTGAACAATGGAAAGGAGAGTATGAAACCATGGTGTAAACAAGAAGGTAAGAAGTTAAGTGAAAGGATAGTAGAGAGAAGCATAGTTTTTGATGAAGATGACAAGGTCAGAGGACCAAGAGTGGGACAGTCCACAAAGAGTGCATATGGTCAAACAACAAGAAATGTTGGCAAGCATGCCATGGACAACAAAGATGGACCTGATGAAGAAAAGCATGGAGCAATGAAGGACAATTTGCAAGAATAGTTCCAAGGGACTTGGAAAAGTTTCAAGTTAGGCTGTATGGTGCAGTGCACCTAGTTTAAGCATTTAATCAAATTTTTAAAATTTAGTGTCAAAAGCCAAAATGAGTTTCAAAAAAAAATAATAATAATAAATAAATGTAATAGAGCCTTAAAAAGGCATAGGAGGATGATTTTAGTCATTTTATGTTAGTGGAGTTTGAAAATAGTTAGTTTCTTCTAGTGGGTCTGCAATCATAAAAATAGTGACAATCTATTATTAGTAAAAAAATAGTTTTTTATGAAAAATCAGAGGTTTAGGCTATTTTGAGCTTTATTCCCATGATGGGAATCTTTTAGGAGGATACAAAAACAATTGAAAAAGGCATTGTAGAGGGAGCATGGTCGAATTTGAAGATTTGGTTGAAGTTTAGAGAAGAGAAATGAAATAAAAGTTTAATTTTCTACATTTTTTTACTATTTTTTTGTTGTTCCCAAGGATGGTACGGACCTGTATGGAATCCAAATGTCATAAAATTAGATTTTTGGAAATATCTCTAAGTCTTCTTTCTTTTGGCATTGGTTGCATCAATTTTTATTATGTTGTGTGAAAGTTATGAGGAATTTAGTGATTGACACTTCTAGTTTTTTTCACTGTAAGAGTCATCTTATTTGGAATGGTACGAATTGTACAGATCACTTATAGGTTTGAAACCAATGGGAAAAGTTGGATATATGGGTCTAGTTTTAGATTCTTTTAGTTTGGTCAATTTTCATTAAGAATTGAGTGAGTTATACCATTTTTGGTGAGGACAGGTCTGCGATCTACAAGGGTTTCCATATCTGTAACAGTCCATTTTTTAAGCATACTTTCAAAATTAACCCCTACCCATTTTTAAATATGTTAAACAAGGGCCAAATGGGTATTTGAATCAGGTTTTATTTTTTAGATATTAATTCTAGGTCAAAAATTATGGCCAAGAAAACCGTATTTGGTGCTCCATTTCAAAACTTAGGGAAGAATAGAATAGTCACCTTTTGAGGCATCTGTCCAAAAACAACTTATGTTGCATGTGAGATATGTTGTGTAAGAGGAAAAAGAGTATCTAAATCAGTTTTTATATCATGGGTTTGAGTTGTATTCTAAAAATTATGTCGAATTTACCTTATTTGCTGCTCTCATCAAAGCATAGTGGAAGTTCGTGAGTTTGGGTGAATCCTCCATGCCTCTGCATCACTAAGCTAATGTCACCCATCCTTCTCATCATTTAAAAAAATAAAACATATATTCCCCCACCATATAAAATCACAAAATCCACATCATCCATTTCTACTAATTTAAAATTACCCCCCATGTAAAGTCCGTAAGGAATCTAAGGTAGTGGAACAACTTCCTACACTAATCTTGAGAGGAGAGTTATGTAGAACTTTTCAAATATTTACAACAGTTACAAAAATTATATAGAAATAAATTTAAATAACAATCATCCCACAACACAATGATTTACATGGGAAAACCCTTTCGAGAGAAAAAGCCCACACTCCAAAATCAACCCAATATATTATCCAAAAATCTTAACAAGATTACAATATACTTGTAGAAAAAGCTTTCAGAGGAGTATCACCAACCATAGATTTGGAGGCAACTCAACATCTATAAGACTCTCACACACAACCTCCATTTCAAGCACCTAATATATATGAGATACAGTACATGAAATTGTCGAATAGTAATTACAAAACCATGAGCTAAAACCACCTAAAAGTGGCATCCAAATCCTTAGGGTTTCATTATCTCCAATCAAAGATGCCTTATGATGTGTTATAATATGCATCGACACGTGTAACTCCCCCTTACAACTCTTTTTTGTGTCCAACACATTTTTACATTTTCTAATATGAGAGGCCCAACTTTTGTAGGCCATAACTTTTGATCCTAGAGACCAATTGGGCTTATTTTTTTTAATTGAAGAGCTCGAAGAGATCTACACATTGTGCACCACTAATGGCAGTGTGGACAACTCAAAATTTTTATTTTAGTCAAAAACTAACTCTATAGCCCAAAAAATAAGTTTTTCTATTTTTTATAACAAAAAATCACACTTTCTATAATTTCAAGGTTACGATACCTTTCCTAACATTCTTCCACTTGTCGAATACCTTGCAAGAGCAAAGGGAGTATCAACACCATGATTTAATTACTAGGGACCGAGAGGACGATAAACTCTAAACACCATTTGAACTTCCCTATGTTCATAGGTCTAGTTAATGAATTTACAACATTCATCAAACTCTCTACCTTAACCAACTTCACCCTGCCATCCTTGACCATATCCCTAACAAAATGGTGTTGTACATCAATGTGCTTGGTCCTGTAATGAAAGGTTGGGTTCTTAGCTAGGTAGATCACACTCTGACTGTCACAATAAATTATCACTACATCTTGTTTTATCCCAATATCTGAACACAATCTCTTAAGTCAAATGGATTCTTTACAAGCATGAGTAGCTTCCATATACTTAGTCTCAGTAGTTAACAAAGCAACCACATCATGTCACTTACTCATCCAACTAATTGCACCACCAAATAAAATAAACACATAAGCACTGGAGGATCTTCTGCTATCAACATCACCTACCTAGTTTGAATCCACATAATCATGAATATCAAGGGAATGCCTATCTCCTATCAGATTACCATGATAACACAAGGGATAATCTCAGGTACCCCATAAATATATGAAGATTCTTTTAACTGTATCCCAATGAACTTTACAAGGATTAGACATATATCTGGAAAGAACTCCCACTACTTGGGTAATGTCTGGTCTAGTGCAAACCATGGCATACATCAAACTTCCAACTACACTCTAGTAACGCACTTTACTCATGTCTTCCATCTCTGATGGGGATGTTGAACATTGTAAAGAAGATAACTTCGTTCCAACTGTAAGAGGAACACACAATGGTCTATAATTATGTATGTTAAACCTCTGTAAAACTAAATTGACCTAGTTACTCTATCCAAGCCATAGTTTTCTATTTACTCTATCTCTTTTCATTTTCATCTTAAGAATGTGTTTAGTTGCACCAAGATCTTTCATTTCAACTTTAACTACAAGTTGAGACTTTAGTTTTGAAATCATTCATTTCCTTTTACCAATAAATAACATATAATGAAATAAATAGGAAACAATCACCATTAGATTTATAATAAACACAGTGATTTGATTTAGAACACTCAAATCCCAAACTCAACACATATGTATCAAATTTTTGGTACCACATATTAAGACTATTTCAGGCCATACAAGGATTTCTTCAATTTACAAACCAAATTACTTTTACCTTTCACCACATAGCGCTTTGGTTGTGTCATATAGTTATCCTCCTCCAAATCATCATGAAGGAATGTTGTTTTCACATTCATTTTCTCAACCTCTAGATCATAAGCAACAACAATAGAAAGAAATAATCTAATGGATGTCATTTTTACAACAGGAGAAACTATCTCACCATAATCAACACCCTCAACCTGAGAGTAACCTTTCGCAACCAACCGTGCTTTGTACTTCTCAATACCTCTATCTGAACCAATCTTTTTATTGAACACCAATTTGCAACCAACAATTTTTCATTCTTCAGGCAATGGTACTAGGTCCCATGTATCATTCTTTTTTAAAGTTGCCATTTCATCATCCATGGCAATCTTCTAGGACTCTGCATCATTCATCCTAATGTCTCTTCTACATATCTTGGTTCATCCATGTTAGTAATCAAAGAAAAAATACATCTCCATTCATTAGGTGAATACCTTTCAGGTGGTTGTCTATGCCTTGTAGACCTTCGAACAAGCTGAGTTGGAGGTTCTTCCTTCTCTTCTAAATATTTAGAGCTAGATGAGCTCTCCTCAACTTCTTGTCTATCTAGGGCCCTTAATTTAACTTTCTTAGAAATAGAAAGAAGTTGAATCACATCTTTTTGTTCACTTTGTTCTGGCTCCAATGTAATAGAAGGCTTAGTTTCTCTAAAAATCACACTTTTACTATATTACCTTCTATGCAACAAGATCCTAAAACTTGTATCCTTTCACATCATAACTATACCCAATGAAGATACATTTCATAGCCTTGTTTTCTACTTTGTTCATTTCTCCTTTGGCACATGTGCATATGCCTTGCAACTGAAAAATCTAAGATGTCTCAATAGGGGCTTGTGACTTGACCATGCTTCCATAGGCATTTTATCAATAAGAGTTGATATAGGAGACATGATAATTAGGTAGCAAGTAGCGGAAACAACATCACCCCAAAAATTTTGTTCTAGGAAACACCATTAAGCATACTCCTAGCCTTCTCCATTAGTGTCATGTTCATTCTTTCTGCAACTCCATCTTGTTGTGGATAATACAAAGTTGTTTTTATCTTTGAATGCCACAATCTTTACATAATCTATCAAAATCATTAGAGAAAAATTCATCACCATTGTCAGTCCTTAAACATTTTATTTTCTTTCTAGTTTGCAACTCAACCATTGCTTTAAATTCTTTAAATCGACTGAAAACTTTAGATTTACTCTTAAACAAATATACCCATGTCCTTATGCTATAATCATCAATAAATGAAACATAATACATGGATTTTCCAATGGAAGGAACATCTACAGGACCAAGCACATTAGAATGAATAAGATCCAATACACCACAACATTTATGAGAACTTAAGTAAAATTGAATGCACCAGTGGTTTTGTTTACCATAAATATAATGCTCACAGAAATCAAAATCAAGATTACAATCAGTCAACCCTTCAACAAGGTTTTTATTTTTCAAGGTCCTTAGACCTTTTTATCTAATGTAGCCTAATCTCTAGTGCCACAATAAAAAAATAACTTTGATTCATAAGAAACAATACCCTTAGGTAACCAAAAGCCATGACCATCTGTTGAAGAAGAAACCCTCAATTTTTCCAACAATGTAATCATAGACATTCTTTTCACAGAAATACTATTGCACTTAATAGTGTATGCATCAGTGTAAAAGTTCAAACCTGTGTCATACTTTTGACCAACTAAATAGTTTCTATAGAAACAGTTTCACCCTAAACAATTTTGGGAGAAACAATTTCACCCGAAATCACGTAGCACTTATGTGACATAAAGAGTTTTGCCTAAAATTTTTACACATATAAAATCTGATTTTGACTTTTAAAAGGGTGTTTATTGGCATAGAAATTTTGTGCAATAGAGTTTTGCCCAAAATGTTTCCAAGCAATACCATCTCACCCGAAACTATCTGTGGCAGCCAACCCCCCATTTTCAACAAATTGAACAAAACTTCAAGTTCAACTTCAAATTCCTCCAAACAAAAGGTATTTTCATGAAAATACCCTTTGGTAGATCTTAGAGTCTAGAACTTAGAAATATATTTTTTTAATATTTTGATTAGTTCTATTAGGATTATTTTTAAATTTATTGCAAGTAGGTTATTATAATCAAACATGCAGCTGATTAGAACTTTTAAAAAATAGCAAAATATACTTAAAAGTTTTGAAAAATATGATGCACTAGGGGAGAGAATCCTCTCCAAGAGGGTATAATTTGTTTTTTTGTGATAAATAATTTAGACAAAAGTTGACGTCCCATGAAAACTATGCGAATTTGAGTAAATTTGACTTTAAAAAATTATTAAAAAATAAATATTTATCAAAAAATAATTTTTTTCTCCATGCACTAGATTTTCAAGTTACCTAACTAGAAAAAAAATTCAAAGAAAAAATTTACTTTTAATTTTGTGATGTCCCATCAACCTCACTTTTTTCAAAATTTTCAGTAATTAAATTTATACTCTTGAATTTGTAAAAAAATATATCCAACTAAATTTTTTAAAAATGAAAAAATATATAAACATAAAATACATTAAGAGTTCTATATTTTATTAGTTTATATCATTTTAAAATTTAAAACATAAACATCACTTTTGGGCGATCCAAGTTGAAAAACTATATTTGTGTTGGCCATTTCCTTTATACAAGCATGACACAGTTCTAAACTTTTACCCATCAAGCTTATAGAATGTGCCAAATATGACACCTTTAGCGATCACCATAGCACCTTTAACCATCTTGCATCCTACATCAGAAAAGACTACTTGCACACCCACATCTATTAGTTTGCTCACATTTAATAAATTTCATGCTAACTAGGGATATGCAACACACTATTAATCCTTTTTACTCTACCATTAAGAAATTTGATTTTAACTTTACCATAGCCAACAATAGTTAAATAAGAATCATCACCTAAGTACACCTTACCTCTATCAAATTCTTCATATTCAGAAAACTAATCTTTATTAGGGGTCATATGGAAAGATGCACCTAAGTCAATTAACCTTGCATCATTACCTGTACGAGTGGCCAAATCTTCAATGGAAACATCACCATCTTTCTTCTTGGACTTAGAATCAAAATTAAATTTCTTCTTTTTCTTCTTCTTTTCTTCTTTGCACTCTTAATGTAAGTGTCCAAGCTTACCGTAATTCCAACAAATAACTTTGGACTCTCCAAGAAATTTGGACCTATGCTTGGACTTAGATTTGTCACACTTCTAGCCCTTCTTGCATTTTTCCTTAGATCTTCCATGAACATTAGGGCCTCTTTGGCATGAATAGATACCTTCATCCTCATCTCTTTAGAAAGCAAAGAACTCACAACATATTCAACTTTCAAGACAACAAAAGTACTCCCAATAGCCATAGCAAGAGAATCCCATGAATCAGGAAAAGAACAAAGTAGGATCTGAAAACTCTCCTCCTCATCCATTTTTACACCAACTAATGTCAATTGATCCACCAACATATTGAATACTTCTAGGTGGTATGCAATTCATCCACCCTCTTCCATTCTCAAGGAATACAACTTCTTCCTCAAAAAAATCGTGTTCACTAAATATTTGGCTTGATAGATCTCACCAAGTTTTTTCCATAGTTTCTTTGTAGATGACTCTTCATGGACATTGATTAAAATAGAGCTTACCAAGCACAATTTGATTAGACCCTTGGCTTTATGGTCCATAACATCATATTGAGCAACCAAAGTAGCATCTATAGGCCTTAAAACATGCTCATCAACAACATCCCAAGATCTTGATCAATTAACAAATCTCACATCTTCAACTTCCACATCTCAAAATTGTTACCAGAAAATTTCTCTACCTCTGTTCTCCTTGATGTGCTTGTCATCTTAAAATTCCTGCAACAGGATCACAAAGTATCTTCTTCATAGGCTCCCATTCAAAACTGGATGAGTTAAAAAAAACCTAACAATCCACAACTGAAACCAAAGGTGATCAAGCTTTGATACCACTTGTAAGAAAGCTAAGATAGCAAAACAACTTCCTACACTAATCTTGAGAGGAGGGTTATGCAAAATAATTTAGATCTTTACAACAGTTACCAAAAGTATACAGAAATAAACATAAATAGCAATCATATCACACCATAGTGATTTACATGGGCAAACCCTTTCGAGAGAAAAACCCCACTACAAAAGCAACCCAATATATTATTCAGAAATATTAACAAGATTACAATATATTTACAAAGCAAGCTTTCACATGAGTATCACCAAATAGATTTCTGGAAGAAACACAACATCTATAAGACTCTCACACACAACCTCCATCTCAAGCATCGAATATATAGGAGATATAATACCTGAAACCATCAAATGGTAATTACAAAAGCATAAGTTAAAACCACCCAAAAGTGGTGCCAAATCCTTAGGGTTTCATTTTCTCCAATAACAAATGCCTTATGATGTGTCATAACATGTATCAACATGTGTAACTCCCCCTTACAACTCTTTTATGTGTCCTACACATTTTTATATTTTCCAATACGAGAGGCCCAACTTCTAGAGGCCATAACTTTTGATCTGGGAGGTCGATTAGAACTATTTTTTTAAATTGAAGAGCTTGAAGAGATCTACGCGCCGAGCACCACTGATAGTGGTGCGTACAACCTAGAAATTTTATTTTTGCTAAAAACTAACTCTATAGCCTAGAAATTAAGTTTTTCTATTTTTTATAACTGAAAATTTGCACTTTTTGTAATTGCAAGGTTGAAACACCTTTCTTAACAAAGTTAAAACAAATTTACATCCTAGCCATCCATCTAAACCCATTTCATTCTATCCCTCTATATAATCACCTCGATCTCACCAATCAAAATTCATATGCAAAGTCAAACTAACTTTACATCTTGGTCATCCATTTAATCTAATTTAATCTTAGTCATTCATTTCCCAACCACCAACCTTCAATCCTCATCAATCACATCCGATGTGTAAAATTCAACTCTTCTCATGCAATCTTGGCCCTCCATTTTGAGGCAAGATCTTGGCCCTTCATCTCCCAACCACCAACCTCCATTTATCTCCAATCAACAAAGTCAAAATCCCCTCATAAAATTTGAGCCCTCCATCTTGAGGCAAGATCTCAACCCTCCATCTCCTCCATCTCAAATCTATAAATACACGGCAAGTCAACCATTTCAAAGAATCAATCCATCTTTTAGGTACATGGTACCACATCAAGAACTCTAAAGAGCGACTCAACTTTCAACAAGAACATCAAGAGCACATCTCATACACTCAAGGTATTTCATTTGGTATAGTTGGTTTTACATTCTTGTTTTCATTCCTTGTTTTCTCAACCAAGGTAGTGGTTAGAGATTGATGTAGGATTCATTTTTTTGTGTTTCCTTGTTTTCCCCTTTAATTTCCTGATTGTGCAGTTTCGTAAATAATTAGTGAAGCCAAAGGTAAGAAGGGATAAAGCAAGAAATGAAGAAACAACTTGATAGGTTAAAAAAGACATGAAGATAATAATAAAATAATAATGATTATAATAATAAAACATCAAAAAAATAATATAAATAATAGTAACACTACAATGGATAATAACAACACCATTTAATGATAATAATAATAATGGAATAAATGATAATTATAATAAAAATAAAAATGATGACTCATCTACAATCCTTGTTGCTACCCCCCCTTATATTGAAAGAATCTCTAATAAGATTTCTAAAATTCTTCAAAAAAAAGACCTCAAATATGCCTTCAAACCCTATACAATAGTGAAAAGCCTTATCCCTTCCACTAAAGATCCAAGATACCTCCTTCATAACTTTGGGGTCCATAAGATTGAATGCCCATTGAGGAAACAAGTCTCACCATTAGCACTAGGATCAAGAAGCATGGTGCTAACATCCGTCCATTAGCAAACTGGGCCTTGCAGAATAGTTGTCCCACACAAAACACCACATTTGCCTCAAGGCCACTCAAGTCCTTGCTAAAAAATAAAATCATTTCAAGAGAAAACTAAAGGAAGTGATAGAAATTGCCAAACATCCCAATAGTCTCAATTAGTATGACAACTAAAATTTAAGTTTTTCTTGACACCCAATGCTAAATTGGCTCAAATGCAACCCCTCCACTCCCTCTTAAATACTTTCTTCTCTTCCCACTCTCATTCCTCCTTATCCATTCCTCCCTATTATCACTTGGAATTGCACCTTGCTTAAAGCCTGTTCAAGCATTCCAATGACACAATGGAATTGATATCAAGGTGTGGGAAAAGGGGAAGAAGACCTCTAAAGAAGGCTAGTTCCTCTTTCTAGACTAAAGGTCCAGAGAATTTAACTAAATATAATGCTAACGGTCACCAGGGAAAAGGGGAAGAAGAAGAAACTAAAATTAAAAGGTGATGCACCAAGATTTAGGGTGTTTAGCTGAAACTGACCTAACATAGTGATGATCTCAAAGATTGAAACAAACTCACACAAACTCATGCAAGTTCAAATAGAGGTTAAGGCAGAAAAGATAAAACTATGAAAGGGTCCGCTTTATCCATAATACATGTGCAAAATTTACACACCATATCAAAATCCTCTCATGAAGGCAATGATTGTGATTCTACACCATTTCAAATGTCTTTCAAAATGTCTCATAAAGGTTATTGGTTCAAATCAATTAGTTTTACACTTTAAATCATTCAGTTACTGGAGTTCTTCAATAAACATAGGTGTAGTCTCTGCAAGAGGCACGGTTCTATTTCAGAGACACGACCTACATCTCAGGTGCATTAACTAATTAGAGGCATAGATGAGGTGGCACTGGTTATAACAAGCACAACTAGTTCTAAGATAGAGTATAAGCACATCAAACAAAGGCACAACCAATGTGAAGGAAGTCACCACCAAGTATCAACACAGCATTCATTCAGGATAATGCACGACCTATAAAATGTGACAAGGTGTAATTGAAACATAGCATGAGATTTGGAGAAAGGCACGATGTAAAGAGAGTCTTCTGACAAAGTCTCCATTATAATAAAGCCTGCCAAGGGATATAAAGGTGATGTAGCAGTTTGAAGCTGGTGTAATTATGAATGGAATCAGCCTATGATATCAGAGGTGCAGCCAAATCATGATGGCGTTGTAATTGTGGTGCTCATCAGAAATCAAGGGCGCTGCCAGTCAGTAGATATGACACTCAGTTGCAATGATGGCACTCAGCCAAATATAAAGTCGCAGTCTCTATTTAGAAGCATCAACCATTCAATGAAGGGAAGCCTTCCAAGAGATAGGCGCTGCCACTTGGAAGGACAGTATATCCCATTAGGAAATAGAGCATAGTCCTATAAATGTCAAAGCACAAAAGAAGTCAAAGCTCAAATGGCGCCCAAGGCAATATGAGGTTAGGGCTTCAGCATAAAGCTAAGTCTCAGCCTAACACCATTAGGCCCCATTGAAATAAAGAAGCCATAGTATAAAATGCAAGGCAGCCACCATTAAAATAGTATGCAGGTTTTAATGATAGCACAACTATGATGATTGAGGCGCCATTATTAATTCCAGCACAATCTAAACATATGGCGTGAACTGCACATAATGGCATTGCAATGACATAGACAAAACAAAGCCACGAGCTCTATTAAACATAAGGCTCTGCATCATATACAATAACACTTAGGCATTAGTGAAAGCGGCCAATGTAAAGGCATCCAACCTTGCCCTTTTTAGAGTAAAGATGTAGTTCATTTCAACAGACACTACCTTTCAAAGGTAATATGGAGCGGCCATTTCTCAAGACATAAAATCATCATAAAAGGAGATCAACCTAATGAGAATGAAGGTGCTGCCAATGATAAAGAATGAGACACAGCATCATATGTTCATAGCACAGGTATCTAAAAATGTATAGCAACCCTCTGATCAAAGCTAAGATCAACGGCTCAGACATTAAATGTAAAAGGATGAAGTGGAAGATGCCAGATGTAAGTCTTGCGTGAGTTTTGTATAGAGCTTTAGGGAAATAGCGGAGTGTGCCACTTGTCAATTGCGGGCCTTTGGAGATAAGAAAGGAAAAACTCTTCCGGAGGAGCGCCGCTACACCACGTGGAGCAAGCGGGTGAAGGATAATTGTTTTATTTTGTTTTTAATAAAACTCACATAGAAAATGCAAAAGATCACGTGAGCTTGCAGAGTCTTTTTCTAAGTTGAGTCTCTTATAATATGACATGGTGGGCCCCTTGAAAATAAAGTGAAGATTTATTAGTAAAGATTCATTTTGACTCTTATTTTCATGGGAAATGTATAGTGTGCAGCCCTAATTTCACGTAGCCTCTCTTTCTATGACAGCCATGGAAAGGAGAATGAGCGGGAATAAAACTCACGCAGGAGGAAGATGCATTTTCTAGCCATAGAGGAAACAGAAGACCTAGTTAACTGAAGTTGCAGTTACCAGAGCTAGAATCAGTGTTGGATTTTGTGAGTTTCAGTTGGAGATTTTTCTGAGCGGTTGCAAAGATTTTTAGTGACTCTTTATTTCTGGGTTATATATACAGATATTTGAATTAGAGGGGGAGAGTTCTATGTGGAGAGAGATTTTTAGCAGCAGCAGAGATATTTTTTTGGCCTCAGCTGTTGCCTCTCAATGAGGGTTGTAACATTTTATTTTGTGCAAGTTATTTTTGCCTCTGTAAACTTGTTCTTCCTCAAGCAATGGAGAGTGTGGTGTTTTGTGCAGATCTGAATGTATCTCTTTTTCTTGCTTCTTTCTTTTTATTTTTGGGCCTTTGTTGAATCTAAGTTATAAGCTAGGTTATTAATCATGCTGATGCTCTTTAATTTTTCCAGTTAAATCTTTTAAGGTTTGATCACTGTGCCATTGAGGAAAGAATAAATCCGGTGCATTGGCTTAGCAATTTAGGCATTTATTTCTGCAATCTTGTTTTTTTCCCTTTCCAAAACCCCCATTAAATGGGAAGAGCCAGCTTCTTTAAAATCTAGAGGTTGCTTAAGGGATCAATCCCACATTCTTGAAGTTTCCCATGTTGGTGATGGATTAAACCCACAAATTTACGCATCAACGATACACAGCTTGCATCTATCCAATAAACATAGTGTAAGAACAATGAGAGAGGAAAAATCATTTTATATTGATCATAGAGGCCAAATAGCCATTATAAAGAGGGAAGAAAATCATTACAGGAATGAAATAGACACAAAATGATAGGCTTTCCTTCATTGTTGAACTGGTACAAAGACATAGAAGGCTTGGAAGACAACACAACTCATCAAATCTATCCAAATCTGGAAAATGCCACAAGGGCCGAACCTGCAATGAATCTCTTTGTCTGAGTAATGACCCAGAAAACAACTAACCAACAAAAATACATCTTTTACACATGTATATATAGCTTTTTCCATTCACTGTGTAGTTGTGGGCATTAAAACTCAATCAACAAGTCGTGCCCATGCTGTATTAAATTCGGTCCATGGCCTTGCCAGAAAATCTGCACAATTTGAGTGCTAATTGTGCCTTGACAAGTCTGAAAATTCATAGAGGAAGATTGCCCACATGTCTAGGTACCTAACACATTAATGAGGGAAGGTCTGAAATCCTTTTCAGGCACCTACAATTCCATTTTGTCCCTCCTTTGTACAAGCACATTGAAGATCTTCACTATTATACCTACCTGCACGACCTCAACCTGCAACATTAATGGTTGTGTACCTATCCACCTACATCATCCTGCAATCATGGCATGGTTTTAGGGATTTAGAGATCATGCCTTGTAGAATCTTTTACAACACTTTAAAATGTTTCATATTTTGAATTCTCCCTTTGGTGCCTTTTGTATTTCCCTTATCGGCAAATTCGTCTATCGACAAACTCTTCTCTTTTGCTTTTAGGCTTCTTTGTTGGCAATTCACCTTATCGATGAACTTGAGAAATCGTAAACCTTCTATCTTTATTAACTTTCCTTTGTCAGTGAAATTATCCCTTCGCGAACCACTTTCTCTTGCCGATGACTTGTCCTCTTGCTTGCTTCTTCTTATTAGCCTATCACCCTGTCGACGAAATTAGCCATCGACGAACTATCAAGTTCATAAACTTTCTCTCCAGATGATTTCCTTCTTGTTTTTCCTTTGCTTTCCTCCTTCATCGGTGACTTACCATTTTCATGAACCATTTCACTTCCTTTGTCGATGGGTCACCCTATCAGCGAATTGACCAACCGATGAACTTGCCGGTTGGCAAACCAAGAGGTTCGCGAACTGTTAAGTTCACCGATCGACACTTGACCTTTTCTCCTTTTGCCTCACCCCTTGCCTTTTGTACCTTCCCTTTGTCGGTGATCTAACCCGTGTATGAACCAACGATCGACGAACCAAGAGGTTTGCCATCCAAACATTTCACTGCCAAAGGTCTTATTTGCCTTAGAAGAAATTCTTTATCTTCCTTCTTTGCCTTTGAAGAAACCCATCGCTTTATCGACAATTTCTCCAATCGGTGAACTTTTCAATTTGTCAACTCTCAATTTTGCCGATAAGGCAAAATGGACAAGGCAAAATACTTAGAAATTTTGAGATTTTTGAAGGGAGACTTTCTTCCATTTAGGCTTCCTCATATCAGATATTTCTAATGGAAGAAAGACAGGATTTAAAGGGACCTTTGGGCTATTTTGGCCTGGGCTAAAATATGACAATATTTTGGTGACTATGCAGGGGTGTTTGCCTGCTAAACACTAGGATTCAGTGGCCTTATCAATCCATTGGGTGCATAGAGTCAAAAGGGGGCTGCGAAAACATACCTGAAGCTAAGATGCGCCAGACCAACACAAACTGAACATGCCTCCAAAAAGGAAAATAATGTGCAAAAAACAAATAAGGCAAAAAACTCCTAATGAGGACATAGCCTGTGTAAGAGCAATTGGAGGAAAGGAAAACTACACAAAACAAACCTATCCTAAACCTACACTAACCAGCTAGAAAACTAACTTAAACAAAGCCATTAACTGGTTTCTCAAAATAACTGCCCTTCCTCAACAATTTACAATGCTTCACATGCTTATGGGCAACTAACAAGAGATGGGGAAGGGATGGATATTCAACGAATTGGTGAAAGAATTCCCCAAGAATAGGAACAAACTCACTTACCCACTTGTACTGATTGGAAATGCAACTGCTAAGAAGTGGATAAATGGGCCTTCTTCTGCTCATTTTGATGCTCAACTTCATGCTCAAAGATAAGCATGACAAGTGGTGACTCTTTCTCATATGTCTCCAGATGGGCTAAATGGCTTATAGGGCATCCCTTGAAATAACATGCAGATTAGAAGAGATGATCTCATGCCTTTGTTTTGATTCTTCATCATTTTGTTGTTGGTCTGAATGCTCTAGCCCTTGTGGTTCAATTAGAAATATGGTTGCCTCCAGCTTGGGCTCATGATTTTCTAAATTAGGTTCAGAAAATGATCCCTGCACATGTTCAACAGTGAAATCACCTCCACCACAAAGCTGATATCCCTATTGGATAATCAAGAACAAATCTTCAATTTGTTCTTGCCTATGCTCAATCTGCACATCATTATCTTCTCTAAAAGATGGGATCTCCTCAAACAGGTCTATATCAGCAACCTCTCCATCGCCCACTATAGGGCTGCCTATATGCTCCTCTTCATGAGTTGGGACCTCCATGTCATTTTCAATGCCTTCATGTTGTTCCAGAACTATTGTTAATGTTGGCATCTACATGCCTTCTTCATCTTTAGTGTAACTATGTAGTTCATGAAACAAGGTGGCGTTATAAAATTCTGGAGCAGGTGCAACAATCTCCTTAACATCCTCATCCTTTGACTGCAACTCTACTGGATTTTTCTTGAGCTGCCTTTGTAGCTGAAGGTTCTCCCCATGTAATCTTTACATTTTGGTTTCATTCATCTTGTTCAAAGCATGGGAAAACTCCTCAAATGAGCCAAAGGCTAGAGGACTCAACCTTGCACCAAGATTAGCACTAACCTTGTACTCAATGCACTGATCTGGCTTAACTTCATCTTGTAATAGGTCTAACTTTCTAGTTTTAATGGCACATGAGGGTTCACAAATAGCATACTGCTCCACATCTGCCTCCATCACCTCCCTTTCCAACCCATCGAACCCACTATCTCGCCAAAAAACTGGTCTGTCTTTTAAGAGTGAGCTAGCGCTAGGACAAGAGGGTTGACATAGAATGGTGGCTATAAGGGCTTCTTGAGAGGGTCATTCCTAAGGAATAAAATGCTGGACTTGCATAGGAAAAGACTCCCGTGAAGGTTGAGAGCCTTTGAAACTTGGGACTTTGAAATTGGAAGGTGGTCTTGAAGGCTCAGAGGGTTTCCCCTGCCTGAAGCTTGGGAAGTTGCAACGATGAGGCTACTCCTCTTTAGGATGATTTATAGTGGAAGGGAGAGGTTGTCTAAAACTAAGAATGGAGGGAACTGATTGAGCTTCTGGTCTCTCCATCTAGGCAAGCAATTTCCTTAACTATTCTTCTTTAGCTGATACTTGCATAACAAGGTTTTCTCGATAGGCTCTTTCTCGTGCCTCCATTTGTTGTTGGTGAAGGAAGGCTTGATGAGCAAGCTCATATTGTTGCTAGTTATGCATTTGCTCCCTCTTGATGTCATCAAGTTCCCTTTAAAAATTCAACATGATATCCTTGAAACTCATGTTGCTAACATCTTGAGGTTGCTAAGTAAGGTAGATATGTTGATTTGGAGCAAAAGGGGCCTCTTGAGGCTGATAGTAAGCATGAGCAAGGGTGGGAGGGAGGCAAGCATCATGAGGATGCTAATATCTTACTGAAACATGGGCGTATGACATAAAAATAAAGGCGTCTTGGGCTTGAAATTGCTAGTATAGAGGCCAATGACTTGTGTTTTGACAAGGTGGAGGGGAATAACCATAGCTTCCATAATAGTTTGACATAATGGAGCATTAAAAATCAGAAATCATTTAAACAATCTTGAAATAAGAGAAAACAAATTTGCCCTTCTGAGGAATGAGCTTATACCATAGAGTTGCTAGGTGATTGAAATGCTTCTGAAAGCAAGTTTAGACTGGGAATATCACCGAAATCCTAATCTTTGAAGTTCTTTAAGCACTTGAACTGGTTGCACCAGTAGATTTGTTCAGCAGAGTCACCATGGTGCTTGTTGAATGCTTTCACAGCTACATGTGAACTAAGAACATCATCAACTCTTCTCAATTTAGCTCTTACTTAGAGCAGAGGGTCCCACCAGGTGTGCCAGAAACTATTATCACTTGATTGCACCTTGCTTGAAGCTTATTCAAGCATTCCAATAACACAATGGAACTGATCTCAAGGTGTGCGACCTTGTAGGTGAGATTAGACTCACCAGGGAAAAGGAGAAGAAGAAGAAACTAAAATTAAAAGGTGATGCACTAAGATGTAGGGTGTTTAGCTAAAACTGACCTAGCACAATGATGATCTTGAAGACTGAAACAAACTCACATAGACTCATATAGGTTCAAATAGAGGTTAAGATAGAAAAGATAAAACTATGAAAGGGGCCACTTTATCCATAATACACAACTTGCATCTATCCAAAAACATAGTGTAAGAACAATGAGAGAGACAAAATTAGTTTATATTGATCATAGAGGCCAAATAGCCATTACGAAGAGGGAAGAAACTCATTACATGAATGAAATAGACACAAATTGATAGGCTTTCCTTCATTGTTGAATTGGTACAGAGACATAGAAGGCCTGGAAGACAACACAACTCATCAAATCTATCAAGTTCTGGAAAATACCACAAGGTCTGAACCTGCAATCAATCTCTCTGTCTAAGAAATGACCTAGAAAATAGATAACCAACATAAATACATCTTTTACACATGCATATATAGATTTTTCCATTCATTGTGCAACCATGGGCATTGACACTCAGTCAACAAGTCATGCTCATGCTGTATTAAATTCGGCCCATGGCCCTGCCAAAAAATCTTCACGATTTGTGTGATGTTTGTTCCCTAACAAGTCTGAAAATTCACAGAGGAAGATTTCCCACATGTCTGGGTACCTGACACATTAATGAGGGAAGGTCTAAAATCCTTTTCTAGCACCTGCAAATCCATTTGTCCCTCCTTTATACAGGCACATTGAAGATCTTCACTGTTTTAGCTACTTGCATGACCTCAACTTGTAACATTAATGGTTGGGCACCTATCCACCTGCATCATCCTAAAATCATGGCATGATTTTAGGGATCCAGGGAATCATGCCTTGCAGAAGATTTTACAACACTTTAAAATGTTTCATATTTTGAATTCTCCCTTTGGCACCCTTTGTATTTCCCTTTATCAATGAACTCACCTGTTGGTGAACTCTTCTCTTTTTCTTTTAGGCTTCTTTGTCGGCAAATCACCTTATTGGTGAACTTGAGAAATCATGAACCTTTTATCTTGATTAAATTTCCTTTGTCGGTGAAATTATCCCTTCATGAACCACTTTCTCTCATCGATGACTTGTCCTCTTGCTTGCTTCTTCTTATCGGCATATCGCCCTGTTGACGAACTTAGCCGTCGGTGAACTATCAAGTTTGCAAACTTTCTCTCCAATTGATTTCCTTCTTGTTTTGCCTTTGTTTTCCTCCTTCGTCGATGACTTACCATTTTCATGAACCATTTCACTTCCTTTGTCAGCGGATCACCCTATCGATGAATTGACCAACTAGTGAACTTGCAAGTTGGCAAACCAAGAGTTTCATGAACCGTTAAGTTCGCGAATCATTGCACTTGACCTTTTCTCCTTCTAACTTGCCCCTTGCCTTCCATGCCTTCCTTTTGTTAGCGATTTGACCCGTCTACTAACCAACCGATCAGTGAACCAAGAGGTTCGCGATCCAAACATTTCGCCGACAAAGGTATTATTTGTCTTAGAAGAAATTCTTTATCTTCCTTCTTTGCCTTTGAAGAAACTCGTTGCTTTATCGGCAATTTCGTTGATCGGTGAACTTTTCAGTTTGCCAACTCTTAATTTTGCCAATAAGGCAAAAGGACCAAGGCAAAATACTTAAAAAATTTGAGATTTTTTAAGGGAGACTTTCCTCCATTTAGGATTTCTCATATTAGATATTTCTGATGGAAGAAAGGTAAGATTTAAGGGGATCTTTGGGCTATTTTGGCCTGGGCTAAAATATGACAACACTCCCTTTTCTTCTCTTCGTCTCCTTAAACCATTCCTAACAACTTATTGTTCCTTCCCACCTGTCTTCCCCAAATCCCCCTCCTTTAGTTACCTATTTCTCTTCCTTTTCTTCCATTATGATTTTCCTAGCTTTTCATCATCGTTTTCCTATCCTACACTTTACTTAATTTTATATTTTTCAAATAATAATAAGTACGATATCAATAATAATAATTCTTTATTAATAACAAAAATTCTAATAAATTAATGGCATCATTATTTATTATTTATTAGGCACCTCAAAACTATACCTCTTGCATCTTTTGATAAATCTATCTAAGATATATATACCAATTAAATAATATTGTTATTAGCATTATTATTTATAATATTTTTGTTTTATTATTATTTTTTTATCTTTACTTTTCCATTTATTGCACTTTCTCCTAGTCTAATCAACTATTAAAGAAACAAAATATAAAATTTAATACATATTTTTTCTTTATAATGATAATAAATCATAAAATATGTTCTAGAGACTAAAATATCAATTAAAAAAAATTCCACTCAATAATTTTTAGAAGCATTTTAAAAACTTTTTCGTAACAGAATAGTTGGAAAAACATCCCTTAAATTATTTCCTAATTTAATGTACAATTTAACAACTTATGCAAATTGGTCGTGCAAATAAATTAATGATAAAAGACAATGCTTGCATTCCTATGACCAAGGTCTAGGACAACATCTAAGGCATAATCTAGTAGTTGCATGGAGTTTATGTGCAACGGATTTGCTGATAGGCTATTAGTAATGGAAGCAATAAATTGTTGAATAAAATATAGAAATAAAAATTTGCACTTATATTGTAAGATGAGACAATGACAATGGTGTTTTGTTTTTTGTAATGTACAATAAGCATTTTTAATTTACATTTAAAATATATGGTATTTACAATAAATGTTCCTTGTATGAATAGGAGTAATACAATGTTATAGTAGATTCAAAATATATTTTAGGCAACAAGGTAGGAATTTGGGTTTTCATCACTAACATAGGCATTCTCTTGTGTTATAACATTTAGGGTAGTATTAAATTTGCATGTGTATTGAAGGATGAAACATCAGTATGATGTTGTAGATGAGTACATAAGGTAGAGATATTTTCACATTTTTAATGCAGTAAAAGCCATTTGAAGTTGTCATGAGTTCTCCATGGTGGTGTGACAAAGTAAGTAGATTATATCAGTAAAAGCAACACAATGCTTGGTGTTAGTAACCACATTAAGTACATAAGGATGCAAAGAAGATGGATCATTTAGTTTTTTTCTTCATAAAGATATTTTTAATATTACCAACCACTTAACTACTAACATTACATATTGATCATCTTATAATACTAAATGTTATAGCTAATACAATCTCCTAAAGATCATATTAAGCCAAGAAACTATAATTGCATAAATAATAAGAAATAAGTGATCGACAACACAATCACTCAAGTTAATTTTCTAGGAGATTTTCTTGTTCATGAAATATTTGGAGACTTAACACTGTAGATCTAATTCAACTTTGAAGAGAACAACTCAACAAGGGGAATGCTTTAGGAGAAAATAAATGAAATTACAGATGCGAAGCAGTGGCAGTTGGTTCCCAACTGTCACTACTCTTTAAAAATAATGGATTTGTTATTTGTTCAAGTTCTAAAGAAGAGGAAAAACACATAGATAGACCACACAACACAAATTAAACCAGTATCATCATGCGTTCAAAGTGGATAGACTCCTAGGATGCTCTAGTTTGTTTTCATATTTTTTAAAAACTTGTGTAGATTGAAAAAATATCATGTAGTTGTATGGAATGTGATGTGCATGTACTTCCAAGTTCAAGTGCTTAAAAGTGGAAGGAGCCTCCCTTTTCATTATTAATGGTTTGAAACATGATTCATCAGAAGTGTGAATTTTGAATCTAATAACAAGATGGCTAGGTAAAGGTAAAATTTGAAAACGATTATTGAAAGGAAGGTTATGCTCGTGAACATCTTCACAATTGAGCTTGAACTTCTTGTCTTATTTAATTTGGATTAGTGTTAGTCGAATGCTTTGAGAATAAAACTTTGTATCTCTAATTGCATATTCATATTTATTTTTATGAACTTATGCCTTGTGCAAATTTTCATTTTTCTGACTGGGATTCTAATAAAGTTTCTCTATCAACTTGGGCAAGGGGCCTGATTTGCCTGATTTCATAATGAAATTTTGTTGTTCATTTTATACTTTTGGTGTGTTTTGTTTGGTGTGATCATTTACTTTGTGCTTCTATGCAACTTACTTTAATGATGCACAACATCAAGCAACTAAGGATGCAAGTCTAATTGTTGGTTTGAATGTTGCTTGAAACTATCTGCCTGCAATTCTTAATTCTATTGCATCTTCAACCTATCAACAAATTCAAGTGTTTAAAATATGTAGGGTCTTTATTATCTAATATTAAGCAAGATATTGATGGCCTAAAAGCAACATAATACTTTTTGGTATTAGTAATTGTTATCATTTAGAATTGTACCCTGCTTGAAGCCCGTTCAAGCATTCCAATGACACAATGGGACTGATCTCAAGGTGTGTGACCTTGTAGATGAGATCAGACCTCCAGAGAAGGCCGGTTCCTCTTTTTGAACTTAAGGTTAATAGAAAAAGCTAAATCTAATGCTAACGGTCACCAGGGAAAAGGGGAAGAAGCAGAAACTGGAATTAAAAGGTGATGCACCAAGATTTAGGGTGTTTAGCTGTAGCTAGCATAACACAGTAATGATTTCAAAGGTTGAATAAACCAACACAGACTCATCCGGTCTTTAACAAAGGTCAAAATAGAATACTGCAACCCATAAAGGACCATTTTATCCACAAGATAAGTGAGCAGCATTCAAGCAGACAAAGTGTAAAAGAATATGAGAGAGGCAAAATCAGTTTCTTATATTAATAATAGAGGCTAAATAGCCATTACAAAGAGAGAAAAGCTAAATACATATCAGAAAAGATACAAAATGATAACCTTCCCCTCATAGTTGAACTGGAAATGAAGACAAGAGAGATCCAGAAGAGGACACAGTCCATCGGATTCATACAGTTCTAGGAAATATCATGAGGCCATGATCAAATATTTAACACTTCGACCTGAATAAGGACCTAGGGACCAACTAACCAACAAGAATACATCTTCAACATATGCATATATAGGTCTTACAAATCACTGTGCAGCCCTAAGCACTAGGAAAAGTGGTCAACAAGTAAAACCAGTTGCCCATGTTACATTGAATTCTGCCCATGACCCCTGTCAGAAAATCTACAAATTGGGATGGCGACCATGCGCTATGGTACATTGAATTGGCCTTGGAAGGACCTATGAAAGGATGGGTTGTAGGGGTACTTCATCTAATTCATTCATTTCTGGTACCAAGCATTGAATTTCTACATTGTTTCAGCTACTTGTGTGACCTCGACCTGCAGCAATGGTGTCACTTGTGGAGATGTGTTTTTAGGCACCTAGAAAATTACATCCTTTTACTTTACTTTGGCACCTTTTAATATTTTGATTTTCACTTTACATTGGTGCCCTTTGAATTTACCCTTCTATCAACAACTCTAGCCATCGACAATCTTGCCTTGGCACAAACCTACTCCTTTTGCCTTGGTCTTCTTTGTCCGCAAATCACCCTATCGATGAACTTGAGAAATCGCAAACTGATCGATGAGTTTATGATTTCACCGATCCACCGATTTCCCCTTTATTTTCTTTTCTTCTTTGTTTAATCTTCCTCTTTGTCAGTGATTTTCTCTCTTGTCAAACTATTCCCTGACTTAGCCACTTTTCTCTTTTGTCAGCGTTGCCTTTATCTTTCCTTTGTCTCTCTGTTGGTGGGTCACCCTGTCGGCCAATTGACCAACCGGTGAACCTGGCGGTTCGCGAACCATTAAGTTCATTGATAAGCACTTAACCTTTCTCTTTTTATCTTTGACTTAGCCTCTTTCCTTCTTCGTCGGTGATTTCCTCCATTAGCGAACCAGCCGGTCAACAAATCGGCAGGTTCGCGAACCAAACAATTTGCCGACAAAGGCTAACTTTACTTCCTTCCTTTGCCTTAGAGAAAACCTTCTCGTTGTTTCTTTAGTCGGCAATTTCACCAATCAGCGAACCTACCAATTGGCAAACTTTAGGTTCACCAAACTCAAATTTTGCTGACTAAAGCAAAAGACAAAGGCAAAATACTTAGAATAATTTTTTGGGATTTTGGAGGGAGACTTTATTCCATTTAAGCTTTCTCAGATCGGATATTTCTGATGGAAGAAAGACAAGATTTTTAAGCTTATTTTGGCCTGGGCTAAAATATGACAACAATAACCACATTAAGCATATAAGGATGCATATAATATGGATCATTTTTCTTTTTTCTTCAAAAAGACATTTTTTATATTAACAACCACTTAACTTTTGACATTACATATTGATCATCATATAATACTAAATGTTATAGCTAACACAATCTCCCAGAGCTCATCTTAAGCCAAGAAATTATAATTGCATAAATAATAAGAAAAAGGAGATTGACAACACAACCACTCATATTTGGAGACTTCACATTGTAGAGATAATTCAACTTTGAAGAGAGCAAATTAATAGGGGGAAAGATTAGGCAAAAAGCAAATGAAATTATAGATGTGGGGCATTTATTTAAAGCAAACATTATTCTAACTTATATTTATAAAATAAAATCTAGAACTCTAAATGTAGGGTATTTTTTTAAGGCTACACAGACTCAATGAATCCACTTCATGTCTACATACCAAGGTTAAAATGTTTACCATGGTCTCATTTACGTTCACATAAAAAATACAATAGGAATGAAAAATAAAATACATGGAATATAGATCCTACTTCATAACATGTTTCAATTCTAAAATGAGTTATAAATTCAAAGCAAAAAACTTTTCATACCTACATTGCCTTATAAATTGCCACCATAAATGAGACTCTCTCTCTCTTAGAAAATATGCTTATGTGTATGCATTTTATTGATTAGCCTAGACTAACCCTAAGGGATTGTGTTTGCCCCTTTACATTTTGGTGAACCCAATCGATCTTACACAACCTAGTTTGCCTTTGTAAGGAAGCTAAGGTAGCATAACAACTTCCTACACTAATCTTGAGGGAGGGATATGTAGAACTTTTTAGATCTTTACAACAATTACAAAAATAAAAACAAATAGCAAATCATACCACAACATAGTAATTATGTGGGGAAACCCTTTCAAGAGAAAAACCCCAGTTCAAAGCTGCCTAATATATTATTCAGAAATCAAGAAGATTACAATATACTTGCAGAACAATCTTTCACAGGAGTATAATCAACTAGAGATCTGGAGGAAACTCAACATCTATAAGACTCTTACACACAACCTCCATCTCAAGCTCCTGATATATAGGAGATACAATACAGTAAACCATCAACGGTAATTACAAAACCATGAGCCAAAACCACCGAAAAGTGGCACCCAAATTATATCCAATCAAAGATGATTTGTGATGTGCCAAATCACACACCAACATGTGTAACTCTCCCCTTTACAACTCTTTTAAGTGTCCTTGACACATTTTCACATTTCCCAAAATAGGAGGCCCAACTTTCAGAGGCCATAACTTGATAGCACAAGTTTTCCAAAACTCATGCACATAGTCTGCTTCTTCTTATGGTTGCCTTAGCAGTCACAGCGCACATACCCAATTAGAGGAAACTCAATCAAAGAAATATGCAAAACAATCAAATACCAAATGACTGGAACTAAACATGCAGATTGTAATCAAACATTTTTTAGAAGTCCAAACAATGACAGGAGCTAAGATTTATTCCCCGCGATCAAGTACCCAAATGACTGGAAGGGAAGATATTCAGCTTCTTATTAATGTTGAAATCACAAGTACAGAGGGACAACACAACATCAAACATCACACTAATCTATTTAACAATCTAAACATGACCATACATCTAAACCATTGGCCAGCAACCATTGACTTTCAATTGACTCACTACTATGGTTTTCTCCTCCCGTCCTTCAGTCTTATTTCCTGCACATTACCACCGTCGGCCTCGTCCTCTTTGGCCTGCTCTCAAACACCTCAGTGTTCTATCCCTGTGGCCTCCTCCTTCTCCTTGTTTTATACACAGCCTCCTCTGCACGTCTGACCTCTTTTCTCTTTGTAACCGTCGACCTGCACCTTATGCACAGACGAATCCAAACGTGGCATCGGACATTTCTTTTGCCTCCGCTCCTTCCACACAGCTTCCTATCCTCTTTCTTTTCTTTTTCTATTTGATCTCTAACTTGGCCTCCTTCTAAACTTTCTTGTGTAACCGATTATGTTCGTTTGAACTTCTCTACCTGCTATGTCCAAAAATGGATTGGTTTCTTAGTTGAAACTGTCGATCCCTTTTTGCCTTCAACTGACCACCTTCTTCTACTGAATGTAACTCCTTCTGCCCAGCATAATCAATCAGCCAATAAATTCTTCCATCTATCATCAAACACCTACTAGAGAATCTTTTTCAACTTCCTTCGAGCACTCATAACAATCTTCAACAAAAAAGATCACAACCAGAATAGGAGTATCATTGACGACCTATTAAAGGCCTCTTTCGAACCAAGTTCCTGTCGCTCAGGCGACAGGAAGTTCATTTCTACACTTAGATTTCCAAAGTGACAGGAGCTACAAGGGAGATAAAGAAATCCCTACACTTATTAACATGAAAATGCAAACAAAACCAAAACATCAAAAGAACAATTAAAACCAAAATTGTATGAGCTCGATGCCCTTGCATCATAACTTTTGATCCGGGTGTTCGATTGACAAACTATTTGATGAGTTGTAAATATCATGAAGAGATCTATCAAGCTATAACCCACTTCACCGGTTACAACAACTTTCAGGGCATTTAGGGACCTATAAGTGCCTCAAATATGAGTTTGAAACTTTTTTGGGAGTTTCAAAAAACAAAAACATTAATATCTTGCAATCTAGGTATGATCTTGAGTTAAAACTCACCTAAGATGTTTACTTGGCAGTTCTACACCTTTTGAGAAAATTTTGGTCCATTCGTGCTCAAATGAAGAGTTACTAAAAGTAGTAAGCCTTGCCATTTTTAGCCCCTTTTAGAAACTTTGAAAGTTCTAAACCATTCTTCAAGATAAAGGGTATTAAAAAAGACCAAAATTGGGAAAAATATAAACCGTTTGTAGTTGCAAGGTTGAGACACCTTTCCTAACATTCTCTCACTTGTTGAACACCTTACAAGAGCAAAGGGAGTATCAACACCATGATTTAATTGCTAGGGGCCAAGAGGCCCATAGACTCTGAACACCATTTAAACTTCTCTGTGCTCATAGGCTTAGTTAATGAATCTGCAACATTCATCAAAGTCTCTACCTTAACTTGTTTCACCTTGCCATCCTTGACCATATCTCTAACAAAATGATATTGTATATCAATGTGCTTTGTCCTGGCATGAAATATTGGGTTCTTAGCTAGGTAGATCGCAGTCTGACTATCACAATAAACTATCACTACACCTTGTTTTATTCTAATATTTGAACACAGTCTCTTAAGCCAAATGACTTCTTTACAAGAATGAGTAGATGCCATATACTCAGCTTCAGTAGTGGACAAAGCAACCACATCCTATCGCTTACTCTTCCAACTAATTGCACCACCAAATAAAGTAAACACATAAACATTCGTGGATCGTCTACTATCTGTTAGGTAGAAAAGAGATCACAAGCCTAAAGAGTTAAACTAGTCCATCCCTCTTCTACAAAACATTGGGGCATAAACTGAGCATGGCTTCTACCTAAGAAGGAGAGCCAAACTATAGGGGTTCTACCCTTTTGTTGTAAATAGAACTAACCAAATTCAACCAAATCCAAACAAGCAAGCCAAGACTATGATTAAACCACAAAATGATGAATAACAAGCTATAACAGACTACAGGAAATGAACCACATAGATCAGCGAGTACAACAAAGATGGCAGAGTAATTCAGAACATAGAAAGTTTAGTAGAATTATCCAGGACAAGGGCGATTGGGAGCCCTGGTCCCTTTTCAGGGTTAGGTAGAACTTTAGGTATGATGAGATTTGTATCTGTATGCATTGCCTTCTTACCAAAAACCAGCCTCTGAAACCCATTCTTCTCACCTACACACATAAAAAGAGGGAAAAGGTTGCATTGTTTTAAGGGTTTGCCTAAACCAAACCCTGTGTTGGTGTTCCCACCTCCACAAAAGTGATTGATAAGATCCAAGAGTGTGTGCCCTAGTAAGGTAGAGGCCAGATCTACAACAATATGATATATAATGATGATAATAACCACAAGATGTCCAACCTTAGTTGATGAAGACTTAGTACCAACAAAGGAGAGTGATGAAGAGGGCTTCCAAATTCCTTCAAAGCCCGCAAACAACTTCAATAGAATTCACAAGTAGAAGATAGTCCACACACAAAGAATCCTTGAGCATAGAACATCACATGAGAGCAATTTCGCATTCATTCGGTTAAGTGTAAAATGAACTACAACACACACGTAAATATGCACTCCCGCTTACCTTTGGCAAATAAAACAACTTTAGGTTGACAAATACTAACTAGAGGAGTGTTCTAAGATGACACCACAAGTTGGGGCTCGAATTCCCAAGTGGGACTAGGGCACTTGGGCGCCCTGGACCTTTAGCCCATAAACTTCGCAAAGTGTCTTTTAACGGGGGCTTAGTCCAGTCCTAAGTTGATTATGTCAGGTTTATTTGTCGGGATTGGGATATTTATCATTTAGAGCTCAAAAAGGTGTTAAAATAGGTCCTAATTAGCAAAGGCAACAAAATAGGTCCAACCTAGGAGCTAAAATAAGTGTAAAATGCTAGTGTACACATTTTATGACTCAACACTATCAACATCACCTACCCAGTCTGAATCCACATAACCATGAATATCAAGGGAATGCATGTCTCCTATCAAATTACCATGATAACACAAGGAATATCTCACTGTAGTCAACACCCTCAACCTAAGATTAACCTTTCACAACCAACTGTGCTTTGTACTTCTCAATACCTCCATCTGAACCAATCTTTTTCTTAAACACCCATTTGCAACCAACATGTTTTCATCCTTCAAGCAATGGCACTAGGTCCCATGTATCATTATTTTTCAAAGCTGCCATCTCTTCATCCATAACAATCTTCCATGACTCTACATCATTCATACCTAATGCCTCTTCTACAGATCTAGGTTCATCTATGTTAGTATTCAAAGCAAAAATACATCTCTGGACATCAGGTGAATACTTTTCAGGTGGTTGTTTATGCCTTGTATACCTCCAAACAAGTTGAGTTGGAGGTTCTTCCTCCTCTTCTAAAGATTCAGATCTAGATGAGCTCTCCTCAACTTCGTGTTTATCTAGGGGCCTCGATTTCACTTTCTCAAGCGTAGAAGGGAGTTGAATCGCTTCTTTCTGTTCACTTTGTTCTAGTTGCAATGTAACACAAGAAGGCTTAGTTTCTCTAAAAATAACACTTCTACTATATATATTACCTTATATGCAACAGGGGTCCCAAAGCTTGTATCCTTTCACACCATAACTATACCTGATGAAGATACATTTCATAGCCTTGTTCTCAAACTTTGTTCGCTTCTCCTTTGGCATGTGTGCATATGCTTTGCAACCAAAAAATCTAAGATGTCTCAGTGAAGGCTTGTGCCCCGACCATGCCTCCATAGGCGTTTTATCAACAAGAGTTGATGTAGGAGCCTTGTTAATCAGGTAGCAAGTAGTAGCAATAGCTTCAACCCAAAACCTTTGTTTTAGACTAGTACCACAAAGCATACTCCTAGCCTTCTCCATCAGTGTCCTGTTCATTCTTTCTGCAACTCCATTCAGCTGTGGAGAATATGAAGTTGTCTTTTGTCTTTGAATGCCATAATCTTTACAAAATCTATCAAAATTATTAGAGCAAAATTCACTGCCATTGTCAGTCTTCAAACATTTTATTTTCTTTCTAGTCTGCAACTCAATCATTGCTTTAAATTCTTTAAATCGATTGAAAACTTCAGATTTATTCTTTAGAAAACATACCCATGTCCTTATGCTATAATCATCAATAAATGAAACATAATATGTGGATTTTGCAATGGAAGGAACATCTACAGAACCAAATACGTTAGAATGAATAAGATCTAATACACCATAAGATTTATGAAAAATTGAGTAAAACTAAATGCAATTTTGTTTACCACAAATGCAATGCTCATAGAAATCAAAATCAAGATTACAGTCAGTCAACCCTTCAACAACATTTTTTTTTTCAAGGTCCTTATACCCTTTTTTGCTATGTGACCTAATCTTTGGTGTCATAACATAGTCTTCTTTGCAGACAATTTTGATTGAGAAGAAAGAGCACCCTTAGGTACCTAGAAGCCATGACCATCTACTGAAAATGAAACCCTCTCCTTTTCGAATGAAGTAGTCACAAATTTGTTCTTCATAGAGGTACTATTGCACTCAACAGTGCATGCGTCAAGCTTATACAATGTGTCAAATCTGTCACCACTAGCAATCACCATATCACCTCTTACCATCTTGCATCTTGAATAAGAAAAGACTACTTGCACACCCACATCTATTAGTTTTCTCACAGATAATAAATTTCATACTAATCCAGGGATATGCAACACACCATTAATCCTTTTTATTCTACCATCAGTAAATCTGATTTTAACTTTACCACGACCAACAATATTTAAATGAGAATCATCACCCAAGTACACCTTACCTCCATCAAATTCTTCATATTTAGAAAACTAATCTCTATTAGGGGTCATATGGAAAGATGCACCTAAGTCAATTAACCATGCATCATTATCTACACGAGTGGCCAATGTTGTAATGAACGCATCACCATCTTCCTTCTCAAACTTAGAATCAGAATCAAATTTTTTATTTTTCTTCTTCTTTTCTTCTTTACACTCCTTGCAAAATTGTCCAGGCTTACTTTAATTCTAGCAAATAACTTTGGACTTTCTAGGAGATTTCGATCTCCCTTTGGACTTGGATTTGACACACTTCTCACTCTTCTTGCCTTTTTATTTGGGTCTTCCACGAACACTTAGGGCTTCTTTGGTACTAATGGATATCCTCCTCATTTCTTTAGAAAGTAAAGAACCCACAACATCTTCAACTTTCAAGACAATAGAAGTACTCCCAATTGCCATAAAAAGAGAATCCCATGAATCAGGCAAAGAACAAAGCAGGATCTGGCATCTCTCCTCCTCATCCATTTTTATACCAACTGATGCCAATTGAGCCACCAACATATTGAATGCTTTCATGCGGTCTGCAATTCATCCACCCTCTTCCATTCTCAAGGAATACAATTTCTTCCTCAAGAAAATCTTGTTCACTAAATATTTGGCTTGATATATCTCACCAAGTTTCTTCCATAGTTTCTTTGCAGAGGGCTCTTCATGGACATTGATTAAAACAGAGTTTGTCAGGCACAATCTGATTAGACCTTTGGCTATACGGTCCATAACATCATATTCAATAGCCAAAGTAGCATTTGTGGGCCTTGAAACATTCTCATCAATAGCATTCCACAGATCTTGATCAATTAACATATCCTCCATCTTCAGCTTCCACATCTCAAAATTGTTACCAAAATTTTTTTCTACCTCTATTCTCCCTGATGTGCTCACCATCTAAAAATTTATGCAACAAGATCACAAAGTATCTTCTGCACAAGCTCTCACTCAAAACTGGATTATTTCAAAAAATCCAACAACCCACAACTGAAACCAAAGGTGATCAAGCTCTGATACCACTTGTAAGGAAGATAAGGTAGTGGAATAATTTCCTACACTAATCTTGAGGAGAGGGATATGTAGAACTTTTCAAATCTTTACAATAGTTACATAAATAAACACAAATAGCAATCATACCACTACACCGTAATTATGTGGGGAGACCCTTTTGGGAGAAAAACCCCACACTCCAAAGCCGTCCAATATATTATTCAAGAATTAAGAAGATTACAATATACTTGTAGAGAAAGATTTCACAGGAGTATAACCAACTAGAGATCCAGAGGCTACTCAACATCTATAAGATTCTTACACACAACCTCCATCTCAAGATCCTTATATATAGAAGATACAATACAGTAAACCATCAATGGTAATTACAAAACCATGAGCCAAAACCACCCAAAAGTGGCATCCAAATTATCTCCAATCAAAGATGTCTTATGATGTGCCAAATTACACACCAACATGTGTAACTCTCCCCTTTACAACACTTTTAAGTGTCCAACATGTTTTCACATTTCCTAAAATGGGAGGCCCAACTTTTGGAAGCCATAACTTTTGATTTGGGTGTCTGATTGATGAACTGTTTGATGTGTCAGAAAGATCGTGAAGAGTTCTATCAAACTATAACCCACTTCGCTGATTATAACAACTTTCAGGGCATATAGTGACCTCTAAGTGCCTCAAATATGAGTTCAAAACTTTTTTGGGTGTTTCAAAAAAAAGAAACTTTAATATCTTGCAATCTAGGTATGATCTTGAGTCAAAACTCATCCAAGATGTTTACTTGGCAATTCCACACTTTTTTGGAGAAATTCTGGGTCCATCCATGCTCAAATGTAGAGTTACTAAAAATAGTAATCCCTACCATTTTTAGCCCCTTTTGAAAACTTTGAAAGTTCTAAACCATTCTTCAAGATAAAGGGTATTTGAAAAAGACCAAAATTGGGAAGAATAGAAACCTTTTATAGTTGCAAGGTTGAGACACCTTTCCTAACAAACTTTAGGCTTTATGGTTTTTTATATCTACATTTAGTTTAGATTACATCTTATTTTCATATATGAAATATCCAAGTGCATGTCCATGTAATTCATTGATAGATCTTTATTTTATGGTTTAGTGCTTCTTTTCATAAGCCTATCATTCACCCATCCTACACACTAGGTAGCTTGGCCTTTCATGACATCCACTTTTAGTATTGGCTTGTAAGGGGTAATGTGGGAATGTTTGTCTTTTAGTTGGTGATTACACTTTGAATTTTGATATGTTTATCGTTTGACTCAGTGGTCTTGATGTAGTTCTCGATGCACAATTGTTATGAACACTTGGTTATTTCATTATACTAACTTAGATTAACCCTAGGGGTGTAATGTCCCCTTCCTAGGTGATTTTCATGATGAATAATTTAGCCTTTAACTCCCGAAGGCTAATCGACGAAATAAGGGAGATATTATTAAATTAATTATTTTATAAGGTTATTATTTAATTTGAAATCAAAAGGTAACCTTATATTTAATTAATTTAATATAGTGACTTAAAATACACATTAGATCATTAAAGTCACTAAAATAAAATAATAGGATTTTTCTAGAAGCCTCTTGAAAGTGTGATTAAAAAAGTATAAAGGAAGGGGCAAGGCAAGCTTCCAGGCATCCGATTATTGTCATTTACATTTGATGAGTTTTGTGGAGCCAAGGGTTTCTGCATATTTGGTCTTTGGGAACGGAAACTCCCATAGATTAGCATAACTGAGGTGGTGAAATATCCTCCGAAGGGTTGCAAATTGGAAGGGATACTTCAGTCCTTTCATTTGTGCTTAAATCTGCAGTGTTAATAGGGGTTTGGAGGTATCAATTTGCATATCAGAAGTCTTCCTATTGGCTGCTACAGTGTTTGCTACAGTGTTTTGCTACAGTGTTTTTGCTACAGTAGCGCTACAGTGACGCTACAGTGCGCGCTACAATGATTTGCTACAGTGCGCGCTACAGTGTTTTGCTACAGTGATTTGCTACAGTACGCTACAGTGTTGCTACAGTGCTGTGAACAGTAACGCTACAGTACGGGGCAGCTAGGAGAGGGTTTCAATTTGGGTTTTGGAAGGGACTCCTTTCCTTGGTTGATGAGAAAGCTGGGTGCTACACTTGAGAGGCATGATTGGGGCTTGAGAGGGATGTTTATGAGCTATTTTGAGGCTGCCATTCCTTCATCTTCGTCATCGATTCACAGCAACTTACATTTCCAGGTTCTTTCATGAATTAGCATCTTAATATCAGCATTGTTTCATAGTTGTCTTTTTAGGAGTTGCATAAAATTGTAGAGCCAAGAATCTTGGCCATTCATATCAGCATTGTATTAGACAATATATTTCAATAAACGAGTGATAAGTTGTAGGCCATCTATTTGATGTAATGTGCATATTAATATCCATCATGATTAGCATAATAGTATGCATGCCAAGTGTTTAACAAAATGTCAATTGGCTGTAGGTGTGCATTTCATGTCTAATTTTCATGTATATGCATCAAAAATATCAAAAGAGAAGTCATATATGTATTTAAATTAATGCTTAGACATTATAGTTTGGATTTATGAGCATTCAAAATATTCAGCTATCATTATCAAGCAAAAATATCAGACTGAAAATATAGACCAGCAAGCATTGGGTTTACATCAGAAGTGTTTGACAATATTCCTTGAGCCTCTAATCAGCAAAATAAGGTCTGAAATAGCAAGGGATATTACAAGGGGTTTTTCTTTTACCTTCATATTTTTTGTGAACCCAATTGATCCTATAGAACCTTATTTTAATTTTAGGGTTTCTAATTCATAATTTTTAGATAAAATATGATCATTTCAAATTTACCTAGGTTTTGATCTTCATATTCTTATACTTTTTTTATTAAGATTGGGGCATACATATATCTTTTAACTCACCCCTACCTTAGAACATTCTACATTATGGCTCCTCTTATATTCTTTATATCTTTTTCTTTGGATGATATTTATAAAAATTAGGGTTAGGACAAAATGTTCAAAACAAGGAGAAGCATAAACCATATAAGTGTTAACCATGTCACTAGATGGACTCTTATCATAAGATAGATCATTCACAACAAAAGAAGGTTCATTTCTATCATCTTTAATATAAGTAATTGTATCACTAGGGCTAGAAAAATATAATCAACATAAGGTTCATCATTGGGATAGTAATCATAGATAGTGAAAAGAACAACTCCTAGGGTTAATCTAAGTTAATTCAATGAAATAACCAAAAGTGTGCATACCAATTGTGCATCAAGAACCACATCGTAGACATCAAGTGGAAGGATGAATAAATCACATTTTAAGGTGTAATCAACCACTAAAACATACACATTTCCACATTTCCAATTTGGTAGTGTATTAAGAACAAATTTCCATTATTCCAAGTATTTTTGGTAGGAGATCCTCCACTGTGTACGATCCATTTTCATTAGATGTGTGGGAACCTTTTCAAGTTTTTGATTCCTCAATTTTCAAGGACATAGCAAGACCCTTGATAGATTTTGCAAGGGATGCAACCGTTGTAGCCAATCCACAGATTGATCGGAAGGAAACTCCTGATGCTCACATTTTTAAGGCCGACCTTCCTAGTATTTATTAGTTCTTGATTTTCAACAACGATTGTTGGTTTCTATTGTAGGGATTTTCCATTTGTTTGGAAAGAGATGAAAATGGAATATGTGTACTTTCTTTTAGAGTTGAAGAAAGAGGAGGTGAAAATAGAAGAAGATGATTGAATTATTTAGATAAGTGGAGAACACAACAAAGAAGAGGAATAGAAAAACGAGAAATATCATTGTATTGGATGCATGTGAGCCAGATTCTTGAGGCATTTTAGGCTACCTGAGAATGCAAAGGTGGATAGGTGAATGCTGGCATGGAAAATAGAGTGCTTACTGTGATAGTGCCTAAGCAGCCTCAACCTCAGCCTGAAGTCAAATCGATTGAAATCTATGGCTAAATAGAGAAAGAGGTCTTAAATTGTCATCGAGTTCTACATCAGCTTGAAATAACCAGACTAAGGTGTGGATTCATTCCATAGAGCTTGGAGTGTATGCACATCGTCCAATACAACAATTATTTGAACATTATTAGGGAATTTCTTTTCATTTTATTGTGCAAAAATAAGAAGGTACTAAATTTAGCGGCTTTCTCCTTCCTATGTCACCTCGGCCTAATACTGTGGCTAAAATTCTTTCTTCCGAATGAAGAAAACAAATAAAAATATAAAATATATCAAGAATGACATTTGTTTTTGAAAGACACTAAAATTTTTTGGGCGCTTTTTGCTACGAATTCAGTCTAACATGTTGTTGCTAGGATTTGAACTGGGGTGGATAGAGTGAAAATTAAAGAAGTGGAGGGAGAGAAATCCAAAGGAGGCACAAGCAGGCCTGGAATTTGACGGTCACCCATGCCTGTCATATAAAAATTTTATGACGGTTTTATCATTTAACTGCCTTTCAATTGATGTTTTAAAAAAAGGTCAAAAAATGTTTTAGTAAATTTTTTATATATTAAAAAATGCAAGTTAAAAAAAAAGGAGCAGCAATCAACAACAAATATCCACTGGAATTAAATGCTATTAAGCTTAAAGAAAGGTGAAACAAATTAAGGTAATGAAATTCCCACTATTTTGCCCATCTATTTTGTCCATCTACACAATGGTAGTTATTTGAACTGGGCTTCTTATTGTCATTTTTCTTAACCTGCTATGTGTATTGCCCATGCTATGCTCTTGCCATGTGTCTTGTGGCTAAATAGAGAAAGAGGTCTTAAATTGTCATCGAGTTCTACATCAACTTCAAATGATCGGACTAAGGTGTGGATTTGTTCCATAGAGCTTGGAGTGCATGCACACCGTCTAATACAACAATTATTTGAACATTATTAGGGAATTTCTTTTCATTTTATTGCAAAAAATAAGAAGACACTAAATTTAGCGGCTTTCTCCTTTCTATGTCACCCCAACCTAATACTATGGCTAAAATTCTTACTTCCGAACGAAGAAAACAAATAACAATATAAAATATATCAAGAATGACAATCATTTTTGAAAGACACTAAAATTTTTCAGGCGCTTTATGCTACAAATTTGGTCTAAATTGTTGCTGCTAGGATTCAAACTGGGGTGGACAGAGTGAAAATTAAAGAAGTGGAGGGAGAGAGATCCAAAGGAGACATAAGTAGGCCTGGAATTTGATGGTCACCCATGCCTATCATATAAAAATTTTATGATGGTTTTATCATTTAACTACATTTCAATTGACGTTTTAAAAAAAATTGTCAAAAAATGTTTTAGTAAATTTTTTATATATTAAAAAATACAAGTTAAAAAAAAAGGAGCAACAATCAACAACAAATACCCACTGGAATGAAATGCTATTAAGCTTAAAGAAAGATAGAACAAATTACGGTAATGAAATTCCCACTATTTTGCCCATCTACACAATGGTAGTTATTTGAACTAGGCTTCTTATTGTCATTTTTCTTATCTCGCCATGTGTATTGCTCTTGTTATGCTTTTGCCATGTGTCTTGTGCCATCATGTGTTTTCCCTGCTGTATGTAGTAGTTTCCCCCAGTCCCCTACCAATGTTGTACTTTATGCCCATTGATGTGCTTCTTTTTGTTCCCACCATGCTATGGTGGGCGGAGAGTTTTTGCTCCCTTCAAGTTGCAAACACCACGACCCATTCTCACCCCTTTAGAGTTAACCCACAATTCAAGTTATTACATGGCTCAATTATTTATGACCAATATATCAGAATAATATAAAATGAATGAATATTTTATAGAGTGAATATTTTACCACTCTTCTTAATCTCTCTAGCTGTAATTTGTAAAGTTATCCTTATTCCATATATAATAAATAATAATAAAAACTTTTGCTTTGTAGTTTTTGTCTAAATTAAGAATTAGAAATAAATTACAAATTACAAATAAATTATTCTATAGAGAAAGCAGATATTTTTTCTATTGATTTTTAAAATTTATTGAAGATAAACATTCTAATTGATATATTCAAGATAAAGTTGATAAACATTGTAAAAGAAAACATTATTTATATTTTTATAAAAAAATTGATATTTATTATAACTAGGAATATTATATTATATTTTCTTATAATAAAATTTTATGGTTTACTAATAAAGAGTCATATATAAGTTATATAAAAATTTTACCGTGCAATAAATTTTAAAGTAAAAGACGGTCTAAAACGGCAAAAAAGGTCAATAGCAGTAGACCCTCTCTCCCTTATTGGGGCAGAGACCTAAGGGAAAAAAAATTGCCTTTGAATCTCCACTCTACTTAAATATTATCCACTTCAATGGTCAAACATTCAATAGCAATTTTACACCTCATTCATTGGTTCAAATTAACCTTTGAGTGTTGAAGTGGATGATATTCTCGACTTAAATGTCATCCACTTCTATGGTCAAACAGTCAATAGCAATTTTACACCTCATTCACAACCAAAAAAGTGGTAAACATTTGTGTTTTTATTGGCCAAAATTGATCTTTGACTGTTGAAGTCGATGATATTTAAGAACAACCGGATAATAATATTGAGCAGACCCGACCCCATTGACCTAGCACTGATTGATCCTGAATCGGTAAAGCCCTACGCAACGGCTAGTGGTAGGCTTTGAATCCTATGGTTCAGGTTTTGAAATTTACGCATTGGAAAATTTATCGGCAATTTGTTTTACGACGGAGTGGAGAAACCTGGCGACAGGAAAAGAAAAACGACAGGGTTTTTCCGGCGGAAGCAGGCAGGAGAGCCGGATGACAATTTTCGGTGAGCGAACATATAAGCCTATCGGCTAATTATGCACACTAAAAGGGTAGAAGCACTATGCTGATTGAAGCTTGTGGTACAGAATCTGAAAGGACAAATATATCATAGGACTTGAACTATTGTCCATCATTCAGATGTCTGCAACATTCACTGCATATTCTGCGTTATGCACACTATTGAAGATGGATGTATCAATTCCAAGCATGAGGCTCTAAATTATGAAATATAGTAGAAGTTACCTCTTCAATTTGAAATGTATACGACTGTGAGAAGAGAAATCCAGAACAGAATTGTGGAACAGAATAGACCGTGGCGGTGGAATAGAGCTAATTGGCAAAGATTAAGCCACGTAATTTGGGTTACAGTTCAATTCTTACAAGACCAGAAAAGAGCCTCTCTTTAGATCTGTTGACAAATTCACTGAAAACTATTGCCCAGCAGGGATGCTATATGGAAATATTATGGGAATATAGTGATATTCGGGGAACCTAATGGAGTCCTAATCTTGTGAGTACAGTTTTGTTTCATGGCATGGTGTTGGGGTCTTTTGCTGGTGTACGGAGGTTTGAACTGCAACATGGATGCTATTTTGGCTATTAGATTCAATCTATTTAAACTAAATCTTGAACTTGAGTGTACTTGAAAATCAAAAAGTACTATCTGATATTCATCTCAAGACCATAAATGCATCTTACAAAGCATGTATATCAGGATAGAGTCATAGACTGATAACAGGAGCCAGACTGAATTGCAAGCTTGGTTGGTTTAGAATATTTCTATTTTCAGCCAAGAGTTTTAAATTTTAATAAATACAAACAGCTTTAAATATTAGACAATATATGATTTTTTGGTCTCATTCTGAGTGAGAAAATCTATTTCAAATGAAGAACTCTGACAGAGAAGATACCGGCATTTTCCACAATGTAAGCTGTAATGATTAAAAAAAAAGAAGTGATAATACACGTTCTTGAAAAAAGTAATGTTGTCTTACTTAATTGTCATCCAACAAGTAAGTTGGTGTATTAGCGGGTCTGCTGGACTTACTGTTTCTTAAAAGATATTCTGAATACCTGCAAATGCAGATGTCTGTAATGGGAGAAGCTTACATCCAGTAATTGTCTACTTTGTTTCTCTATTGTCAGTTTTTGCTCATCCTTCTTTCATCTTCCAGTTTACATTTTTTTCAATCTCATTACAAAAGCATATTTGCTCTTGATGGACGATACACCTATATGTCTAATCATCATATACCATCTGTTTTTTTTGCAAGGTAGTCAGTATAAATGAAGTTGAGGCGTTGTACGATCTATTTACGAAATTGAGTAGCTCTGTAATTGACGATGGCTTATTACACAAGGTGCATTTTTTGTTGAATACATGTTCTTTTATATGATTGCATGTTCATTCGGATCGCATCTGCAATGGTCCATTTTAAAATAGAAGGTACTCAGTTTGGACTACTGCATCTGCATGATAAGCATGACAGTGGTCTGAATTATCTACACTTTTATACAGGGTTTAGTATTCTGTAGATATAGAAAGAGGTGATTACATCGAATATCTTTGAATGAGTATTTTCTTTTAGCTTAATACACTTTTAGACAGGGCTTAAAGAGGTGATTACATCGAATATCTTTGAATGAATGAATATTTTTTTCTTCAGGAAGCCTTCCGGCTAGCATTGTTCAGGTGCACCACAAAAGAGAACCTGATCGCAGACAGAGTAAGTGCGTAAGTGTTTTTTTTTTTCTTTCCAAACAATTTGTTTTGTTAAGAAGTGATTATAAACAAGGGAGAAAGTAATAAGGAATTTATACAAATGCCTGCAAACAACCAGAAACTATCAATAGAATAAATCCTTAAATGCCCTAGAAATATCGCCGATGGAATGCGGCTATTTTTAAATATCATCTGCAAAGGTAAATTTTGACCAATAAAAAAAGGCAAAAGGCAAATATTTACCACTTTTTGTTGTGAATGAGGTGTGAAATATTGGTTCTCCGTCTTGCTCCTTGGATCCTGTTTTGGATGGTCAGGGCATCCTTCTAAAAGTTCCTGGTTTTGTAGCTGAAAGGTCCTCCACAAAACTGGAAAATGTTCTTACTGGGAAGTTTCTAGGATCTAGGCCAACATTAGAAAAGATGGGGTTGTCACATCCCTGGTTGCAGGCAGAGTATAAATATAAAATATTTAAATTATAGCGTAAATATAAATAAATTTGACCTATCATCCTAACCCACCGAGGATATGATGTTAAATAAAATAAATTAAAAGATCTTTCACAATTATTCACATTTTAAAAAGGGGGCGAGTGGGGTTGAAGAGGGAAACAAATAGTAGGACGGAAGGGACAAATTTATGGCGCTTGTATGGCCGCCATGGCACAGAGAGGGGTCGCTTGCACGCCTTCAAAGGAGGAATGGCGTCCATCTGTTACGGCGCTGCTGAAAGTGATAGTGGCAGGCGCAGGGTATGGACATCCAGCATAAAGGATAGAAGGATTTCATGACATTGGGAGGGGCGATTTTTCAACGAAGCCGAAGGAGGATTTCGTGACCCATTTTGAGAGGAGCAGAAAAGGAGCAGTAAGGAAGATGCAGGAGATGGAAGGGCGTGACGACTGCTGCAACAACCCCATCAGCAAGAGAATCTCCACCGTCAGGTAACTCTCGCTGCTGTGAGTGGTATTTGAGCTGTTATACATTGTTATTATTGGATGAAACACATTTAAAACTGTTTGACCAGCATAGTAATTGCCATTCCAAGCTGGTTGTGGGACGTGTAGGTAAAGGTTTAACAAAAAAAAGTTGCAGATAGGAAAAGTATTAAGTGACAGTTCAACTAATAAAGGAACAACCCCTATCTCTCTCTTCCTACGCACTCATGAGGTGAAAATTGTGGAAGCCTAGACTCGGCACGTGAGGTGTTTGACAAAATGCCTCAAAGAAATGTGGCCTCTTGGAATGCCATGGCGGCAGGGTAAGTTACAAAAGGGGTTTGTTAAAAGGGCCTTAGAAACATTTAAGCATATGGAATTAGCATCCTCCCTGCTGTGCTCAAATTGTAGTTTTGGAAGAGGGTTTGTACATCCATCATAGCATAATAGAAAATTGAATTTCTGTGACATGTTGTAGTTGCAAACGCCATTCCTAGTGCCACAGCCTTCTCTAGACTTATGTGCAGCATTCAAAAAAAAGAATTTATTCACAAACTCTCTCCTGAATGATTTCAACTTGTGATTTATTCTCCTTATAGCTTATATTGTGTGAATAAGATTTGAAATTCCTTGCAGTTTTCTAATTCCTCATGTTAGGGAGAAAGCGTAGCTTGTACTAATTCTTTAACATAGGAAGATTTTTCTCCATTGACCTTCATATGCAAGGAGAAGGATTATGTGCATGGATGGAAGACATTTATCTCCTTAAATACCTATACTAGGCTGTATATTACCATTTACGTTGATAGAATCCCTATACCATGCTGTATATCGACATGCATGTTGTTAGAGTCCATATACCAGGTAGTATATTATTATTAATGTTGATAAAATTCATATACCTAGCTGTATATTGCTACTAATGTTGATAAAATTCATATACCCAGGTTTATACTATTATTAATGTTGATAAAAATCCATTTACACTGCTGTTGGTTGCTATTAATGTTATAGGTGGTATGAGCCACTTGAAGGCATTGGTAACTAGAGTACAATGTGTACATGTGACAACTTAAATTGATGGCCTCATATTGGGCCTCATATGATGGCATAAACCGTCCATTACATTTTGGTTCTATTAGTGACTTGGATTAATATACTTTATGGCTAAAACTAAAATGATTTGAATGGGACAACATTGTCACTGATTTTGTAGTAGTGGTATTGTTGATAAATGTCCCTTAGATTGTGTTGAATAGGGTTATTATTGTTTGGTATAATGTGGTATTTGTGATACCAAGGTATGCTAGACAATGATGCTCGGTTTAAGCTACCCCATACCAGGTTGGACTAACTTTTGCTAGTGGCATGGAGGTGATAGATGTCAGGTTCCATCAACTCAAAGGTTCACCGAGCTGTGGAAATCTTATTAATAGCCATGTGTGTTGTATGTTGTTACACTTACACCTTAGTCGATGATGACAACAAGTAGTATGGGATGCTTGTCTTGTCATCATAGCTTGCAGTGAACTGGGAAAAAGGATGGGACCCACAGTGTAGTATGGGATGCATCAACATTCCCCTTTCCAACTGAGATGTACTTAAAGGGTAAGTGTTAGTGAACTAGGTAATGGGAAGATGCATGCAGTAGGGTCGCATCCACTTGCTATTGCCAGCTAGTCATTATGCATGCATGTGAGTCAATCACAATGTGTACATGTGTTGTGTGCACGGGCTAGTTACATTGTGTATATGTGTTTTATGCATGAGCTTGTTACATGGTGTACATGTGTTATGTGCACGAGCTACTCTCACTGTATATGTGTTTTATACATTGAAAGATCCCTGATGGATCCCTTTGCTGAAATGAAGTATTGTTTTTGTGATTTTATTTGTTTTATGATTTCCCTTTGCTGAAATGAAGTATTGTTTTTGTGATTTTATTTGTTTTATGATTTTTATTAATTTTTTTGTTTTCTTTCAAACTAGAGAGGAGATGCAGAAGGGGTTTCAGTTTTCTTGAGATGTGTATTTGCCAAGATAGCAAATAGATATACATGCAGCTGCAATCTCAAATAAAAATGGACTAAAAATAAATATTAAATGATAGAAAGATACTAGCTAAGAATTTGAGGCACATACCCATCAGATCTGTATTTTTTTATTCAATGTAAAGCTTGGTTTGCAACCCTACTTGCATACAAAGATAGTATTGGCCTAGAAGAGGCTATGCATGCAACTGAAATGAAGGATCTGAAGAATAAGGCTGATTTGGTACTGCTGCAAGCTTAGATCTGCAATAGAATGCCCTGGAATCTGTCCAATGATGCACAAATGAAGACCCAGAGTAGGCCTCCCACAAGCATGAACTGGGTTGTCGTCCAATTCACCAAAATCCTTGAGAGTTTCCGTTCCCAAGAGACTGAATGCTGCCCCCCACTTCCTCAGAGTTCAGAGCTGCCATGAAACTTCAAAATAAGATGCAAAAGATAACTCCAAAAAGCACTTCCAATGTACTTTATTCCTTTCCCAAAGTGGGCATCCACTTTTAGGGTTGAGAAGGCATCAAAAGGGAATCATTAAATGATTCTTTTCTTTTATTAAAAGACTCCTAAGTTGGGCGCCCAAGTTGAGGGCCCAACTTCTCATGAAGGAAATGACCACCTTTTAACACAACATGTGTTAACAAGGAGGGGGTCACTTTATTAAAATCTTATTACAAAGTGATATTATTAATCACTTTAATTTATTTTTATTAAATATTAAAGCTACACTTTAATATTCAATAATTATCCCGAATCCATCACCTGGCCAATCTGAACTGAAAACTGATGTAGCCCGCACCACAGGTGATGTCGCCACATGGTAGGCTACTGACAGTGCCTCCCTATAATTTAGGGATACCTCCTAAAAAATAGGAACTGAGACTAAAACTCCCAAAATGCTCCTGGAGGTCCCCTGATGCCTCCTGGTCAACTCTCGGTCAAACCCTAAAAAATAGGAACCCTTCCTAAAAAATAGGAAACTGCCGCAAACTGTCTGGAAAGGCCTGTAAAGCTCCTTGCCAAGCTCTACTGCCTCTGGATAGGTCCCCTAACCACTCTGCTGACCTACGGGAACCCAGATGATAGGCCAACTTTCAAGTCTCTGCTAGACAGAGCTAAAGAGGGGACATGACAGTCCTCCCCTCTCGAAGATGCTTGCCCACAAGCAACTGTAAACCCGGATGCTGTAAAATGGACTCTCCCTCCCAGGTGGCGTCCTCTATAGGAAGACCTCTCCAACGAATCAAGTACTCCCGAATCACCCTACTTCTCAACCGTCGTTCCCTCTCCTCCAAGATCTCATCAGGAACCAAAGTCAGCTTACCTTCCTCATCCAAGGGAGGTAGATCGGGAGATGCTACAATATGTTGCCCCAGTGCCTTTTTCAGGCAAGATACGTGAAACACATTATGAATCCGGCTGTCAGGGGGTAACTCAATCTCATAAGCAACCTCTCCCACATGCCTGAGAATCCGATATGGTCCGTAGAAGCGAGGCTTGAGCTTCTCAGCTCCACCCCTTTTAAGGGTGCTCTGTCGGTAAGGCTGCAACCGCAGGAAAACCATGTCATCCACCTCAAATACTCTCTCAGTCCTATGTCGATCAGCGTAGACCTTCTGCTGATTCTGTGCCTGCTGAAGATTCTCCCTGAGAGATCTCATGATGTTCGGGTTCTCCTGTAACCAATCCTATGCCAAGGGAACTCTGCTGTCACTTACAGCCAAATCAATAAAAGATAATGCCTCGTAACCATAGAGGGCTCTGAAAGGTGTCATAGCAATAGACATATGGTATGTAGTATTATAACAATACTCTCCTAGATATAGCCAACGCACCCATGCCTTCTGCTGTCCTGACACATAGCTGCGCAAATACCCCTCAACCCACTTATTAACAATCTCGGTCTGCCCATCTGTCTGTGGGTGGTAGCTGGTACTAGGTGTCAACTCCGTACCTGTGAGCCTGAAAAGTTCTTGCCAGAAAGAACTCGTGAACCTACTATCCCTATCACTCACTATGGTCTTGGGGAGACCGTGGAGCCTGAATATCTCCCTGAAAAATAACTCCGCCACGTGAGATGCTGTGAAATCAGCTGCAATAGGGAAGAAGTGGGCGTATTTAGTCAACCTGTCTACTACAACATAGATACAGTCTTTCCCTTGCACCCGAGGAAGACCTGTAATGAAATCCATGGAGATTCTTGACCACTTCTGTTCCGGTATAGGTAAGGGCTGCAATAAACCAGCAGGAAAAGTATGCTCAGACTTATTCTGCTGGCACGTCAAACACTCACGAACATGACATAAGATATCAGCTTTGAGACCCTTCCAAGAGAATCTCTCCCAAACTGCCTTGTAGGTCTTACCATAACCTGGGTGCCCTGCTGTCGGAGTATCATGGTAAGCATGCATAATTTGTTCCTTCAACTGAGAACCAGGAACCAGATACACCCTTCCCTTGTAGTAGATGACTTCATCTACCACAGTGTACCTGTCATCCAACACCAATCCATCCATGACCTCACAAGCATGCTGATTTTTGGAGTACTTAACTAAAAGTTGAGCCTTCCAATCTGCTGAAATCTCACTCAATGAACATAGGGCAGCAAGTGATGGTTTTCTAGAAAGTGCATCAGCCACAATGTTATTCTTCCCCTTTATAAATTCGATGTCAAAATCATAAGCCTGAATCTTGCTCACCCATTTTTGCTGACGATCATTGAGCTCTGTCTGATCAAGGAAATATTTCAAACTGTTGTGGTCTGTTCTTACCACGAATTTGCTGCCAACAAGATACTGTCTAAACTTGGCTAATGCATGCATAATAGCCAACATTTCCTTATCATACGTAGAATACAACCTCTCATTATCCCGCAGCTTCCGACTCTCAAAAGCAATGGGGTGTCGGTTCTGCATCAAAACCGCTCCTATGCCCAAACCGGAAGCATCACACTCAAGTACAAAAGGCTGCGAGAAGTCGGGAAGTGCTAAAACTGGGCAAGTACTCATAACCTCCTTGAGCCTGTCAAAGACTCCTTGTGCCTGTTATGTCCATCTGAAAGCCCCTTTCTTTGTGAGGTCTGTCAAGGGAGCTGCCAACTGAGAGAAACCCCTCACAAATCGCCTGTAATAAGCACATAGACCAAGGAACCCCTGTAACTCAGTAATGTTCCGAGGGTGGGGCCAATCTCTAATTGCCTGAATTTTCTCCTCGTGCACCTTCACCCCATCAGCACTGATCACATGACCCAGATATAGGACCTCTCTAAGTCCAAACTCACATTTGGACAACTTAGCAAATAGAGACTGACTCTCCATGATGCTAAGTACCTCCTCAACATGTCTGAGATGGTCCTCCCAAGTACGACTGTAGATCAGAATATCGTCAAAGAACACTAGAACTGATTTCCTCAACTGCTTGTTGAAGCGATGGTTCATACATGACTGGAAGGTGGCTGGGGCATTGGTAAGGCCAAAAGGCATCACCAGGAACTCATAATGCCCATAGTGACAACGGAAGGCGGTCTTGTGTACATCCTCTGCTCGTACACGAATATGATGATAGCCTGAACGAAGATCAATCTTAGAGAAGTAGATGGCTCCATGAAGCTCGTCCAACAACTCATCAATGTGCGGAATAGGGTATCTGTTCTTGATTGTCTTCTTATTCAAGGCCCTATAATCTATACACATCCGTAGAGTCCCATCCTTCTTAACCAGTACTACAGAAGAAGCAAAGGGGCTAGAACTGGGGCGAATGAAACCCATATCTAACAGCTCATGAATAGTCTTCTCAATCTCATCCTTGTATGCTCTAGGATGACGATATGGGGTGGTGATCACTGGCTTAGCTCCATCCTCCATCTCTATCCCATGCTCAAACCCTCTATCCAGGGGTACACCAGGAGGTATGTCACCAAATACTCGACCATGCCGATCCATCACTGTCTGTATGTCAACATGAAATGCTCTACCATCCTGAGGAGTAGGTGTCTTGGATTTCACAAAACAACGTGTGGCTCAGATCACATCATGTCTAATAATAGACTCCATCCTGCGAGAAGATACCTCCTTGGGCCCACCGTTAGAGGCTGCCCTCAAGATCACCTTCTTTCCACCAGATAGGAACTCTAACTGCATGCGGTGGTGATCAATAATATTTCTCCCAATACCCTGTAACCACTGCATACCCAAAATCACATCATAATCCTCTAAGGGTAGGATATAAAAGTCATCCGTCAAGGTAAAATCCCCCATCTGAATGCTGAGCTGTGAGATCCTCTTAGTACAACCCAACACTGCACCATCTGCAACCTTAACTCCAAAACCCTCGAACACCTCGGATTGTAATCCACGCCTCTCAACCAATTTCTGATCAATAAAATTGTGCGTGGCTCCTGTGTCAACCAAACTCATGACTCGCTATCCCTGTAATGTACCTTTCAACCGAAAGGCATGGAAGCTGGGATAACTGGATAGTGTAGCCATAGTCACTTTGGCTGCCGCCGATGAATCAGGGATATCTATCTCTAGCTGGGGTTGCTCCTGAATAACCTCCTCAAGGCTGTCCTCAATGTCGGTGTCTGGTATCTCTTCATCCCCAAGCTCGGATGTGACCTCAATCAAGTGAACCCTGCCCTTACCCATACAGCGGTGTCCAAGCTCCCAAGGCTCCTTGCAGGAAAAGCATAATTTCTTCCTCAAATCATTCCGTGACTCCTGATCCATCCTAGGAGGTCTAGCTGACTGTCCATCTCTAAACTGTGAAGTATTGGCCTTCTGAATAGGCCGTGATTCCCTGAAAGGCCTCTTGTCTGACTGATAAGTGGGAGTGGTGTCCAATCTCAAGGTCACATCAATGGCATCCTTAAGAGTGGCCGGCTGGAAGGCACGTACCAATCCCTTAAGCCTATCCTGTAACCCCTCAATGAATAACATCACGCTACGTCTCTGGGGCATATCAGGTACCATAACTACAATACACTAGAACTCATTAACATAAGCTTCTGCCTGTCCAGTTTGTCTAAGATGTGCCAACTCCCTATAGTAGAGTTCTGTGTCCTTACGGTCAAACCGGGTAATGAGTCGTTCAGTGAACTCTGCATAGGAATGAATCAAGGCATGATCCTGGGTGACCAATCCATGATGCCACCAATCGTAGGCAACCCCATCTAAATGTAAGACAACAAACTGGATAGCCTCACGCTCAGGCATGGGTCTCAAGGATAAATATATGTCCAGCTTGTGCACCCAAGCACGTGCACTCGTACTACCCGTACCATCATATGTAGCCAACGTGATCTTCCCAGTAGCTCTACTGAGGTCATAGTTCTGTTGTTGTGGTCTAGTGCCTCGGTCTCCTCTGAACCTAGCAGAATCTCTGCGCTGTGCACAATACTATGGAAAAGGAAAGACATCTTGGACCTCAGGGGGTAAGGCTCTCCACTTAGCTGTAGCTGCCATGACTGAATCCTGAAATTCCACCTCTGGTGGCTCTACCTGTGCTGGCCGTTCACCTAGTGCAAACTGAGGAAGTAAGGGTCTATCCCTGGCCTGTCCACGCCTAGGGGAATGATGGGAGCTCCTAGCTGATGCGTGTGACCTGTGACTACGTTGACTCCCCGCCACAGATACTGATCTGCTCCGTCTGCCTCTATCTAACTCCAATCGGTCCAAGGCATCCTGTATCCTGTCAAGGGTCTGAGCAATCCTAGGCTGAGTGTTGATGAGGGTTCTCATCATCTCTCTCTCTTCCTCATCCTGATTTCTCCTGGCATTTCTCTGTTCTTCAGCCATAACCGGTTCCTTTGCCATACCAATCCCAAGCTCGTTTTGGGCTGTCCTGCGTGTGTAATACCTGTCTGTATGCATAGAAAACAACTATCTAAACCCCACAGGCTAGCAGGTCAAAGGCTCTGATACCACTGAAAGATCCCTGATGGATCCCTTTGCTGAAATGAAGTATTGTTTTTGTGATTTTATTTGTTTTATGATTTTTATTAATTTTTTTGTTTTCTTTCAGATTAGAGAGGAGATGCAGAAGGGGTTTCAGTTTTCTTGAGATGTGTATTTGCCAAGATAGCAAATAGATATACATGCAGCTGCAATCTCAAATAAAAATGGACTAAAAATAAATATTAAATGATAGAAAGATACTAGCTAAGAATTTGAGGCACATACCCATCAGATCTGTATTTTTTATTCAATGTAAAGCCTGGTTTGCAACCCTACTTGCATACAAAGATAGTATTGGCCTAGAAGAGGCTATGCATGCAACTGAAAATGAAGGATCTGAAGAATAAGGCTGATTTGGTACTGCTGCAAGCTTAGATCTGCAATAGAATGCCCTGGAATCTGTTCAATGATGCACAAATGAAGACCCAGAGTAGGCCTCCCACAAGCATGAACTGGGTTGTCGTCCAATTCACCAAAATCCTTGAGAGTTTCCGTTCCCAAGAGACTGAATGCTGCTGCCCCCTTCCTTAGAGTTCAGAGCTGCCATGAAACTTCAAAATAAGATGCAAAAGATAACTTCAAAAAGCACTTCCAATGTACTTTATTCCTTTCCCAAAGTGGGCGTCCACTTTTAGGGTTGAGAAGGCATCAAAAGGGAATCATTAAATGATTCTTTTCTTTTATTAAAAGACTCCTAAGTTGGGCGCCCAAGTTGAGGGCCCAACTTCTCATGAAGGAAATGACCACCTTTTAACACAACATGTGTTAACAAGGAGGGGGTCACTTTATTAAAATCTTATTACAAAGTGATATTATTAATCACTTTAATTTATTTTTATTAAATATTAAAGCTACACTTTAATATTCAATAATTATCCCGAATCCATCACCTTGCCAATCAGAACTGAAAACTGATGTAGCCTGCACCATAGGTGATGTCGCCACATGGCAGGCTACTGACAGTGCCTCCCTATAATTTAGGGATACCTCCTAAAAAATAGGAACTGAGACCAAAACTCCCAAAATGCTCTTGGAGGTCCCCTGATGCCTCCTGGTCAACTCTCGGTCAAACCCTAAAAAATAGGAACCCTTCCTAAAAAATAGGAAACTGCCGCAAACTGTCTGGAAAGGCCTATAAAGCTCCCTGCCAAGCTCTACTGCCTCTGGATAGGTCCCCTAACCACTCTGCTGACCTACGGGAACCCAGATGATAGGCCAACTCTCAAGTCTCTGCTAGACAGAGCTAAAGAGGGGACATGACATACATGAGCCAATCACATGGTGTACGTGTTGTGTGCATGAGCTAGTCATATTGTGTATATGTTTTGTATGCATGAGCTAGTCCCATTGTGCACGTGTTGTGGGCATGAGCTTGTCACACTATGTATGTGTGTTGTATGCATGAGCTAGTTACTATGTGTAGTTGTGATGTATGTATGAGTTGGTCACTATGTAGTTTTGTACGTGTTCGTACACTGATGTTGTCACTGAACTAACATTTGACTAGAATGCATTTGCTATCATACTATTGTATATGGGTTGAATTGGAAGCATAAGCCTAATTAATGGTTGTGATTTAAAAGAGAGGTTGGAGATCTCATCCCAGATGTGGGGAAAGTCTCTCTATTATTGGTGTACCAACTACGGAGCCTTTGATTCTCAGAAAGAGATACGTAGGCAGGGCCATTATGAATGAACCCTTGAGTTGTGGGTTTGGGTCTAGGGATGGCCCTGATATTGAGAGCTTATCATATTTAGTGCAAGTATGTATGATTGTGGCATAGAGTTGCTATCTTGGCTATGGTTGGTAAATTTAGGAAGCTAGCACTTCTAAATTGAATAGAAGTTGCTTGGTCGATTAAGTTAGCACTTGAGGTGTAAGGAATGATCGAAAAAAAAGGTAGTAGTCAGGGGTGGTTATTTTAGGGCTTAGTGAAAATGGAAACTATTTGGCCAAGTTGAGATCTCTACTTTGACTAAAGATTTCTTGTTTTCATTTTAAATCATGAGGACTATGTCAGAACCCTCTTCGGTGGTCCATGGTTTGGGCTCTTCCTTAGGAAACAAAAACTGAGCTTTGATCTCAAGGAGTACCAACAAGGTCTTTGTTTGGGTTAGGTTTCCGATTCTACCATTGGTGTACTGGGAGGATGAAGTGATGATTGGAATTGCTAAATCTTTTGGCTAGCACATAGCTTTTGATGAGGTCACCAAATCTAGCAAAATGTTTGATTTATGCTAGATGTTGCGTGAATGCTAATGTGGATAAAGGATCTTCATTCTTATGTTATTGTATCCTCTAAATATGTTGATTGGGTACAACAAATTGAGTACGAAGACTCCTCTATTGTTTGCATGATGTGTCATAAACTAGGCCACTTTGACATAAATTGCCCAATCAATTGGACACATGATAAAATATGGAGAAAGAAGGAAAATAATGAGATAAGATCCCCATAGGAAAAGGAAGGGATGGTTGCCTTGGAACGGATGAGGAATAGAAGCCTTGTTTTGGAAACTAGAGAATTGGGCTGTGGTTTATAGGAGGCTAGTACTACTACTTTGTTAGAGGTCAATTCTCATACTAGGGAGGTTTTCCCTTCATTTGATTCTAAGAGCCAAGGTAGGGAGGTTCAAGAGTTGACAACTCCTGGATCGTCTAGCAGAAAGGGGTTAGACGCTACTGATTTCATCCTCATTAGGAAGGTTCATCCTTCATTCATCTCACCATCAATAGGTAATATCAAAAGAAATTAGGAGGTGTCATTTCCTAGAGCTGGTAGGTAAATAAGGGAATCTCATAAGAACAAAGAGCTAGAAGAACTTGAATTTGCCCCTTGTTCTTTGCTCCAATTTTAGGAATGTAGGTTGTCTCCGAAACATGTTAGAGATTATTCCTGCATGGAAGACTACTAGAAATTCCAAAAAGTCTATTGTTTTAGGGGCATAAGTTAGAATGGGGAGATCGAAAAGGAAGGTAATCAAGCTAAAGGAGACTATGAATGATGTTGCTAAGGGCAGCTAGGGCACTCTAGAGCATTATGACTTCAAGTTGCCAGTCTAGCCCTGCATTTGAAAGTTTCATTCGGACTTTTTCACAGGTTTAAGTAATAACCGAAGGGGTCGTTTTGTCATGTCCCCAATTTTGGAGTAACTTAAAATTGTTTTAATTGTAAATTAATTTTGTAAAGTATTTTTATTTACTTTATAAAATTAATATTTTATTTAAGTTACTTAGGTCAATAGTACTACACTTTATTAAAAAGTGTTATGAACAAGCATTTAATAAAGTTCATGTAAAAGCATTTAAAATGCTTGGGTATGATGTGTACATGTAGACTCTCATTTAATAAAATTAGGCTGGGCCTAATTAATGTAATGGCTTTATAAGCAAGCCTGAGAGTCATTTGAAGTCATGTCTGGATTGTATGTTTGGTTTTGTGTTTTGTCTTTTGACAAACTGTATTCAGCTGATTGACAAGGTGATGTTCCCTTGCATTTGCTGTACCGAGGAGATGATCCCTTGGTAAAATTCTGGTTTGGTGATGTTCCCTTACCAGCATTGAGGTGAAGTTGCTTCAGATTTCACAATTGAGCTTCAAAGATTTCTTAGTTAGGGTTTCAAAGTGTATTTGGTTTGATTGTTGGGTTTTCGCCATTTGGTCGGAGACCATTTTTGTAAGCGTCATTGAAGAATCTCTGTTAGAAGACATTGCTGAGTAAACCAGAGATTTTTGATATTATTCTTGCAGGGTTTTAATTGCAATTTCAGTGATTTATAAGCAAGAATAATTTTGCAATATTTGTTGATTTATAGATATATGTAATTATCTTGGTATTTTCGGTGAAGATTTGATTGAAGGCTTTGCAGATTTCATTGGAGATTGTAATAAAAACTGAGGAGAGTTCGTGGGTCCTAGAATATACTGCGCAACCTTGTTTGGAAATGTGATGAATATGTTTGAATGTTAAATGGAAGCACGCCGCCTATCATCTCAACCGCAGCTGAAGACTTAGAGATAGCGCTCATCAAAAGGTCCGTGGATCCCATAAATTATATCAAGCCTACTATGATTTTGGATTGCAGCTCTCAAAAGATATCGTGGCATCAGGAATTAATAAAATATGTTTTGAGCTGAAGACTTCTACCTTTGCTAAAAGCTTACGTGGGAGTTTTTAGAAGAGGTTTAGAACTTTATGAAGTCTTTTTCATTCATTGATAAATTTAATATTGGTAATGCTGTATAAATAGGGAACCAGATCTGACAAACAAACTCAGTCAGCTATATAAGGAAAAATAAACATTTTATGAAGAGTAATTCATATATCATATTGGAGCAGATTTGTTGTTTCTGAGTTTACATGTATTGTTGGCTTTAAAGGAGACAAGTCTGACATATATGGGTGTGGGACCCCCATTCCACTCAGCTGGGCAGAAAAAGGACTTCGTGAGTTTTGAAGGAAAGGTAAGTCAGTTTGTAGACTCTGTGTATGAAGGAAATTGATGACTTGGCATGTGCATGGGCCCCACTAACCACTAAGCAATGTAAAGGAATTTTATAAGGTATTTTATATGTCATAAACAGTTTTAAAAGAACCTGTGGAATTCCTATATGCAATACGCAGCTACAGGTGTTATTAATATCTGTGATTGCCTTTGAAGAATAACGGGAGAGAAGACAAACTGCAGTCTTTGGCATCATAAATTATCATTTGAAGGTTTCATTGATATCATCTATCATATCTTGAGGACAGGTTTGAGTTACGAAGGTCTATATTTAGACAGCAATCAGCATTTTTGACAGCTATAGCAGACTTCTACCATCATTGAAAATCAGTGATAACACAGTGGAACTGAATTGGTATAAATCTGGGCAGCAACCTCATCTGGAAAGTATTTATTAGTGGCTAGCAATCAGACTGAGAGGTATTGGGCATCAGTATTGTTTGTCACTGAAGTCCTTCACCATAGCAGATTAGAGCACTGAAATTGGTATGTATTCATCATGTCTTCTGAGTTGTGACAACATTTTATTATTTGTAATTGGCTATGATAAAGCCATATATCCATTTGTAAGTCTGATTTGGAACAGTGATATCTCAGTAATTCCATAATCATTGTTAGTATTGTAATCAGCAAGGCATATTGTGATTGTTAAGCTGCCACTACCTATTGTTCATTGTCAATTTGCATTTTGTAATTCATGTTCCATGATTGGTAAAAGTGGAAACAAAAGAAATTGATTTTCAGACCTAGGGATTTCATTGAAACAATTGCAAGATTCAGAATCTTAGCATATATCCAAGAAGGGATATTACACGTTTCAATGGTCACATCCTTTCATAACATCATTACAATTAATCTTTAATTATAACTTCCCATGAATTCTCTTCAATATAATTTCTTTTATTTATTCTTTAACTTTTTAAGTAACTTTTCATATTTGATTTATTTACATCTTTCATAGGGAAAAAGTCCCGTAACAATTCTCCCCTTGTAATTTAGTTGCTGGCCTCAGTAGCATGAGGAGCTTCTGTACTAGAAAACACATGAAACGACTTTAGTTAAACAAATGTGGATATTGAACTTTAATAAAATCAGCTTTTTCCCAAATAGCACTATCAATACTACAATGACTCCATTTGATTTTAACTTCATTTATAATTCTATTCCTTAAAGTTCTAGATCTTTTTTCAATTACTAGCTCTAGTTCAATTTTAAATTCACAAGTAGACTCAATAGAAATACTTTTCCGATCAATAACATGATTAGCACTATACACATATTTCTTAAGTAAACTCACATGAAATACATTCTGAATTTGTAATTAACGTGGCAAAGCAAGTCTATTGGCGACATCGCCTATTTTTTCTAAAATTTCAAAAGGTCCATAAAAATGAGGAGCTATTTTAGAATATTTACCAAGTTTTAATGAGCTCCTTTTGGGTTTGACTCTAAGAAAAATTTGGTCACCAACATCAAAATGTCGGATAGATCTTTTGGAATCAGCCCAACTTTTATATCTATCCGAGGCAGCCTTCATGTTTTGTTTGGCTTTGTTAATAATGGCTTCCATTTCTAGCAGGTTTTCATTCTCATACCAAATCTTATGGATAGGGTCAGACCAAGAGATATGTGTATTACAATTTCGACCATACACGGCTTCAAAAGGTGACATCTTAATGGTTGAATGATATCCTTGATTGTATGCAAACTCAACTAAGTGTAAATAGTCTTCTCATGACTAGGCTTATCCATGGTATACATTTGTAACATATCTTCTAAGATTCTATTAATCCATTCTGTTTGGCCATCAGACTCAGTATGATATGTAGTACTAAAAACACAAATTGGTACCAAGTTCCGCAAAAAGAGATTTCCAAAAAGAAGTAAACCTAGGATCTCGGCCTAAAACAATGTTTTTTGGAAGACCATGTAATCTAATAATCTCTTTAACAAAAATGTGGGCAATATCGGAAGTAGAAGATTTTATTTTGATAGGTAGGAAATGTGCCATTTTGGTTAATCTATCTACCACCACGAAGATAGAATCATGACCTTTTCGTGTTCGAGATAGGCCAGTGATAAAGTCCATGCTAATTGACTCCCATTTCCAATTTGGGACAGATAAGAGTTGTAAGAGACCAGGTGGCTTACATTGTTCTGTTTTCACTTTTTGTCAAGTTAAACATTGTTGGACATAGGTACGAATTTCAGACTTCATTTGAGGCCAAAAGTAATTTCTCTTAACTGAGAGATAAGTTTTATGGAATCTAGGATGTCCTGCTATGGGTATACCATGAGAATCTTTTAAGATTTGTTGTTTAAAGTTAGGTAGATTAGGAATACATATTCTTCCTTTATAATAAAGGAGACCATTACTACCTAGCAAATAATGTTCAGGTCGATCATTTAAATGGACATTAGAGGATTGATTTTGGAAACCACTGTAAATTGGTTGGAAATAATCATCGATAGGTAACTTGGATTTGATATTTTTTTCAAATTGGCTTCTCTCTAGGGTTAAGGCATTAACACATAAACGTTTTCTACTTTATGCATCTGCCACTATGTTTTCCTTTCCTGAAACATAATGGATAGTGAAATCATATTCGGTTAAGAGTTCCATCCATCTTCTTTGTCTCATGTTAAGTTGAGGTTGAGTAAAAATATGTTGAAGACTACGATGGTCAGTTTTTAATATAAATTTGTTTCCTAACAAATAATGGCGCCAAACCTTTAAAGCATGGACAATGCCTAATAATTCAAGATCATGAATAGGGTAATTTCTTTCAGCAGGTAGCAACTTTCTTGATTCATAACATACTACTTGATTATCCTGCATTAGAACACCACCTATACCTGTACTGCATGCATTTGTAATCACAACAAAGGGTTTACTAAAATTTGGAATACAAAGAATAGGTGTAGATGTCAATAGAGTTTTCAATGTTTCAAAAGCCTTATCACATTCAAGGGTCCATTTTAAATTTGTTCTTTCTTAGTTAGATTGGTCAAACATGCAGCGATTTTGGAATAGTTTCTAACAAATCAACGATAAAAACTGGATAATCCTAAAAAACTTTTGATTTCATAAGTATCTTTTGGAATAGGCCGATCTCAAATTGCCTTAATTTTAGTAGGGTCGGGTGAAATACCCTTTTTGGAAACCACATGACCTAAATAAGATAATTCTGATTTAAAGGATTCACATTTGCTAAGTTTGCCATATAGTTTATGTTTTCATAAAGTTTCTAGTACCATCCTGAGATGATGTTCATGTTCTTCTTTGTTTTTTGAATATATTAAGATATCATCTAGAAAAATGATCACAAATACATCCAAAAATGGACGAAAAACATCATGCATCAAGGTCATAAAAGTTGCAAGTGCATTGCTTAAACTGAAAGGCATTACCACAAATTCATAATGGCCATATCGTGTTCAATAAGCAGTCTTGGCAAAGTCAGATTCCTTAATACGAATTTGATGGTATCTTCGTAAATCAATTTTGGAAAAGCACTTGGCACCATGTAACTGATCTAGAAGATCATCAATTCGAGGTAAGGGGTACTTATTTTTTATGGTTAATTTATTAAGTTGTCGGTAATCTATGCATAACCTCACAGTTCCATCTTTCTTTTTGACAAATAACACTGGCGCACCCCAAGGGAAGTCACTTGGCCTTATTTTTCCCTCAAGTAATTGTGTTAATTGAATTTTTATTTCTGTTAATTCATGAATAGACTGGTGATAGGGAACTTTGGAGATAGGTTTTGCCCCGGGAACTAAATCAATTGCATGTTCTACGGATCGTTTAGGGGGTAAACTATCTAATTCCTCATGGAAAACATCTTTGAATTCTCGCACCACAAGTTTAATATTAATGTCTAGTTTAAATTTATCACCTGTTTGGAATAGCGTAGCACAAAATATTTTGTGATTCTTTCTAACACTACGCTTGACTTGCATGGCTGAAATAGTTTTAATGTGGAGAGGTCTTTTTTCCCCTTGTAGAGTTTAAGATAACTTGCTTGTTTTCACAACCAAGGAAGGCATTATTTTTCTCTAACCAACTCATACCTAGAATAGCATCATATTTACCAAGGTTCAATACATGGAAATGAACATGTGTTATAAAGTTATCTAATTGAATTTCTAGGTTTTCAATAATTGCACCAGTTTGTTTGACTATTCTACCATCAGCGATTTCAACAAGTAAAGGTTCAATCAACTTAGATGCAATTTTTAGTTTAGAAACAACTTTAGGAGAGATAAAGTTATGGCTACTACCAGAATCAACAAGAAAAACAATAGGGTGGCCATTTATGGAACCTTTAATTTCAATTAAGGTTGGCAATGTACTGTACCTGTATCAATGGATGCATAAGTCTTCATGTTGGAAGGAGTAGAGGCATTGTCATTCTTTTTTTGATATTGTTATGGTTTGCGTGGCCAATCTTGTTTACGATGGTTCTTACCACATCCAACAAAATGGAGGCTTATGAGGACAATATCATTGAAGGTGATTCTCACCACAGGTCCAACATTGAAGTCCTGGTGGAGTAGGTTTGTCTCTGTTGGGGTTGATCATATTTGTAGATCGACAGTGAACAATATTTTGATTAGAATGATGTCTACCTTGTTTGAAATCCTTCCTGTATGATCCCTCATTATTTCTTTTGCGGTTTTCCCTACTTTGTTTTGAAATTTGATTGTGTTTCAAAATTTTTGGTAGTTTGTGCGGCTTCATCTATTGAAATTGGCTCACCACACCATACATGAGCTTGGTATTCACGTCTTAAACCATTAATAAATCGAACTACTCGATCATGTCCTTCAATGAATGGTACAAACCGATTAAGCCTTTCAAAGTTTTGTTTGTATTCATTTACTGTTTGAAGTTTCTGTTTTAACTCAAAGAATTCATTCCTGTTTTCTTGTAGAAAATAATCGAAAAGGTATTTTTGTTGAAATAATAGTTTAAATTGTGACCATTTTACTTTGTTGACCCATAATTTTAGGGATCTGATAGTATCTTGCCACCAATTCAAAGCGCTATGTTTTTATTGGTAGGTGGCGATTCGAGTTCTACCATAGCTACTAGTGTCTTGAAGATCGAAATATCTTTCTAAGTTGGTCAATCATTGTTTTTCTTCCTCTCCTGTACTAGGATTGCCACTGTATTCAGGTAACTTAATTTTGTGAGCAAAATTGTCTAATTCTCATTGTGTTTGTTTGCTTGTATTGTTTTCAGAGGATTCTGATTCGGAAGTATCAGAAGTACTATCATTAGGAGTTAAATTCTCATCAGATGATTCTAGTTGTTTCTTACTAGTACTTTTCGATTTGCTTTTATTTTTTCTTTTATCCTAATGCCTAGTTGGTTTTGAATTATTTTGCTTGCTTTCCGATAGTTCTACTTCTGTTTGTCCTTTCCGTTTTGAAGCTTCCTGTCTAGGTTGTTGTAGTTGAGCAGCTAGTTGGGCAATTTCATTCATTAAAGCTTGATTGGTGTTTTCTAATGCCTCGTAGGCTTTGTGGTTGCTTTCAGATGTCATTGTTATAGGTCAATCTATATACAATCAAAAGGGCTTAAATCAGAATGTAATCGATGTCAAGTTGTTTCTTATGGACTCCTATTAAGCAATGAAATTGTTTTGGTAAATTCTCACAAAAATAATTTATAACTCCCTTACAAATTTTGTTTTTAAGGGCTTGTTCAATACAGATTATTAGTTTTCTTTTGTTATTATGAGTTTAATGTACAAAATGACATGTGGTCTAGCGGTAAAGTTCTTGTTCCCGTGTGAGAGGTCCCGAGTTCGATTCTCGATGTGATGTTTTACTTCTCTTTACTCTTCTCCAAACAATTTGTGTATAATAAAGGTATTTAATTACTCCTCCTACCCTCAGGGAATTCGCAAGTAATTTTGTTTCACGTTGGTTATAGGTTGTACTAATGCTTGATAGTGTTTTTCACAACTGGTTTAGGGTTTTGCAGATTTAAGGATGTTTTCTCCAATGCAAGGGTCTAAACTAGTTGGGTTGGCCTTGAATCTGTCAGAATTGTAAATATGAATTACTTGTCACACATCATACATTACCATCTATAGTCTTGCATATACTCCATTAGGAAGACAACAACAACTCAAGTAAATTTCGAATTTTACAACTGCTCAGCTTGTAATCAGATATCTCAAATATTCCTTCGGTGTAGAGAAGACACTTTACTTTAATTCACCCGTAACCCAAAACAAATAGAAGCACTACAATGAAATCTTCCTCTCACATGTAAATTTTGAAGACAGAAAATGGACTCTACACAATTCAAATTGTTCAAACCTATAAATTAAGAGTTGTCCTTTATATGATGCCCTTATTTAAACATTTGGTGCCATCTTTATGTCTTGTTTGAAATGGATTTAGTCAATTTTTAAAGCTCTGACTGAGTAGTTTCACCACATTAACTGACTTCTCTACAGTGATCACCTATGTTGACTATTTTTTTTTTCTCCCTATATTATTACTCTGATTCGCAAGTCTATGATGGTTAAACAAACCAAACGTCCCAAACTTTGCTGGATACTCAGACGAGACAAAGGCTTATGCAAATGAATGGTAATCTTTGGCACAAGTTCACAGTTAACAAATTACTGCACTAAATAAATATATATGCCTCAACTATTAAAAATAAAATAAAAATAATAATAAATGATTGCAGGTAGGACTGTTTACCAAAATGTTGGACCGAGGTAGAATAAAGTTGAGAGAATTATACAATACAAATGACCAATTTTTGGCTTTGCAGTTTATGGTGTAAAATTACTGACAATTTATCTCTGCCACAAATAGTGGAGTTAATACCAAAGTCTTGACAAAAACCGATTTTAAGCTGAGAAATGATTTTGGCAAACTTGAGAGCTCCGGTTGATAAGAAATCAATTTATTGTGCTACAGGAACTTTCTTTTGCTAATGATGTTAGGTAAGGCGCAGTTATAATGCAAGCAACCCTAATCCAACAATTAGTTCAATTTTAGGGGTACAGGCATAAGGTAATTGTGATTGGTACAGGCTTTGATACCAAATGTGATGAGCTATTTCCCATAATGAATTATGCACAACAATTAAAGTGTAATGTACTATTTTTCAGAGTAAATTATGTACAACAATTATAGGTTTAAAAATATAATGATAAATTTAAATTGTCAATACCCTTTGTTTAGAAATTATATAAAACAAGAAAATATGAATGATTCTTCTATAGAGATTAAACAAATAAAATACATCAACCAATACTTAATTAATTTCCATAGAAAGAAATAAATATGTATCTTTTGTGTTTGGAAATTCTTCCAATATCACTCCGGAGAATGGATTAGAGATTCAGCGCTTTTCAGCTAGTGAGCGCTCTAGGAGGAACCCAGTTCTTATTCCGAAACAACAAGTTCTTATGCAGAACCCTCCATGCTTTGCAGCACACCAGCCCTGTCCAGGGCAATCTCGAGAGTACACTGTACCCCGAGTTGGACACACACTGTGTGCCCCTTCTCCAATGCTCACTGCCTGCCAAATCAATAATCCTTTTCCTTCGTGATTTCTTGCAATGCTTTTTATTTCCTCGTTTCTCTCCTTCTTCTTCTGCACATTATTTTTCACGGGTTTAAGTAATAACCCAAAGGGCGGTTTCAATGGTCACACCCTTTCATAACAACATTACAATTAATCTTTAATTATAACTTCCCGTGAATTCTCTTCAATATAATTTCTTTTATTTATTCTTTAACTTTTTAAGTAACTTTTCATATTTGATTTATTTACATCTTTCATGGGGAAAAAGTCTTGTAATATAAAATGTAGGAAATAGGTTGTGTGTGCTATCAAGAGGGGAGGCGATATGGCAGCAGACCAAATCTGCAACTAGAGTTTTCCTTGTAGATCAGAGAAAAATCTACATCAAATTTTGGTTTGGCATTTAGCAATTTACAAAACTACAGAAGATCAAACATTTAGTCAAAGTCATGAGGGCAATTAAATTATGTCTTTCCAACCCACCTAATGTAAAGAGTCTTTACGATGGAAGCCAGCATCATTAAAAGCCGGCACATTGATCACCACATACTGACTCTTTAAATTTAAATGCTCCACGTAAACAGCTGGCATGTTATAGTACTTTTATGCTGAGCGTTCAATTTGCTTCATAGCCAGTGCTTATTTGAGGACATGTTTATTGTATTACTTGATAGGTCTTTGATCTATTTGATAAAAAACAAAACGGAGTCATTGAGTTTGGGGACTTTGTTCGTGGTCTCAGCATCTTTCATCCATGTGCATCCCAAGAAGACAAGATTGATTGTAAGTAAAGAAGTCTTTCAAGGTGCATTGACATTCTTAATTTTTTATTTTATTTTTGTTATTCAACTGTACTTCATACATTCATATGGTGTACCATTTAAAAAATGAAAAAAACACTTTTGATTATAAAATTGACAAGACATTTTCACTGGAATTTCTCTTGCAGTTGCTTTTAGACTCTGTGATTTGAGGCAGAATGGCTACATTGAGCGTGAAGAAGTATGTATCTGATCTTTTCGGTAAACATGAACTTTTGGAGATCCAAACTTTCCAATTGTAAAATATCAGTCTAATGGTCTAACTGGTGATGTGATTTTAATAGAGTTACAGTTAGACTTCATAGGCTGGCATTTCCTTTTTCCAGTTCAAGTTAGGGGAAATTTTCTAGATGTTCTATTTTTTGAAAAATTCTGAAGATAATCCTCTAATCAATTATTAGATAAGTCTGTGTTTTGTTAATATCTATAAATTATTCTTTATATTTAAAATGAATGGAACAACTAATTTCATGGCACTAAGCTACTAACCACAGAAACAAAATGACCATTGAAACCAAGAATTTACTGCAAGCATATCCTCTAAAAAATGTTAGCCACAAGAAGCCAGGCTTTTTAACAAAGAGAATATGTATAATGTAACCCACTAAGAGTGATTATCACAATATCATATAACATCATTCAACTACAAAAGGATATGTATTCCTTATTTATTTCTACTTTCATAGTCTCTGATGAAATTGTGGCTGAACTCTTATACTAACCATGTGAAGTGAGCTCTTATACTAGCCATGTGAACTACATGCTTCTAAGTTTTTATTACAAGTAGGTCTACCGTCTCCCTGTTTCCCTCATTTTCCTTGTACTACTTTGGGTTTTCATGTCTATGGTTGAGCTCTTTTAGAGTCTAGAGTCCTAGACTGTAGGTCCAACCTATTTGGTGGCTTTTTTTTGCATACTCCTCATATCCTTTTGTTTTTCTTCATCTTATTCCTTTTTCAGTTACTCTTTCTCTTTTAGTTAATTTATGATTTTCAAGTTTTTTTAAAACATTTGGATTCTGTACCAAAATATTTTCGTGCACCTTAATCATGGTCCCCACATATGCTGACAACCATTGACTTTGGCTAATTTTTCAATCAATTGATTCTGTTCTTGGACATTATATTGAACTGACTGAAGATGACCCACGCTTGAGACTTCTCTTCCACAGTGTGCAAATTACTTGAAATTTTGAAAAAAATTACCAATTTGAACTTGTTGCATGGCTATGATGATCCAGTTGTGTCTAGGTTCTCTTCTCTACTTACCTTGTGTTACCTTTTAATCCACCCTTATTCAATTTTTCGTGAACCTTTCCTAAGCAAAAGTTGACCCGTCATCTTACCTTATTGTTTATATGTTTGTTTCTGAAGTCGGCTCTTTGTCTTTAAAAAGTTCATTCGCCTGTCGTCTTATATGTGAAATTACTAAAGAATTGAATCTTTGAATTTGAACCCTTTTCAAGGTTCAAGAGTTCAATACTCAATGTTTCGTAAGGAGTCGTGTACACTCAGTCCCCTTGTGTAATT